>JAVGWX010000002.1:31588636-32188636 GCA_036924085.1 Ariolimax columbianus
AAAATGCAAGAGGAAGCAGACCCTTACATAAAATGCATGCTGAAGTCGGATGCATTGGGCCGACAGGCGCAAAATAAAAACCACAGTGCAACGCACACCGCCTTGGGGATTAGAGAAATAAGGCGAGCGCAAAAACAAAAAATAAAATAAATACCCCCCAATCGTAAATGGGTCGAAACATTCAATGTTCTCAACTTCTCGAACATTCCTCATTATACATTCCGCATATATGTTGTACAGTATCATACAAAGTGTTTACCTTATCTGACCTTGGAGGAAGCAGTAGTTTCCTAACGTCGTTGAGCGCTTGGTGCTCAAAGAGATGAGGATGAATGGTTTCATATGGGTGTGTACGTTACTGGTACCCCGGAGTGTGCTGTCGTTGGATTATGTTTAGATGCTTGTTAAGTGGGTTGTACTGTTCTTAGCTGGAAAATGGTGTTCCAATCCTTCCTTGTATGTTGATTCATGCTGTCATTTGGTTTGAAGCTTGGCAAATGTCTGTAAACTTCCCTCCCTGTGTTTCCCATTGCCCATCATTTCAGCCAAATTTCCTTGCTTGCTGTTTTTATGAGTTGTTTGACTGTTTTTAAAGTTGTTGCTGTGTGTGTCTGCCTTTTTTCTTAATTAATTTTTTGTTAGTCTACCTACCTTGTCACTGCCATGCGTGTTTAATTATTAAAGTAAAAGCCCATAACATGACTAGGATTAAATTGAAAAGTACCTATCGCCTACACCATTGCTTATCTTCATCAGTAACATAATGGATTAAATACCACAGAAGGTCCACAGCTTGTTTGTTATTTATTGATGATCTGACTTTATGGGTAGTTGAAGAAAACATACAAATGGCAAATTGCATGATGCAAGAAGGCTTGCAAAGACTAGATGAAGCGGACTAAGAAATAGCTCCTGAACATCGATGAGAGGAAAACAACTTGCAAGGTTTTTACACTTTCAGATAAAGCAAACATTAGACAGAGAGAAACACTGAAATAAGGTCTGTGAACATCATCATAACACAGGAGTTTTCCATAAATCTGAGATTTCATTAGGTAACTATTATTCAGCTCAGGATGATGATGCTGTTGTATATACCAAAGAACTGGCACTGTCTGCACAGAATATAGGTTTGTTTTAGAATGACGGGCACCATTATTAGCAAGTAAGAGAAACATACATGACAACAACTTCCAGTGTGAGAAAAGAGTTTGAGACATTGGCTTCAGCCTTTAAGTGGCTATAAGGGCAAGCATTTGGTCCCACTCTCAGTTCTCGCTTCAGAAGGTAAGGAAGCATTAGCAGTGACATGTGTGGATAGTGGGCTCAAGCGTTTAGGGGGCTTGTGCAGATCTACTGCTCTTGTCATGCTGGAATGTTTTATTTTTGTAAATGAAAGAGATGATATTAGCCACAGCCTTAAAAGCATCCATGGTGGGGACATATGGATAAGTGGAGGTGTACTAAAGTCAATCGATGACTACCTGTAAGATGATGACACAGTAGTACATCAACCAGCAATCAACAGACTGCAGGAGTTTTAAATGTATCGTCAGTCAAGCATGGACTTGGAGGACAGAGCAGAAGTGTGTACAACTAGAGAGCTGCAGGAGTTGTCAATATCTTTACCCTTCATTATTTTCTAATAGATACTGAGCACCTTTGGGTCTGCCAAGAGTGCAGTGATTTAGATTCTTCATAACATAACAAATAAATATTCACATGTTTATCCATAAGTGGTTGCTGAAAAACAAAAACAATTGAAACAGATGGCGACCAACATTTTGACTACTAAAAGTCTTTGTCAAGAATGATTGAACTTAGGGTGTTGAAGATAATTTGAACAACAGGGAATTTAAAGTACTTGTCACTCCCTGCAAAGTGATTAGGTTTGTACCTCAAACCGAGCATGTTCTAGTCTACCTAGCTGTAAATAGGTACCTGACTTGTATCTGTACAAGGCAAGACAATGAGGAAAGGAACTAGTTACCAAACCTTCACAAAACTGAGTCTTCTAGCAGCAAAGTCTCAAACACTTCATCCCTGACAGAATGTCTGATATAAGACTATCTGTAGCTTTTTTTGTCTACATTTTTGCTTTTTCCAGTCCTTGATGAAGTCCTATATAGGTAGAAATGTTTGTCCTACATGAAACTACATTCTAACCTGTGTTTTTAAGCCACCATTAGTCTCCAGTTTTACTGCAGTCCTTTGAGCAGTGCATGAACTGTAGCTGCCAACAACCCAAGGCTAGCATCAGGGCTAGTGACTCAGAGCTGCCAAGACCCTTCTCCACCTCCACCTGCTGATCTTGGATAATAGGCTGCTGCAGTGCAGCCTAGCTAAGGCGAAGGAATCAAAGAGGGACAGCTAACACAGCACTCAAAAATGTTGGATGTGTCAGACCGAAAGGTGCAAATATCGCAGTAAACTAGAACATAGCGCATTCCATTCTCTAGACAATATCCTGCTACTTGCAAAGCCCTTTTCAGGGCTTGGCAGCGGGAGTTTGAGAATGAAGAAGAAGAAGAACTGCAGTCCTTCCAAATAGAATATCCAGAAGATTGAGGCATTTGTGTGTAACATATCACCCTGAAAGCTATTCTCCTGATATTTCCTTTCAACAGCTGTGAATGAGGATTATGAAACCAACCGTGCTTTGTTGGAGAGCGACCTGTTACTAGCCTCACTTAACAACAGTTCTGGTGATCAAGATCCGTGGATGACTGATGACCAGGACATCGAAGTGGATGCCGCCATGATGCCAACTTGTCCAAAAATGGGGACCATAGAGGAACATCCAGATGCTAGTGTGAGAGGCTTGTCTTTTCTTTTTAGTTGTACTCTTGTGGTTAATATTATTACTTCTGATGATCAGATACCTTCTATTGCCATGCTTGTATAGTTTCCTATCATCATTTATAATAAAAAATGTTGCAATAATTTATTATATGTTAATGAGACACCTGCTTAGTTATCTGTCTATAAAATCCAGATGAGGAGCGCGTGGCCGAATGGTTTTGAGGCCTGCCTGCCGACAAGGAGGGCAGCGGTTCGAATCCCTGGTATGGCATATATTGTTTTTCTGTTTGGGGTGAAATAAACAAACATAGCCAGCACACGACGTGGTGACAGCAGTGGCGAAGCGGCCTGTAGTCCTCAGCCTTCAAAACCCCTTGACTACCCAAGCAATGAGAAAAATGTCGAATGACAGTTTAAAAAAAAAAAAAAAAAAAATTATCCAGATATGAACAAGCACAGGTAAATAACTGTGTGCAAGTAACCACAGACACAAGATATGAATTGTACAAGAACATTGTAGACATCTAGGGAAAGAGAATCAATACAGGAATGTCATGGATGGTGCATATAGAGAAGACAATTTGACATATGAACACAGTTGAGACTAATTAAATGTAGAAGAATGGATCCATACTGGCAATGAAATTACTACTGAACTATAATAACTTTATGCAGGTAATTTTGCACTGGGAAAGTGGACCTTGAGGTCAGCTGATAAGTGATAATATTCTGAATAATGATGCTGTCTATATACCCATGGATCTGTGCTGCTTTGTGAAAAATTAAGATGGGACTTCATGGCTAGTTTGAAAGGCATTGTCATTGCCAAGTGGAACAAGACATACATGACAACAGCCTCTAGTATGTAAATTGAGGCTGTGTCTCTCAGCTCTGAGCTGGTTGTCTGAGACCTCATTAATCAACACAGTCATTGTATCTGACAGAATCCTTGAATTTTAAGGTATAGAAGCCATGGTTGCGGCATTAGGGGATGGTGGACATAGACATCTCAAACCTTCAGCGACTTGTGTGGATTTGCTGTTCTAGTCATGCTGTAGTTAAAGGCAAAGAAAGAGCTAACATTTTGGCCTAGGAAACACTTATTGTGAGAACATTAATTATGGATAAGTCGGACATATTGATTTCAACCAATGCCATCTTACTGGATGATGACACTGCAATAGTTGGATGAATTGCGATCCACAGACTGCAGTTTGACTTCAAAAGTGGGTAGGGCAGGGAGGGGTACCTGGTAGTATGAAGCAGGAGTATATGCAACCAATCAGCTACTGGGACCATCAACATCCAATGAAGGGTAGTGCTTTAGTGGATACCATCGGGGATTGCGTGGGCTAGTGGTTAAGTGATACAGCTCACAATCTGAAGGTGCTGGGTTTGTTCCCCATCACAGCACTTGCCGTTACCCCGGGGAAGTAAACCCTTAGAAAATGAAGGAGGAAGCAGACTCTTACATAAAATGCATGCCGAAGTGGGATGCACAGGGTCGACAGGTGCAAAATAAAAACCGTAATGCAGCGCACACCGACTTGAGGAATAGAGAAATAATGCGAACGCAACAACAACAACAAAAGTGGAAACTATCACAAACAGTGTTAAACAAGACTGTGTGCTAGCCTCTATGCTCTTTAGTGTGGTCTTTGCAGCTATGCTAACTTATGATGTCGATATCACTGCTACTGACATACCTATCAGGGACAGGAAGCATCGTCGTTTGAAGTCCTCAACATGTCTAATATGTTGAGCATCCATATGCTTCTACAGTGAGCCAAGATACCATGGGTAGGATATGTCGCTTGCATGTCCAACAGGTGCATCTCGAAGCAGCTGCTGTATGGTGAGCTGAGAACATGCAGTCTCACATCAGCGGGACACAAGAAATTTTGCGGAGACTCTTTAAAAATGTCTCTAATAGGTTTCAACATCGATGTCACCTCCTGGGAGATGCTAACCGTCTGGTGCATGAGCATAACACACACACACGAGTCTCAGTTTGACTAGCGGAATTTAACTGATGAGGCTTCGAGAACATATTTTGCTGCGCAAAAGAACAGATCTCTCGACAAATATGTGTTTAACGTGAGGCAGTCTATCGTGCTAATATGGAATCTGTAGTCTTGTAAGATTTCATTTTGCAGCACAAGTCTGATGGTGCCACCATCTTTGCTTGCGATGGGCAACTATTATTATTACCATCACACTGTGACATACCATATAATGAGAGAGCAGACAAGTTAGCAAAAGAGGAAGCAATACAAGAACAAAAAGAGCAAACATTCACCTTCCAGGAAAAAATTACCCTTATCAAAGACGTAAGGAAAGTTGATCAAACGAGAGACAGCTATGGCTGCCTTGATCAAGCAGAGCAGGTGATCCAGGTTCCGCATGAGAATGGGATATAACAGATTGAATAGCCACTTTTGCAGACTAAAACTGGCCCGAGCACCCATGTATATGTGTGGACAAGTAGCACAGACAGCCGAACATGTCCTACAAAACAAATATGCTTAAGCAACAATGTTCTGAGCACTTGTTCAGGTAGACAAATCTCCACACAAAGCTATTTTTGAGCTTTGAAGAACTTTCCACTACAGCAACCTTTATTCAGAGAATTGGTGCGTATACATAATTAAAAACAGGGTGAACGAGAAGAAGCAGCAGACTCCAACTGGAGTATAGGACCACCACTACAATTGGGCACCTTTAGAAAGCCTACGCCAGAGCACTTTGTGTGCTTTTGCAGCGGAAGTTTCTGTGGCACGAGGATATAGCTGTCCTCATGGAAGTATAGTAGCTCTATTCTTTCCTCCCTACTAAGGCCTGGGGGATCTACTCGAGGAACTAATGATATCAGAGCAGACAAATTATGTTACAAATGGGAATTGTTAATGTACCATAGCATAAGTTTAAAAAAAGGCAAATGTTGTCTGTCATAAATAGAAACCAAGTGAATTATAGCACTGTGTAGATTTCTATTTATACTCTGATCAGGAATAATACCATCATTCTTTTCTCAGAATACTTCCTGGAAACAGTATCAGCCAAAACCACAGATTTTTGACAAGAATAGCAAGAGTGATATCAAATCTGATATGAAATTTTCTTCTGAATCCTCACTTGAATGGTTGGATTCTGGTGTTGATCCTGGCAGTGGCAAGTCCATCTTATCCATTGATGAAAGAAAAGTATCTATAACTATCAAGGATGGAGGGCGTCAAGCGAGGACTGATGTTAAAAGCAACAGTAAAGAAGAGAAAGATAAGACCAGAGCAAGCAGATCTTCTGTTACATCTGAAAATCATTCAGAATCAGATGGAAAAGTGGAAATAGCCTCAGAGGGAGTAAAAAGTGATGAGGGGTTTTCTGAGACTTCAGAAGAGCTGGCGATCAAAGGGCAGCAACTTACACTTGTGAAACCAAAGTGTGACAGTCTTTTGGTAAAACCCAGTTCAGGTGAACTACCATCTTTTGATATTTCTTAGTTTTGACTAACCATTACAGGCTCTCAGGGGCATCCTTAACTACATTCTTTTTGAAACATTTGCATTGTATTTTCTTTAATAGTTTAGGATAGGGTGTTTCAACTGCAGTCCTGCAGACCAAATGTGTTTGTTCAAATTGTGTGGTCTGTGAACACACCAAAAATAACTATATTTGAGCTTTAACCAAAAATGTTTGGAGTAAAGAATTGTTTTACTGCCTGCAGTCCTCATCCTAAACTCTTTTGACTGAGGTTGCTTTCCTATATTCAACACAGCTTTTGTGTGATATCTGTGCTATTTTAAAATATAAACATTTTTTTGCATGAGTGGCTTGCGGCTTTACAAAATTGGTTGCTAGGCTATTGAGATTGAAGAAGATGAGTTTCTCTGCTCTGGCTGTGATGAATATATGAATTTGCAATACAAAAAGTATTGATCATTTTTTTAAATAGTTATTATTAAGCATCCAAGTGGCTTTGCTGCTAGATGACTTGCGTCTTACTGAAAAACTAATTTGTTGCTCAGTCTTGACACTCACTAGTCTATCCTGCTGTAAATGGTCACCTGACCTAAGTGAAGGTAACTGTTATTAATTTTTTTTTTGCTGTCAAACCATAAACCCTTCCCAGTCTAACATCATTTTTGCAAATTGTCTTTCAGTTCGAGGCAAGAGCAGCAACTGCATTTATCATGTATTTTTTTTCAAAATAAAATGCATTAATATAAAAAATATTGAGTTAAAATTATGATTAATAGGTCTAAAGACACATAATTAAACTGTCTATGACATTAAGTATTTATAATAAAAATATATATTAGTTTGAAGTGTTAAACGTCATTAATGTGTGTGGAGGGGGGGGGACATGTAACTTAATCTGTATTCTTTTCACTCACCACATGTATTTATATTTTTGTGTTATCTCATCAGTAACATTACCACAGTCACCTTCTTCTGTGTCCCAGTCAGTTAAAATTGGACTTGTATTGATTATCCACATGTAATCCAGATTCTCAATCATTAGTCGATCAAATAAAAAGTAATTTTTATGCTCTTAAAGTTCTAATTCCATCCCATTTAATGTGACATGTTAACAAAAATAACTCTGGAAATAACTCTATAATAAATTAAAGCTGCCCATGCATCGGAAATTCCACCACACTTGATCATTATAAAAGTATAAATGTTGTAAGGCGACAGAGCAGAACACATGTGTTAGATGTTGATTTCAGCTCAACTAGACTGTATCCGATGTTTTGTTTTTAATCTTCATCGATTTTAATTGGATGGGATTGTATAGAGTTAATATAGACAAATCTTTTCAAATTAAAAATACAAATCAATCAGAAACAGCTGGAGCTGATAAGTCAAGAAAAGATGACTTTGCATTGTGTTTGTTGAACACCTATGCTGATTAAATTATGAATTTCATTTTTGGCTTTTTTTTCTTTTTTGGCTTTCCGAACTTACTGATACCCCATAATCTTCTGTGTGCACAATCCAGTCTTCCCTTCTGTAAATGGGCATCTGATTTACAGATATAAAAGGAAAGCGTTGATTGATGGAAATAATCACATTGTCTTCGAAAATTGTATCTTTAACACTTTATCCTCGACAGCAATGTCTATCACATTACCTTAACCCTTTTCTATAACGATGTTGAATGTACTTTTTAAATTACGATTTAGTGTGTACTTTTTTGAGCATGACAATCTCACAATATTTCTAAAACATGAAGTGATCTTATAAAAAAATGCATCTCTCAGACCCTGTGTCCAGCCACTGCTCTCAACTGACGGAGACTGTCCGAAAAGTGACAGGCAGAGTGGCAGAAAGAACTGTTGCAGCTCTGACAGATTTTGCAGAGACTGGAGATATCAGACATCTTCTGTTGGTGCAGCGTCACCTTTTGGCTGTCAGCAACAAGAATGGAGATTTGTAAGTAAATGACAGTCACTTGCTGAGTAAACATAGAAAAATTATTTAATGTTTGTAAAGATAGCACAAACATGGAAAACTGAAACACAAAATCATTACTTTCAGTTAAAATAGAATAACCATAGAAACTAAGACATAAATCGGGGACTGAATGGTCTCGAGGTAAGACGTCGGTCTAGAGTGCTGGAGATCATGGGTTCAAATCACGGTAGAGCCTGGGATTTTTTCACGTGGACTTTCTGGTATTTCCCTCAATCTCTGAGTAGTAGAAATTGCACACATACTCTAGAGTCACCTTGCTGACACTTAGACCGGAGGTGTGTAGGGGTCACTTGTTACCACTGAAGGTGACAAGGTGTCTTGCCTACCTCGGAGTCCTTGTCAGTGATAGACCCAAACAAACGTACGGAAAGAAAAGGGACAGGAGAGGTGGTAAAAGACTATGTAGGAAGCCAAAAACAGGGAAAGCTTTTTTTAGATTTTCCCTGCTCTGCTCAAGCCCAGCCAGCTAAGCAGGAAATTCATCATCAGGCTACCACGACAGCAAATGGGCTGAGTGGCGTGGACCGCACAGAACACTGCGAGGCACTTGAGTAGCCATGGTTGTCCACTGCACCCTAGTCCATATCCAGTCGTCCTGACTTGTCTTGTCACTGGTTAAAGTTGGACTTGGGCGAGACAGTGAGGTCGACGAACTGTTCAACCCTTTCTCACTTAAATCAAATTCATTGCGTAAGTCATTCTCTTTTCATTTATCCAGTACTAACACAGTCGAGTCCTGTTACGATGGGCGAAGCGGAGAGCATAAGTCTGCTGACAAGCTAAATTACAGTCAAAAAGCTGTGTCAGTTGCGGGACTCCTGGCTTAGCAATAAAGCGGATGAGATACATGGATTTTCTGACAATCATGATCATTGTTTCCTGAAGGGAACTTTCTATGCTTTCCACTGCCTGGGCGTATGCAGATCCCAAATCGGACTCGTCAGTCATCTCACACCCATCCACAACCCGGAATTACAGAATAGTCGACTGGAAGGACTGGCTAAGTAAAAAAAAGATAAGGTCCTCTTCACTCGTGATGGACGAACAAGAGAGGAGTAGTAGAGATCGAACGCCTGTGTTCAGTGTCGTGCACGTTAAAAAGAAATCCTTTGGCAGTCACAAATCGAAAAGAGTAGGCTCAGCGGCCACTGACCAAGTAAAATTTAACAAATTATGTTTAAAATCGACCCAATCTATTACGGAATCCTTGCCAGTGCTATGGAGTTTGTGCATTGTGCTGAGATTCGTCAAAAATTCTAAGAAGAACAGAGCACTTAAGGGTTCAACTGTGTGCAATGACATTGATTCTTTTACTAAACTAAACTAAATCAGTTACTGGATTACTGGACAACCAGAGGTGGTTACGCCACAGGGGTCCCAACTTTGCTTCCATTGTCTTCTGTCTTTAGCCATGGTGAAGTTTTCTGTCTCATGGGTACCAGACTGCTGATGCTCTGCTCTAACAGTCATCAGTTTTCCAAAGCAGGTGACCAGTCCAGCGGTGCTTCACCTTGTATGCCTGAGTAACTGCATCTTTCACCAATGACATTTGCCATACATCCGTGTTGTGAAGACTTTTCAAACGTTGGTTGTGGAGGGTCAGGCTGATCATATGTCTCTTAAGGGAGGCTTAGGTCACTCTGAGTTTGGACTTTATTTCTCTTGTAAGTGACCAAGTTTCTGCAGCATAACATTGCAGGGAGAGCTGTTGAGTTGAATAGGGAAGCACGCAGGTTCTGGTTATGGATATGGTCTAGTCTTTATGGATGAGAAAGCCGCTCAGCCAGCGAGCGAAATAATGTCTTGGTAATTCTGAATTTAGGTCATTCTGTATTTTCAATAGGGGTCCCAGGTAGATATATTTTTGTTGTTGTTGCTTTCGCCTTATTTTTCTAATCCCCAAGGCGGTGTGCGTTGCACTGTTTTTTATTTTTGCGCCTGTCGGCCCAGTGCATCCGACTTCAGCATGCATTTTATGTAAGGGTCTGCTTCCTCCTGCATTTTCAAAGGGTTTGCTTCCCCGGGGTAACGGCCGGTGCTGTGATGGGGATTGAATCCAGCACCATTCGTACAGCGATCTCTGTCCCGCCAGACGGAGCGATAGCGCGGGCTTGCCGAAAACGCTCGCCCGCCTCTCCCCGGCCATGTAGCGGGATGAAATTTGTAGTGTCGCAACGGTGCGTTACTGTGGCCCGTATCGAGAAACTTTGACAGTCAGTGGTGCTTTTTCGAAGGCTTATAGCAGACCTCGACAGTTCGTCTCACTGGTGGTCAGACTCTCGCAAAGAGCTTGTGACCGGCAAATGGAAAGCAGGAATCGTGTCTAAAGGCCCTGTCCTCGCCCGACCAACCCTCGGGAGAAGGGCAGGCCGGCAGGCAAAAATCGTCTCCAGTCCCTGTGAAATTCATCGCCGGGCCGTTGGGATCCGTTCTGCACAGAGCGCTGCCATCCCTCCCTGAGCGAGCCCGGTCGGTCGTCTGGTGTGTGTACGGACCCCTGTCAGGCGGTCCTAGGTCGACGGAGTGAGGGACGGAACAACCGTCCGTCCATCAGTCGGTGCCTGCGGTCGTCCTAGTGAGGCTTTTTACACATCCGTCCTCCGCCTACCGGTGTGTGTGGTTTGTTCCGTCTCCGACAGATATCTGGTTGATCCTGCCAGTAGTCATATGCTTGTCTCAAAGATTAAGCCATGCATGTCTAAGTTCACACTGTCTCACGGTGAAACCGCGAATGGCTCATTAAATCAGTCGAGGTTCCTTAGATGACACGATCCTACTTGGATAACTGGCAATTCTAGAGCTAATACATGCTTACCAAGCTCCGACGCTCGCGGAAAGAGCGCTTTTATTAGTTCAAAACCAATCGTCGTTTCCTCTCGCGGGGTTGCGGCGTCCCCACTGGTGACTCTGGATAACTTTGTGCTGATCGTCCCGGGTGGCCGCCGTGTTTACTTTGAAAAAATTAGAGTGTTCAAAGCAGGCCTCGGCTGCCTGAATAATGGTGCATGGAATAAGACCTTGGTTCTATTTTGTTGGTTTTCGGAACTGGAGGTAATGATTAACTGGGACAAACGGGGGCATTCGTATTGCGGCGTTAGAGGTGAAATTCTTGGAACGCCGTAAGACGATCAAAGCGGGCGGTAAGCTGCCCGATATTCACCCCATACGGTGATGAGGTGTGAAACCACAGGTAGAAGACTTAGTTCTCGGTCAGGGTGTCATAAGCAGTAGAGCAGCCACCTCACTGCGAACTGTTGAGACGCAACTCCTTGATCATGAGATATGTCCGCACACCAGGCGAACAACATCTCCGTGCCATTACCAGGCTTGTCCCCTGGTTAAATGCACTCCTTCGAGAGGAATCGCAGGTCGCTGACATTTGGTCCACGTGCTTGGCTGATAAGCCAATGGTGCGAAGCTACCACCTGAGGGACTACGGCCGAATGCCTCTAAGCCAGAATCCCACCCTAAATCTCAGCACCACTGTGATGGGAGGCCACGATATGGTTGGGACCTGGGGCTCGCGTCTCAGCCCAGCCCGGTCGAGCCGCAGAAATGCACTCGGCCAAATGCACTCCTGCCTCGCTCTTTACCTCTGTCTGCTATCAGCCATCCCAATGGACGCAGAAGAGATGCAGTCCAGCGGACATTGCACCTCTGCCCTATTGTGACAACGTCCCAGGTGGCGGGGAATGCTAGGCGCGCCATCACTGCAGATGAGCCGAGAAGATAAAGGGAGCAAAGAGATACCTTACTCACATGCATATGCTACGTTTCTGGCAGGACGTGACGATCCTGAGGCACAGTCACACTGGACTGCCTCTCTTCCGGGATAGTACAAACTAGTACATAGTCCATCATATCATATCATTGCCAGGGGATGGCGTGGCCTAGTGGTTAAGTGGCACGGCTCACAATCCGAAGGTGCTAGGTTCGATCCCCATCACAGCACCGGCTGTTAGCCCGGGGAAGCAAACCCTTAGAAAATACAGGAGGAAGCAGACCCTTACATAAAATGCATGCTGAAGTCGGATGCACTGGGCCGACAAGCGCAAAAATAAAAAAACACAGTGCAACACACACCGCCTTGGGGATTAGAAAAGTAAGGCAAACGAAAAAAAAAATAATTTAAATTAAAAAAATATCATTGCCAAACCCTATAGACACGAGTGGGGAAGACTCGTTAGTCCTGCAAGACAACTTCCCTAAGAGAGATAACTCTGACCAAAAACAACTGCTGCCTTGCAGATAGGCTGGGGACAGCCAAAGGCTAAGGAGGGCATCCCTACAGAAACGCCTGTTGAAATCGGATGCACTGAGCCACAGGCTTAACAAAATAAAACAATGCAACGTAAATATCGCTGTAAACAGCGTACGATGAAGAAGAAGAAGAAGAGCCCAGCACCTTCGGATTGTGAGCCGTGCCACTTAACCACTAGGCCACGCCGTCCCCGCCAGGTAGATATACTCCTCCACGTCCTTCAGATTCTCAGTATTGAGGATGATTGGGTCGTTAGTATGGAAATGGTTACGCATGACTTTTGTTTTGGAGGTGTTCATCTCATGGCCCTCTTTTCTTCCTACTTTGTGAAGCATAGCTACCATCTGGTTGGCGTCTTTGGCTGTTTCTGTGATGAGCACTATGTCATCTGTGAAGTGGAGGGGGTTAAGTCGCTTGCTATTGATGTTGATGCCAAAGGGAGTCAAGTTGCATTGATTGATGATGAATTCTAGGTATGAATAAAAGAGGCTTGGTGAGACAAGATCCCTCTGGTGAACACTTTTCTGGACAGATACTATTACTTGTCTTTGGAAGGGCTGGAATATTGTTTAACAGTCTGAGTAGCAGTTAGCAAGGATTCTGACATAGCCAGGATCAATGCTTTGGTCCAGCAGTGAGTGCCAGACGAATTGTGACTCTACAGTGTTGTCAAATGCTTTCTTATAGTCGATAAAGGTGAAGTTTAAAGTGGTTTGGTACTCTCTAGCTGCTTCAATTAGACAGCAACAGGTTGAGATGTGATCCATTGGGCTGTAAGTAAGTAAGTAAAGTAAATATTCTGTATCATGCCATGTGGCATATGGGAAATATGGTGTTAGGCCCATATTATTTGGTGACCCACTGCACATAATGGATGATGTGGTCAGTATCATGCCAGCCACTTTACTTCCCAGATTTTTTTGGGTACCCAATTTCTGTGACTGGGTCAATCACAGAAGTTAAATGCGCCAAAAAAAGGCTTTGAGGTCATCTACAGTGATTTTATCTACTCTGGTGATTTTCTAGGTGGCATAATCTCAAGGGTGTGGCGGATTTCTGAGGGTAGGAAGTTTGGAAGGGGTAAAAGTGGGTATTGGATGGGATGTGTGAAGGGTCAGCTGACTTGAATAATTCAGTCAAATACTCCTTTATGATCTTCTCTTAAATTAATTACTGTTACTAAAAATAGTGTAAACATTGAAACTAAGACACTAATTCATTACTGTCAGTAAAAATAGAGTAAACATAAAAAATCAATTACTTCTCAGTAAAAATAGAGTAAGCATAGAAACTGAGACAAAAATAAAAAAACAATGAGTGATGGTAGCGGTAATCAGTGTGAGGCCTTTAAATTTTCTTCCCCAAGGTAAAACATGATATTTTACAGACAATGAAAATGGTGAATGTCAACGGTGATTTCAGTTTGTACTGCATTGGTCCATGTTTAATGATTGCTGATACAAATCCCATAAAAGGTTCTTTCTTTTACCTATAGGCCACTCCACCTGGCTGTGATTAACTCCAAACCTGAAGCTCTGAAGTCACTGTTGGATGTCATGCGAACATTGCCAGACTCGCAACACCTGATCAACACAGTGAACTGTCTTAGACAGGTATTATTCTTTGCTGACCCCTCTTGGAAAGAATAGTCTCCCCTAATTCGTGGCATTGCACCCCTCACTATTCAAACAAACCACACATAATGAGAAAGGAGTAGCTAGTAATTTTGAGAAAGACAGCTGCAGAAACAGTACTTTATAAATGATACAGGAATTCAAGCGTAAATACCTTTTTTAACCTTTACGACACCTCATTAAAAATTGAGAGCAACTTTATCGGAGCTAGCAACATTTTGAGCATGTCACATTTTACTGTGGTTGTTGACCTTGAAGGCCTGTAACCTTTCTGTTTGTTGGTCAATAAATATGCTTGTGTTGTGTGTAGAGACATAAATGAATGAAGAAATTGTTGGTGTTATTGTTTTTGTTGTGTGTGTGTTCGTTTCTGAGATACTAGAAGATAAAAGTGAAAATTTATAAAAACACTGGCACAAACATTTGGACTCACCGATTCAGAAATATTATTCCTCTTTAAATCTATTGAAATCACAACAAAGTATCGATACTGTTTTTATAATATAAGCACAACTGTTAGTTTACATTACAAACGTATTATTCAATTTCATCTAAATAAACTAACTAAACAGATCAACCTCACAAAGATCTTTTGCAAAAACTTCACTTCACAATTCTCAATAATGGGCTAGCCCCAATCTGCATAAAAGAAGATAATAAATTGTTTCAAATCCATTTGTAATCTAACACAAAATACTTTTACCAGTTAAAAAACCTGTGTAGATGGATATGACATGTTCATCATAACAAACTTTTTATTTCTACGGTAGCTCAGATTAAAACAGAGTATGATCGGCCATTTTACCACGCGGGTCGGGGGGGGTAGATATTTCTTTTTATCATACCTAACATTGCATTTGCCTTTTTCACTGTAAGCTGGCAAATGGAGTTTAATGTAGATAAATGTACAGTCATCCACATGGGTAGATCCAATATGGAACATAATTACAGAATGGGAGAAAACAATATTAGAAAGATAGATGAGGAAAGGGACCTAAGGATTATAATAGATCATACAGGAAAGGTGAGTGAGCAAGTTAAGGTAGCAGTGAAAAAGGCAAATGCAATGTTAGGTATGATATAAAGAAATATTAAACATACGAGCAAGGAAGTGATAGTCACGCAGTACTGTGTACAGGTGTGGAGTCCTTATCATAGAGGGGATATAAATATGCTGGAAAGAATACAAAAAAGAGTGACAAAGCTGATAGTGGGATTCCAGAATTACAGTTATGAGAAAAAGACTCAGAAAAACCGGCCTACAGTGTCTAGAAGAGAGAAGAATTTGAGATGACAATACAGGTTTATAAGATGATCAGAGGAACGGATAAATTAGATTATAATAAGTTTTCAAAATACAATCACCCACAAGAACAAGAGGGCATAGCTACAAATTAACTAAAGAGAGGTCCAGATTAGATATTAGGAAATATTTTTTTAGTCAGAGAGTGGTGAATGCTTGGAATGCATTGCCACAGGAGATAGTTGAGGCAGGGACAAGTAATGCATTTAAGAATAAATTGGATGGGCAAAGCTTTTAGAGCAAGGTGATGTAAATGAAACTGGTTGTATACAGACTGCAGTCTTCTAAACCAGTATAAAGACGTTAAGTAAGCTAAGTTAATCTGGCTCCTCATTGAACGTAAGGTCGCAAAGGCTGTTCTCCAACTACTCATAGGATCCTATCTTGTGTTGTCTTATTGAGGGTTGCCCATGAGACTCACTTTTTCTATCATTTTGCACCAGATGTTGTTCTTTGACCTTCCAACTTGATTTTTTTCTTTGTGGATTCTGATCTGGCAAAATGTCTGGCTATATTTCCAGGCTTCTTTCCAAGTGTGTTCTGTTCATCTATAATTTATCTAAAAAATCTATATTTGTATTGGTAGTTGTCATGCTTTTTTTACAGATCTGTGTTTGTTATTAGCACAAACCATGTAGAGATGGGATGAGTGTTTATTTTAAGTAGATATTATTATTATTATTATTGGATATTATCAATACCCAATATAACATACCAGGCAAGATTGACAGACAAACACTGGATGCAGATAAATATGAAGAAATAAATGATATGAGAATAAATAGGGAACAAATCAATGGTATGAGAATAAATAATAAACAAAACAATGGTCTGAGAATAAATAATAACAAAATCAATGGTTTGAGAATAAAAAGTGAACAAATAAATGGTATGACAATAATTAGTGAACAAATCAATGGTATGAGAATAAATATTGGACAAATCAATGGAATGAGAATAAATAACAGGCAAAAACCAATACAAGTTTAAGGTCAAATATTTGAATAAGTTTAAAAATTTATCTACTTAGAAAGTGACATTAAAATGGTTGAATAAAGCAAGATTGTAATGCCATAAATAACAAAGCCAGATTTGTTTTCAGTACTCTTCATCTAAGCGCTCTTTATGAAGAGCACGGAGCCAAATGGTTTTGATGCCTGCCTGATTACAAGAAGGGGAGTGGGTCAAATCCATGGAAAGTGTTTCTCTGTTGGGGGTGAAATAAATAAACATCCAGCACATGACATGAAGACAACAGTGATGAAGCAATATGTATTCCTCAGACAAGAAGCCCCTCGACTACCCCAGCAATGGGAATAAAGTCGTACAATAGTTTCATAGGAAATTAACTGTTACATTTTCTCAGTAGCAGATTACAGTTGCCCTTCTTATATCTCAAGGTGTACTTGGGTCCTCCTAGCTATAGTGCAATAAAAGGCTCTTTAGTAAGCTCACCACTATGGTGATCACAGTGACCCACCTTGTTGGTCAGACTATTGTGACACAGCCTGCTTCTAGATGCATGACGCGTACAAGAGGTAGTTGTCTTGAACAATATGTTTCACCTGACCATGATGTTCTTTATCCCTTCTGAAGTGAGGTCATCTGTTCCCTTCCTGCTTGCCTTGCCTTCCTAAACAATCGATCAGGGAAGCATTTATAACTAGGTAAACCGGGAAATGTCAAAATTTGTGAGTAAACCCTGGTACCTTTGCTATGAGGACAGATGCTCTAACCATACTAATACTCAGACATAAAAAAAACCATTATAAACAGCAGTTGTAAAATGTCTTTTTATTCAGACACCCCTCCACTTGGCCTCAGTAATGAAGCAGAATCAAATGGTTGAAATGCTGCTCCATGCAGGGGCTGATCCAACAATAGCGGACAGGAATGGCAACACAGCTGCCCATTTGGCTGTCCTCAACAGTTCAAGTACATGCCTTAAGACTCTGGTCAAGTACTTAAGACCTGGTCAGAGCCAGACAAATCCATTCCCTGAACTCAATTACTTGAACTACGATGGTAAGACCACATGTCTTGTGTAACTAACTTTCAAGGTTTACTGAAATCGCCATAAAATATTAATACTAAAATTGTAGTGTGATATATATATATATGTACAAATTTTCTTCTAAATTTTGTTAAGAAAAAGTGACCCACAACTGTATCATTTTTTTAATGTAACCTCCATTGTGGAAAGTTCCCCAGTGCTTACAAAGTGCATGGATTCCTCTAGAAAAAAATGTTTTTGGTCACATGTGTAACCACTCATGCATCATGTCGGTGTTTCAATTCTGGAATCAGCTGCTATAGCATCCATCTTTTAAACACTCTGGAACTGAAGCACAACATAGATGACATGATGTGCTGAACTGTGACAGATGTCCAGAAGTGTGGCTATTTCATTCGATCACAATGCGATTTTGCATCCTGTTATTTAGGATCACCACGTGGAGGTGTAGATGGGTCTTGGCAGTTCGGTTTGCAGACCCTGACGCTAGCAGTCAACTATGGGTCGCTGACCGCTGCAGCTCATGCGTTGCTCATCATCTTGATCCTAAAGGACAGTATATCACAGACATCATGCTGTTTCAGAACTTCCTACTCCACTCATGCACTTGCTGGAGTGACAGGCATGCATCACTTTACTGAACCGTCATTCACCAATGAATTTCAATATTTTCATCCCTTCACTATTCAGAAAACCGATAACAGAATGCTGCTTCTCTTTGGTGTTTGTCACAAGTGGGACTGCCATTTTTAAATGGGTACGGTACATTTGTGACTTATCCGCATTGTGATAACACCTGCCGGACAATCTTGAAGTCCTTACCAACAATACTGCAAACATGCATGACAATGCCACGGTTTTTCCAATCTCGATGACAATTTTAAGGTTTTCATTTGAAGCCCATTCATATTAATTGATTGCTTTTGCCATTCAATCAATCCATTAATCAATCAAAGCCTCTCTCCCCTTTCTGGACATAGGCCATTAACCACATCTTGTCAGCATCCAATTCGTTTGTATATCTGTTTCCATCTCTGATATCTCCACTACTATACATTGCTAAGTTTGTCTCTACCGTTTACAGCCTTGGGTGTGCACATTTCTCGTATTCATGACTTGACCTCTTGTTTCTGCCTTTAAAGGAATTGTTTTCATATCGAATGACTTAAGGAATTGGGAGTGGGTAGCAGACTGGTAAAGATGCCTGTCTCCTGACCAAGAAGACATGAATTCAGAACCTCAGTGAGGCATACATTTCTTATTTTGGGGTAAAATACAAACCTAGCATGCATACTGTGTGGGGACTGCAAGGGTAAACATACTTTATACCTCAGCTCTATAAATCCTCCCAGTGGATACCAGCATTGTAAGCATTTTCTTATATTTTATGCCATATTGGGGCTTTTCTTATCCATTAACTGACAACAGTCTAGCTGCAAAGGCAGATGATAGTTTGAAGTTAGAGGTTTCCTTATCCTAGATGAATGAAAGCCTCTGTCTTATCTTCATCTACACTGGACATTCTGATCTAATGTTAGTCAGCAGAGACTCACGTGCATCAGCATCAACAGTTTCAGTCTCATGGAAAGCTCAAGAAGACTGCCCCAAATAGAAAATGGTAGAGAGTAAAATCACAGAAGAGTAGGGAGGCAAATAACACCTTAACTTAACGTCTTTATACTGGTTTAGAAGACTCTGTAGTCTGTATAAAACCAGTTTCATGTACATTTCCTTGCTCTAAAAACTATGTGCATCAAATCTATTTTTAAATGCATTAATTGTCTCTGCCTCTACTACTTCCTGTGGCAATGCATTCCAAGCACTCGCCACTCTGACCAAAAACATATTTCCTCATATCTTATCTGGGCCTTTCTTTAGTTAATTTGTAAATATACCCTCTTGTTCTTGTAGGTGGTTGAATTTTGAAAAACGTGTTATAGTCTAATTTATTTGTTTCTTTGATTATGTTATAAACCTGTATTAAGTAACCTCAAATTCTTTCTGATATTTTATGCCACATTATGACATTTCCTATCCATTGGCTGACCATAGCCTAGCTGCAAAGGCAGTTGATGGTTTGAAGTCAGAGGTTTCTTTATCCTAAATGAATGAAGGCCTACTAATATTTGTAGCCCTGGTAAAAAAGATTACAATAGGAAGTCTGCATGAACAGTTGGAGTCTCATTGACGAAACTCAGAAGACAGCCCAAAATAAAAACAGGTAGAGAGCATCAGTTCCAGCCTTATTTTGTTCCCAGGGAAACCAGACAACTAAGTAACTAAAGTCTTTAAATTGAGAATCTTGTTTTGAAAAATTCATATTGAATAATTGACTAAGCAACTTCATGATCTCATTGTCTCATGTAGAATAGCCTTTATCAACCTTTTGATCCTTGAGGAACTCTTGAAATAATGTTCAAGATCAGGGAACTGCTTCATACAAATTATGGCATCTATTGCTGTATGTACGTTAATGGGACCAGTTGTTAATGAAATCATTGAATCATTATTGTCTGTGTTCTTTTGATTTATTTTATTTGGTTCTGTGTACATCCATTGATGTTGACATACCTCTATAGGTGATGGTGGGAGATGCCCTGTAGCAAGACCTCACACAATGACATACCTCCTAGAGGTGATGGTGGGAGATGCCCTGTAGCAAGACCTCACACAATGACATACCTCCTAGAGGTGATGGTGGGAGATGCCCTGTAGCAAGACCTCACACAATGACATACCTCCTAGAGGTGATGGTGGGAGATGCCCTGTAGCAAGACCTCACACAATGACATACCTCCTAGAGGGGATGGTGGGAGATGCCCTGTAGCAAGACCTCACAGAATGACATACCTCCTAGAGGTGATGGTGGGAGATGCCCTGTAGCAAGACCTCACAGAATGACATACCTCCTAGAGGTGATGGTGGGAGATGCCCTGTAGCAAGACCTCACACAATGACATACCTCCCAGAGATGGCAGTCAGAGATGCCCTGTAGCAAGACCTCACACAACGACAGCTTCGCAGCTACCAGTACCGCCAAAGGCAGAGTACAGGTCCTGTACTTCTTGATAAGCTATTTAACTTACAGGGAAAAGGCTGGACACCTCAGAGCTCTACCTTCCCAAGGTCTAGTTAGCTGCAAGAATAAAATCATCCTCAGACTTACTACTTAAATAATCAAATACGAGTCAGAAAAACAAACCAGGCAAGACACAGGGAGGCATCTTCTAAGGTCTGACCAGATGATTTTGCAGAATAAAAGGACATCATTTGGCTACTTGGCATTATATACATCTGCCTGATTGAATACCAGTGTTCTAGTATTCTATATACAACAAAAATCTATTGGCTATGTAGTAAACTAAAGTTGCTAAAAAAATCTATCTTTGGTCATAACAGTATGAAAGGAAATATAGCAGGCTGATTAATATGCAGGGCCTCTCAGTCTCAGTTCCAAACTGCAAGTTTTTATTTAGACATGATCTCTAGCAGAACCCCAGTTGAGAAATCCTGGTCTATATTGTTGTTAAACTTGCTGTCTTTGATTGACATGTTTGGTCTCTTTTGATTGACATGTTTGGTCTATATTTTCTGTGTTGACAGGTTACTCGCCTGTACATTTAGCTGCCCTGGCTGGCAGTGTGGACATGTTACAGACGCTGGTATTTGGCTGGGCTGATGTTGAATTACCAGATGGGAAAAGTGGCAAAACTGCCTTGCATCATGCTGTTGACAATGGTGACCTGCCAGTGACTGGATATTTGTTGATGGAAGTATGAAACATTGATAAACAATGAGTCTGTCTCTTTATCCTTTCCATTTGGTTCTTCCTCTTCTTCTTCTGTGTTCGTTCTCAATCTCACTCTACCAAGCCCTGAACAGGGTTTCGCAAGTAGCAGGATGTAGTCCGGAGAACGGAATGCATTGTGTCGCTCGTTTACAGCGTGACTGCGATATTTGCACCTTTCGGTCCAACACATCCATCTTCGCCTATTTGGCTCTAATCAGAAGATGATGCCACCTGCATTTGATCTCTTTATCGATGTATTAAGGAAAGAAAAGTATATTTTACAGAATATGCAATAGCAAAACTCTTTAAGGAAAGAAAAGTATGTTTACAGAATATGCAATAACAATACTCTTTAAGGAACAAGCTTGTACAAAATTGTGTATGTCTGTACACTGCAGGAAATGTGATAAATCTATGTTAATAACAGGTAAATCATACAAGTTGACATCTATGAAAACATTTAAGTGCTCATGTTTCCTTAGCAACATGGTGAATGTCCTACCTCATACAAATTCCTTCTATTAGCCACCTATTTATGACACCTAGGAGGGTTACCTTTGAAGTATTTCATAGAAGATAAGAAGTGCTAATCAAACTGTATAAAACTTTAGCTAGACCTAGATTGGAGTACTGTGTACAGGTGTGGAGTCTTTATCATAGAGGTGATATAAACATGCTAGAAAGAATACAAAAAAGAGCGACAAAGCTGATAGTGGGATTCCAGAATTACAGTTATGAGGAAAGACTCAGAAAAACTGGCCTACAGTGTCTAGAAAAGAGAAGAATTTGAGGTGACAATACAGGTTTATAAGATAATCAAAAGAACGAATAAATTAGACTATAACAAGTTTTTCAAAATACAACCACTCACAAGAACAATAGGGCATAGCTACAAATTAACTAAAGAAAGATCCAGATTAGATATTAGGAAATATTTTTTTAGTCAGAGAGTGGTGAATGCTTTTAAATGCATTGCCACAGGAAGTAGTGGAGGCATGGACAATTAATGCATTTAAGAATAAATTGGATGCGCATAGCTTTTAGAGCAAGGTAATGCAAATGAAACTGGTTAACATGATGCAAAAAGATGAATGAATGAATAATAATACAATGTTCGCTTAGGCGTTGTTGTGACAATCGACCACTACCATGTCTTACTACTACTAAGGATTGTTCGTATGTAGTATGTTGACTGAAATCCCTACATACTCCCGAGGTGAAGCCCAGTACTCCGACGCCTCGGGATGAGGACAGCGAGGAGTGTGTGTTAAACCAATGTTTGCGTTGGCTTTCCTAGTCTGTCTGTGTCTGACTCCCTATTTCTTCGCGTTCCGCCCCTGTGGCCTCTGGATTGTGTCCACTTTCGGGTCAGCGTGACACTTGCTGTGCTGAGAATACGAGGTTGGGAGAGGTATGGTGTAACCTCCAGTGGAGGGGTGGTAGGAGAAAGTCAGCTTTAGTCTAAGCAGGAAGGCCCTCGAGTAGTTATAACTTGGGCTGAATTCTGTGTTGCAGTCAAGCGGAGTGTTCAACGCCATCTTGGACTGTTTTTTCATGGTTTAAGCCAGGCACAACTGCAGCATAACAACAGGATAACCGAACGAAAGCACATGAATTCCACAGAATAAAGTCCTTGATAACACCTGGTGAATGAGTTGTGAATTATAATCCAAACAGGAACTAGCAAACATTTTTAAAAAACGACACAAACACCAGAGCGAGTCGAGAGCGCAGCCAGTCAATCGTAGCCATCTTACTTTTCCAATGAATAATAAGATGTCCATAATTTGGTACCTTACTCATTTGAGTTATGGAAGGTAAGACAGTCAGGAAATAAAATATCTCCTTGATCCTTGGCCTCCCCACTTGTCTCTTTTCTTGTGGGTATCAATCCAGCACATCTCCTAAACTCATTGTGACTTATATGACCTATCCATTTCCATTTTTTTCTCCTGAACCTGCCTCTGCATTGGTTGTCTTGATCTTAACCAGTTCTGTGTTTGCTATTACCTCTACCATCTAACAGAAAGACTTCTGTTGTGAAGGTCTGCAGTCTGGATGTAATGCTCTTATTCACATGCCATGTTTCTCAACTATATAGCAGATCTTGGCTTTACATAGGTGTTGAACAGGGAGCGCACAGTACTCTTTACGTCCTTTTCTGTCGTCAAGTGTATATGTTTTCCAAGTGCTACAAAAAGTACTAATCTTTGTGATCATTGTTACTATTATATTTACAATTTACTAGTCTCATGTCTTCCAGTTGTTTTATTGACTTATTCTATTTATCCAGGGAACTGAAACGCTAGTCCAGTCAGGGACAACATATGGACCAGGACGTCGCGTACGGGTCAGGCACAATGCACTGAGCAAGACCATAATCTCTCTTCCATTTAGCGTTCCCTGGAAACATACTGTTTTCAAGACAGCCTGGCTGACGAGATGTGGATTGATGTGATCTCCATAGTAGTGAGTGCCACTTAGATGAAGTCAAGCATAGCACAACTGCCTGGAGGATTGCGGCCCACCTTCATCAGCATGCTCGGCATATGATGAAACCTACTACAGCCCGCCACTTAACGTCCTTTTCAGGGCGCACAAAAGAGTAAACGCATTCAACAACAAAAAACATTCTATTTGTCCAATGGTATAATTATTTTGATTATCGTGATCTTATGTTTCTGTTGTTTAGGCTCATGTTGATGTTAATGCCAGATGTTTTGATGGAAATACAGCACTTCACATCGCATGTGCCCGTCAGCTGGTTGGCATGGTGGCACTGTTAATGACAGCCGGCGCTGATATGGAGTGTGAAAATGAGGAAATTCCAGACCGTGAGGCAGGAGGAAGAGATGAAGGTGGACGGAAGTACAGGCGAGGGCTGAAACCAATTGACTATGCAGATGATAATGAACAGGTATTGTTGTAAAAGTAATATAATTTATTTGAATTTTTGCAGAAAAATGATTCAAATTAAAATTAAAATCTGCTGCAGCCAAGAACTGCTAACTGATAGCAACCAAAAAGATGTGCACACCTGCATAACCATTTAGGGAGAAATCGATCAGCCGTGTTCTCAGAAGAGAGTCCGGTATTATTATGACAATCATCATACTGTGAACAACAGAAAAAAAGAGAGAGAGACCAGCTTGATGGAGAACCATAGAAGCTGAAATATAAATATTGAACCTGAGATATGCCTCTATGCGAACAATGGCAATAGTGGAGGGAGTTTGTTGTTGTCATGAAAGAGCAACCAGCTGGATAGATCTAGTTCAAAAGAAACATGCAACAACATAGTTTCAGCGCAATTCAGTTTATATGGCTGTAAAATTGAATACCAGACTATTCTGAATTTTGGAAGACAAAGCAAAAAACAACAGGTTGGATCGTTCTACCTCGCCTAATTTCTCTAATCCCCAAGGCCGTGTGTGTTGCACTGTGGTTTTTATTTTGCGCCTGTCGGCCCAGTGCATCCGACTTCAGCCCTCAAAGGGTTGAACACCCAGCTTAATGAAATCCCTTAATTTCATCAAAAGCAGTCTGATCTATAGAACTGCCTTTACAGAAGAAGTTACCATACTTGCATAATTGCTAGCTCATCTCCTTGTTCAGTTCACTAATCTCTGCATATATACTGCTACTATAGTCCATTCGGAAATATGTGCTGATCTTGAAAATAACATATCTAAGCAATTATGAGATATAAATTTATGAAAATGTATATTTTTTATAGTTGTTTTCAGTCATATAAGTAATTCGGTTAAATTTTTGCTCCAATTGAGTACATAAACAAATGTATGTCTTTGCTGGATAGCATAGCTGCAGAGAAACCAGGGCAGGTCCTTCATGGAACCACATATTGTACATGTTTTACATCAAATTGTAAATGCTCACTACTGTTGCACCGAAAGTATCAAGATGCAGCACAAAATTAGGGTACTACTTCATTATTATAATTATTTTAAATTTGTAAAGGGACGACAAAGATATGTAGGGCCTATATTATTGTAATGGCGTTGGAAGTTAAATTCGTTACACTCAAAAAAAATTGCAATAAAATTGTATAAATATTTCTCACGTGAAGCTAAATGGAGGGATTTTTCAAACCCAGAGAAAAGAGCAGCACATTCCCTGGGTATTAGTGACAGGTAATTCTCATGCTGGACACTACACCATGACAGTTTTTCTACAAATACCACTGCAGACAGAAGAAGAAAAAATAAAGTTGGTAGCTTTGACAAAGAAGTTATTAAATAAGAAATTTATAGAATGTTGGATTGTAAAAGTGGAAAGAATCTTAAAACTGAAAATCATGAATCAAAGCTAAGGTACTGTATGGAACATAGTCATAGACCAAGTGAAATGGAAGAAGTTTGTTGCTGCCCATAAAGATACCATCACTTGGGATGACCACTGATCAATTAACCATTTATTGACCAAGGATCTAAGAAGACAGTGGTTCTCAAACACTTCTATGGCAGGAAGGTTCAAAGACAATAAAAGATTTTGAGACATTTTCTTTGAGACATTTTCAACAAATTCTTTATGAACAATGATTTTCAGCTCTAACAAAAATTTAAGATCAGATAAGAAAATGTTTTTATTGTGAAGGGAAAATAAGTCATTTAACAAAAATACAGGCTTACCTTGCTATTTTGACATGTTAGGAGGTGCCAGAGAAGTGACAAAAGTTGAAATTCGAAACATAGTCATTATTTAGCTTGTAATTGTATTCGCGTGGCCAAACAATGTAAATAACTAACTTTATAACGTCTGTAAATGCATGCAAAACCTAAATAAATAGAAATGAACTAAAAGGGAAAGACTAATTAATTTTTCAGTCATTATTTGCAGTGCCCTAGGATTCTCAGAATGATAAATGAGCATAGGCCTTAGCTTGCGGTCGTCAGCTGAATTAGTCTCTAGTAACAGTATACCTATCTTTTGTCAGCTTTAAATCCAGGCATTAATTTTGGTCTCTGCATGTTATCTTTTCCCAAAAGAAGCTTGTCTCAGCTGTGTTGAAGAAATGCTGCTTTGTGTAGCCACTGTCTTGTATAATTTTTTCAAGCTCTTCTGAAAAAGCGTCTGCAGCTGTGGTATATGAGCTTTTTGCTTCTCTTTTAACTGGTATATTATGTAATTATGACAGTTTCTTGCATTTGTCAAACAAGACTCTGGTATCTCTAAATGTCTCTTCAGCTGATGTCTCTCCTTTTTCAGCCTTTATTGTATTAAATAAAGTTTGGACTTTAACCTGGATAGAGAAATGTTGCTGACAGTCGTCAATCATCACTTTTAACACTTTCTCAATTTCACCAATTAAATTGTGTTTCTTTCTAATAAATTAGGTATTATCTAGCTGACCATTTTTAATTTCCTCTAATGCTTTAGCTTTGTTCTTTACAATTCTGCTAACTGTAGTGTGATGCATACCAAGTTTACTACCAATTACAGCATTTAACATGCCTTGTTCATTGATTTGCTCATTTTTCTTGCACATTGAGAAACTTATGGGTTCTTTTAACTTTGTCACTCAGGACTTGTTATAAATATATTAAAGCACAAAAATGAGCAGTATAGAGAATAATCACACACACAAAGTACACTTTGAGTACTCGACACATGTTTAATAAGCATAATATGAACACTGTAACTATACTGTTATCACAAAAATAGCGATGAACTGTTTATAGTAATAACACAAATAATTTAGGATGAATCGTTTGGTTATTTTCATATTTAAAAAAATAAGTTGTTTAATCATAAACATAAGAGATTCAATGCAGACAGTTTAAAAAAACAATGCACACATAACGACTTCTATTCAAAGACTGAACTATGAAAGAAACAAAATAATGTGCAGTGATGGCAAATGAAGAAATGTGGTTATAATTTAAAATGATGAAAGAATGGAGCAACAAAGCTCAAAGCGCTGAAAGTCAAGGTATTGCTGTAAAACCTAATATAATAATACATTCAGACAAAAACATGTTCAGGCCTCGCATTAAATTCTTATATTGTATGAATGAATCATGCTTTTTTGTAGCTATATTGTTTTGTATATCTTGGTAGCAATATAGACATATTAGGAGGTACAGAAAATGTAATTAAGAATACAAATGGTGAGAAGAACATTCATTGTATTAGGGACCTTATGGGAGTCAAAGAAATTAAAACTACCACCAAAATAAAAATCTTCAACTCTAATGCAAAGTTTATTCTTTTATATGGCTCTGGAATATAGAGTACAACAAAGAAACTTAAGAAAAAGGTACATACTTTCATAAATGGTGCCTGCGCAGAATACAAGGATGGAAATGGATCACAAATGTGGAACTGTTGCAAAGAACAGGATGGACACCAGTGGAGCAGGACATATAGAGGAGGTGCCGGATAGGCCACACACTACGGAAACCAGCTGATATCATTACAAAGCAGGAGGAATAGTGGGCAACCGAGACACCCAAGGAAGAGAGAACTGGATGTCAATATCAGGGCAGCAGGCAAGACTTGGATAGAACTGATTCAGATGGCTCATGATAGGAAGACTTGGCATGTATATATTGAAGACCTAAACTCCGCAAGGAGTTGTTAGGTTTTTGATTAATTGATATTGTATTATAGTTCCAGGATGTCTCAAGATCAAATGATAAAGTAGTTGTGTTATGAATAAAGCATTGCTAGGAGATTTTTGAAAGGTTTTTCGGATCATTGAGAAATTGTGGTATTGTCTTAGCAAATTTTATATCGAAAGAGAAATTCATTTGAGAACTGCAGCTGTTAAATGGGACAAAAATGTAGTTTACCTATTTTCAGGCACCCTGTGTCAAAGCACTTATCAGGCTTTTAGTGGTTTCTACATTCTTCCTTTAAGTTTGAGTTAGTTGCCCATCGCAATCGATGACGATGACATCATCAGAGAATTTTGTCTTGATCATGTGACTTGCGCTGTATTTGGGTTATAGTGAGAAAGAAACTGCGCTGGTCACCAAGCTCACTCTCTGATCCCAAACTACCTTGGACCAATGGCAAGACATAAGTCAAGATGACTGGAGGTCATTCAGGATGCAGGCACTCTAGTCCCAACTCTTTGAGATCAGGGATGGCTTGAAACCTGCAGGGCTCAAACCCACGCCGTTTCTGTTCATCGCTTTGAGAGTCAGGTGCCTTTTGTTTTGACCACAGCGACCCCTTCCTTTAATGATGTGTATCAACCTACCATAACAGTAGGCCACATTCATCTTCTTCTTCGTTATCAATCTCCCGCTGACAATACCTGAACAGGGCTTTGCAAGTAGCAGGATGTAGCCAGGCGAACGGAATACATTGTGTCGCTAGTTTACAGGTTGACTGCAATATTTGCACCTTTCAGTCCAACACATCCATCTTCTGCAGGGCCTCATTCATGAAACCTCAGTCAATTTTATATTAAGCTTGGTAACACATTGATCTTGTTCTTCATTGCATAATGTATATCCAATTAGGTCTGAAGGGGCAGAAAAATAAGAGCAATAGAATGCCTTGAGGAAACGGCTGGAATGTCATGCTGGCTGTGAAACAAGTAAAATGGACAATTGAATGTAGGCTAGAAAGTATATATACATACATCTAATTTTCATCACTTCAAGTTTGTTGAATGGATATGATAACGGTCTGACCAATAGGAGGATAACAGTTGTTATCTATGACCCGGGTCTTCCCACATTCCTCGGAGTGTCAAGGGGAACTACTTCTCATGTTCTGTTACATTACTCTGTATATAGTTTTCTATGAATGCCCTTTTATTTTTTCATTTGTGCAGTTAAACTAGATGTCAAAGCAACTGAGCTTAATAATATTATAGAGTTTTAAATGAACAGTGCGTGTAGATCTAAATTGATTTATTTGATGTTATGTAGAGCACAGCCGACAT
Source organism: Ariolimax columbianus (assembly GCA_036924085.1). Taxonomy (NCBI): domain Eukaryota; kingdom Metazoa; phylum Mollusca; class Gastropoda; order Stylommatophora; family Arionidae; genus Ariolimax; species Ariolimax columbianus. Next base: position 31,617,837 of record JAVGWX010000002.1, read on the forward strand.
TACAGGCACTCTATTTTCAGTAGATGAAGAATGGTATGGGTACTGATGTTTCCTGTAGCTTACTGGTTGTACAAACTTCTGATTCATCTCAGGAATGCATGTATAAAGAGGAAAGACTAGAGATAAAACTTAACAGAACAAGTGATTGTTATTTCAGATTCTGAGAATCCTGTACGGTGAGATAGATCCAGACAGTGATGTGGCTGCTAACACTGATGTTGGTGGTTGTGATGAGTTGTTATCCCGAATGTCACAAATTTCAGTTGGAATGGCATCACTGCCATCTCAGGGGTATTCCAGTATGGCAAGACAATCCAACCATGACATTAGTCTGGAGGGCATCCAACATCTAACAGGTATGTGATGCAATAGTATCATTTGAATGTGAATCAATTTATCCTAAAAGAGTTCTCTCATAAATAACAGACCCAAATATTTGGATTAAAAGGCCCTAACATGTTCCCCTCTAAGCTGAGGGTCTCAAACATAAATCATGATGAGCACACTTGGAAGATATTCTGGTTTCCCTATGGCAGCGTGAAGGCATCTTCATTGACTCTTAGGCCTCATCGTGGTAGAAACTGCACACATCCCTGATAAGCAAGAAAATGAGGTAAAAGACTAGTAAATTTGTAATGAAAGTAGTGACAAAAAGCACAAAGACAAGAAATGTTAAATAGTTTCTACTTTCTCCCATTAATGAGTATTGGACCAGCATTCTTGTTTCCATTTTTATGAAATTTTTGTGAGCTCTTGGAGTTTTCAGGGTGATTTTGTTGTTTTCTCAGTTGTATGAATGTGCTTTTGAACTTGTTTTTTTATTCGTTTTCTGAGTGCTTGATATTTTCTAGTCTTTGCAATGGTTATCGCTACTTGTTCATGTAACGAGAAAGACTTTAGAAAAGACTACAGAATTGATGACCAACTTTTTACATTTTGTGCAGAAAACTTTAGATGGTTCCTAATACATCTGAAGTTTTCTACACAAAATGTAAAAAACACTACAGCAGTCAGTATTCATGACCTGCAGCGAGCTTAGGACCAAATTTATTTTTGCCTCTTCTTCTCAAGCCATTATTATTTTGTTATCCACTGTGTCTTCTTCTTCATCTGCGTTTGTTCTCAGTCTCCTGCTACCAAGCCCTGAAAAGGGTTTTGCAGGATGTAGTCCAGAGAACGGAATGGATTGTGTCACTAGTTTAAAGCTTGACTGCGATATTTGCACCTTTCGGTCCGACACATCCATCTTCGGCAGGATCCACCATGTAATTCCAGTTTCACTGTGGGCTACCAGAATGATGTATGTCCATCACATGTGATAAAGACCACTTTCTTTGTTCAGCCGTGTGAACGATTTTTTCCTTTTGCTCTGTCCGCTGAAATGGGTGGCTTGCGCAGTGGTTTTGATTAAAGCGAGGAAGATGTGCGCAATTTGTCAACACCACTTTCTAGTAATGAGCTGCATTTGGCCAGTGGCAAGCAAGATACAGTGTGGCGGGCTGTGTTATTGAGACCAGTGTTCTAAGTCTGTATGCATGAATTTAAATACAGTTGTTGTTAACACAGCCAGACAGCATGCACATGAAATAAAATATTGCTAGTAAATGTAATCCTAAATATTATATTTTTACAATAAATTTGAATGATTGCATTGTGTAGCATAATAATTATTGTTGTTATTAAATGCCCACAATGTATAAGATTACTTTTTTTGTGCGTCCTGAAAATGACACTAAGTGGCTGGTTCCGGCAGCTTTCCTCACATCCCGAGCTAGCTGAAGGTGGACCTGACCCTGACTAACATGTCCGATCAGTATGTTTTGCGTAACCAGACATTAGTAGTATAATAGTAAACCATTTTCAAATAAAGATAGGCAAAGTATAGGCTCATATATGTCAACTGTCACATAAGCAGGAAAGAAAGGTACACAGACTAACATTTGAAGTGGTGAAGGTCGGATTGCGGATCACTGTAAACAAAACAAAGGAAATCAGAATACATTTTTTTGAAAGAGTGTCTGAGGTGTTGTCAGTGAGGGTCAATGAGAAGGATGATCTGATCCTAAATGATAGTTTTTTGTTTATTTTTGCGTTTGCCTCATTTCTCTAATCCCCAAGGTGGTGTGCGATTCACTGTGGTTTTTATTTTGCGCCTGTCGGCCCAGTGCATCCGACTTCAGCATGAATGATAGTTTTAATTGTTGCAGTCTGTTTCCATGGCCATCACTGGGATGCGGAATAGGGTGTTGATCAGTTATGGGTCACTGCTCCTGATGCATGCAGCCAGCTATGAATCAGTGGCTGCTGTCAGCTGCATCTCCGGCCCCCATCTAGAATCTAATATATTGATTCAAAAAATAGAAAGAACTATAAAGGACTATAAAGAACAGCTCTACAAATAAGTCACTATGGCATAACAACTGGAGCAATTCAAGAAATAGGGTGAAAACTACGCCTTGTGCTGAATACATTTCAAGACAGAAAATGGGGAACTAAGATGCTAGTTCAGTCAGACACAATATATTGACCAGGACGTCGTGTTAGGGTCAGGCACAATACACTGACCAAAACCACAATCTCTATTCCATGTAGCTTTCCCTGGAAACAGGCTGTTTTAAAGGCAGCCTGGCTGACGAGATGTGGATTGATGTGATCCCTGTAGTAGTGAGTGCCACGCAGATGAAGTCAAATATAGCACAACCGCCTGGAAGACCGATGTCCACCTTCATCAGTATGTTCTGAATGGGAGGAAAGCTACTATAACCTGCCACTTAATGGCACACAAAATGGCACACAAAAGGGCACACAAAAGAGTAAACTTGCTCATTGTGGGCATTGAACAGAAAAAAAAGAAAGACATAAAATTTGATGGTTCAGACATCTCATGAGAATGCAACCTGATCAACTATCACTGCACATTAACAACACAAGAAGATCTATCTGCAATATATATAAAGAAAACCACATGGCTGATGGATGGATAACAAAAGAAATCAACATGGGCCTTAAACATCTGACTGAACACACTTGACCCAAGAAAGACAACTTAAGCTCTCTACAACACAGAAAGCAAGTAAGACAGACATGGATCACAGTAACACATAGTAGAGCTGTGGTTTTGAAAAAGTAGCATGATTTTTTTGAAGGAAAATTGTCAATAACACTTACTCTTCTATGGCATTCTTTAGTTGGCTAATTTATTCCACTATGAAGTTGAGCTGAGTGACTGATCAACATTAAAATGTGCCATACTTTGCTTATAGCTGAAAATGAGCACTTCTCATCTTAAAATGTAATACATTATCTACCAAAGTATCACATTAACTACCAAAGTATCACATTAACTACCAAAGTAATACATTGTCTACCAAAGTAACACATTATCTATCAAAGTAACACATTATCTACTACCAAAAGCCACTTTCAGCACCAGAGAAGTTTATGCAGTGGCTTGTTAAAACAGTAAATTCTTTTTTCTTCTTTTTCTTTTTTTTCTGCAATCATTGCTCATTTAGACTGGGACTACAGATTCTCCAATAAAGTCTGGGGTGTTTTTTCAATGTCTCTAGCCCGCTGTACAGTTTCTACTTAAGGAGAGTGGGCATGTGCCTTCTCAAATTTGTGTGCTGGGGGCAGTTCTGAAGTACATGTGTTGTCATGTTTTGCCTGGCCACAGTGACATAGGCTGGTGGTACCAATCTTGTATTTGATGCACAGGTGGTCTCATTCTGCTGTGACCAGTCCAGAGATGTACTTTGATAACCAGGTCTTTTCTGGACAGTTAGTAGTAACTATGGTGTTTGGGATATTCTTCCTGCCACTTTACCTTGTATTGCCCGTTTATTATGGCTTTTACTTCCTTGTTTGTAGTTGGCCAGGTATTCTTCCTGTACCAGTTTCACTCCCACTTTGGCTAGACTGTTGGCCTCCTAATTTCCCTTGATTCTGCAACATTCTCGTATCAACTTCACAATCACAGAAACCTTACATTCAGTTGTTTTCAAAATGACATGATTTATAAGATTTAGAAGAATTGTGTTGGGATCAAGATGCCGAGCAGTGCATGAGCTGCAGTAGTCAGCGACCCATAGGGCCAGCGAACCAAAGCTGCCAAAACCCTTCTACACCTCCACGCGGTGATCCTTGATAACAGGCTGCAGAAGGGCAGACTAACTCAGGAGAAGGTATCGAAGAGGGAATACTAACCCGGTACTCAAAAAATGCTTGCTGAAGTCGGATGTGTTGGACCGAAAGGTGCAAATATCGCAGTCAAGCTGAAAACTATGACAAAATACATTCCGTTCCCTGGACTGCATTCTGCTACTTAAGCCCTTTCAGGGCTTGGTAGTGGGAGATTGAGAACGAACGAAGCCAAGGCAGCAGAAGAATTGTCAACAATTAATAAAACTACAGATTCATTTGTACATTCACCTCAAAGTGAAAAAAGTAATACATCACAGTATAATTCAGTAGTTGATGTGTCCATTATTTATATTTACTGACTCTCATGTGTAAAAAACTTGCAGATATGAACTCTGTGTGTAGTAAGACTCGTGTGGAGTTGTCTCGACTGTTGGACCCTGCTTTGCCAGGGAGAGATGTGCTGGCCTTGGCAGAGAAACTTGGGTACCCAAATCTTATTAGCACACTGGAGAGCATCCAGTCCAGTGATACCAGCCCAACCACATTCCTGCTGGAATACTTTGAGGTATTGTACAAGTTTTTACAATGGAAGATAAACTTTGTATGAAAAACAAGAATAGAGGCATCTAGATTGATGGGGGCAATTTTTGTTGTTGTTTTTTTTGCGTTCACCTTATTTCTCTATTCCACAGGCGTTGCACTGTTTTTATTTTGCGCCTATCTGCCCAGTGCATCTGACTTTGGCATGCATTTTATGTAAGGGTTTGCTTCCCTGGGGTAACGACCAGTGCTGTGATGGGGATCGAACCCAGGACCTTTGGATTGTGAGCCGTGTCACTTAACCTCTAGCCCGTGCCGTCCACTGGGGGGGGGGGGGGGGGAGAATATATAAATTAATTGTTTGACGACATACAGGCATGGATATAATAAATGCAAAAATAATAGAGGCTTTAGAAGAATCCAATGTAGATAAAATCACTGATCTGTATAATAGGAGTCCCCGACACCTTGATGGGGTTAATAGAGGATATCCATTGCAACACCAGTGCAAGAGTTCACCTTGGCCAGGATCTAACTGACACATTCTCAACATGATTCTCTTCTTCTTCTTCGTACGCTATCAGACTTTGACTTGAATTTGTTCAAAGAAAGCAGTTGTCATCCTAAGGCTGTCAACACTGTCAAAGAGCTTATTTAGTATTGGCACTGGTGATGGTCACATGTGCTCTTGCTAGTCCTTGTATGTCGGACAATTTTGCAGCAGATTTTCAGGGGTCATTTTCCCAGTACCATAGGTCCATTCGTCAGTAGCATCTGTCTTCAGTTTATTGAATAGATGGGATCTCAGTCTGTTGTGCTCTGTGCAAAGTTTGAAGACCACTACCTGCTCTCTTCTGTTATTTAGTTTTCTTTCCACTTGTGCCATTAAGCGTCGTCTGTTCAACTGGTAATAAACATCATTTATTGTGTAGCCAGTATTCTCTGTTTCTTATCTTTAATGTATCTGGCCCTAATAAACCTTTTTGAGTCTTCGCAAGTAGTACTTGAATCTGGTTGTGGTAACCTTCCACCTTCTTTCGCCAGTCTGTCTTCCTCCTTGTTGCCATGAATGTTACAGTAGATGGAACCCACTGTACTACAACTCTTCTTGGTTTGGACTGCTGGCATAGTTGACAGAGTGCTGATCTTAGGTCATTTAGGGCTGCATTTCTCTGGCTCTTCAGCACTGTAACCACGGACAGGGTATCTATTAAAAAGAACTACCTGACATTCATTGCTTTTGTCTGTCAGCATAGCTTCTTCTGCAACTTTCAATGCCTCCGCCTTTGCTCTAAAATTACTTTAGAATTTTCCTGTTGCCACTGACAGTGCTATCTTTCTACTGCTTGTTAACCTCAGAAATACCCCTCCACCTACATTTTCTATTGCATTTATGGCAGAACCGCTAGTGTATGCATGGGTCCAGTCAGTGCTTGGGTAGCTCTTCTCTATGTATCTCAGAGTTATGACTTCTTTTCTTTTCAGTCTGATTGTTCTTGCTTTTGATACCTGGTATATTTCTATATTGGAAAGAGCTGCTGCTTCCAGATAGGTTTGCGTACAGTAATAATGGGCTTTGGTGTTGATATGGCGTTCATAGGGTCTTTGTTTTGGCTAATTCTACACAACATGATCTGACGTCTGCCAGGAATGTGTCTTTGTACCATTGCTTTTCTTCCGTGCTATGGATTGGATCCTTCAGATATGGAAATACACAACCCGGGAGTGTCTGTCTGACTGCTGTCAGCTCATTCATTTTGATTTCAGTCCCATAAAAATATGACATACTCATTACGGTTTTTATTATTTTGATAGAGATCTGTGGGAATTCTACTGAATTTTGTTTTCTGTCTCGCTCACATTGTGAACTACACCCTGCTATGTAGGTTGTAACAGAGGACTAAGGAGTACACTTAACTTAACTTAACTTAACTTAACGTCTTTATACTGGTTTAGAAGACCCTGCAGAGTCTGTATACAACCAGTTACATTTACATCACCTTGCTCTAAAAGCTATGCGCATCCAGTTTATTCTTAAATGCATTAACTGTCCCTGCCTCCACTACCTCCCCTGGCAATGCATTCCAAGCAGACACCACTCTCTGACTAAAAAAATATTTCCTAATATCTAATCTGGACCTCTCTTTAGTCAGCTTGTAACTATGCCCACGTGTTATTGTAGGTGGCTGTATTTTTAAAAACTTGTTATAGTCTAATTTATCCATTCCTCTGATCATTTTATAAACCTGAATTAAGTCACCACGAATTCTTCTCTCTTCGAGACACTGTAGGCCAGTTTTTCTGAGTCATTCCTCATAACTGTAATTCTGGAATCCCACTATCATCTTTGTCGCTCTTTTTTGTATTCTTTCCAGCATGTTTATATCCCCTCTATGATAAGGACTCCACACCTGTACACAGTACTCCAATCTAGGTCTAACTAAAGCTTTATACAGTTTGACGATCACTTCCTTGCTCCTATGTTTAATATTTCTTTTTATCATACCTAACATTGCATTTGCCTTTTTCACTGCTACCTTAACTTGCTCACTCACCTTTCCTGTATGATCTATTATAACCCCTAGGTCCCTTTCCTTATCTATCTACAGTATATGTGGTTGACAACCTTATGTGAAAATAAGGGCTATAAATACCATCACAGTAAAATCACATGCATCCTTTGTGAAGCTTCCAGCAAGCAGGTAGACTACATTGATGCTCCATTGCTACTGTTGCAGTAAAAAAACAAGGAATGATAATGCGAATGACACATAAAAACAATTTGATTACTGGCCTTCTGACCAAGGAGACACAGGTTTAAAACCTCAGTATGACATGTTTTTTTCTGTTGAGAGCAAAATTAGAACTAGCCTGCATGCTGCCTGTGGAAGTGACCTTTATTCCACAGTTCAATAAATGCTCTTCTCCCTCCCCAGTCCCAGATCGTACCCTAGCAATGGATATTTTTTAATGCTCACACTGATGGGTTTTTTTTAATGGATAAACTTGACAACAATTTCATGTAAATTTGTTTTGTTTTTCTTGTGTTTTTTTTTTCAGTCAGATGAGGGCAGTATAGCTAATCTAAGAGATTCACTGCTGGCAATTGGTAGAAATGATGTAGCTACATTAATAGCTCAGTAAGTACATTGACAGACCTGGAGTGAGCAGTTAATCAAGACATTGTACGTCATACTTCCATCTGGACCTTATAATTGTCATTATCAGCTTTATACTTTTTGAAGCATTATATTTGGTGATAGATATTTGGTACATTTTTTGTCATAGTTGCATCACAGTTAAATAGTATATCAGCATTGATTTTATACCTGTGGCAAAATATGTCACATTTTTATTGCCTTTTTTTCTGTAGAACCTTTTTTTTATGTAGGACCTTTTTCCCTCTAATTAAAAACACTGTCTGGTGACCAAGTTGTTCAAGTGTCTGTCTATTGATCAATTGAACATGGTTAAAACTCCAAAAGAAAAAGCCTTTTTTTTATCAGTGGTAAAATAAAAAATGTGCCCACGTTGCTTAGCTATGGCAAGTAGTCTTAATTCCTCAGCATTGTATGACAAAACTGATAGTGAGATTCAGGAATTATAGTTATGAGAAAATACTAGAAAAATGAAGAATTCAAAATCGTATCAGGTTTATAAGATAATCAATGAAAAGGATAGATTAGACTAACAAGTTTTTCAAAGTACAGCTGCTTACAAGAACAAGAGGGCACAGTTACTTAAAGAAAGGTCCAGATTAGATACTAGGAAACATATTTTTAGCCAGGGAGTGGTGAATGCTGCAAATAAATTGCCACAGGAAATAGTGAAGGCAGGATAAATTAATGCATTCAAGAATAGATTGGATGCACATAGTTTTTAGGTCAAGTGAAGTAAAAGAAACTGGTTGTATACAGACTCTGCACAGATTCTGCTTAACCAGTATAAAGACATTAAGTTATGTTAATTGCCCAGGTGGACTCCAGCAATATAAATAAACTCGGTGATAATAGATACGTTTTTCAAAACATTCGGTTATTTAAACATATAATATATTATTACTGAAGGAAAATGCCACCTAATATGGATCCCAGTAGCAAAGAATAGGAGTACTACAGTCTTTAATACATGTTGTAAATTGTGACTTAAGCGGACTGTGCATGACATTAGCAGCCTCATCATATAATACAGATTGATACAGAAACTACCACTGCAAGGAATTTTAAAGTACATTACTGCAGGCATCCGGTATAGGATCAACTACATTAGTAGCCCTATGCTTTGTAAGATACTAAAACAAGACAATAGAAAAAAAAAGGAAATAAAATAATCATCAGATATTTTACTGTTCTCTGTGGAATATAAGGCTGCAGCTGTTGCTCACCCACCATCTGTTTCTATTTTAAACCATGGTGTAGCTTTGTCAATGAGGTTCTGGTTTCATTGACTTTATTTTCTACCATCCTTCTCCAGCTTCTCTTTAGTCTTCCAAATCTTCTCTTCTGCTGGTTCCAGTTTATAACATGTATGGCTAAATCAGTTGATTATTTCCTGATCATGTCTCCTGCTACACTCTTAATGTCCAGATTAATTGATTGTTGCTTGGTTCTTCTGTATAAGTTTGAACTACTTATGGCTGTCAGGTAATATGGTATATGACTGACAGAGCTGTTAGAGTATATGTTCATCACTAAATTATAACATGCTCCAGTTTACACAGCTGTCAAATTTGGTACCTGACTTTGCTATGAGTTAGGAAAATGTAAGGGATGCGACTTTGCCATTTCATGTATCCAAACTCAAGCAAGTTCGTGTAATGAGCATGTCATTAATCATTTTGTCACACTGCCTCTGCAAAGCATATGAAATCTTGTTTGTATTTTGTAAGAAATAAGTACGGGTCTGTTTTACATGGGCCCAAATACAAACTACGTTACAGCCGGGACAACAATCAACACAGATGAGAATAACATATCTAAACAATTTTTATGGAAATGGTGTTTTTTTTAAATGTCGCTATGCTTCCGTATGAATTTTCCATCTTGCATTGACCTTTTTTATATTTTAGCGTATACGTTATATAATCCTTTGAACCCTGCCACCCAACCCATAAATCTCCATTCCTCTAAGCTCCTGGGCAAAAAAGACAAACAAACAGACACATAGGCTAAACTAGTTACTCGAACAGAACTATGTGCTCAGTTTTAATTATTTTATTTAAAAACTGAGAGACCTAGTCATCTCCGGTGTTCTGCTTATTATGTCAGTAGCTTGTGAAATATAGCTGTGGAAGACCAACTGGCATCAAATTGACTTGATACATTATGTGGGATATGCCTTTGGATTCTCAGAATAACCAGAAACAGGATGTGATAAAGTTTAATCATAATTCTATTTCAACATCTTGTTCAGAATAATCACCAGCTAAATCTAATTCATCAATCTCTAAATCAAAGAGAATAAGTTCAACTGCTTGTTCTGTTGTTATCTTTTAGAACAGCCATTTCTAGAATTTTCATCTTTTACAGATTCACTTATATAAGGTAGGTGGGTGACGCAGAAATATTAGTGGCTCTGGGAATGGATTATTTACAGACATCGAAATTTCAGGTCAGGTTCAAAGGGCTAATATATCTATACAATACATGTGTGTATAGCTTTGTTGACAGTTAGCTATTGTTTATACTCCTGAAGTGTTAAAAAGCATATTTCTTGGAGAATATAGCATTTCTTCACGCTGTTCGCTGACAAGTCCTTTTTTTTTTGTTGAAAATACTCTACTAAATATTGCATGATGCTAGTGAAACGTTTACTTGGTTATCAAGAACAGTTGTGTGTTGTATCCTGTTCTCAATGTTTTATTGCTGATTGCAGTGTATTATTATGTGACTGACTTTAGTCATTTTTATGACTGACTGAAGAGATGGACTGAGTTAAGCCATTGGTCCAACAATGTACTCCAGGGCAAAATACTACTTTTAATGACTGGACATCAGGTACAAAATAGGTCTGATTAAAAACCAGAATTTTGTGTGTTTCATTATTATTCTGTCTGTTAAATATTCTTGTGGATTGCACCATTGTGGCACTCTGCAGCATTCTCACAGAAAATATTAGGTTAATTAGCTCAAAAACAGGTCATGTAACTAAGAGTATCACATCCAAACTGCAGTCCTTGTGAATGCTGCCGAAGACAGATGTGTCAGACCGAAAGGTGCAAATATCAAAGTCAAACTGTAAATTAGCGACACGGCGCATTCCGTTCTTTGGACTACATCCTGCTACATGCAAAGCCCTGTTCATGACTTGGTAATGGGAGATTGACAATGAACGCAGAAGAAGAAGAAAAAGAAGTCCTTGTGAATAAAAAAACAGCCATAACTGTAAAAAATTGAAAAACACTACCCAAGCAACAGTTGGGCCACTGTATTTACAGATGGATCAGTAAAAAATGCAACAGAGAGTGGAGGCGTTGGAATCTTTCTGAGCCTAAAAAAACATGACACAAATACAGCTGTTGGTGGTAACTGGAACATTTTTAAGTAACTTCAGAGGAGAGGCAGTCTTTGAAAACTGCATCAGAGTTCTAATGACCAATGAAAATACAGAGACAAATGGTTCTCTACACAGATGTGCTGTCAGTGGTTGCCACGCTGGCGAGCCAAATAAATACAGACCCTAAGGAACTTGGAGTAATAAACTATATCACCAGTCCAAGAGAGTTATGATACACTGGATACATTCCTGTCAATGACGAGGCTGACAAGTTGTCATGGATAGGGGCAAAGCTACCTCAACCTGAAATAGGTATAACTTAAGAAGTCAAAACATTTACCAGGTGTAGATACAGTAACAAGTAGGAAGTAAAGTAAATGTCAACAACCAAATGATGTACATACCAGCATGGATCGGAAAAAAAGAAGAATGCAGACATTCAACAAGAGTTTAGCATAGAGAACTGGTTCATAAATTCCATCATGAACAGAAAATTGAAATACTTTAGTCATATCAAAAGACATAATGATCTTGAGAGAACAGTAATATATATATATATATATATATATATATATAATGTAAGTGAGTTTTACTGCATAACTTACATTTAAGCATATGTAGTTTGAATGCTCATTCTATAGCAGGTCCTCACAGAATGCTGCTTCTTACAACCACCAACCTACTTGACTGTTATAAGTTTCTTGACAGGTGTGCAGTGAAGTAGGTTGCCATTACTTTTGTACGCAGAGGAGCGATCACACCGCGTTCTGCCAAACTGGACACAGTGTAATTTTAATCAGGTGTGTTTGAATTGTGAAACGGACATTTTATACCTAGGCCACACTTGAAGTTAGTAGTCCATCTAAAGCGATGATGCCAGCACCATCAGCAAATTGTTTACTTGACTTGTGCTGTATTTGGATTATAGCGTAGATGATGCTGTGCTGGTCATCAGCCTCACTCTCTGGTACCGAGCTTCCTTGGGTCAGTGGCAAGATAGGTCAAGACAACTGGCGGTAATTCACGTTGCAGGTACACTGGTCCAACCTCCTTTGAGAACTCCTTTGCTTGACTGTGGGACTCGAAATATGGTGTTCACTTGATAATAGTACATTTAATCATTTGTGGATTTGAATGCTAATATTCATTGTTTGTTTATCAACTACATGAATAGCAAGAAGTATGTATTGTCTATGCTTGATATTTGAAAAGTTAGGAAGATAGTCAAATCCTATATACAAATCTCTTGATCATACTAGATCTAAGCTCACAATAGTTGTAAGCTGAGTATAAAAAAGGATAGGCCAAGAGTAGCACTGTTTTTGGATGTGTTTAGTTGACAAATTCTCAGATGCATCTCTTTCTGGCAGCATTTATTAAAATCAGTTTTGGATTTGAATCTATGTATTTGTGTATGTATGATTTGTTTCTTGGTAAAGTGAATACATAATTGGTGTTCTGGCTTCTGTGTTTAATTAAGGATAAATGATTTGTTATAGTTTTAGTATGTACAGGAGACTTGTGTTAGACAATTTTCTCCTTGTATACAGATCACAGAACAAAGTCAACATTCTTGTAAATAAATGTTACCCTTTTTTTTGGTGGAGGTACAACACTTCCATCCACAGACCTTTTGGTTGTATCAGGCAAATGGGCCATATCATATAATTGCTATCCAGACCTAAACTCTGAGCACAATGAAAGAGAGCTCTGAGGCAGCTAAACTCTGAGAGCACTGTCAAATTCTTAAACAAATCATCATATCTTCTGTCCATTTATGGGAGATGCAATATTTTTTTCCTGTGTCATCTGGTTAACTGTTGTTGTTCTCAATGAATGCAGCGTTTCTTTAACACCCCAATCCATCTTTTTCTTGCTCTGTAGCCATACTTTATGGTGACAAAAGTTTGTCTGATGTGTAGGTTCGGAAGCAGGTGTTCAAACTATTTCATTAATTATTCTGTCCGTGCATGTTGTTCCCACATTCTGTTGGATGTCTTCGTTGTTTTCTTCTCCACTTTGTCTCTTCTAGTTGAGAAAGTTTAAGATTTGAAAAGTAAATTACCAGTGCACATTACTCTGTTGTCCATTCAACAAATACATGTTGCTCTGTCATCCATTCTACATGTGCACACATATTACTCTGTTGTCCATTCTACAAATACATATTGCTCTGTCCATTCTACAAATATATATTGCTCTGTCATACATTCTACAAATATATAATGCTCTGTCATTCATTCTTCAAGTGCACATTGTTCTGTTGTCCATTCTATTCTACAAGTGCACATTGCTATGTTGTATTTTCTACAAGTGCACATTACTAAGTTGTCTATTCTACAAGTGCACACACATTACTCTGTCGTCCATTCTACAAATACATATTACTCTGTCCATTCTACAAATACATATTGCTCTGTCATCCATTCTAAAAGTGCACATTCCTCTGTCGTCCATTCTACAAGTGCACATTGCTATGTTGTCCATTCTACAAGTGCACATTGCTATGTTGTCCATTTTATAAATGTACATTGATATGTTGTCCATTCTATAAGTGCACATTACTATTTTGTTCAAACTTTGTTGTAAATTAGTTTTTCTTCAAGGTGTTTATAGATCTTCTGACAATTGTACATCTTTCATACATGCTCATTCAGAAACTGGAATAAGTTCACCTAAGTACCCCTTCACTCACCATATTACAACCAAGAATAATATGTTGGTGGCTACAGGTAAAGTTAACCTAAGTACCCCTTCACTCACCATATTACAACCAAGAATAGTATGTTGGTGGCTACAGGTAAAGTTAACCTAAGTACCCCTTCACTCACCATATTACAACCAAGAATAATATGTTGGTGGCTACAGGTAAAGTTAACCTAAGTACCCCTTCACTCACCATATTACAACCAAGAATAATATGTTAGTGGCTACAGGTAAAGTCAACCTAAGTAGCCCTTCACTGACCATGAAACAACCATGAAGACTATGTTGGTGGCTACAGGTAAAGTTAATCCAAGTAGCCCTTCAATCACTATGTTACAACCATAAATGACATATTGATGGTTTCAAGTAAAGATAACCTTAGTAGCCCTTCATCAACCCTAATATAACCAATGAGACCATGTATGCGGTAGAAAGACCCATTCCACACATCTATTTATATCTGATCTCTAATATCAAGCTACTAACATTATGCATCAAAGAAATTGGAGTTTCTGGTACAAATAATGATGGTACAAGACGTACACCTTCTTGTTGATTGTCATTGTTTTGTAATGTCTACATGTGAAGTCCAGTTTTCTGGATAATGTACAGCTTAAATACATTTTATTTCTTCTTCTTGCTCATTAATTGTTACCTTGTCAGATGCATTCTCACAATGAACTGGACCATTGTCTCGAGCTCCTCTTTAGCTTTCTACAACTTTTGAGTTTAGTGTTGAATCATTTGACCAGTGAGCCTCCCTCTGACCAATCAGTGCTCCTCAATTGGTTATACAGAGGACAGTCCAGTAAAAGATGATCTGCAGTTTGTTTGCTCAGTCCACAGATACATTGAGGTGAAGCAGACAGACGAAAGCTTTATCAATTTTTTTATTTAGTCTGTTTTGTCCTGTCCTGAGACAAAGAATAGTGATCTGCCCCTGCTGGTCAAGGTTGTGGTAGTTGTCATTGATTAGGATCTCATCTCATCTATCAAACTGGATAGCTTTCTTTTTCTCAACAAATCTAGTATGATTCTTTACATTCTCCTCCCCTTTTTGCAATTCTGTCTGCCTCTTCATTCCCCGGTACACCAGAATGGGATGGTAAACACTAAAGTATGGTTCATTTACTGGCAGCTACTCTGCTTAGCTCATTTTTTTAGATGTGGGAGTTCACCTTCCTTGAAAGTTTGTAGTACAGATAATGTGTCTGGGAAGATGACTACCTGATGACAGTCTGACTTACTGTTGTGTGTGATATTAGCAGATTGTTCTAGAGCTTGAAACTCAGCTCTATAGTAGGAACAATTTACCTGTTACTTGTTTTAAATTGAAACAGATTTATCGACAGATGATTCATAACATTATGTGAATAATTTGAATAAATAAAATGAACCAATAAAATCTACATAAACCACTTTTATCTTTTTTGCATTTTTCAAACGCTTTCAGTTTTTTTTATGCTAATGAGGTTTCACAATGAGAGGGCAGATGGGCTTGCAAGGAAGGGATGAGAATTTTAACAAGAAGACAGCGAAATCACATACTTTGAGAAAAAGGAGTTGTCCAGGCTGTCAGAAGAGAGCAGAACCAACCCAACGATGACTACCACATCAGGACTGGGCACAATAAGCTGAATAAACACATGTACAGGCTTCGTCTGTCTGCTTCGCCGCTGTGTACATGTGGGACAGGCGAACAAACTGCAGAGCATGTTTTGCAGGACTGTCCTCTGTATGGTCAGTTAAGGAGGATACACTGACCAATTGATATGACACTACAATCAAAGCTGTATGGAGCTGAAGAGCAACTACAGTCAATGGTCGAGTTCATCACGGAAACTCGTCTGATGGTGTAAACATCTATGATGTGATCACAAGAAGGAAAAGGTTTCACCTTTCTGTTATAATATTTGCTGCCACAATTTTTCTCTGTCTCTTATCTCATCTCACCTGTCTACCTTTATCATTAGGTGGCGTCTTCTTTCATGTGGCATCTTGGTCACTATTCTTATTTAAATCCATGCCTTTAAAGTGTTTTTTTTATACAACCAATCCATTTTTGTTTATCTTTCACTGAAGCCCAGTTGTCTGGGGTTATAGGTTCTTGTGGCAGGTAGATTTAGAGGCATTCTTGTCATATGCCAAAACCATATAATTTTTTGTCTGCTAATATATTATGCATGACATTCTCACTTTCTGCCGTATTTCATCGTTTCACACTGTCTCTTCTAGTCACACGTATTTCATCGATTCACATGGTCTCTTCTAGCTACACGTATTTAATCGTTTCACACTGTGTCTTTGCTAGTCACACATATGTAATGTTATTTGTTGTCACCTTTCGTTCTTGTGCCTTGGTCAGAGTCCATTGCTTGACACTTACAATAGAAAGTTGATACGAATATACTTTTTCCATCCATTCCCTTAAACCAAGAAATTCCCTACGAAAAGTTGAGGTAGTAATTGAAGTTACTAAAATAACAGATAAAGGGGAGCCAGTGATGTTATTTATCTAGATTTTGCATAAGCCTTTGATGGAGTACCAAATCAACGATTATTTAGGAAGTTAAAATTACATGGAATAGGTGGGGAAGTTGCCAAATGGATTGAAAATTGGTTAACGGGAAGAAGGCAGAGAGTGGGCATAAATAAGGAGTACTCTGAGTGGTATGAAGTAAAAAGTGAAGTCCCACAGGGCTCGGTTTTGAGACCAATTTTTGTTCTTGATATATATAAACGATTTGGACATTGACATAGGATCCATGATTGCAAAATTTGCGGATGACACGAAACTATGCAGTAGTGTCTCATCTAAAGCAGAAGTGGATATATTGAGGCAGTGACGAGGGGTACCCTTCTCAGAACTGTAAGCAATCTTAGTGAACACAACACCCATATAGATTTTACTGTACCATTGTTTGGTGTTAACTTATAATATCTAGGTAAAACACATTCTAAAGACAAATGTTACAAATTTATCAATAAGATTTATCTCATAATTAAAAATAATAATTGTTTTAACAAATGTAATTATTATAATGGATATCATTTACCTCAATGGAGATTAGGGAAGCACAAATTGTTTCGTTGATCTGACTCATCAAGAATAAAAGAACATTTCATCTGATGTTGTCAGACCTAGCAGTAGCGTAGCAGTTATTTAAACTGATGGAATTGATAGCATTTGTTCTTTTTTTTTTTACCTACACAATGTTCGAGGGTTTCAATTTCAAAATCACGAATGTAGTCCAGTTTTAGAAAGCTAAAACAGATTGAGCAACTTGTACAACAAAGTCTAAAGAACTGAAAATGTTAGCCACATTCTACTTCTTGTATGTAAGCTCTATACGTTGGGTTTTCTGCGTAAATTAAATCAATTACATCATCGTAGAACGAAGGTTTTGTTTTCAATTTTGAAATCAGTTCCTTTTCAATAGTTATCAGTGATAGGGCAGATAGTCTATTTTCACTCTGTGAATTGCGTAAGTAGGTTTAGATACTTTTTAAAGCCAAAAATGACTGTTCACTGGAGGCACTTGTAGCTGAAATGGTCACTATTAAACACTTATACGCTTATACACTTCAGGAACTGTGCCACCCATTTTCGCAGTACACAAATATTTCAGCAAATCATAAACACTTTTATGACAAAATTCTTGGTTTGCATATATTGCCAAAACTTCACTTCCTTAGTCGTGGAAATTCGAAATCCTGTCCATGTGATGTTTTCAAGGGGACAAAATGTTGTTCTCGAAATTTTTAAACAAACTCAGAAAATCTTGCAGTCTAAAAAGGTAGTGAATTGAAGTTGTCCAACATCTGAAAACCGTTGTTTCATTTTAGCTTTGACTGTGTCAATAACCTCGTGATCATCGGAGACATCATCAATTCGTAGTCTTTTACTACGATGTTCATATGTTCCAACCAAAAAATATCAGTTATTTCTCATGCCATCTAGACACTGGGAAAAGTCATTAATTTGTTTCATACAGTATCCAATGTCAGAAATCTTTGCCTGCAACACCTCAAATATTAAATCTGATTGTGGGAGAACAGAAGTGAACAGATGAAGCATAAAGTTCACATCAAATCCATGAAGCCCATTGCACCATTTTAGGTATCGATGTCCCAGGGATCTCTGTGTTCAATTATTGAAATACAAATATTTTCATTGTACTCCAACACTGAGACCAATCTACTGTTATAGTTCCACCGTGGAAACCTTTTTCTGACTTCTTGATCAAGAGCAAATATTCATTTAGACAACTGGAAAAAATATGAAGCAAGCCCAGATAATGTTGAGAAATATATTTTGCATTGTATTTTGCCATTTACACTGTTAATACCAGATCAATTCTATTGGCGTAACAGTAGACAAACAAAACTTGACTGTTCTTGGCTTTGACCTGAGCTTGTAACCTGTTATAATCCCCTGCCATTGTTGCAGCTCCATCATATGTTTGTGCTACCAACTTTTCCTTGCACTCATATTCATGCAAAATAGTAAAGACAAGTTGGGATAAAGCCTTTGCTGTACAGTTCTCGCTAAAGTCCTTAAAACCAAGAAACCTTTCCTGCACCTCCCTTTCTTTGTTTACATAGCGTATCGTAACAATGTAGATACTTGGCATTTAATTCAGTTGTTTCGTCCAATATAACTGCAACAAATGGGGTGTCTATTATTTCCCTTTTTATTTCTAATATCACCATTTGTGAAATACACTGTATTAAATCATTTTGAATATCACTGGACAACTCAGAGAAAACAGTGGCACTTTTAAAACGTGCATCAAATTCTTTGTCAATGCTAGTTAACAGTTTGACTAACTGAATATAGTTTCCTATATTCGGAGACGCCCTAGATTAATCATGTCCACGGTAAGAAAACTCATTTTCTAAAAAACAGGAGACATCTTACAACATGCCTGTTATTTTTAACGAGCGTATTGTGTTTTCGTTGTTGATTCTGAATTGCTGACATAGTGAAGTTTCTATTCTAGTTTTCCCAAAGTGTTTTAGAGCTATGAGAGAAACGATGTGACTCTGTTAGCGAGTGTCGTTTCTGTATGTTGTGCAAATTATTTAAATCTGAAATTTCAGACTTGGTCCAAATTTTTATCTCGCTAGAAAACAGAAGGCATGGCCAACAATTCAATTTTGATAATTTTGTGCATCGACTCATCCAGCTGATTGCATTCTAATCTCCCTTTCTCAATTATCGAGTACACTTTTTTGTTATCGTCTTTAAATTGGGAAGTAACGGTGAAGGGTTGTCCATTTGAAATAATATTCAACTGATCTGTGAAATCTCTGGCACCAAAAGATTTAACGAATAACAATCATCCACAACACAATTATATTCTCTCTCTACTGATACCGATGGAGACAACATTTTGCTTGAGTAAATACGTTTGAAAATTAAACTAAAAATTCATGGAATTCAAATGAAAAGATCGTACAGTTACCTGCCCCCAGTTAACACTTATTTAAGTGCTCCAGCCCTAATGAATTTAACGTATGAGCTCTCTTCTTTTGGGGAAATCTAAAGTCTTTTCTTTGTTGTACGTGTAGTTTGCAAGCTTCCAATGTGTTGCTTACAAAATGCAATACCTTGCTCGCAGGGCAGTTTTTTTTTGGCACACACTTTTGAATGAATACTAACACTTTATTAGTGTGTGTTTCAACTGTAAAAAATTGACAAGATACAAAATTGATGCGCTTGTAAGATGTCTGATAGCATAATCATTTTATACTGAATTTTGTAAGATATTAAATCGAACTTGTATACGTAAGCAATGCTTGTATGGACAACCTCGCCACTGTATTGAGATCGGAATTAGATCTTCTTCTTCTTCTTCTTCCTTCGTTCTCAATCTCCCACTACCAAACCCTGAAAGGGCTTAAGTAGCAGAATGTAGTCCAGAGAACAGAATGCGTTGTGTCGTAGTTTACAGCTTGGCTGCGATATTTGCACCTTTCGGTCCAACACATCCGACTGCAGCAAGCTTTTTTTGAGTACCGGGTTAGCATTCCCTCTTCGATCCCTTCTCCTTAACCAGTCTGCCCTGCTGCAGCCTGTTATCCAGGATCATCGCGTGGAGGTGTAGAAGGGTCTTGGCAGCTATGGTTCGCTGGCCCTGATGCTAGCAGTCAGCTATGGGTCGCTGACCACTGCAGCTCATGTGCTGCTCAGCATCTTGATCGCAGAATTAGATCAAATTAGAGAATGGTCTGTGAGCTGGCAAATAAAGTTTATTGTAGATAAATGTACAGTCATCCACAGGGGTATATCCAATATGGAACATAATTACAGAATGGAAGTTAACAATATTAGAAAGAAAAGGAAAGGAACCTAGGGGTTATAACAGATAATACAGGTAAAGTGAGTGAGCAAGTCCAGGTAGCAGTGAAAAAGGCAAATGCAATGTTAGATATGATAAAAAGAAATATTAAAAACATAGGAGCAAGGAAGTGATAGTCAAACTGTATAAAGCTTTAGTTAGACCTAGATTGGAGTACTGTGTACAGATGTGGAGTCCTTATCGTAGAGGAGATATAAACATGCTGGAAAGAATACAAAGGAAACCGACAAAGCTGATAGTGGGATTCCAGAATCACAATTATGAGGAAAGACACAGAAAATTACGCCTACAGTGTCTAGAAAAGAGAAGAATTCGAGGTGACAATACAGGTTTATAAGATAATCAAAGGAAATAATAAATTAGACTAAAACAATTTTTTTAAAATACAATCACCTACAAGAACAGGAGGGCATAGCTACAAATTAACTAAAGAAAGGTCCAAATTAGATATATGGAAATATTTTTTTAATCAGCGAGTGGTAAATGCTTGAAATCCATTGACATAGGAAGTAGTGCAGGCAAGAACAATTAATCCATTCAATAGTAGATTGGATGTCCACAGCTTTTAGAGCAAGGAAATGCAAATGAAACTGGTTGTATACGACTCTGCAGAGTCTTCTAAACCAGTAGAAAGACGTTAAGTTAGATTACATGCTTTTACGATTGGGAACTTCTGACAAAAAATACTCCCCAAGGTCATGAACAGCAGCTGGAAGTCTACCATTGTACCACAAGTGGGGAAAGAAGCTCGAATGATCCCCATCTAGACAAACAAATGATAAAACTCGGCCCTGACAGCTACATTACAATCAGTCCCACGTGCTGCACAGGCAAGCTAATGGTAAGAATAATAAATACCAGTCAGCTGGCGTCTGGAACACACGAATTATCATACACCAACAAGTAGGCTTTGGTCAGCACAGATCCACAGAAGACCAAGTCACCTACATAGCATAAGAAATGTAAGATTCTTTCCAGGAAGAAAAACATGCCCTGGAAGTAGGGTTAGAACTGGAGAAAACTTTTTGACCAAGAATGGAAAGACGTGCTTCGAGCAAAAATTTTACAAGACAAGAGTATGCAGACGAATGTTCAACTGGATCAGTTACTATCTAGATAACAGAACGGCAAAAGTACAAGGCCTAACAAGTAAAAATGAAACCATATTTACATAAACAACGTCACTGAAAACTGCCATAAAAGTACCCACAACTTCCTCTATGCTGATGAATTGCCTAATTGATCTCTGAAAAACATCACTACAGCCAGTGTACGATTGCAGGGGTCCTTGGTAACTCTTGGAATGTGGTCTAAGAACTGGCAACTAAAGATAAATGAACAGTAAACAACACACACCATCTTCTCCCTATCAACTACAGCAAAACTCCAACTAAATGGACAAGTAATACTCAAGGAAGATACCTCAACTAAATGGACAAGTAATACGCAAGGAAGATACCCCAACTAAATGGACAAGTAATACGCAAGGAAGACACCCCAACTAAATGGATAAGTTATAAGTGAGGAATAAACTCCAGCTTACATAGGAGTTACTCTAGAACGACATATGACTTGGCAAACTCAAAATTCAAAGATCACAGCTGAGAACGAGACTGAATATGTCCTTTTTGGTGAAATTAGTTGGTACCACATGGGAAGCTGATGAATGTATGCTAAGACGTTACCAACAGCCAGAGTTAGACCAGTCTTGGAATATGACATTGCAGCCTAGTCCACAGCATCAAAATTCACCTTCAGGCGTACCCAAAACTAAGCAGCATGCATCATAACAGATGCCTTAAAGTCCACACAAATAAAATACATAAATACCATTACAGCAGTGCAGCCGGTAGAAGATAGACGAGACAGCAGAAGCATATTTCAGGCTGAAAAATTTAAAAGGCTGATGGACCACCAAATGCACCAACGACTAAATGAACTGGGGAGAGGTAGGCCAAAGTGAAATAACTTTGCAGTCTAGGCAAAAAAGAAAATCCGAATAAGCTACGCTCGTAAACACAACCATAAAACCAATGACAGCATGCTCTACCTCTCACTGTGAAAAAAAAGACTCTTTTCCAAGCTTATGTGCAACATTCCTAAAATCGAAGTTAAAAAGTCATAAACAGAACAGCAAAGAAAACAGAAGACCACAAAATACCTGAGTTTTCACCAAATGCAGAACCCATTCATACACGGATGGATCGGCAAAAGATGCCGCCATATAAAATGGGAGAGGGACGTTGTCATCAAACTTAAAATGAAGTATACTCTATAACAATTGCCACTGGGAGATACTCTAATAACTTCAATGACGAAACTACAGCCCTGAAGTGGGCAGCCGAAACCATCATTCAGAAAAACAAGTGGTTGTTTTTACAGATGCTCTTTCAGTGTTGTTGTTTAATGCCCACAATGAGTTAGTTTACTCTTTTGTGCGCCCTGAAAAGGACATTGTTGTTGTTGTTGTTACGGATCCAGCCGGGGCTCTCGCCCTTCGGCCCAATACCATGTAATGGTATCTGCAAGTGTTTATCAGCTGTTGTTTAGTGCCATACAAAGTGTTCCATGTATCTGGCGACGGAGGAAGAAGCATTTTCCAAAAATCATTGAGCGCTGATCGACGGTTTCATATGGGTGTGTACACAGCTGGCACTCAGGAGTATGTTGTGGTTAGATTCTGTTCAGGTGTTTGTTTGGTGGGATGGGTTCTCAGTCGAAAAATAGTGCTCTGATCCTTCCTTGTGAGTTGATTTACACTGTAATTTGGACTGGGGCTTGCCATGTCTGTATACCTCCCTTCCCGTTTTTCCAATGGTCCATCGTTTCAGCCAAGTTTCTTTGTTTGCTGATCTTATGAGCTGTTTGGCTGTTTGTCAAGTTGTTGCTGTGTGTGGCTGTTCTTGTCTTGATCCCTCCTTTGCTAGTCTGTCTGCCTTGTCATTGCCAGGTGTGCTTGAGCGTCCAAGGAAACACTGCAGAACTATTTTGACTGCACTGGAAGTGATAATGTGATCAATGTCTAGAGATATTTGGATACGGTCAGGTCTACAATGACCAGCAACGGCTAATGCTTGAAGAGCTGACATTGAAGTTTTCCTACTCTATTCACCGATGCGAAGTAGCGATTAAAGTGTTCTGCTTCTTTTTGGTCTTCAGTGATTGTTCTCTCTTCCTCTATCACTGGCTTCGGGTTCACTCTCCTGTTTCCCTTGGACAGACTGTCAACCAATGACCAGGCTCTATTTCCATTATGCCTGTGATCTAATCTGGAGCATGTCTCAGTTCATTTTTCACTTTGGCTATCTTGACTGTCAGCTTTACTTTGGCACACACTTTGTTGTACCACATCTTTGCTTCTTGTGATGGCATTGTTTCAAGTGTTTGTTCTTACATTCTTTCTATCATGTATAGCCCTCTGTATTTCTCTATTCCAGAATGATCTATATGATTTACGAAATCCTCTTGGGATGCACTGTGATGCTTCTTCCAAGATTGCCTTTGTAATCTCTTCGTTGAGCCAAAATTACAGAACAATAAGCCTCATTAGCCACCCTAGCAAGAACATGCTTAGATTAATCCTCGACCGATTGAAACCCCAAGCAGAAAACATTATTACCGAGGAGCAAGCATGGTTCAGACTGGGAAGAAGCACTACAGAACAGATATTTAATTTAAGGCTGCTAAACGAGAAATATCTAGAACAGCAGCAAACACTGTATCATATGTTTGTTGATTTTAAGAAGGCGTTTGATAGGGTATGGCATAAAGCGCTTTGTGCAACCATGAAGATGTATAATATCAACGGAAATATTATAACGGTCCTTGAACACCTGTATGACAAGGCGTCTAGCGCAGTTCTTGTGAATGGGAGGCGAGGAGACTGGTTTCGCACATCAGTTGGTGTGAGACAGGGGTGTACACTCTCTCCAACCCTTTTCAATATATTCCTTGAAAGAATTAGTGAGGCACTTGGAGGTCACGTTGGTACTGTCAAGATAGGGGGGCCGAACGATTACCAACCTTCGTTTTGCAGATGATATCGACGGTTGGCGGGTTCTGAAGCAGAACTCCAGAAATGGGTCAGAAAGCTGTATATGTTGTAAAAAGTGTATTTTGATCCAGTGTGCCAGATATTGATTTTCTGTAAGTCTGTGGAATGGGCTGTTATATGTCTGACATATCTCTGAATGTCATTTCGGATGTAGGTCACTATGCCACGGCAGTTGGGGCACTCATAGGCATAACTAGTGTATCATGTCAAGCTCAGGTCAATGTCCCCTTGTGTAGAGTTCTTGGAGGAGAGAGAGCCACGTGAACCCTGTGACTATCCAAAACCTTGACAAGCTCCAGCTTCTTATTTCTCAGGCCACAAATATTTAACTGTAGAACATTAAGTGAAAGATTGTTATCTGAACGTGGTTTCTCCTAAGTTGTCCCATGTCAGTATGTTTATGTTTGTTTCCAGATGACCATTTTTCACCTATTGCAGCCTGGTCAAGGACTGCCAGGCGCGGACCTTGAAGATCGAATAGTTGTCCGAGCTCGTTTGTAAAATGACGTTAAGTGGCGGGTTGTAGTAGCTTTCCTCACATCCCGAGCATGCTGATGAAGGGGCATTGCGGTCCTCCACGCGGTTGTTAACAACCCTTAACAGCCAGCACAAAAAAGAACTCGGCGCCGAAGCAGACTCACTCGAACGATGGGTCCAGTGTTACTAAAGAAGTACAGGACAGTGGTTAACAGCTCATTGTAATAGCCTAGGTAATGAGGAAACAGATGTACTTGCTAAAGAGAAAGGAATACTGCAACAAAGAGACCAAAGCATTTATCAAGGCCACGCACAAATCGAAATGAAAAAGAAACCACCTTGGTCATGAAGATAATGGCGTCTCCAAGTCTCTAGACGAGATCAAGTGATCATTTTTCGATTGCGCACAGGGCACAGCAGAATGAGATATCTTTAAATTCAAGATTGGCACTACGGACCTTTGTACGTGTGGCCCATCCCCCATGACAGCTTAACACTTCTGTCATCAAACATTAGTCTAGTGAAAGGAGTAGCACGGGGGGCAGCAGCCAATGTCCTTCCATGAAAAACCGCACCGTAGTGTACAGAGCCTCGAGTTGCCTGCTGCCTTTGTTAAAGTCAATGAAGTCGAAGTATGACGACGAACGAAGAAGACGCAGATATACTGTACACCATCTGACTTTTTATCGCTTGTTAAATGCTCCCAAGATATCTTCATTATTTAATTTTATTAAATTGTGTCTCAGTCCTCGGAGTTGGCATAGTTATTAAATTACAAAATAAATCCACTCAGAAAGTTCGTTTGGGCAAGAGCAAAGGAAAAGTTTTGTTGGAAGTTTTTTTTGTTATTCCCAGGGTCTTGTCCACCATCATTTCATTCCCGAATGCCAAACGGTTAACAAAGAAATGTACTTTGATATCCTCCGTCGTCTAAGAGGTGCAATCATAAAAAGATAACAGAGATGATATCAAATATTTCATAACTGTTCACAAAAGTCATTTCCCGCAGATTAGAAAGGCAACTCGACGAGAACCAACCACGAGAACTGGCATGTTTCAGGAAGAGCTTCTCTACCAATGACCACCTCCATACAATCAACCAGATGATGAAGACTCAGAAAAACCGCCTTACAGTGTCTAGAGAAGAAAATAATTATAGGTGATAATCCAGGTTTATAAGATAATCAAAGGAAAGGATAAATTAGGCTATAACAAGTTTTTAAAAATGCAACCAGTCAAAAGAACAAGAGGGCATAGCTACATAATTAACTAAAGAAAGGTCCATTTTAGATATTAGGAAATATTTTTTTAGTCCGAGAGTGGTGAATGCTTGAAATGCATTGCCACAGGAAGACGTGGAGGCAGGGATAGTTAATGCATGTAAGAATAAATTGGATGCGTATAGCTTGTAGAGCAAGGTGATGTAAATGTAACTGGTTGTATACAGACTGCAGATTATTCTAAACCAGTATAAAGACGTTAAGTTAAGTTACAACTACCCACGTAACCACCCACCAACGAGATGGAGAGATGATCTACACCACTCCATTGGACCATCGTGATACTTCAGAGCGAACGAAGGACAAACACCGATTCAAGTAGCTTTTGACTTCCTGGCATCGGGCAACCGTGCCTGATTAAATATCAGGATATAAGTATTCAAGTAGTTATATTTGCTATTATTGTAAATATTTAACTGAATATATTTTTATATCATCGTTGATTGAGTGGCACATCAATTTGATGGTTTGGCCGTTGCATAAAAGGAACTACGTCCACATCCTAGTTGTGAATGTGCTAGTCTACCCTTCTGTAAATGGTACGCAAATTACAGTTAGTGAACGTAAGGCACCGTGGAACTCAACTGGATAACCCCAGCTTAAACAGCTGAACCAACGCATGAATGATGTCTTCTATACATTTGTTAACCATCAGCAGTATCTGCTATTAGTCAGCCTATTCTGTGTGTATGCAGACACGGCAATCTCCGTAATGGTGAGCTTATTGAGGTGCATCGCTTTGCACTACAGCCAGGAGGAGCTTCTCAAACACGACTCGTCATATACGAAGAGCTACTGTAGCCTTTCACCACGACTCGTCGTCATATGCGAAGAGCTACTGTAGCCTGTCACCCCGACTCGTCATATACGATGAGCTACTGCAGCCTCTCATCCCGACTCGTCAAATACGATGAGCTACTGCGGCCTGTCACCACGACTCGTCAAATACGAAGAGTTACTGCGGCATGTCACCACGACTCGTCATATACGAAGAGCTACTGTAGCCTGTTACCGAAAAAATGTCGTCAGGAGCATCTGTTCAAGGCCATTCTCGGTCGTTGTCGTGGACCTCTTGGTTCTTGTCGTGGATCTCTTGGCTCTTGCCGTGGACCTCTTGGTTCTTGTCGTGGACCTCTTGGTTCTTGCCGTGGACCTCTTGGTTCTTGTCGTGGACCTCTTGGTTCTTGTCGTGGACCTCTTGGTTCTTGTCGTGGACCTCTTCTTGTTGTCGACCTCTTCTTGCCGTGGAATCTAGCCTGGGAGCCACTGTTTCGTTTAACCTTCTCTATTCACATTAGTTTTGTTTTTAACCATGAATCAGTCTGCATATTCTATACTAGCTCTCTAGTTTTGTTTTTAACCCTCAACCAGTGTTCTCACATCCTAAACTAGCTCTCTAGTTTTGTTTTTTTAACACTGAACCAGTGTTCTCATATCCTATACTAGCTCTCTAGTTTTGTTTTTAACCCTGAACCAGTGTTCTCATATTCTATACTAGCTCTCTAGTTTTTGTTTTTAACCCTGAACCAGTATCCTCATATCCTATACTAGCTCTCTAGTTTTGTTTTTTAACCCTGAACTAGTGTTCTCACATCCT
This sequence comes from Ariolimax columbianus, assembly GCA_036924085.1. Classification (NCBI taxonomy): domain Eukaryota; kingdom Metazoa; phylum Mollusca; class Gastropoda; order Stylommatophora; family Arionidae; genus Ariolimax; species Ariolimax columbianus. The sequence continues at coordinate 31,645,494 of JAVGWX010000002.1, forward strand.
AAACTAACTCTCTAGTTTTGTTTTTAACCCTGAACCAGTATCCTCATATTCTATATTAGCTCTCTAGTTTTGTTTTTAACCCTGAACCAATGTGCTCATATTCTATATTAGATCTCTCGTTTTGTTTTTAACCCTGAACCAGTGTGCTCATATTCTATACTAGCTCTCTAGTTTTGTTTTTAACCCTGAACCAGTGTGCTCATATTCTATATTAGGTCTCTAGTTTTGTTTTTAACCCTGAATCAGTGTGCTCATATCCTCCATTCGTCCTCCTCTTAAAATTGTTTTCACTTTTCGCTGTGTGGATCACTAGGTTTATTCCTGACGAGGAAAGAATAAGTATGCAGCACCTCTACGAGTGTCGTAAAATTCGACTAAAGTGGTTTGTGCATGGAGTTAGCAGCATCCTCATAAAAACAAATAGCTACAGATACCTACTATCTCAGCTATAATTACGACATCGGCTAATCTTTCTGATGTCCACCGGGAGGAAAGAGATAAGGAATGCAGGCCGCGTGTTCTTACAACCACCTTGCACTGGCCAGACTAGGTTTTGCACTTTACCTTCGATGGAAAAACTACTTGTCCCTTGGCGACGTTTTGAACGCATGTTCAAGTGGTCAGTAGGTGTACTTAAAAACCGATCGATCAGCCACTCCTACAAATAACACCACTATAAAAACACACTAAGTGCTTTGGTGCCGTGTTCCTGTAAGAGAACATCTATAGACAGGGCCGTATGCTTCATGTGAAACCAAATGCAAGACTTTTTTTTTCCGCTTGTTCTTTTTTCAATCTGGTCGTTGAATTGAGCCACCACTATAGTTGGCTTCCTCCAGGAAGCCTGTACCAAAGTACTTTCCGTGTTCTTGCCCTCCACTGGTGGTTTATGTAACATGTGTTTTACTCGATAAGATTGCCAGCACCACGCACAACTTTCTTTAGTCCCTTTAACAACATACATGTAAATGCAGTCGCCCCATATTTTCCTACACAGTAAGGGGTAACCAGTCGAGTAAAATGTAAAACGTTAGCTTTACATTCTATATGCACCTCTTCTGTTTCATGTTTAACTGCGAAACCGATACCTTAAAGCAGAACTTCAAACCTAACAGCCAGAATCCCGATTCCCGTCGTTCTCTGAGGCACGTATTGGCATCACATGTTGCGAGTACGTCTACAGACAAACGGCTGGCGGTGTTCCTGGCGTTCTGTGCCCTGACAGCTTGCCAGTCCGTTCAAAACATACTTACATGTTCACACTCTTGGGCTAGCTTAAGAGCCGGAGAGGGGGGAGCAGGTCCAGAAGTACATCGACTCAGAGCGAATCTCAGATCCACTTTACTTCACGGCGGAGAAAGCGGTCGCCTTCACGCCGCTGAGCCAAATCTCAGAACTACTTATATAAGCTAGACATCTTTACGCCTGTTTATATGAAACACAAGTAAACAAAAATAGCCCGCCAAGCTTGACTTTTCGATTGCTTTGTCTTGACCAGGGAGATGTATTAAACGCGTATGTGAATTATAAATGCAAAACTTCTTGGCGTTATATAATAAAATGTAATATTTTCGGAGTTTCAAATATACATAATAAGGACACCATTTGGTAGGTGAGTACACGAAATAGCTGAGCTGTTTGTTTGTAGATAGTAGACACGCTGTCCCAACTGCTCTCTTTGTGTGTTTGTTTGTAGATAGTAGACGCGCTGTCCCAAATGGTCTCTTTGTGTGTTTATTTGTAGATAGCAGGACTAGGAGGCGCTGTCTAAATGATCTCTTTGTGTGTTTGTTTGTAGATAGCAGAACTAGGAGTCATCGTCCCAAATGATCTCTTTGTTTGTGTGTGTTTAGATAGTAGAACTAAGACGTTCTGTCCCAAATGATCTATGTGTCTGTTTGTTTATAGATATCAGAACTAGGATGCTTTGTCCCAAAGGAACCCTTTGTGTGTTTGTAGAAAGCAGGACTAGGAGGCGCTGTCTAAATTATCTCTTTGTTTGTTTGTTTGTTTGTAGATATAAGGGCCGGGAGGCGCTGTGCCAAATGATCTCTTTGTTTGTGGATAGCAGAACTAGGGGTCGCTGTACCAAATGATCTCTTTGTTTGTGGAGAGCAGAACTAGGGGTCGCTGTACCAAATTATCTCTTTGTTTGTTTGTGTATAGCAGAACTAGGGGGGGGGGGGCTGTCTCAAATGATCTCTTTGTTTGTTTATTTGTAGATATCAGGACTAGGAAACGCTGTCCCAAATGATCTGTTTGTGAGTTTGTGTGTGGATAGCAGAACTGTCCGTTAACACAAATTAGTTATTGCTCCTAGATCGATCATTCTTTCCCTCTTTGTTCGCTGTCTCACGCTCTCCCCCCCCTCTCTCTCTCTCTATCTATCTCTCTCTCTATCTATCTCTCTCTCTCTCTCCCTCTCTCTCTATCTCTCTCTCTCTCTCTCTCTCTCACACACACACACACACATATATAAGTATTGCTAACATGATTGTCGGTATGGATCCCAGCAAACAAAGTATAATAAAGCCACACCTCCTAAACAAGTCGTAGAATGTGACTAACGAATGGCTGTGCGTGAGGCTAGTAACCTCATAATGTAAACCAAAATGATATAGGAAATAAGATTGCAAAAACACAAAAAGTGCATGATGCAAGTTTCAGTACGGGATCAACAGCGAAATGGAAGTAATAATAACAGAAGGGGATGACAGCCAAGTACAGATATTATTGCGGCATTAATAATTGTAGAGATTTACCTGTGACTTACAAACAAAATGGGGGAGGAAAATTAATAGAAGGCGTATTTAAACAAAGAAGCATATCGTTAGCAAGCACTTATATTCTTAAATCTCATCTGCCAACTTATGTCGTTTGGTGTCGTGTGCAAGTGCAGTCACCCTTCGTATACCATTTGCGCGGACGCTTTTTTTCAATCCATGACTCTGAAATATTTCTTTAACACCGCCGATCACTTGCTAACATTCTTACATTATTTATTGGTATTGTTGTTGTTATTATTATTATTGTTTTTGCTATTATTATATTATTATTTTTATTATTGAGTAACGCTTACTGAATAAGTAAAGGTTGTCCCACAGCAGACACTAGCGTAGGGGATGGGGTGTTGAATATTGAATTACAGGTGGTCTGAGCTTTCTGTGGGAGATGTGGTAAGTCTACTTCCTATTAACACCACCTTGCTGATCTCTAACAGCTAGGAGCTATTGACATATGGGTACACTGGAGCGTGATGCGACAATGTTTAGTACCTCAGTTTTTCAGTGAGAGGAAAGCAATATAAATTCAGCAAACTTGTTCATCTGCCACTTCTTCTTCTTCTTCTTCTTCTCCTTCTTCTTCTCCTCCTCCTCCTCTGCTACTCAGTCTTCGCCATCTACTTCTCCATCCTCTACTGCTAGGCCACTGCTGAGTAGCGTTGTCCATCTTCTCTTGTTACCAATTGTTGTCCATACTGTCACTCATATCTTGTTACCAATTGTTGTCCATACTGTCACTCATATCTTGTTACCAATTGTTGTCCGTGCTGTCACTCATATCTTGTTACCAATTGTTGTCCATGCTGTCATTCATGTACTGCTACCAATTGTTGTCCATGCTGTTATTCATGTCCGGCTACCAATTGCTGTCGATGCTTTCACTCATATCTTGTTACCAATTGTTGTCCATGCTGTTATTCATGTCCGGCTACCAATTGCTGTCGATGCTTTCACTCATATCTTGTTACCAATTGTTGTCCATGCTGTCATTCATGTACTGCTACCAATTGTTGTCCATGCTGTTATTCATGTCCGGCTACCAATTGCTGTCGATGCTTTCACTCATATCTTGTTACCAATTGTTGTCCATGCTGTTATTCATGTCCGGCTACCAATTGCTGTCGATGCTTTCACTCATATCTTGTTACCAATTGTTGTCCATGCTGTTATTCATGTCCGGCTACCAATTGCTGTCGATGCTTTCACTCATATCTTGTTACCAATTGTTGTCCATGCTGTCATTCATGTACTGCTACCAATTGTTGTCCATGCTGTTATTCATGTCCGGCTACCAATTGCTGTCGATGCTTTCACTCATATCTTGTTACCAATTGTTGTCCATGCTGTCATTCATGTCCTGCTACCAATTGTTGTCCGTGCTGTCATTCATGTCCTGCTACCAATTGTTGTCCATGCTGTCATTCATGTCCTGCTACCAATTGTTGTCCGTGCTGTCATTCATGTCCTGCTACCAATTGTTGTCCGTGCTGTCATTCATGTCCTGCTACCAATTGTTGTCCATGCTGTCATTCATGTCCTGCTACCAATTGTTGTCCGTGCTTTCACTCATATCTTGTTACCAATTGTTGTCCATGCTGTCATTCATGTCCTGCTACCAATTGTTGTCCGTGCTGTCATTCATGTCCTGCTACCAATTGTTGTCCGTGCTGTCATTCATGTCCTGCTACCAATTGTTGTCCGTGCTGTCACTAATTATCTTGTTACCAATTGTTGTCCATGCTGTCATTCATGTCCTGCTACCAATTGTTGTCCGTGCTATCATTCATGTCCTGCTACCAATTGTTGTCCGTGCTGTCACTAATTATCTTGTTACCAATTGTGTTCCATGCTGTCATTCTTGTCCTGGTACCAATTGTTGTCTGTGCAGTCAATCATCAGTTCTGTTATCAACATTAATCCCATATCCTGATATTCTGCCGCTGAGTATGTTCTCTATGTGTCGTCATGTATGTTTATCTCCATCAATTTAGCATGGTTTCACATCTGATCTTCGTGTGATACGCCCCCTTTTCTCGACATCTACAGAATATGTATAAATACAATAACAAGACATTCTTATCGAGAGCAGCAAAGATGGCGCACAACGGGCTGCTGTTCTACATTGTTCTGTTTTAGTTCATTATAGACGCCGCCAGACTAGGGATTTGCCGGGAATTCACACTAGTCAACGACTTACACTTGCGCTCACGGAAACGTGTCGTTGTTTTCCATTTTCACTGGTTAATTCGTTCGTTTTGTGTGTTTTCTTCAGTCCGATTATCCTGGAATGGACATAGGCTATATGAATTGCACAACCCTTAAACATGTGTCATATTTCACGGTCTAGTTCACATGGCTGAACTTCACGAGATTATTGCCCTTCGCCCTATCTGCAAACAGTGTCAGCTTTGTTGTATGAAATGTAGACACAACTATAATGAACTGCCACCTGGAGAGAGATGGGCTCCGTCAGGTGTTTAATGGCCCAAGCCACACCGTTGTTGTATGGCGGAGGCTGGTACTACAAACCGCAATAACGGTGCCTCAATGATCTTCTAGGTTATGAGACTGATGATGATGATGATTCTTATTTAAATCCCCCCCCCCCCAACCGGGCCACCTCCCCTTTCAAAATACGTGAGGTCTCATCAGGGAGCAAAGTGTGCAATCCCCAATCTTGACACGTTTCGGTCTACCCCTCTGTACATTAGTGCCTAACATGGCAAGAAATACAGCGCATAGAGGAAAAGAATTGGTAACCCCACCTCACAAAATCTGAAACCAAGTACAATAAATTATCCTAAATTTCATTCACTGACAACAGTGTCTACCATGTGTGAGTCAATTTTACGGGCACATATACACAAAAATGTTACGACCAAAAGGCCTTCACCAGGGACTAGTCACACAATTTTTGCGAACCTGGCTCATGCTTTAATGTAAGTTTGAATGGACACGTATCTTTAACAATGTATATGCATACTTAAATAGACTAACGATATCTTTTCGCTGCTACAAGGTAAAGATAGTTTTCAAAATGACAAAGACACTTCAATAGGTTGAATGCATTTGAAAATAAATTCTTCAGGCGTCTACTAGGATTGGCTGAAAATAATTTTTGACTAATGAGCAAGTACTACTACAGTCCAACCAAAATTATGTTTCCAATATCATTAGAAAGAACGGTTGGGCGTACACTGGACACGTTCTGCGGGTGAACAAATATAGACTCCCATTGCAAGCGATTATATGGAAACCGCGCGGTGAAAGGAAAGGAGGATGACCCAGGAAGAATGTTTGCAGAACAATCACCAGGGATGGTGTATGCAACCACGGGGCTATAAAGCGTACAAGAACTACAGAGAGTGGCGTCAGACTGGTCAAACAGAACTTTTTGAGTTCTGGTTTATTCGCCGTTTTTGGCGCTGGAAGAACAGAGAGTGTGAGTTACATCCCTATATCGGTCACTGCCGTGGATCAAGCGTAAGATACATCATTGTAAAAAGACTCATCTTTTACTGAAATACGGTGGCCAGTTGCCAACTCGCTTTCCCTAACAGTAATTCTTGTAGCCATACACCCATATACAATGATTGCAAATACTTGGAAATATGTTTATTTTACAAAGGACCAGTTGTAGGAGTGCAGCCTAATGTTTCTAGGGCGCGAAAGGGGAAGAAAGAATGGTAAGTCAGTTAACCTACCAAGCATGCCATTAGAGGCGACTAAGAAGTTTTAGACATGGAACCAGCTACTTCATAGTGTAGAAATATTAGTCACAATAACTGGCTACTTCATCGTGTAGAAATATTAGTCACAATAACTGGCTACTTCATTGTGTAGAAATATTAGTCACAATAACTGGCTACTTCATTGTGTAGAAATATTAGTCACAATAACTGGCTACTTCATTGTGTAGAAATATTAGTCACAATAACTGGCTACTTCATCGTGTAGAAATATTAGTCACAATAACTGGCTACTTCATAGTGTATAAATATTAGTCACAACAACTGGCTACTTCATCGTGTAGAAATATTAGTCACAATAACTGGCTACTTCATTGTGTATAAATATTAGTCACAACAACTGGCTACTTCATCGTGTAGAAATATTAGTCACAACAACTGGCTACTTCATCGTGTAGAAATATTAATCACAACAACTGGCTACTTCATCGTGTAGAAATATTAGTCACAATAACTGGCTACTTCATTGTGTATAAATATTAGTCACAACAACTGGCTACTTCATCGTGTAGAAATATTAGTCACAATAACTGGCTACTTCATTGTGTAGAAATATTAGTCACAATAACTGGCTACTTCATCGTGTATAAATATTAGTCACAATAACTGGCTACTTCATTGTGTATAAATATTAGTCACAACAACTGGCTACTTCATCGTGTAGAAATATTAGTCACAATAACTGGCTACTTCATTGTGTATAAATATTAGTCACAACAACTGGCTACTTCATCGTGTAGAAATATTAGTCACAATAACTGGCTACTTCATCGTGTAGAAATATTAGCCACAAAAACATCAAGAATATTGACGTCAACTGAAACAAAATATACTTCTTCTTCTTCTTCTTCTTCTTCTTCTTCTTCTTCTTCTTCTTCCTCTTCTTCTTCTTCTTCGTACGCTGTCAAACGTCAAAGTGTACTTTTTCGAAGAAAGCAGCGGTCATCCTAAAGCTGCCGACACTGCCATAGAGCTTGTCTAGTGTTGCCACTGGTGATGGCCACTTGTGCTTTCTCTGGTCCTCATATGTCGGGCAGTTTTGCAGCAGATGTTCAGCGGTCATTTTTCCGGTACCACAAGTGCATTCGTCAGTGCCACCCATCTTCAGTTTATTGAACAGGTGGTACCTCAGTCAGTTGTGGCCTGTGCGGAGTCTGAAGACCACGACCTGCTCTCTTCTGTTCAATTGGTAATAGGCATCGTTTTTTGTGTAGCCAGTATGTTCTGTTTCCCATTTGGCCATGTATCTGGCCCTAATAAGCCTTTTGGACTCTTCGTAGGTCACACTAGAATCTGAATGTGATAGTCTTGCACCTTCTTTTGCCAGTCTGTCTGCCTCCTCGTTGCCTTGGATGTTACAGTGGGATGGACCCCACTGTATCACTATTCTTTTTGGGGCGGACTGCTGGCATAGTTGACAGAGTACTGCTCTTAAATCATTAAGCTCTGTATTTTTCTCGCTTTTTAGTGCTGTGACCACGGCCAGGGCATCTGTAAACAGGACTATCTGGCTTTCATTGCTTTCGCCTGCGAGCATTGCTTCTACTGCAGCCCTCAGTGTCTCTGCCTCCGCTCTGAAATTGCTTGGGAATTTTCCAGTTGCCACCGACAGTGTTATTTTTCTACCATTTGGTAGGCTCAGGAATACCCCTGCCCCTCCGTTCTGTGTTGTGTTTGTTACAGAACCGTCGGTGTATGCATGGGTCCAGTCCATGCTTGGGTAGTTTTCCGTTAAAACAAAATATACAACTTAACTATCAAAGACAGAATAATGTTAAGTTGGTGAGATGTAGAAAGAGCCGCATTGAGTCTCCGTCGATGACTAACCAGTTTCATCTAAGAAAACCGTAATATTTGCTAACTAGGTTGTTCGAACAATGTATGAACAGGGGAAGACAGCACATGGACAGCGGAGATAAGAAACAATAACATTGTTTTCCTGGGACTGGCTGAAACAAGGTGGAAGGAGAGGAAAGGATGGAACTGAACACAGGAGAAATGATGATGTCTCAAGGGCACGTTGAAGAAGACGCACGGCGCAGTAAAGGTGGGGCGCTTTGAAAAGAGGTGCAAAGAGCAATTGTATAATGGGAGAAAGTAGCCCCCAAAATGGTAGGAGCTACTTTCAAAAACTTACAAAAACATGATAAAAGATAATGTTATCCAATGTTATGCACCAAATAATGACAAAGATGACTCGGCGAAAGAAGAATTTTGCACCAGACTTTACAGTTTTGTTGTGAGACCTAAATGCTAAGGTTGAGAATGATAGTGTTGGTTTGGATAAAAGACCTAAATGCTAAAGTTTGGAATGATAGTGTTGGTTCTTATGGAAATATTAAAGTTGGGCATGAAGGTACAGGTTTTAGTGGGAGACCTAAATATTAAAGTTGGGCATGAAGGTACAGGTTTTATTGGAAGACCTAAATATTAAAGTTGGGCATGAAGGTACAGGTTTTATTGGAAGACCTAAATATTAAAGTTGGGCATGAAGGTACAGGTTTTGGTGGGAGACCTAAATATTAAAGTTGGGAATGACAGTATTGGATTTGAAGAAATATGGAATCGGGACTAAAAATGAAAAGGAAGAGTTACTTAAGAAAGTTGTGTGCTTTTAAATCAACTGGTGATTTGCAACAGATTGCTTCAACATAAAAGAATACACAAAACAACATGGATCTGCAGGATAGTAAGCCATATATGTATAAATAAGTAGTCCAGATCATTACACGGCGTAATAATATGTAGAGAAGCAACATCTTATGACATACAAAAACAAGATCAAGCTTTTAAAGTCTACAACAACGTATGTACGACATACGACTGTTAAATGTGTTATTCCACCAGAGCACGTACATGCAAAATACATTTAAACTCCCAATATCACATATGCATCACTTGTTACAACAAATATCACATATGCATCACTTGTTACAACAAATATCACATATGCATCACTTGTTACAACAAATATATAAAATAAGTGATACAGAACAGCACTGGCAACATATAATAATATGTGGAACGAGACATGTGGATCCATCCAGAGGAAAAGATAGCAACTCAAAGCATGGACAACACAAACTACAGCACAGATAAAGGAAATATAAATGTCAGGTTTGAGCAGAAGCAAAGCAAAATATACTAGAGCGAGGAATCATGAAAAATACATTGAAGCCAACAAAGACATAACAAGAAGCATTAGAAGCGACAAGAGAAATTATTTTGATAAGTTGAGAAGAGTAGTACATGGTGCTGCAGCAAAGGTAAATATGAAAACCATTACAGCAGGAAAAAGAATCTAACAGGAAAATGTAAGCAAGTGAATTGCTTTATTAAAGCTAGAAAAGAAATTTGATTGGCAGCGCAGTTGAGCAGATACAAAGATGGGGAGAACATTTCGAAGAACTTTTCAGAATACCAGCTCCTTGAGATTAATCAGACATTTGTTCGGCATAAATATAATCGCAAGTTAATTACGAGAATCCAAACAAAGAAGAAATTAACACGGCCATAATGGTTATCAGAGATGATAAAACCACCGGCATAGATGGTGTCTGAGAAAAAAGCAATCAAAGCAGACACCTCAACAGAGATATTATATAAATGACAAATTACTTGGTAAAGTTTGAGAAAGAGAAGAAATACCAGCAGACTGGAAGACAGGTTATCTAGTCAAGTTGCCAAAGAAAACAGATCTGCAAAAATGTACACATGAGAAGAATAATGTTATTACCAATGCCAGGAAAAATATTGAAGAGTATCATACACAAGAATATAAGATAGGTCATATAGAAACAACTGAGATAGGAACAGATCGGCTTTTAACAAAAAAAAAAGGTCCTATGCAGATCTGATAGCTGCACTGAGAATAATAGTTACACAATGTGTGGAATGGAACTCACCACTTTTTATCGGTTTCGTTGACTATGAAAAGACATTTGTCAGTTTAAACAAAGAATCACTCTGGAAGGGAAGATGCAGCAGAAAGCCAACGTCTCATAGTTGGATGCTTGTATCAGGGTCAATGAATCAGAGCTGACCAAGACTCTAGTCCGCTTCGAAACGGCGGACCTAGTGCAGACTGGATAAGGGAATAGGGATCGCAGTAGGAAGACAGATTCGGTACTGAAACTGGATGTGTCGGACCGAAAGGCACAGATAGAGCAGCCTCTCTGTAAACTACAACACAGCGCCACAATACCCTTTTCAGGACGAACGCGAAGAAGAAAAAGCTATGGAAGTTGATTTTCCACTATTGAGGTTGATTATGCTCTATGGAAGTTAATTATCCACTATGGAAGTTTATTATCCATTATGGAGGTTGATTACGCCCTGTGGAAGTTGATTATCCACTATGGAAGTTTATTATCCATTATGGAGGTTGATTACGCCCTGTGGAAGTTGATTATCCACTATGGAAGTTTATTATCCATTATGGAGGTTGATTATGTCCTGTGGAAGTTGATTATCCACTATGGAAGTTCATTATCCATTATGGGGGTTGATTATGCCCTATCAGCATACGAAGAAGAAGAAGAAGAAGAAGAAGATTATGTCCTATGGAAGTTGATTATCCACTATGGAAGTTTATTATCCACTATAGAGGTTGATTATGCCCTGTGGAAGTTGATTATCCAGTAAGGAAGTTTATTATCCACTTTGGAGGTTGATTATTCACTTTGGAGTGCTCCTGAAATTCACAAATTTGAAGAATAATAATCAATGGAATGACAATATAGAGTGCTGCATGATGGTCAGCTGGCTGGCTTCTAGAGATCAGAACTGACGAGTGACAGTGACCATTTTCTTTCTGCTAGCTATTGACTGAATGATGAAGATTATCAACCGAAAAGAATGGAATTCAGTCAAATTTGACAAAACAACTTAGCGATCTGGACTCTGCCCTACTGTCTCGTAATCGCAACCAGTTACACAATACAATATGTATACTTATGAGAGGTCACACAGACAGAAGATGGGATGACACGGAGAAGAAACACAAAACGACTGAAGACAGTCGATGTTTGGTAGGACACCCACTCCTACTCAATGCGGAATATGCAATATGTTTTGATAGTAATATAAACCAAGTAGAAAGTCATGATAGTAGTATAGACCATGTAGAAGGTACTGATAGTAATATATACCAAGTAGAAGGTACTGATAGTAATATAGCCCAAGTAGAAGGTACTGATAGTAATATAGCCCAAGTAGAAGGTACTGATAGTAATATATACCAAGTAGAAGGTACTGATAGTAATATATACCAAGTAGAAGGTACTGATAGTAATATATACCAAGTAGAAGGTACTGATAGTAATATATACCAAGTAGAAGGTACTGATAGTAATAAAGACTAAGTAGAGGTACTGATAGTAATATAAACCAAGTAGAAGGTACTGATAGTCATAAAGACTAAGTAGAGGTACTGATAGTAATAAAGACTAAGTAGAGGTACTGATAGTAATAAAGACTAAGTAGAGGTACTGATAGTAATATAGCCCAAGTAGAAGGTACTGATAGTAATATAGCCCAAGTAGAAGGTACTGATAGTAATATAGCCCAAGTAGAAGGTACTGATAGTAATATAGACCATGTAGAAGGTACTGATAGTAATATAGCCCAAGTAGAAGGTACTGCTAGTAATATAGCCCAAGTAGAAGGTACTGATAGTAATATAGACCATGTAGAAGGTACTGATAGTAATATAGACCATGTAGAAGGTACTGCTAGTAATATAGACTAAGTAGAAGGTACTGATAGTAATATAGACTAAGTAGAAGGTACTGATAGTAATATAGACCATGTAGAAGGTACTGCTAGTAATATAGACTAAGTAGAAGGTACTGATAGTAATATAGCCCAAGTAGAAGGTACTGATAGTAATATAAACCAAGTAGAAGGTACTGATAGTAATATAGCCCAAGTAGAAGGTACTGATAGTAATATAGCCCAAGTAGAAGGTACTGATAGTAATATAAACCAAGTAGAAGGTACTGATAGTAATATAAACCAAGTAGAAGGTACTGATAGTAATATAAACCACGTAGAAGGTACTGATAGTAATATAGACTAAGTAGAAGGTACTGATAGTAATATAGCCCAAGTAGAAGGTACTGATAGTAATATAGCCCAAGTAGAAGGTACTGATAGTAATATAGCCCAAGTAGAAGGTACTGATAGTAATATAGCCCAAGTAGAAGGTACTGATAGTAATATAGCCCAAGTAGAAGGTACTGATAGTAATATAGCCCAAGTAGAAGGTACTGATAGTAATATAGCCCAAGTAGAAGGTACTGATAGTAATATAGCCCAAGTAGAGGTACTGATAGTAATATAAACCAAGTAGAAGGTACTGATTAAGGTGGGCAAAAAGAATACAAAAAGGTGAGAGAGGCTTTTATTGCTTTGGGGGACTTATAGAAATACAAAGAAAAAGTAGTTCAATCTATTGTATGGCTTGTAGTATGCACAAAAGGATAGATATCAACGAAAATGGTGGATACTGTCATAAACCTACGCCTGTGCACGAAATTGAAATTATATGATAGGATGACTAACGTGAGATTGCTGGGACGAACCAGACAGATATCTCTACAATCTGACCTGAGGAGAAAGCACTTGATTTATGTTGGAAACGCGTTAAGAAAACCAGCTGATAGAACTACAAGACAGTCTCTGTTACAGAACCACCAAGGCGAGGGGTGTAGTGGAAGAGAGTTCAAGACAGGAGAAGTAGCGGCAGACCAAAACACACATGGGGAAGTGAGCTAAATGTAAGAAAAGTAGAGGAAGACCAAAACACACACGGAGAAGAGAACTCGAGGCAAGAGAAGTAGAGGAAGGCCAAAACACACACGGAGAAGAGAGCTCGAGATAAACATAACAGAAACAGGGAAGACGTGGATAAAGCTGGAACAGATGGCTTAGGATAGGAGGAGATGGCGTGTATTTGTTGAAGACTGGTACTCCATAGGGAGCTAAACGATTTTGAATGATTGATTGGTTGATTTCAGTAGTGGCTTATCCTTCACATTGGAGCAGCCATTTTTGAATGGTATGCAACTGGGTACACCTTAACGTGTCGAAACCGTGTCATTTTACCATGTGAAAAATATTCTTTCAGCGGTCTGTCATTCAAGAATTGGGAAAGAGGATGGAGCTAGAATAGGGAAAGAAAGAAAGAGAGAATAGAGGAGATGCATACTGAAAGGATGATTCAGTTTACAACTGGCTTTTACCTGATGAGAGGGGAAGGAACTCTCAATCTATGTAAGCGAGCGAGAGATAAGTCAGAAAGAGTTATATCCGAGTGCTAGAAAGAGGGCTTCTCTGATTTCTTTGTTCGTGAGCTCTCTCGGATCACATGCGTGACATCAGCCTGCAAAGTATGCCACGTCTAGTAGGAATCAGGTTACAGCTCTTCGCAGAAGCTAGGGCTATTAAGAAAAGAAACAGCTGGCTAGGCACTCAGATACGTGGCCAGCAAGCCAGGGATCCTAACCTTACATATTGCGTTCAGATGGTTTCGTGTTGTGGACTGCTAGAATCTATGTTTGAATCTGTTCTTATTTATTGTTGGCACTCAAACAATAATATATATTTTCTTTGTGAAATTCGGGGTCTGGCTCAGACTTCGCTCGTCGCATACAGAATATCTTTTAATTTGGTTTTGGACGGCCCTGTTGTCACTCTGCTGCTCTCGTGGAGTCCACAGATCATGTTCTAATGCTTGTTTGTTCGAAGTAGTTGGTAAACATGAGAGATTGAACCCTGTGTACGTCCAGGACAACTCCCTGACCTAGAGGAAGGGGCGTATGTAAATTGTCAGTCGGGCGGATTCAAAATCCGCCCGCCTCTTCAGTTACCTAGCGCCTGAGTGGCAGAGGGATATAATATTCGTTTCCAACGGCAAGGGCGTCGGGTTAGATCCCCGTTAACTATACGCTTTAGTCGACCCAGCTGTAAATGAGTACCTGACTTAATGCAAGCGAAGGACAAGCAAATTCCATCTCATACAAAGCTGTGGGTCCAGTACAATTAAATCTCATACTTCATCTCCGACATCGGTGTCTGCTACAAGACTACCTTCAACTTCACTTACCACTATATATCAATGTTTATGATTCAAAGGTAAGAGAACAAAACATATCACATGATTGATTCCTTCTGCACTGGCACCTGGCACAGATTGTACCAGCCCCACTCGCCCTTCCCTCAACCTCACCGCTCCTCCCTAAAGTAAACCTTAACCTTAAACCGGTTCGTCAGGCAATTTTGACAGGTTTACAAGTATGATTGAAAAATGACATACACTCTGGCCCCTGAACTTTGACACACACACACACGTTGGAAGGCTTTGAAAGTTGGTGATCAGTTGTCACATTGACAATTTCTAGCACAAAAAAACGGAAAATGCATAAAGAATGTTGTACCTTCCAGGAAAGATGGACTACGGATTATTATTGTATCTAAATCTGGATAACCCAGTACGTGTAGGTTGTTAGGCGCCATCTATGCCGCTCTAAATAAACCACCTAACCATGGTCGGTATTACGACAAGCTCTCTGTGAGGCAGTGGTGCTATTCTTGTCTTTGTAATACACAAAGACCCAGGCAGACCACTCGGGAAAACATTGATCTTTATAAAATGTGTTTTTCAATACACATTGTTTTCTTTTTTTCTTTTTCTGACGATCGTCCTAAAAAGGATGTTGGGTAGTAGTTTACAGCGAGACTGCGATATCTGCATCTTTCAGGCCAATTCATCTGGTTTCAGCATGACATTTTTGAGATCATAGTTTGTCTACCACATTCGATCGCTTTATCATAGCCAGACTGTTCGAGTTAGCCTGTTTCCATGGCCGACGCTTGAAAGCAGAAGGGCGTCTTAGTCAGCTATGGTTCGCTGATCCTGATAGATTCAACCAGCTATGAGTCGATGGCCTCTGTCGGCCCATTCAGAGAATGCGATTCGTGTGAGCTATCGCCTTAGTGAAAAAATTGCAAACAGTACGAAACCATTTTCTGATGGAGAATGTGTCAAAGAGTGTTTCAATGCAGCTATTAAAGTGCTTTGCCCCGATAAAAACAAGCTGTTTGGTCTGGTATGCTTACTCATCAGAATCGAAAGACGCATAGATGGCATGACATAAAATGTAAAGAGAATCTTAAAAGAGCATGCGTTAAATTTCGAAGGGTTCTCAGTTTCTCGGATTCTCAGTCAACATACATGACATAAACAACGCAGTTGGTTATCTTTGTTTTGGATATTGGTCAATTCTCCAGCATTAGGGAGGACAGGTTGGCGTAACAATCACTATATGGCATCATTGCGTCGATGACATATTTCATAGCCTTGGAACTCGCTTTGAACGATTTTTGGATTAAGTTGGATTAAGTTCGGACAATCTTTGTGGACTAACAGCAGACGGAGCACCAGCTATGATTGACCAAAATTCAGGCCTGATTGACAAATGAAATTTCACCTGTCATATTTGAATGCAAGTTGTTTTGATGTATCATTCTTTCGCTGTATTGTTCACCAAGAAAATGTGCGCAAAGCGTCCACGGTCGCTGAAAGCATGATAAAAACACATATAGGAAATGTTGAAATGACTGGACCAGGACATAAACATAACGATACCCAAGTTGAGGTCACAAGGCTTTCGTCATGGTGTGGTAGAGTCTAGGTTTAGCTGAGTAGTTTACTATCTTAAGAGTTACAACATGTATTTACACCACGACACGACTTCACACAGTAAATAACACAGTAGACACTATCCAACAAAAATGATATGATTTAATAAAGTGAATATGAACAAAAAGAGGAAAGTACATCTAAACTAAACAATCGTAATATACAAGTATATATTGAACTATGAGGTTTTAAGCGCTAGCTTTTGAGGTGTCCTCCAAGATACACAGCTCAGATTCTTACCGCAGCGCTCACTTATCTGCACACTCAACACACAATCACAAACTTGTCCTTACGGTCGGATTACGTACTCAGTCGTTCTGTGCATTCACATATAATCAGATCACTTTCAATCAGGCGATCTGTGCATTCACATACAATCGGTTCACAAAGTGTCCTACACATACGGCACACGTTCAGATCTTTTGCTGTTTACAGGGTGTCCAACATAAACACCTATAGAGCGACTGGCCAAAACTCGAGGTGTCACCCTGTAAACTCACTCACTCTCAGACTCCTGACATCCTCTCAGCCTCCTCCTAGCCAGTCTTCTGAGTTCATCTTTGCAGAGTATTTTATAGTCTTAAGCAACAACATTACTGTCCAATGGGCTTCTGTTGGTTGGCCGACTTAGCCATCACTCTAATTTGGAACTGTTCCCAACTAATTGTTATTGGATGATTATCCACGAATCACTGTCACCAATCCCCTCTACGCCAATTCGGAAAGCCAGAGTAGTCAGCTCCGAACCGTCACTTCAGCTCCGAACACCCCCCCCCCCCCCCCCCTGTACCAGACTAAGTCTTCCACTTAGACTACTTGTTTCCTTTGTCGACTTAGTGTCGAGACGGTGATTGATCTTGGCCCGCATTCAGACAACCTTTGTTCTTAGAGTCGCCAGCCCAATCTCCCCTGCGCTAAACGCCCATGCTCTAGCTGGAACTGTCACATACCTCCCTAAGCTCAGATTAACAAATTGTATTTTATCTATTGTAGTTTTGATTGCCTGAGTGATGCAATGAGAGGCAATAATATCGCGTAAAATATAATGATGCAAGAAGAGGAAAGAATTTCGCGTAAAAGAGACTGATGCAATGTACTAGCCATCTCGTTATATAGAAGGAGCTGCTGCATAAAGGACTACTGTAAGAGCGCAAATATTTATGTCACCTGTATGGACCCACGATAGAAAAGATTTGGCTCACTGTAACGGTCCAATCACGTTCCAAAAGAGGTGGTTTGCATAGGGCTAACAACCTTATCACGTCAAATAGAAGACTTCAGAAACCACAGCGTGGTTTGGGCAGGCTTCCTGTAGGAGGCTAACTGGACGAGTCGCAAATGATTCATTTGAACAGAAATAGTGATAATTAATATATGTATGAGTTGGGGAAAGTAAAACAGCAAATGGGGAAACTGGCCACCACACCTCCCATTGGCTGCGGCTTAGTCCATCTTAACCCCTGATTGCAATCGTTGTCATAGGACCAACCTTTACCTTGACCTATCATACATTTCTGACTGAGTGGTCTCGAGGTAAGACATCGGCATTGAGTGCTAAATGTCGCGGGTTCAAATCACGATGGAGACCGGGATTTTATCAGGTGGATTTTCTGATATTTCTCCGGATCTCTGGGTGGTAGAGATCGAACGCCCGTGTACAGTGTCGCGCACGTTAAAATCTCCTCAGCAGTTGGAAATCCAAAAGAGTAGGCTTAACGGCCGCTGCCCGGGCACAATTAAAAAAATTATGTTAAAAATCTAGCCAATCTATTCCTGAATCCTCGCTATGGAGCATTGTGCTGAGATTCTCCAAATATATGGAAACGAACAGAGCACTTATGGGTTAAACCGTGTGCAATGGTGTTAATTCTTCAGCTAAACAAAACTAAACATTTATGTTTGAAACTCTTCCAGATCAAGTTGATTTGACAGACCTGTCAGCTATTTAGCATGCAAATCCTGGACAGGTGTTGTGTCAAGCATTAGAGCAAGTACACGATGACGTCCCCTGTTGATACCTTGTACCAGCAAAACCAGCTTCTCAACTGGATGTATCTGACGTTGGCGGATCAGCCATTACATCAGCATGGTGGACACGTCAGTCCAAACATATACAGCAGCAGCGATGGCAGCAACAGCACAAACGATATGTGGTCACTGGACCACCCACAGCTTCAATACCAGCAGCCCGACCTCAGCTCTAAGTTACGGTCTGGAAATCCGTCTTTATCTTCTTGCAACTTTGGCCTGCATTCTTTGACCAATATGAACATCCATTCCATGGGTAATGGTAGCTTGACCAATGGAAACATACAGTCTCTCACCAATGGCAACTATGTAAATGGTAATATCCAATCACTACATTCTCTGAGCGGCAGGCGCGTTCAGTCCCCACTCACCAGCATGGTCAACGTGAATAACCTCATCAAGACAAACGGAATGTCCGGTAACGATGTCTTAGCTGAACCCTGGTCATTTCAAAAGCATGGCTACAGCAGCAGTCTGAACTCGGTGAGTGTTTCCTGAATGTTCTCCTTTGTGTCCTTGTGAGTCTTCTTTGTTTTCATTGCCAATTCTGACCATTTGTTCATTACTTTCCGACACCAAGGAAACCACATCATGCTAGAAAGTTAATTACACAAAGGCTCATATTGGAGTAAAACAGGAAATAATATGACGAATGCTAATCTAAAACTGGTCTTGGCGTATACAGAGAGTCGTCATATGTAATGATTTTAACAAACAAGCACATCGAATGAAGCCATAATGATTGTGTATACTGGAATACTGTAATCCAGGTATTCAATCAAGCAGATCTGTTTGATGCCAGGTAGCCAAAACCTATTTTTCAATTCTGCAAATCCATCTTTTAGACCGTTAGAAGGAGCCACACCGTATCTTGCCCGGTGTGCGTTAAGACTCATATTTGACCATGAAGTAAGTTTGTAACTGGATTCCGTCTTACGACTTGCTTTGCCTGGGGAAGGTGCATTTCTAGGGTGTCTATCCTTCAGGCTTTTCTATGTTGCTATTTAGCATACATAACAGCATAGAACCTGTACTATGCATTTGGCGATGTTCGTAACTGCTAAGCTGTCCTTGTGTTAGGTCTTATTCCGGGACGTTTCCCACCATCACATCATGTTCATTATTTCCAACATGTTTATATTGCATATGTAATTAAATCAAATCGATTCAAATATATATCTATTGTCTGATCCTGGTTTGCCTTTCGGCGTCAGGTGTATAAGTAACATATGGACAGCGCCTTGGTGTGCGCTACGTATAAGGTGGAACTGGCTGCCTCGGATATTCCGCCAATCCCTCCTTTGCGGCGCCGGTCTCTAGCTCTGGTACTGCTTTGTTTAAGTGTTAGAGCCATCTGTGTGACACTGCTGTGCTGCTGTCGCGATGTGTGGCCAAACCACTGAATTTGCTGTTTTTTAATGAAGTCTAGCACTGGCTTAGTGCCCATCTGTTTTCTCATCTCATCGTTTCTAATTGTTTTCCCATCTTGTCACATTTAGCATTTGTCTCAGGCATTTCATTTCTGTTGCTTCTATTTTTCTCTATCTTTTGCTGTCAGTGTCCACGTTTGACACTGGTACCATGGTGTATGGAGGAAGATTGTGTTGAGCAGGGCTCTTTTCGTGCCAATCTTTACGTGCTTGTTCTTCAGTATTATTGGCATCTGGCCAATGATTTGGTTTGCTTTAGTTTTTTATATTTAAAAAAATTAAAATGGCATGGATAGAAAATTATAATAATTTTATAATCAACTGCAACTGACTGATCACGATAAAATACTTTGATATGTAAATGTAAAATTGCTTATGCAGTGGTTCCCTGATACCTGATACATATTTCAACGGTTCATCCATGATAAAAAGGATGAGAAAGACTAATCTACCCTGTAACCCAAGGTTTTGGAATATCTATAATATTAAACGAGGATATGTGTCTGTGTGTCTATAAAGCACAAATATGTTGCTTCTTTGACATCTACGCCTGCACCTTGGGTCCCAGCTTCACTAAATGTGGTAGAGGAATCCGTTTTTTCTTTTACTCCTGTAAGGTTTTTTTTATCCACGCCAGAACCACAAACCTATTAAAGAAAACTTTAGACGATTTTTTAGAACAACTCACAAAGACAGTGTAAAGAAATATGAATTGTGACACTGTTCGGCTGTATCATGTACAACAATCACAGTGTGAAATATAACTCATAGAAGAAAATAACTTGTCTCCTTCGTCACGCCCTGTGGTGTGAAAGTACTGTTCATTTACGCCAACTTTCAAGTTGATCTAATCAGTGATTGACACAAGGCACTGAGAGTTAAATACTGATATAATCATCCCGCGTAGCCCTGGGGACACCAACAAGTAGTACATGTTTTATAGACTGTAATCGCCAGGACCTGAATTATCTAAGTTGATGCTCACATATAAGCATAAATAAGTATTCATGCGTAATTCAAATCTCTAGACTTATAACAGAGGGGGCAAACTTGCATAGCATATCAGCCACATACGACAAACTGAAAATATTTTAGAACTGCAAGACACGAGAAACTATTACAAGAACTTGTTTTTCCTATTTTGTTTGTTTTGTTTTGTTACATACACATTTAGTTTCAACAACTGCATATGGCTAAGAATTATATTATAATATTTAAATAATTTGTATTTATGTATGTGGTATTTCAATTGTTAATGTGTAGTAGTTTCAATAATGACAAGGTACACATATTAATTAAATGTTTTCGCAATTGTGAATGATTGTTGTTTTAACTTCATTGAGTTACTAGGGTAATTGACTTCATTTTATACTGGGTAAATAATTATAAAATCTTGAAAACAATTCATTTACTTTCTAATAAATTAAATTGACCTGCAAAAAAAAAAAGCAACCCAGCCAACGTATATCCACGAGTCGGACGTAGATGTCAGAGAGTCGCATGTGGCTTGCTAGCCGCGGTTTGATCATCCGTGATCGATAATCGTTTTTGGACACTCATTTCCAAGCGAAAAACGGACATTACTGCAAAAGTATTCTACCGGTTATTCTTCTTCTTCTTCGTTCGTTCTCAATCTCCCGCTACCAAACCCTGAAAGGGCTAAGTAGCAGAATGTAGTCCAGAGAACGGAATGCGCTGTGTCGTAGTTTACAGCTTGACTGCGATATTTGCACCTTTTGGTCCAACACATCCGACTTCAGCAAGCATTTTTTGAGTACCGGGTTAGCATTCCCTCTTCGATCCCTTCTCCTTAGCCAGTCTGCTCTGCTGCAGGCTGTTATCCAGGATCACCGCGTGGAGGTGTAGAAGGGTCTTGGCAGCTCTGTTTCGCTGGCCCTGACGCTAGCAGTCAGCTATGGGTCGCTGACCACTGCAGCTCATGCACTGCTCAGCGTTTTGATCCCTCTACCGGCTGGAAATTAGTACAATGAATTATTTTTCTTAATATATTTGCGATGGTTGAAACTCTGGTCATTCCATTTTTCTTTTGTCACTACCGTACTTAAGTATTTACTTTTTGTTTCTTTCTGTGATAAGTGACAGTAAAACGCGTACTGCAGTTATTAACTGTACAACAAATAATAATGTCAAATTACACTATATTCATCCATTGTAATTGTGTCAAAATTATAATATAATTATCATATAATTATAGACATTGTCTAAGAGTAATTCGAGAGAAATGCGTAATAGAACTTGGGACAACTACAGAACCATCGGTTCGGAAACTGCAAGAACTTTAAACGCTAGCAAACATGATCGACACTGATTTTCTGGAGATGATCATGCATCATTGACTACGCCAAAAAAATATAAGATAACATCATAAGATTTGATTCAATATGGATTCGAACTTGTTCCACTCATGCGTCCTGCAAGGGACTCACCCTGGGGGCAACTCTTCCCCTTCTCTCTTCTCTTACCTCACTCTGTTTCACTTGATTCTGTCCCACAGTCACACTTTTGCACAACTTTCACACGCGCCCTCATGGTGAGGCCCTTCCATTGCACTTTGGTTGGGCTAGCTTCTGAGGGCGCACTAACCTAGCATAGGTACATACAGACGCACACATGCATCCAAGCACTGGTTTATGCGTCCTGATATCGCTTAATGGACTACGGTCTGGGGTGGAAAATGGCGCGCCTCCGCCAGTAGAAACTAGTGAGGCAAACATCTAAGCAAAAAAAAAAAAAAACTTGTTCCACTCCAAAATTGTGGTTATCTCATCGCCAGTTTCCCAAACCATTGCTGTCTTTCAGTAAGACGCGTTCGTTACCAGAATATAATAAAATATATGTATTCCAATAGCAAGATGTGAAGTCGGTGACGAGTTCTCCCCCTTACCTCATTGTCTTTTATAATTGTAAGTTAGGTGTACATTCACATCTAGGTATACTGGCGTGTGTCGAAACTGGAAATCGAATCAAGTCCCTTTGTTACAAGAGACAAATATTCGAACTTCTCTGCCACTGAGACTGCTCCAACTGAAGATCTCTCTTATTATTTTACCTGTAGATATGTCGATATACTATTGTTTATGTAGTTGTTCCATAAGATCTGACACATATTTCAACGTTTCATCCATGATGACAGGGCGACAAAGATGGACTGAGAGAAAGAGATCGACATAGGGCTAGAAACCATGGAAGGAATATAACTGTTGACAGAGAGAGAGGGATATATATATATATATATATATATATATATATATATATATATATATATATATATATATATATATATCTTCTTCTTCTTCTTCATCGTACGCAGTCAGACATCAACTTTCCTTTTTTCGAAAAAAGCAGCCGTCATCCTGAGGCTGTCGACACTGCCATAGAGCTTGTCTAGTGTTGCCACTTTTGATGGCCACATCTGCTCTCTCTGATCCTCGTATGTCGGGCAGTTTTGCAGCAAATGTTCAGCGGTCATTTTCCCGGTACCACACGTGCATTCATCAGTGCCACCTATCTTCAATTTGTTGAATAGGTGGTACCTCAGTCTATTGTGGCCAGTGCGAAATCTGAAGATCACGACTTGCTCTCTTCTGTTCAACTGGTAATAGGCATCGTTTTTTGTGTAGCCAGTATGTTCGGTTTCCCATTTGGTCATGTATCTAGCTCTAATAAGCCGTTTTGACTATTCGTATGTCATACATATATATATATATATATATATATATATATATATATATATATATATAGAGAGAGAGAGAGAGAGAGAGAGAGAGAGAGAGAGCTCTTCAAACTGAAAAAAGATCACTACAAAGTCAGAACAGAGCGTTGAGTCAAGGGGAGATAAAGTTGACGAAAGTGAGAAAACAAAAATGTGACAGTGTGTGAGAAAGACGAAAATAAGAGAAACTGTGCGTGTGTGTATGTATGTATGTATGTATGTGAGAGTGATAGAGCGAAAGAGAGAGAGAGTGAGAGGGAGAGGGAGGAGAGAGAGAGATAGATCGTGCAGGCACAGAAGAATGCATTCTAAAACACAATTCCAATTCTATTTGGCCTACGTAGGTGCATCTTTGCCTTTCACCTCAGATCTATAGATGGGGCAATGGCCGATAATGACAGTATTAATAACTCAGCAGATAAGCATGGCCGCCAGCCTGTCATGTGATAGTGATGTTCTGTCCACGTACGAACGGTGTGAACCGGAGCGCTTTCACGTGTCACAATCAACTCAGCTAGATAATACTGGCTACATCCACGCGCCAAACACTCTTTCAGTTGTTGCTCTTGCTGTTGTTGTTGTTTTGAATATGCCCACAATGAGTAGGTTACTCTTGTGTGCGCCCTGAAACGGACTTTAAGTGGCGGGTTGCAGTAGCTTTCCTCACATCCCGAATGTGCTGGTGAAGGTGAACCGGTGTCCTCCAGGCGGTTGTGCTATGCTTGATTTCATCTGCATGTCACACACTACTACGCGGATCATGTCGATCCCTCACCTCGTTAGCCAGGCTGCCATGAAAACAGCCCGTTTCCAGGGATGGCTACTAGGAAGCCAAGATGAATGTCTTGACCAGTATGTTTTTGCCTGACCCTGACTAACATGTCTGATCAGTATATTTTGCCTGACCCTGACTAACGTGTCTGATCAGTATATTTTGCCTGACCCTGACTAACATGTCTGATCAGTATATTTTGCCTGACCCTGACTAACATGTCTGATAAGTATATTTTGCCTGACCCTGACTAACACGTCTGATCAGCATGTTTTACCTGACCCTAACATGTCTGATCGGTATGTTTTACCTGACCCTAACATGTCTGATCGGTATGTTTTCCCTGACCCTAAATAACATGTCTGATCAGCATGTTTTACCTGACCCTGACTAACATGTCTGATCAGTACATTTTGCGTGACCAGACGTTAGTCTTACTCCCCACACTCTTTCAGTAAAAGATGAAGCCACAACAACCACCTCAGACGGGAAACGTATACACCAGGTCATATGTTTCCCAACCGCCGGTTCACGTCCCGCTGCAGGTCCGCAGAAATCTCCTGCCGGTCCGCGAAAAAAGAAAATAACTGCTGAATCTTTTTGTCTATACTGGATTGTTTTTTTTTGTGTTGTTTATGTTGAATGCCCACAATGAGTAGACCACTCTTTTGAGAGCCCTAGAAAGGGCGTTAAGCGGTGGGTTGTCGTTGCTTTCCTCACATCCCGAGTGTGCTGATGAAGATGGAGTGGGATCCTCCAGACGGTTGTCCCATGCCCCATCCAACACGTGTCTAGATTTGTATCTATGCATATAATCTAACTTAACGGCATTATACTGGTATATCTGCTGTGTTCATCCATCCCTTATCCACCCCTCTATATATCATTTTAATCTATTCTATCTGCTCTGAAGCTTTATTCATCCATCATTTCCATATTCATTTATGTTTCCCCAAACACATTAACCGACTTTTACTTTCCCTCTTTTCACTTAACTTCTTTCCCACAAAAAACTCGCCCCAAAACGAAAGAGTCCCGCTCACCAAATCTCTTTCCAGTAACAAACTTCAACAGATGCGACCTAGTAAGCTGATGGGAAAGTTTTTATCTTTAATATAGCACCTCGCAGCCATATCCACACACATAATTGCAAGCTCGACACAATGTTATTTCCTCCATACTGGTCCTGTCAGTTCTGATTCGTCGCTTGTATGACCAAATACTAATGATAAGTTTATATGAATTTATCTCACCCGACAAAATGGTATCCGGGTTGAAAAACACAAGATAATTTTCCCCTTCCATGCATGTCATATGAATAGTTTAAAGGAAATTGTGCATGGAAATAGCAATATCATCATACAAAACCATTACTATTGAAAGCACCACTGCAAATGCTCGCATACAGGAGAAGAATTCGTGGTGACTTAATACAGGTTTATAAGATGATCAGAGGAATGGATAAATTAGACTATAACAAGTTGTTTTTTTTAAAATACAGCCACCCACAATAACAAGAGGGCATAGCTACAAGCTGACTAAAGAGAGGTCCAAATTAGATATTAGGAAATATTTTTTTAGTCTGAGAGTGGTGTCTGCTTGGAATGCATTGCCAGGGGAGGTAGTAGAGACAGGGACAGTTAATGCATTTAAGAATAAACTGGATGCGCATAGCTTTTAGAGCAAGGTGATGTAAATGTAACTGGTTGTATACAGACTCTGCAGGGTCTTCTAAACCAGTATAAAGACGTTCAGTTAAGTAAGTTAAGTAATTGTAGCCCAAAGTTTCACTCTCTCTCTCCTTCTCTCTCTCTCTCCTTCTCTCTCTCTCTCTCTCTCTCTCTCTCTCTCTCTCTCTCTCTCTCTTAGTCCCTCCTCTTCTACCCTGGGAAGCAGAGGTCTGTTTGTACATACTTACTATTGCGAATGTTGTTGTTTGTCCATCGTTTCCCAAGAGAACCACATTGCCATGTTTCAATCCGTTAGTGGGTTGGTAGGTGGCTGATCAAACCAATCCGAGCCCGAAAATGTATGTCACACTGAGGGCAGAGAAACACTGTCTGACCGACAGACGGAGGTATCTCGTCTCTTGCCTTTCGTGTCTCTCGCTTCCGTGCAGCATTGATTTATTCCTTGGCGTCTTCATTTCCGTCTTTCTGGCTTCTTCATTGATTTATTCCTTGGCGTTTTCATTTCCGTCTTATTTGACATCTTCATTTTCGTATTTCTTGGCATCTTCATTGATTTATTCGTTGACGTCTTCATTTCCGTCTTTCTTGACGTCTTCATTTTCGTCTTACTTGGCTTCTTCACTGATTTATTCGTTGGCGTCTTCATTTCCGGTATTTTTGGAGTCTTCATTTCCGTTTTTCTTGGCGTCTTTATTGGCTTCCTCTTTGACGTCTTCATTTTCGTCTTTCTTGGCTTATTCGAAGATTTATTCTTTGGCTTCTTCATTTCCGTCTTTCCAGGCGTCTTCATTTCCGTCTTTCCTGGCGTCTTCAATTCAGTCTTTCTTGGCTTCTTCATTTACTTCTTTCTGTGTGTCTTCCTTGACCTCTTCGGTGGCGCCTTCAGTGACTTATTTGGCGTCTTCATTGGCTTCTTTCTTGTAATCTACGGTGACTTCTTTCTTTTCGTCTTCATTGACGTCTTCAGTAGCGTTTTCTGTAGCGTTTTTACTGGCGAATTCATTGACGCAGTCATTGGAAACTTCCTATGCGTCTTAATAAACGTCTTCCTCTTCGTCTTATTATGCGTTTTAATTGGCGTCTTCATAAACATCTCCCTTGGCATCTTAACTGAAGTCTTCCTTAGGTTTTTCCCAGGCATTTTCATTGACGTCTTCATTAGCGTTTTCCTTGGCGTCTTCACTGACGAATTCATTGACGTTTTCACTGGCGTCTTCATTAACGTCTTAATTGGCGTCTTCATTGACGTATTAATTGGCGTCTTCATTTGTGTCTTCATTTGCGGCTCTTGCTTATGTACTTTTTTTTGAATTGTCACAATATTTTCATGCCTTTTTTTCAGAGTATGTGCCCAATGAATTTTGCCTGTGATTTTCGTACAATTTTAGTTAGTGATGATCTGCTGATAACGTCTTCAGGTAACTAAGTTCAACTATCGAATATCGATTTTGAGCTGCAAAGCCGTCATATTGCACAAAATAAAAGGATTGATATGGTATAATGATTAGGTGACTATTAGAATTAATCAGACAAACACAATTGGAACTGGAGGAGAAAAGTCACTGGCTTTAAATTGGTCACACAATACGTGTGAGCTCCGGGCAGACATAAAAGGCACAACTAAGGCACACAGAGAGCAGAAATGGACGGCACAGGAATGTAGTACTTGGCGTGTATTTGTTTAGACACGTGTCTCATCTAGAGATGAAAGGCTTCCATTGTCTGATTTATGTATGGTCTTCTCTTCCTTTTGTTGTTGTTGCTTTTTCTCTCCATCTTAATCATCGTATCACGCCTAGAACTGGCAGCTATACCGGAAGACTAAAATCAAAAACCTGTAGTGGTGGTGTCAATAGCGGCGTTTTATATACGATGAGTCATAATATCAGCAAACAAAAGAAACTTTGCTGAACAGATGAGCCATGGGAAACACGAAAAGGGAGGTCTACAGGCATATGGCAAACCCCAGTCCAAATGACAGCGTAAATCAACTCACAAGGAAGGATCAGAGCACCATTTTCTGACTGAGAACCCAACACAGCCCACTAAACAAACACCTGAACAGAACCCAACACAGCTCACTAAACAAACACCTGAATAGAATCCAACACAGCTCACTAAACAAACACCTGAATAGAATCCAACACAGCTCACTAAACAAACACCTGAATAGAATCCAACACAGCTCACTAAACAAACACCTGAACAGAACCCAACACAGCTCACTAAACAAACACCTGAATAGAATCCAACACAGCCCACTAAACAAACACGTGAACAGAACCCAACACAGCCCACTAAACAAACACCTGAACAGAACCCAACACAGCTCACTAAACAAACACCTGAATAGAATCCAACACAGCTCACTAAACAAACACCTGAATAGAATCCAACACAGCTCACTAAACAAACACCTGAACAGAATCCAACCACAACATACTCCTGAGTGCCAGCTGTGTACACACCGATATGAAACCGTTGATCATCATCTCTTAGGGTGCTCAGCGCTCAATGATTTTAGGAAAATGCTTCTTCCTCCGAGGCCAGATACATGGAACACTTTGTATTGCACTAGACAACAGCTGATAAACACGTGCAGATACCATTACATGCCATTGGGCCGAATGGCGAGAGCCAGGATGCTGCTGGATCCGTAACAACAACAACATACGATGATGCTGCTTGCCCAATACACAACTATGTTTAGTAGTCTCTTACATCATGCTTGGAATGTACCGTAACGTTTCCACCTCAGGCACGACTCGTGTGTTATTTATTGCCATTTATCTTCATTTTATTTCTCTAAGTTGTTCACTGTCCTGTATATGGCAGGTAAGAATAAACCCATTCTATATTTTATAGTCGATTTTCAATACGACATTGTATTTTAGATCAAGAATGCTGCAATGGTCAGCGACCCATAGCTGACTGCTAGCGTCATGGCCAGCGAACCATAGCTGCCAAGACCCTTCTACACCTCCACGTGGTGATCCTGGATAACAGGCTGCAGCAGGGCAGACTGGCTAAGGAGAAGGGATCGAAGAGGGAATGCTAACCCGGTACTCAAAAAATGCTTGCTGAAGTCGGATGTGTTGGATCGAAAGGTGTAAATATAGCAGCCAAGCTGTAAACTACGACACAACTCATTCCGTTCTCTGGACTACATTCTGCTATTTAAGTCCTTTCAGGGTTTGGTAGTGGGAGATTGAGAACGAAGAAGAAGAAGAAGAAGAGATCAAGAATGAATGTTCCTAGCGGGCCGAAGTAGGACTAAGCCACGTGTCTATTTAACTTTGGTTAAGAGGGCAAACATTTTGCTACGTTCGCTGGTTAAAGAAACGTTTATCAACAACATGCCAGTTTTAGAACGTTTCGCAGATCAAGTTTCATGTTGTCAGGTTGCCTGATGGCATGCTGGATTCTCTTATTTTCTTCGTTTTCCCTTTAATTTATCTAGGAAGACAAGTACACACAGAGCTCTCTTGTGTTATATTTTATTATGAGTTGTCTGGAGGAAAAAGAGTTCTTTGTTCTCGTGACAGCTTGCCATGCAGAGCTATAATTCCATGCCCTACTGCCATGCGTTCATCCTTACTTTATTTCGGGCTCCAATTTGATTATGTGGTCACTACTTTAGTTGAACTCTTTCAGGATGCCTACTCTAAATCGTTTGTTTTCTAACAGTTGTAGGTTCTTTGGGATCTTGCTTTACTGGATAAGTTGCCAACTCCATCCACAACCGCTCCTACTCGTCTTCTACAACATATATAGTATGCTGATGTGTCGCTGTTCGTTCTTGCCTCTGAATCCACACGAGTCGTCTTACAGAGTTTTTCTTTATTTTTATTTCGAACAATTTATAAATTGTGCTCTCACTCGAGACTTTTTGGGTATTCTCATCCGGATCAATTTTACTGAACCGTTCGCGAAAATAAAGTGTGGTGCATTGTATCTAGCGAGAACCATGTGGGAGGTCAAGATATTAAATAGGTCAAGGTCGAGAATAATTAACTATGACTCCCTCTCTTACTCTCTTTCTCCTATCTCCTCTCTCTCTCTCTCTCTCTCTCTCTCTCTCTCTCTGTGTGTGTCTGCTAATCGACCATACTCATATTGTTTTTACATCATATGTCGTCAATCTTGTCTTCTTTCAGTTCGTTTGATTTATTGTATCCATGGTACGCTTGTTAACACCTCGTGTCACCGTCGTCTGAAAGGGAAGCGAAGAATATTAACACTGTAACCTGTCAGGCATGGAATAAAAGGCGGCAAAGGAGGGTTGGGCACAGAGCTTACAATCTCATCATAGAGACACTAATCCATAAGAAAAAGACAAGACCTTCACATCCCAAAGGTAGGAGAGGAGTGACTAAGACAAGTCATGGCTTTTACGGATATTTTTTAAAGTAAAATGTATGTCAAACATACACGCTGATTATCGGTATTCAGGAGTTATTCAATGGCATTGCAACTATTCTGTAAATGTTAGGCTAGTTCTTTGGCAGACACTGCACTGCTGTAGAGGGTGAAGTGTTAAAGGAATCATTGTCTAGATCTTAGTCGACCTGTACTTCTACAGGGGCACACATAGTTGGTAAGAAAATTGGCTTTATCAGTTGCCGTTTTGTTTCTATAGTGATGTTCCGATGTTTGAGTAGTGGTGACAGTTGGTATGTCACCGTACTTGCTTTATGACATCTGGATTCGATTTCTCTATCCAATCGTCCGTCCTCAGTGTAAATTATTCCCATATATTTTAATTTTTGCTCCTGTTTGAACTGTGTCTGTTAACATCTGCTTGGCTTGGAAACCAAGCATTCCTATGTCCAGATTTCAGTACATCTGTACTGGCTAGCTTTGCTAGTTTAATTCTATAAGAAACAATGAATGGCTACTGCCTATCAATGCTCTACTCCCACCCTTTCTAACTTTAATAAAACATGTCTAAAATTCCATCCCTAATAAATCTACACAGTTAAGATCTGTTACACGCTCGCGGTTATCTCAAATGTGTCTGTAGAGCAACTATATGTCCTGACTATGCTCTGGCACGTATGGTACAGGACTCTAATCCATCATGTAGCATGTCCTTTGTAGAACGTCGCTCCCATCACAGTCTGTCTGAAAGAAACTCGTTCCCTTGCCAAAACTCCAGCCTCCGCCACAGTCATATCCAGGCATTCCTGGATATCTTGGTGCCATCGTCTTCTTGGTCTACCCCTTCCTCTTTTACCTGGCACCATACATTCCATCACTGCTCTCTCGAGCCGTTGTGTCTCTTGATGGGAACAACGTATTTGCATTTTCTAGCCAAAATGGAATTGATAAACCAGTTCTCCTCTATATTCAACTCTTGCCGAATGTCTTCATTTGTCTTTTTCTCTGTCCATGGTATTCTGAGGGTCTTTCTGTAACATTTTTAATCGAAGGATTCGATTCTTTGTCTGGAAGTTTAGGACTCTTAATGAAGATACACACGTTGCTGTTAATATACTATCGATTATCGAAATACTGTAAAATGTGTTCTGTGTATAAACGATAAATATGGGCCTCATTAACATACACAATAAAACGTATGTTTTAATAGATTTGTCCGGTCTACATAACACATTTGCGAAAATAGGGACACATTAAAAAACTATCATTGATAGGTTAATTAATCATTAACCGAAAATTCAACCGAAACAATTCGAGCTTGGGGCGAGACAGGAGTGGATATGCTGAAAATAGTGTTCACAGAAGCGTGGAGAGACAGAGATGCCACTTACAGTATTTCGATAATTGATAGTACATTAACTGCAGCGAGTGTATCTTCATTAGGAGTATAAGTAAATTATTCTTCCTTAAAAATATGCATTCAAGTTTATATTTTATTCAAGTAAAAGCTGTGTGTTGACAGATAATTATATGACTAATGTTTGTGTTTATTGTCAGTATTTCTTTTAAATTAAAATGTAGGTTCAACGCTTCACTATATGTGTAAGCATGTATTAATTAATATAACTTTTGCTTTAATTATAAATAAACCTAGAATGGACTCACCCTATTCACAATCGAATGACTCAAGAGATTTATAACTGCTGTTATCTGAATGGTGTCGGGGTCTTGTCTTCCAGCCCCGAGTACTCTCGTCATTAGTGTCTGTTGATGTCGGGACCTTGTCGGGCAGTGCTCTCGTCATTAGTGTCTGTTGATGTCGGGACCTTGTCGGGCAGTACTCTCGTCATTAGTGTCTGTTGATGTCGGGACCTTGTCGGCCAGTGCTCTCGTCATTAGTGTCTGTTGATGTCGGGACCTTGTCGGCCAGTGCTCTCGTCATTAGTGTCTGTTGATGTCGGGACCTTGTCGGCCAGTGCTCTCGTCATTAGTGTCTGTTGATGTCGGGACCTTGTCGGCCAGTGCTCTCGTCATTAGTGTCTGTTGATGTCGGGACCTTGTCTTCCAGCTTCCTGTGCTCTCGACCTTAGTGTCTGTTGATGTCGGGACCTTGTCGGGCAGTGCTCTCGTCATTAGTGTCTGTTGATGTCGGGACCTTGTCGGGCAGTGCTCTCGTCATTAGTGTCTGTTGATGTCGGGACCTTGTCGGGCAGTGCTCTCGTCATTAGTGTCTGTTGATGTCGGGACCTTGTCTTCCAGCTTCCTGTGCTCTCGACCTTAGTGTCTGTTGATGTCGGGACCTTGTCGGCCAGTGCTCTCGTCATTAGTGTCTGTTGATGTCGGGACCTTGTCGGCCAGTGCTCTCGTCATTAGTGTCTGTTGATGTCGGGACCTTGTCGGGCAGTGCTCTCGTCATTAGTGTCTGTTGATGTCGGGACCTTGTCGGGCAGTGCTCTCGTCATTAGTGTCTGTTGATGTCGGGACCTTGTCGGGCAGTGCTCTCGTCATTAGTGTCTGTTGATGTCGGGACCTTGTCGGGCAGTGCTCTCGTCATTAGTGTCTGTTGATGTCGGGACCTTGTCGGGCAGTGCTCTCGACCTTAGTGCATGTTGATGTCGGGACCTTGTCGGCCAGTGCTCTCGTCATTAGTGTCTGTTGATGTCGGGACCTTGTCGGGCAGTGCTCTCGACCTTAGTGTATGTTGATGTCGGGACCTTGTCGGGCAGTGCTCTCGTCATTAGTGTCTGTTGATGTCGGGACCTTGTCGGGCAGTGCTCTCGACCTTAGTGTATGTTGATGTCGGGACCTTGTCGGGCAGTGCTCTCGACCTTAGTGCATGTTGATGTCGGGACCTTGTCGGGCAGTGCTCTCGACCTTAGTGTATGTTGATGTCGGGACCTTGTCGGCCAGTGCTCTCGACCTTAGTGTATGTTGATGTCGGGACCTTGTCGGCCAGTCCTCTCGACCTTAGTGTATGTTGATGTCGGGACCTTGTCGGCCAGTCCTCTCGACCTTAGTGTATGTTGATGTCGGGACCTTGTCGGCCAGTCCTCTCGACCTTAGTGTATGTTGATGTCGGGACCTTGTCTTCCAGCTTCCATTGCCACTGCACTATGATCGGAAACATTGCCCATTGCCAGACTTTCAAATAATGTGATCATTCGTCTCTCAATATCCGAATTATTGATATATGTTGAAACAAACATGAGTTCAGCATTTGTAAAACAGTACGTAATATCTGCAACCTGCATTTATCAGTTCGTCCTTTACTACTGTGCACACTTTGTTTATAGTTTCACATATGGGTTTCCAGTGCCTTTCATTGGTATGGTGTCAATTCATCCGTGTTTTATCTATATACCCAATATCGTAATTTTCTTTACGCAAATCTGAAATTTCCCGTCAATATTTACTTCTAAAAGCTGCTAGTGTGGTTTTTTAGGAATATTTCTACCGACGTTATGCTTGCGTGATATCATGACAAGCATCTCTTACAAGAATATTTCTACCGACTGTATGCTTGGGTGATGTCATGACAAGCATCTCTTACAAGAATATTTCTACCGACTGTATGCTTGGGTGATGTCATGACAAGCATCTCTTACAAGAATATTTCTACCGACTGTATGCTTCCGTGATGTCATGACAAGCATCTCTTACAGTTTTCCATAATGTCGGTTTATATATATCACTGTCCTGTTCTTTTTTCAGTGAAATTTTCCATTTTAATTGTGTCAATGCCTCTTTAGAATCCAACATTCTATAATCTCTCGATAACTTCTTTGTCAAAGCTACAAACTTTCTTTTTTTTCTCTCGGCCTCCCATGGTATTTATAGAATGATTGTCATGTTCTAGTGTCCAGTACGAGAATGAGCTTCCGCTAATTCCCAGGGCATGCATTGTTCTTTTCTATGGATTTGAAATAGGATGATACAGACTGCCCTGTTTTTTAATGTAACGAATTGAACGTTTAGCGCCATTCAGATAATAAAACCATTATATATTTATGTTGCGCATTTACACAATTGAAAAGAATTTGAATAACAACGTAGTGCTATCAATCTGTGGCGCATCTAGATACTTACAGTGCTATCTATAGTAGTAAATGTTTACGTGTATCCGTAAAAACACGTGCTATGTGTTGTTCCATCTTCAATGGGTTACTGTTGAACTCGTACAATTATATAATATACTCCAAATAATCTAAAAATGCATCATAATTATTTCATATGACTTAAATAAATTTGACACAACGTTAATCTTACAGCAACTAAGTGTATGTATTGTCAACAATCGATATGTCATAACTACTGAGATATATTATTTTCAAAAAAAGCACGTATTTCTGAACGCACTATAGCAGGAAAGTATGTGCAACCCGCAAGCGTATGTACTTTATGAGCGACAAAATTTATCATACCGGAAGTCTATTCATTTAAACATTTTCACACACGCCTTCAACAAACTCTCTCTCTGTCTCTCTCTCTCCTCTCTGTCCTCTCTCTCTCTCTCTCTCTCTCTCACTCTCTCTCTCTCTCCACATCGTCTCTGTTAACTTTATGTTTGTCTCGATTTTCTTTCCCCGTGTGTGATTTAGTCTACCTTTACTTCTCTTGCTACGAGGATTCCAAACAAGATGTAATGCTATCTGTTGTATTTCTCAAGCTGTCTTATCCAACTACAGCGTGATCTTTTCACATATTGTTTCAATCATATCTATCTATATGTCTGCTTCTTTCAAACAGTATCTCATTTGTAATCTTGTCGTACCATTTTAATCCCTCTTCTTCTTCTTCTTCTTCTTCTTCTTCTTCTTCTTCTTCTTCTTCTTCTTCTTCTTCTTCTTCTTCTTTTTCTGCGTTCGTCACCAAGATACCAAGCCCTGAACACGACTTTGCAAGTAGGAGGATATAGTCCACAGAACGGAATGCGTTGTGTCACTAATTTACAGCTTGACTGCGATATTTGCAGCTTTCGGTCCGACACATTCGTCTTCAGCAGGCATTTTGTAGTCCCCGTTTAGCTTTCCCTATTCGATCCCTTCTCCTTAGCCAGTCAGCCTGTTATCCAGGATCACCGCGTGAAGGTGTAGAAGGGTCTTGGCAGCTTTAGTTCGCTGGCCCTGACGCTAGCAGTCAGCTATGTGTCGCTAACCACTGCAGCTCATGCGCTGCTCAGCTCTGGTTCGCTAACCACTGCAGCTCATGCGCTGCTCAGCTCTGGTTCGCTAACCACTGCAGCTCATGCGCTGCTCAGCTCTGGTTCGCTAACCACTGCAGCTCATGCGCTGCTCAGCTCTGGTTCGCTAACCACTGCAGCTCATGCGCTGCTCAGCTATGGGTCGCTAACCACTGCAGCTCATGCGCTGCTCAGCTCTGGTTCGCTAACCACTGCAGCTCATACGCTACTCAGCATCTTCATCCCAATCCCTCCAAGTTGCGTAGTCATCTATTTATGAAAGTCTGTATCTTTTTTATTTTTGTTTTTATTGTTTTCGTGTTTCAGAACTGGATAACAAGACTGACTTTACATTAAGTTGAAAATGTGTATTGTTGTGTTGGATTTGATATCTTTTGATGTCCTTACGTTTCACAGTGTAATGAAAGCTTGTACCTTTCATTTGAATCGTGAACGGTCAGTTATGATATAGGTCACCGAGTCAGGAAGGAGTGGATTTAAACCCCGGTAATGACTTTCCATTATCCCAATGGGTAATCAAAGAACACACTAAGTGTAGACATAAAGGCCGATATAATACAGATGGAGAAAAGTTAGAAGGAACCAGCGAAAATGGCACAGGACATATCTTCTTGGCGAGGATTGGTTGATGTGATGGCTTTTGCACTCTAAGGTGATACGGGCAAAGAAGAAGAAGAAGAAGAAGAAGAAGAAGAAGAAGAAAGAGGAGGAGGAGGAGGAGGAAAAAGAAAATTAGTTTTTTTTTAATCGAATGAGATAACCTCGCCTGCATAATCTGTGGCGTCTGCTAGGGCAAACAACCTGTATTTCTAATGACACCCCTCCTATCCCCCCACCCCCAACCAAGTATCTCCGTCTCCTCACTCCTCCCCGTTAGATCCCAACAATGGAAGTAGTATGGAATAATGCATGGGGTAGCCAGTGTAATAGTTCTCGGGTACGGAATGTAACTTTCTGAACGGTAACCTGTGCTGAATGTGGCGAAATCAGGATGGAACTTCTCTGATGGAGCGAGAGACAAAATCTTTGACGATTTGTGCCTGATATACTTAGCGACGACCATCACCGGGAGATTTGAGATGAAGGCAGTTACTTGAGTTCTTATGTGGTCATCTGATATACCTCATTCAGCAAGGCCAAGGCAATTATCGTATTGGACTCTAAAATCATTCCCATGTTGCATCTTATGTTGTATTCCCTACAGAAGTGTCAAGAATGTACTGGAAGGATAATAATAGTTGCCCATATTGCGACAGTATCAGACTTTTGCTGCGAGAAATGAACTCACGTGACTGTAGAGAACTCACGTGACTGTAGAGAGCTCTCCCAGCACAGCAGACACTGCCGCACGTGGTACACCTGTGTAAAAGTCCACCGTAGGGTTACGCCCGTTCGGTTCTTTCAGGCAGCTCCTTTTTCTGGGTATCAGCGATGCAATTCTACTCGGAGAACTGAGAACCTTGTGTTATGCTCGTACGCCAGGAGGAATGGTTATGTACAAGCTTCTCCTAGGAGGTGGCATTGGTGTAGAAAATTGTCAGATACATTTGTAACGTTTCTTCTGTCTATCTGATGAGCGATTGCCTGTTCTGAGTTCACGGCACCGCAGTTGCTTTGTGAGGTGCTTGACATACACATAATATGTCCCGTCTAACGTATCTGCACTTGTTGTAGACATACACGGATGTTTAACATATTATATATGGGATGGAAGACTAACGTCTGGTCAGACACAACATACTGACCAGACATGGTTAGTCAGGGTCAGGCACAACATACTGATCAGACATGATTAGTCAGGGTCAGGCACAACATACTGTTCAGACATGGTTAGTCAGCGTCAGGCACAACATACTGGGCAAGATCCTCACTTAGGCTTTTCGAGGTTCTCCTTGGAAACAGGGTGAGAGGTTAACGGGATCCCCGTAGTAGTGAGCGACAGGAAGATGAAGCCAAGCATAGCACAGCCGCCTGGAGGACCACGGTCCATCTTCATCAGCACGCTCGGGATGTAAGAAAAGCTACTGCAACTCGGCACTTAACGTCCTTTTCAGGGCGCATAAAAGATTAAACTTACTCAATGAGGTGGGGTGGGGGGGTGGGGGGGGGGGGGGTTTAAACAGCAGCAACAATCTATCTAGCTAGAAGGTCAATTGCTAGATGGTATTCAGGCCTTGTACGTAAACAGCGAAAATGCGGTACGAACGAATTCAGGTATGACAAAGTGGTTTCAGGTGCTGAGTGGTGTACCACCAGTGAGTGCCTACATTGACTCTCAACAAACCCAGTTAGTGCCTACATTGACTCTCAACAAACCCAGTTAGTGCCTACAATTGACTTCTCCCAACAAAACCAGTTAGTGCCTACATTGACTCCCAACAAACCCAGTTAGTGCCTACATTGACTCTCAACAAATCCAGTTAGTGACTACATTGACTCTCAACAAACCCAGTTAGTGCCTACATTGCCTCTCAACAAACCCAGTTAGTGCCTACATTGACTCCTCCCAACAAACCCAGTTAGTGCCTACATTGACTCCTCCCAACAAACCCAGTTAGTGCCTACATTGACTCCTCTCAACAAACCCAGTTAGTGCCTACATTGACTCTCAACAAACCCAGTTAGTGTCTACATTGACTCTCAACAAACCCAGTTAGTGCCTACATTGACTCCTCTCAACAAACCCAGTTAGTGCCTACATTGACTCCTCCCAACAAACCCAGTTAGTGCCTACATTGACTCCCAACAAACCCAGTTAGTGCCTACATTGACTCTCAACAAACCCAGTTAGTGCCTACATTGACTCCTCCCAACAAACCCAGTTAGTGCCTACATTGACTCCCAACAAACCCAGTTAGTGCCTACATTGACTCTCAACAAACCCAGTTAGTGCCTACATTGACTCCTCTCAACAAACCCAGTTAGTGCCTACATTGACTCCTCCCAACAAACCCAGTTAGTGCCTACATTGACTCCCAACAAACCCAGTTAGTGCCTACATTGACTCCCAACAAACCCAGTTAGTGCCTACATTGACTCCCAACAAACCCAGTTAGTGCCTACATTGACTCCCAACAAACCCAGTTAGTGCCTACATTGACTCCTCTCAACAAACCCAGTTAGTGCCTACATTGACTCCTCTCAACAAAACCAGTTAGTGCCTACATTGACTCCCAACAAACCCAGTTAGTGCCTACATTGACTCCCAACAAACCCAGTTAGTGCCTACATTGACTCCCAACAAACCCAGTTAGTGCCTACATTGACTCCCAACAAACCCAGTTAGTGCCTACATTGACTCCCAACAAACCCAGTTAGGGCCTACATTGACTCCTCCCAACAAACTCAGTTAGTGCCTACATTGACTCCCAACAAACCCAGTTAGTGCCTACATTGACTCCCAACAAACCCAGTTAGGGCCTACATTGACTCCTCCCAACAAACCCAGTTAGTGTCTACATTGACTCTCAACAAACCCAGTTAGTGACTACATTGACTCTCAACAAACCCAGTTAGTGCCTACATTGCCTCTCAACAAACCCAGTTAGTGCCTACATTGACTCTCAACAAACCCAGTTAGTGCCTACATTGACTCTCAACAAACCCAGTTAGTGCCTACATTGACTCCTCTCAACAAACCCAGTTAGTGCCTACATTGACTCCTCTCAACAAACCCAGTTAGTGCCTACATTGACTCCCAACAAACCCAGTTAGTGCCTACATTGACTCCCAACAAACCCAGTTAGTGCCTACATTGACTCCTCCCAACAAACCCAGTTAGTGCCTACATTGACTCCCAACAAACCCAGTTAGTGCCTACATTGACTCTCAACAAACCCAGTTAGTGCCTACATTGACTCCTCTCAAGAAACCCAGTTAGTGCCTACATTGACTCCCAACAAACCCAGTTAGTGCCTACATTGACTCCCAACAAACCCAGTTAGTGCCTACATTGACTCCCAACAAACCCAGTTAGTGCCTACATTGACTCCCAACAAACCCAGTTAGTGCCTACATTGACTCCCAACAAACCCAGTTAGTGCCTACATTGACTCCCAACAAACCCAGTTAGTGCCTACATTGACTCCTCCCAACAAACCCAGTTAGTGCCTACATTGACTCCCAACAAACCCAGTTAGTGCCTACATTGACTCTCAACAAATCCAGTTAGTGCCTACATTGACTCCTCTCAACAAACCCAGTTAGTGACTACATTGACTCCTCCCAACAAACCCAGTTAGTGCCTACATTGACTCTCAACAAACCCAGTTAGTGCCTACATTGACTCTCAACAAACCCAGTTAGTGCCTACATTGACTCTCAACAAACCCAGTTAGTGCCTACATTGACTCTCAACAAACCCAGTTACTGCCTACATTGACTCCTCTCAACAAAACCAGTTAGTGCCTACATTGACTCTCAACAAACCCAGTTAGTGCCTACATCGACTCTCAACAAACCCAGTTAGTGCCTACATTGACTCTCAACAAACCCAGTTACTGCCTACATTGACTCCTCTCAACAAACCCAGTTAGTGCCTACATTGACTCCCAACAAACCCAGTTAGTGCCTACATTGACTCTCAACAAACCCAGTTAGTGCCTACATTGACTCCCAACAAACCCAGTTAGTGCCTACATTGACTCCTCCCAACAAACTCAGTTAGTGCCTACATTGACTCCTCCCAACAAACCCAGTTAGTGCCTACATTGACTCCCAACAAACCCAGTTAGTGCCTACATTGACTCCCAACAAACCCAGTTAGTGCCTACATTGACTCTCAACAAACCCAGTTAGTGCCTACATTGACTCCTCTCAACAAACCCAGTTAGTGTCTACATTGACTCTCAACAAACCCAGTTAGTGCCTACATTGACTCCTCTCAACAAACCCAGTTAGTGCTTACATTGACTCCCAACAAACCCAGTTAGTGCCTACATTGACTCTCAACAAACCCAGTTAGTGCCTACATTGACTCTCAACAAACCCAGTTAGTGCCTACATTGACTCTCAACAAACCCAGTTAGTGCCTACATTGACTCTCAACAAACCCAGTTAGTGCCTACATTGACTCCTCCCAACAAACCCAGTTAGTGCCTACATTGACTCCTCCCAACAAACCCAGTTAGTGCCTACATTGACTCCCAACAAACCCAGTTAGTGCCTACATTGACTCCTCTCAACAAACCCAGTTAGTGCCTACATTGACTCCTCTCAACAAACCCAGTTAGTGTCTACATTGACTCTCAACAAACCCAGTTAGTGCCTACATTGACTCCTCTCAACAAACCCAGTTAGTGCCTACATTGACTCCCAACAAACCCAGTTAGTGCCTACATTGACTCCCAACAAACCCAGTTAGTGCCTACATTGACTCCCAACAAACCCAGTTAGTGCCTACATTGACTCCCAACAAACCCAGTTAGTGCCTACATTGACTCCCAACAAACCCAGTTAGGGCCTACATTGACTCCTCCCAACAAACCCAGTTAGTGCCTACATTGACTCCCAACAAACCCAGTTAGTGCCTACATTGACTCTCAACAAACCCAGTTAGTGCCTACATTGACTCCCAACAAACCCAGTTAGTGCCTACATTGACTCCCAACAAACCCAGTTAGTGCCTACATTGACTCCCAACAAACCCAGTTAGTGCCTACATTGACTCCCAACAAACCCAGTTAGTGCCTACATTGACTCCCAACAAACCCAGTTAGGGCCTACATTGACTCCTCCCAACAAACCCAGTTAGTGCCTACATTGACTCCCAACAAACCCAGTTAGTGCCTACATTGACTCTCAACAAACCCAGTTAGTGCCTACATTGACTCCCAACAAACCCAGTTAGTGCCTAC
This sequence comes from Ariolimax columbianus, assembly GCA_036924085.1. NCBI lineage: Eukaryota > Metazoa > Mollusca > Gastropoda > Stylommatophora > Arionidae > Ariolimax > Ariolimax columbianus. The sequence continues at coordinate 31,686,818 of JAVGWX010000002.1, forward strand.
ATTGACTCCCAACAAACCCAGTTAGTGCCTACATTGACTCCCAACAAACCCAGTTAGTGCCTACATTGACTCCCAACAAACCCAGTTAGTGCCTACATTGACTCCCAACAAACCCAGTTAGTGCCTACATTGACTCCCAACAAACCCAGTTAGTGCCTACATTGACTCCCAACAAACCCAGTTAGTGCCTACATTGACTCCTCCCAACAAACCCAGTTAGTGCCTACATTGACTCCCAACAAACCCAGTTAGTGCCTACATTGACTCTCAACAAACCCAGTTAGTGCCTACATTGACTCCTCTCAACAAACCCAGTTAGTGCCTACATTGACTCCCAACAAACCCAGTTAGTGCCTACATTGACTCCCAACAAACCCAGTTAGTGCCTACATTGACTCCCAACAAACCCAGTTAGTGCCTACATTGACTCCCAACAAACCCAGTTAGTGCCTACATTGACTCCCAACAAACCCAGTTAGTGCCTACATTGACTCCTCCCAACAAACCCAGTTAGTGCCTACATTGACTCCCAACAAACCCAGTTAGTGCCTACATTGACTCTCAACAAACCCAGTTAGTGCCTACATTGACTCCTCTCAACAAACCCAGTTAGTGCCTACATTGACTCCTCTCAACAAACCCAGTTAGTGCCTACATTGACTCCCAACAAACCCAGTTAGTGCCTACATTGACTCTCAACAAACCCAGTTAGTGACTACATTGACTCCTCCCAACAAACCCAGTTAGTGCCTACATTGACTCTCAACAAACCCAGTTAGTGCCTACATTGACTCTCAACAAACCCAGTTAGTGCCTACATTGACTCTCAATAAACCCAGTTAGTGCCTACATTGACTCTCAACAAACCCAGTTACTGCCTACATTGACTCCTCTCAACAAAACCAGTTAGTGCCTACATTGACTCTCAACAAACCCAGTTAGTGCCTACATCGACTCTCAACAAACCCAGTTAGTGCCTACATTGACTCTCAACAAACCCAGTTACTGCCTACATTGACTCCTCTCAACAAACCCAGTTAGTGCCTACATTGACTCCCAACAAACCCAGTTAGTGCCTACATTGACTCCTCCCAACAAACTCAGTTAGTGCCTACATTGACTCCTCCCAACAAACCCAGTTAGTGCCACCATTGACTCCCAACAAACCCAGTTAGTGCCTACATTGACTCCCAACAAACCCAGTTAGTGCCTACATTGACTCTCAACAAACCCAGTTAGTGCCTACATTGACTCCCAACAAACTCAGTTAGTGCCTACATTGACTCCCAACAAACCCAGTTAGTGCCTACATTGACTCCTCTCAACAAACCCAGTTAGTGTCTACATTGACTCTCAACAAACCCAGTTAGTGCCTACATTGACTCCTCTCAACAAACCCAGTTAGTGCCTACATTGACTCCTCTCAACAAACCCAGTTAGTGTCTACATTGACTCTCAACAAACCCAGTTAGTGCCTACATTGACTCCTCTCAACAAACCCAGTTAGTGCCTACATTGACTCCCAACAAACCCAGTTAGTGCCTACATTGACTCCCAACAAACCCAGTTAGTGCCTACATTGACTCTCAACAAACCCAGTTAGTTAGTGCCTACATTGACTCCTCCCAACAAACCCAGTTAGTGCCTACATTGACTCTCAACAAACCCAGTTAGTGCCTACATTGACTCTCAACAAACCCAGTTAGTGCCTACATTGACTCCTCCCAACAAACCCAGTTAGTGCCTACATTGACTCCCAACAAACCCAGTTAGTGCCTACATTGACTCCCAACAAACCCAGTTAGTGTCTACATTGACTCTCAACAAACCCAGTTAGTGCCTACATTGACTCCTCTCAACAAACCCAGTTAGTGCCTACATTGACTCCTCCCAACAAACCCAGTTAGTGCCTACATTGACTCCCAACAAACCCAGTTAGTGTCTACATTGACTCTCAACAAACCCAGTTAGTGCCTACATTGACTCCCAACAAACCCAGTTAGTGCCTACATTGACTCCCAACAAACCCAGTTAGTGTCTACATTGACTCTCAACAAACCCAGTTAGTGCCTACATTGACTCCTCTCAACAAACCCAGTTAGTGCCTACATTGACTCCTCTCAACAAACCCAGTTAGTGTCTACATTGACTCTCAACAAACCCAGTTAGTGCCTACATTGACTCCTCTCAACAAACCCAGTTAGTGCCTACATTGACTCCCAACAAACCCAGTTAGTGCCTACATTGACTCTCAACAAACCCAGTTAGTGCCTACATTGACTCTCAACAAACCCAGTTAGTGCCTACATTGACTCTCAACAAACCCAGTTAGTGCCTACATTGACTCCTCCCAACAAACCCAGTTAGTGCCTACATTGACTCCTCCCAACAAACCCAGTTAGTGCCTACATTGACTCCTCCCAACAAACCCAGTTAGTGCCTACATTGACTCCTCCCAACAAACCCAGTTAGTGCCTACATTGACTCTCAACAAACCCAGTTAGTGCCTACATTGACTCTCAACAAACCCAGTTAGTGCCTACATTGACTCTCAACAAACCCAGTTAGTGCCTACATTGACTCTCAACAAACCCAGTTAGTGCCTACATTGACTCCTCCCAACAAACCCAGTTAGTGCCTACATTGACTCCTCCCAACAAACCCAGTTAGTGCCTACATTGACTCCTCCCAACAAACCCAGTTAGTGCCTACATTGACTCTCAACAAACCCAGTTAGTGCCTACATTGACTCTCAACAAACCCAGTTAGTGCCTACATTGACTCCTCCCAACAAACCCAGTTAGTGCCTACATTGACTCCTCCCAACAAACCCAGTTAGTGCCTACATTGACTCCTCCCAACAAACCCAGTTAGTGCCTACATTGACTCCTCCCAACAAACCCAGTTAGTGCCTACATTGACTCCTCTCAACAAATCAAGTGGTTTGGTCATGTAGTGAGAATGAATTATAACCAGCCTGCATCAAGAGCTATCATATGCAGGTTTCCGGTACATGAGCAAGAAGCAGACCTCGACGTCGATGGATCGAGGTTGTCTTAGGAAGTTACACCTAACGACAGCACAAGCCTCCCACTTGGCGATAACAAGAAATCTCTTCGACATCGTATGGTAAAGGCATTAGGCCAAAAGAAGAAGAAGGAGAGAAAGAAGAAGAAGAAGAAGAAGAAGAAGAAGAAGAAGAAGAAGAAGAAGAAGAAGAAGAAGAAGAAGAAGAGGAAGTAACAATCTAATAAAATTTAAAACATGAATAATTAAGATGCGATTTTCGCTTAGATGTGCGTAGATATAAACCATAGATTGGAATGTTTTCTGCGCTTTCATGGAAGACCATAGTTATATAACAATCGGGTTTAGGGTCACATTTACTTAGAGCTAATGAAAAGACGAAAAAGAAATGTATTTATATAACTACACCAAAAATAACACCAGAACATCTCGAATAATTAGGCAGCTGTGCGACTTGGACTTCCCTCACTGTGTCTGGGATCAAGTTCCTAAGCGGCGCATAAGTTACAGCAGTCAGAGACCCATAGCTGACTGCTATAGTCCGTCTTTGAACTGTATTAGACATGACTCAGTGCACTCATATCAAGCAAGGTTTAAGGGGACAGGGTGGGCTAGTGGTTAAGTGACACGGTTGACAACACGAAGGTGCTGGGTTCACTCCCCATCACATAACCGGCTGTTACCCCGGGGAAGCAAACCCTTAGAAAATCCAGAAAGAAGCAGATCCTTACATAAAATGCATGCCGAAGTTGAATGCACTGAGCTGACCGGCGCAAAAATAAAAAAAACAGTGCAACGCACACCGCCTTGTGGAAGAGAGAAATAAGGCGAGCGCAAAAAATATCGTATCGGAGGCTGGTCGGGTTGAGACATCTGGAGCAGAGCATAACTCAGTACGCGAGTTACTCTTTGCAGACGATCGGTGTTTGCTGTGTGACGATGAAGGCAGACTGCGAGGCCACATGAGCGCGCTTGCGACTACCTGTGCTGGATACAAGATGCGAAAAATTGCGAGAGCAGAACAGAAATTATGGTGATCAGTTGAGCTCCTGGGCCACTCAAGATAAGTCTAGGTGATGTTGCTCTTCGGCAGGTCCGTGGGTTCAGGTGTTTGGGCGGTGTCTTTTCGGCAGGCGGTGTGGTCGACGGAGAGATCGAGACGGGGTGTCGGGGGGGGGGGGCATCTGCGGTGACTTGTCAGCTGTCCCCATTGCTTAGACACCCGAGCTTTGGTTTGGCGGCGAAGCAACAGCTGGTGAACAGTGTGTTTATGCCGATTTTGTGCTACCGGTGCCAGGCATGGCCTCTGTCAGGGCGTGCGGGATGTGGTTTCGACCTATGAGGTGGGGTGTTTGAGGAAAGTCATCGGTGTTGCCAGGGGAGGCAGAGTGCGGAATGACGACATTCGAGGTGTGGTCGGAACTACGTCTTCTGCCGAATACATTTCCAGGCAGAGGGTGGGTTGGTTTGGTCGTCTCATGAGAATGCACCCTCATCATCTTCCACTGATGGCTTACAATGCTGGTAGATCTGGCTACAGGGCAAGGGGGTGGCCGCGAGGTAGGTGGATAGATGACATTAGAGTAATTGTGCAGCGACAAGGGCTCACATTGACCGCAAGGTAGGAACAGGAAATTTGACGATTTCGACAGAGATGTCATAAGACGGGAGATTTTGAAACTGTTGACGAAAAACCTACTTGTTACTCTCCGGAAACTAAAATTAACACTGCAGCATGAAATTTCCATAAATACTCTTTGGAAAATTGTAAGAGCCGCCGGTTTTATATTCGGGATAACTTCAGGCGGCAGGAATATTATATGTGAAAAGCCACATTTGATTGAAGCCTGACGCAAGTACATGAGATGTATAAGTGAACAAAGAAGGCAAGGCTATGATATTGTATAATTGGACGAATCCTGGGTCAATGCTTACCACCACACCTGTGTAAAGAATGGCAATCAGTTGATGGTGAACAGAAAAGACAAATTCCAAGCAGCAAAAGGCAGCGCATTATACTAACGTCTGCCGGAAGCAAAGGAAATGGGCGTTTACATGACGCTGAACTTATTTTCCAAACAAAAAGTACCGACAGTTGAGACTACCACAATGAAATGAATGGACACATTTTCAGGCACTGGAAGTCGAATGATCTAATTCCAATTCTGGGTAGACCGTCATGGATAATGCATCCTATATAATGCAGTATCAGACGAAGAAAAGTACCAACTGCATCAAATACAAAAGCTCAAATTATGACATGGCTAGCTAAGGAAAAAGTGAATTGTGACGAGTATGGTCACACTTCTCTGGGACTACCTGCATGTCACGCGCATCTAAACCATATATCGGTTGTATGGGCTTAAGTCAAAGAACAAGTTTGCCGACAAGAACAGGACATTTAAAATGGGTGATGTTGAAGTGCTGACACGTGAATGCCTTGCAAATATAGACATTCAGTTCTGGAAGAAGTGTGTTGAACATGTGATCCGGGAAGAAAAACAGTACTGGCAACGAGATGGATTAAAATTTGTCCCGCCAGTTACAATTATCAACCTCTTTGAATCGACATATTCGGATGATTAATATCATCTTTTGTGGACATACTGATTAGCAGACTTGGATGAATAAGTGTTTGTTTATCAAAACAATTAAGTGTACATACAATGACAAAACAGACATTTCAATATTCAAATGCTTTAAGCAACATAAAATTAGCTGCGCAGTTGATACAATGTTGGGGTCTAATGGTGACCGAAGGGCTGTACTTACTGTTGCATATTGGTGCCATTTTTACGATTGTACATAAAGGGCAACACAAACAATCAATTGATCTATCAAGACATTAAGGAGATATGCCTATAAACAAAATACGACGAGATATTAAGCTGTGTATTGTAAAATCTTAAATTTAAACCCTTTTCTTTGCAATGGTTCTAAAAGATCAAAGGAATTCGCTGATGTAGAAAATTCAAAACATCTATGGACTAAATAATATCAATGTTTTAACGTCATGGATATTACAAAGCTGCATGCGGAAAACCATTTGGATATAGCATGCAGTTTAGTAGAAAATTGTTTCGGATCGTGTTCATGAATTAAAAGACTGCCTTTTTTTATTGCGTCAGAGCCAGCAAACCAGAGCTGCCAAGACACTTCTACACCTTCACGCGGTGATCCTGGATAACATACTGCAACAGAGCAGACTGGCTAAGGAGAATGGATTGAAGAGGGAATGCTAACCCGGTACTCAAAAAAATTATTACTGAAGTCAGATGTGTTGGACTGAAAGGTGTCAATATTGCAGTCAAGCTGTAAACTTCGACATATCGCATTCCGTTCTCTGAACTATATTCGGCTACTTAAACCTTTTTCAGGGTTTGGTAGTGGGAGATTGAGAACTAGCGAAACCAAGCCAAGCCACTCACTGTGTGCAAAAGTGGCGTACAATACTAAAGAATGCTCTCCATAGTTTAATATCTTCGTTAACAAAAATCCAGGCACGTGTGCCGATTATGTTTTAATGACTAAATTATCGTAATATCATCGGAATGATTCTGGTCTTTGCTTGAATATGCGTGCCTTGACAAGCATACAACTATATGATTTGATTTTGGCAAATTTTCGTCTCAGCAAAGTCCACGCTTTGCAGTTTTATTGTTATCTATCAACTGTGCTTAATATTAAATTGTACATTGATCATAGCGACCATGGTCAGTGGGCATCCATAAGCATTTGTAGTCGCATGAGGTGACTGTGGCATATGTTAATCATTCCTGTGACTTGTTTGTTAACAGACTTTAACTCTTATGTGGCTATTTGAACCACTTTAACAAGTCATCTTATCGGACTCTCAAGTCTTGCTGTCGACGGTACAGAAGGGTTGAATAGTAGGCATAACGGTCTTAAAACTTATGGGACTTGTCTGGATCTACTGTCCTGGTCTAGATTGGGTTCATGGCCATGAGCTAGCTGGCATCCTCGCCTGAAAGACACCAATAGTGGTGACCTTGGTTATTGATAACATGGTGACCTTAGTTATAGATAGGGGTGACCTTGGTTATAGATAGTGGTGACCTTGGTTATAGATAGGGGTGACCTTGGTTATAGATAAGGGTAACCTTGGTTATAGATAGGGGAGACCTTGGTTATAGATAGTGGTGACCTTGGTTATAGCTAGTGGTGACCTTGGTTATAGATAGAGGTGACCTTGGTTATAGATAGGGTGACCTTGGTTATAGATATGGGTGACCTTTGTTATGGATAATGGTGACCTTAGTTATAGAATGGAGTGGCCTTGGTTATATATAGGGATGACCTCGGTTATATAAAGCGGAGACGTTGGTTATAGATAGGGATGGCCTTGGTTATAGATAGGGGTGACCTTGATTATAGATAAAGGTGATGTTCTGTGGTTCATCAATTAACGCATTTGGGGAGGTTGACACAAATACCGATGAACTGTCAATGTAAAGACATTTGAAATCTGTCGTGGGTCGCGTTGGACGTGTGCCTGATGGGACGTGGCAGAATTATGTGCAAACAGCGGGCTACTCAATCATTCACAATCTTCTCCATTTGTCGAGGAAGACTGAGCGCGTTTTTGCCCAGAGTAGAATGACACCGATTCGTGACAGAATAAAACATAACATCGCACGTTAGCGATTCAAGAAGTTAATTTTTGTTTTCTCTGTATAAAGATAGTATCTGTTTTTGCAGCTATCTTGAAATTTGCATAATGTGTTTTATGTGTGTATCAACAGACCCCGTTCCCGCCTCACTCAGTGTCCAGTCCTTCGCCGTATAGCAGTACAGTGGATTTGGCTGATCAGTTCTCGGACCTTGCCATCTCACAGGACAAGCGAATCAGTAAGAGGCCGCCCAGTTCCTACCTGTGTCATCTCTGTTTCACAAAGGGCCACTACATTAAGGATTGCCCTCAGGTAGTTAGAAATTGTGTCGTGTTGATACTGTACTATTGTTCTTTGTTTTCTTGTTGCTATTAGATGTTATTCGTGCTGAACTGAGTCAACGCGTGATGATGTTTCTGTGGTACCTTCTTATTTTTCTTCTTCTTTTTCTTCTTCTTCTTCTTCGATCAACTGATGCTATGCTTCTAGTCCGGTGATGGTCACGAAGGATACTGTATGTTTCATGTCTTCGTCGGTCCTCCACAGCTTTTTGAGTATGGTCGCTTCCTCAGGCCAGACTGCCTCTTTGGTCTGTATAATAAGGGCAGTCCTGCAGGATGTGTTCCGGTGTTTGATTGGGTCCTCAACAGTCGCACGTGACGGTGACTGTGAGACCCATTATGTGGAGGTGGTCCTTGAGTCTGTAAAGTTCCGTACTGAGTATGAAGATCTTTGTCTGCCCGTGTCTACAAGTTTGTCTATGCTGTCATTTTCTGGCTTGCATTCTTTGTGCTGGTCTCTCCATTCCATCGTTTATTGATTGTTTGGTGAGTGTCTTTGCTTCTTTATAGCTCTGTGGATGGCGAGTCTGCGTGCCGTCACTTCCGGCTTTCGCAAGCTTATCTGCTTTCTCGTTTCCTAGGATCCCACAATGGACCGGAATCCATTGTAAGATTACATCTGTTTGTTGAGACATTAATCCAGTGTTGCATTTTATTTTGTGTGAGAGTCTATCTTGCTTGGTGCTTGAGATGGATTGGAGTACGCTCTTTGAGTCTGTTAGAAGGCCCGTTTTTCTTGTAGTAGTATTTTGGCTAAGAATTCTCGATTCTGCGCGAACAGCTGTTGTTTCTACTCTGAAATTTGTACAGGTCTCTCCTGCTGGTATGGAGCGATTTTCTATGTCGCCGTTGGAGTGTGCGGAGTAGATTCCATTGTTTCCCATTTTTTCGCTCATCGACGCCGATCCACCTGTGTACACGTGTGTCCAAGAGTTGCTAGGGTACTGTCTCTTGAACTCCTGAAGAACATGGCATTTTTATTGAATTGCTGACAGCTCAATTTTCTTCGTTATCCCTGGAACTTCCAAAATTATTTTGGACCAGTCCTGGCTCCAGATCCATGGTTCTGAAATAAGCGCTATGCACTTTTTGATTTCGGTATTTTTGTGTGTAGACTGTATATATATATATATATATATATATATATATATATATATATATATATATATATATATATATATATATATATATATATATATATATATATATATATATATATATAATTATTGCACCAATTCATAGTCGTAAAAGGTAAAAGATAGTAAAAGAGAATACGGACATTTGTTCTAACTCAAAGAAACACACAGCAAACACATTAGTTGGAATATAGTTAAATACGTGTATCCTATGGCAACAGTACCACACTACAGGGAACACGCAGGCCTCAGAGGCAACGAAAGTGCTGATAAACTTGCAAAAACATAAGGAAACAAGCCACAAGACACCCCCCCTCTCCCCCCCCCCCCACACACACACCCACCCCCATTATGGGCAACCATGAGGATGTATAAAATCTACGGAAATATTATAAAGGTCGTTGAACACCTGTATGACAAGGCGTCCAGCGCAGTTCTTGTGAATGGGAGGAGAGGGGACTGGTTTCGCACATCAGTTGGTGTGAGACAGGGTTGTACACTCTCTCCAACTCTTTTCCATATATTCCTTGAGGGAATTTTGAGTGAAGCACTTGGAGGTCACGTTGGTACTGTCAAGATAGGGGGCCGAACGATTACCAACCTCCGTTTTGCAGATGATATCGACGGGTTGGCGGGTTCAGAAGCAGAACTCCAGGAATGGGTCAGAAGGCTAGATGAAACAGCTCTTGACTATGGTATAGAGATAAACACTGGAGAGACCAAATTAATGACCAACAACGCTGAGGGCTTCAACAGCAGGATAAAAGCTAATGGTCAGGAACTCAAGTGGCTGACCGTTTTAAATATATAGGGTCGATTGTCAGTGATGACGGATCAAAATGTGAGGTGTTGGCCAGAATAGCACAGACAATAGCGGCGCTTGCACGACCAAAATCTGGCAAGATAAACGGTTAGCACTACGCTCGAAAATCAGATTAATGCGTACACTGGTCCTGTCAATATTCCTCTATGCTTGTGAGACATGGACAGTTACAGCTGACCTTCAGCGAAGGATACAGACCTTGGAGATGAGATGTTTCCGAACACTTTTAAACGTCACATACAAAGATCGAGTTACGAATGAGGAAATACGAGATATAATTACAACAGCAATAGGGCTTTTTGTCAAAAGAAGGAAACTCGCTTGGTACGGTCACATATCGAGATCAAATGGTCTTGCAAATACAATCCTCCACGGAAAGGTGCAAGGCAGACGACGAAGAGGCCCTCCAAAAAAGAGGTAGGAGGACAACATAAAATAATGGACCAATCTCCGACCAGAAGAGGCACAGGCAGCGGCCGCTGACAGAAAAGGGAGGTGTGGTGGTGTGAGAATCTCTTCATGTGTGTCCCAACGACCTCACCGGTTACGGGATAACCTGACTTGACCTGACCTGACCTGAACATTTCTTGTGTGGGTAAAAGCCTCTCCGACCCAATGACGTCACTAGCGGGATGCGGAAAGTGCGGACCGCACGGCACTATCAGAAGGTGTGACACCATCTATAAAAGTTGTATCCGGTGTTTTAGCACACATTTTCAAAGCTGAAACTTATAAAGAACATTTTCCGATCTTGCAATATTATCAATTGATAAATAATTAGCGAAATATATGTGATGAAGTTATTGACAAGATTGGCAGCTTTGATGGCCAGGAAATAAAGATTCGGATGTGGTCGAGATTTAGGAGTAACATTTACCACACACCCATTAATTCCCCCCCCCCCCCCCCATTTCTCACAAAATGCATATTAAGAATTGTGTACGAATGGGTTATATGTTATTACAGTTGGCCATGGTCCTGCTGTAACTACTATAATTAGTTAGGACATTTGTGTCCTACTACTGATAGGTGACCCACTTGCCATGGACCAGTCACGTGGCAGATAAATAAAAATGGCGGAAAACACTGTTAGTGCTTGCCTGGAACAAAGTGTTGTGATGAAGTTTCTTGTGAAAGAAGGAGTGAAAGTAACGGAAATTTGCAGAAGACTGCAATCACAATACGGTGATGAGACACTCTGCAGCAGTAAGGCATTTGAATGGTGTAAACATTTTAGAGAAATACGTACATCCGTGAGGGATGATTCCGGCCGTGTTGGCTCGCCGCCGACAACAGTCATTCCTGTGAATATCCAGATTGTAGAACGCCTTTTCCTGGAAAATCGACGCATAACCTGTTGCAAAATTGCACAAGAGGCAAGTCTTTCTCTGTGTACGGTGGACACGATTATTCATGAACATTTGCATTTTCGAAAGGTCAGTGCACGTTGGGTGCTAAGACAGTTTTACGCTTTAGACCGGCAAAGAATAGTTCTAGCTTGTTCGACCTCATTCGGCTCACCGCACTATGTGTCATCTGCAGTAACTCGGCTCAGAAGTATTGCCACATCCACCGTACAGCCCAGACATCGCTCCAAGCGATTTCCACCTGTTTGGTCCCCTAACAGAATTCCTGAGAGGTTAGCATTTCAGCACTGATGAGGAAGTAAAACAGGCTGTCCTGGATTGGTTCAGACATGCCGACAAATCTATCTACGGTGACGTTTTTCAAGCATTACTTAAACGTTGGGATAAGTGCATAAAAGCTGCAGGAGATTATATCGAAAAATTAATGGCATTTTGACTACTTGAAACAAAAAATTTTTAAAAACAAAAAAATTGTAAAAGTTAATTAAGGTTGAGTTTAATCAAAAATTTGTAATGGGTATAATCAGATACCGCACCCGATGAATGAAATGGAAGAGACCATGAGAACTTTAAAGAAAAAGAAATCGCCCGGAAAATATGGGGTAACAAATGAAATGCTGATGGGGTTGGGCCAAACAGCAAATAGGAAGTTACTGTCAGTCCTGAACCAAAGCTGGAAAAGGGGAATTGTACCGCAGGCATGGAAAGATGCTATACTTATACCCGTACCAAAGAAAGAAAAAGATAGAGCAGATCCAAATGGATACAGGCCCATCAGTCTACTGAGCTGTGTAGGAAAACTGATGGGAGCGTATGATAAACACCAGACTGATATGGCACCTGGAAGATAAACACATATTAATTCCACAGCAAGCAGGATTTAGACAACACAGATCCACTGAGGACCAGATCACTCTCATAGCCCAGGAAATAGAGGATGCTTACCAAGAGAAAAAGCATACAGTAGCGGTTTGGGTGGATCTAGAGAAGGCATTTGACAAGGTGTGGAAAATGGGACTTAAAGTAAAGCTACGAAGAAGTGAAGTACCTGGAAACATGTACAGATGGATCAACCACTACCTCGAAAACAGAACAGCCAGAGTTCAAGTACAAGAGCAGATGAGCAAAAAGGTGACACTGGAGCAAGGAGTACCCCAAGGAGGAGTACTGTACCCATACTTTTTCTGGTGTATATAAACAACATCATAGAGAATATACCAAGAAGAGTCCACAGCTCCATGTTTGCAGGCGATCTGGATATGTGGACCTCTGAAAAAAATCTCACTGTAGCAAACAATCGGATGCAGCAGGCCCTAACATCGTTGGAGGAATGGGCGAAATCATGGCTGGTCAAAATTAATTGAAGAAAAAAAAACATGTACGATATTCTCGCTTTCAAATAAACCACAGAACACCAAAATAAGTCTTAACGGTAAATATCTGCATCCAAACGACAACCAAAACTACATGGGCGTCACATTTGACCGGCGCATGACATGGAAAAGTCAGATCGAGAGGAACCGAATGAGAGCCAGACAAAGAGTAGCAATCATGAGGAAACTTGCTGGAGCAAGCTGGGCAGCAGACCAAAGAATACTGAAGAAACTGTACACTGGAAGAGTGAGACCAGTTCTCGAGTATGGCATTGCGGCATGGACAACAGCAGCAAAGGCGAACTTTGATAAAATTAGCAAACTTCAAAACCAAACCATGAGAGTTATAACAGGAGGCATGAAGTCAACGCCAATTGTAGAACTTGAAAAGATTACAAATCTGCAATCCATGACCGACAGAGGAGACTGCAGAGCCCAGCAGCTAAGAAGACTGACAGACTATCCAATGCATCAGAGACTAAATAGATTTGGAAAAGGGAAGCTAAAGCGGAGCAACTTTGCAGAAATAGCCAAAGCAAAGATGAGCGAAGACCCTATGAACAACACCAAAGCCCATCATTACTGTACCCAAACCCACCTGGAAGCAGCACATATTTTCAGAGGTGGTAGAAAATATACCAGGTATTGGAAACAAGAACAGCCAGACTGAAAAAGAAAGAAGAGACATAACCCTGAGGTACATAACGGAAAACTACCCAAACATGGACTGGACCCATGCATACACCGACGGTTCTGTAACAAACACAACACAGAATTGAGGGGGAGGGATATTCCTGAGCCTAACAAATGGTAGAAAAATAACACTGTCAGTGGCAACTGGAAAATTTTCAATCAATTTCAGAGCGGAGGCAGAGGCACTGAAGGCTGCAGTAAAAGCAATGCTGACAGGCGAAAGCAATGAAAGCCAGATAGTCATGTTTACAGATGCCCTGGCCGTGGTTACAGCACTAAAAAGCCAGAAAAATACTGAACTTAATGATTTAAGAGCAGTACTCTGTGAACTATGCCAGCAGTCCGCACTAAAAAGAGTAGTGGTACAGTGGGTTCCATCCCACTGTAACATCCAAGTCAACGAGGAGGCAGACAGACTGGCAAAAGAAGGTGCAAGACTACCACAACCAGATTCTAGTGTGACCTACGAAGAGTCCAAAAGGTTTATTAAGGCCAGATACATGGCCAAATTGGAAACAGAACATACCGGCTACACAAAAAATGATGCCTATTACCAGTTGAACAGAAAAGAGCAGGTCGTGGTCTTCAGACTCCGCACAGGCCACAACAGACTGAGGTACCATCTATTCAATAAACTGAAGATAGGTGGTACTGACGAATGCACCTGTGGTACAGGGAAAATTACCCCTGAACATCTGCTGCAAAATTGCCCGACATACGAGGACCAGAGAAAGCACATGTGGCCATCACCAGTGGCAACACTAGACAAGCTCTATGGCAGTGTCGACAGTCTCAGGATGACAGCTGCTTTCTTCAAACAAATTCAAGTTGACGCCTGACAGCGTACGAAGAAGAAGAAGAAGAAGAAGAAGAAGAAGAAGAAGAGATACCGCACCGAGACGAGAACACAGACAAAACCTACGTTACGACTAATATGCCTTTATCGGGGACAACATATTACAGCAATACTGAACTAACAAATCAACATATAAGAAAAAAATGGTCTACTTATCTGATAGCAGACCCAGTCTGTCTAAGTGACTGGTTGGGTCAGATGCTTGACTGAATATGAAGGGTAGCGGTCAAATAAGGTGGCTAGGAGAGCGAAAGAAGTGAGGGGGAATGCGCCGGATAAGCCAGTGGTGGCCAAATATGGAAACGTCCAAATAGTGACCCATGTGGGAGAACAAAAAGGGGATATAAGCCGGGAGGGGATGAGATTAATATAGGAAGGGGGGGGGGGGAACTGATAGAAGAAAAAGGGGGGGGGGGACAAAGGAAGACACATAGATTGGGCCAGTATGAGGTTTTAAGAAAAGGTATGGAAGATATTAATGCCATGCGGTTGGAGACAACCCATGCTGGAGATAAGTCTATTCTCAAGGGCGAATCGATGACGACCGAAGCAAAAAACTAGACCAGTGACACTAACGTCAGCCTTACCCCGATGCTCAGGACCATTGAAGTGGCTGGCAGTTGGGAAACCAATTCGGTTGCGGATATTATTGAGGTGTCGGCGGAAACGCTCACGCAGTTCCATACCAGTTTCCCCAATATATGTCATACCACACTGGCGGCAGATGATAGAGTATGTTCTGGCACGGGTGGCGATTCTTGATTACCGCACTGGAGGACACAAGCACCATAGTGATGACACTGCTCCGACTCATGATAAGACAGAACTCACTTCAAGAGGCTGCTCGGTGTTGAGTAGCCTTCAGTTTCAAAGAAAGCTCATGTAACATTACTCCAGTTCTGATAACAAAAAAACAATACGTTGTTCTCCTGGGATCAGCCGATGAAGAAACTCATAGCCACCTAGTGTCGAGTTATTTTCGTTCTGCGCTATCCCAATCGTCTGGAGTGTCAGATTACGATTCTCCATTATATTTAATATAGTCCGCCAACCACGTGTAATGGAATGTATTGCTATACTTATATATTATTTTTTTTTTGGCCAGTGTATACATTTATCAGAATCAATCAAAACTTTCCAGTTCCCTGTGGAGCATAGGTCTTCAACAAAGGCATGTCGCCATCAAACGTTAATTTACATTTGTTGATGTTTTTATAACAAGGTTTCTACCCACCTTAATCGCGTTTCATTATATACCTGACAGGTTACAGTTTTACTATTCTTTGCTCCCCTTTCGGACCCCGGTAAAACTTTTTGCGGAATAATTCTATACTAACAAAAAGAAAAGGTGCACGTATGTGTATCGGAAAGTGTGATTTGCTTAGCGCTCCCTTCTCTTAGCAGAAACGAAGATTTCTACTCCAGTTAAATGCACGCTTCAGTCGACCTAGATGTAAATGGGTACCTGGTTTACTGTTAAGTAAAGAAAGGCAACGAGGAAGGGAACTTGCCACTCCATCATAAAAACATAGGCCTAGTACATCATTCTCGAAACCGTGTCCGCCGTGGGCCTGCCTTTACATTTGCAAGTCTGGCTCTGGGTCTGCCTTTACATTTGCAAGTCTGGCTCTGGGTCTGCCTTTACATTTGCAAGTCTGGCTCTGGGTCTGCCAAAATTTACAATGTGGTCCGGGATTTTAAAACGTTTTACGTTCCTGCCATACTGGCTTCTCGTTACTAAGCACTGAACCAGATAGCTAGCAATACCATAAAAATATCGTTCGTCCAGATTCAATGTTATCACATTCATTCGCTCTGTTTGTGTCAAGTGTCAATCCACTTGACAGTGCTGGCTGGTATGATAAACATCATGTAGACATAACAATACCGCCAACTTGCCAGGGGCATGTGTTACATGTTTGCCATATTTTATAAAGGTTTTGCTCGTAGCCTTTGTGTTGGGCTGATTGTTTAATGTTTAAATCGTTAATCAAGCACTAATTTGGTTTAAAAATAAATCGACCACATTCTTCCCCATCATTTGTTCTTTATTTCCCATGTTAAAGAATGCAAACTGTATGAACCTTACCCTATCATGTTGATGCGAAGCGATAGCACGGTATTTTTGTTTACACTTGTCTGAGAGAAGTGGCTGTTTGAGCGAGTGACCTTAGTGGGTGAGTTATTGACTGGATGAGTGAGTGAGTGAATGAATAAGTCGGGGAAAAGTGGGCGACTGAGTGGAATGAAGGGAATGAGTTAGCGGATTCGTAAATGAGTGAGTAAAGTTACTCTTATAAGACATTCTTACATGCAGTATGTGTGTGTGTGCGCGCGCACGTGTGTGAGTGTGTTGACCAGATAGTGAAAGAGAAATGTGAGAGATTTATTGATAGCACACTCTCGTCTGCAATTATATGTATGTGATGGATATATCTAATACCATACATCTCAAAGTGTATATATATATGTATATATATATATATATATATATATATATATATATATATATATATATATATATAATATATATATTATGAGACGGTCAACGGCTGCAATCGACTCTGCGGTCACTACTCGATGTGCCTGACCCGGTCGTGAACAGTATGTCACAGAACTCACTCCGTTTTGAAACTTCCTACTCCACTCATACACTTGCTGTAGTGAAAGGCATGCATCACCGTACTGGACCTTCATTCGTCAATGAATTTATATAGGTTTCACGCCATCGCTGCTTTAAAAAAACAAATACCAGAACGCAGCTCCTCTTTGGTGCATGTCAATAGTGGGACAGCCATCTTTTAAGTGCAATTATGACGTCATGCTGTTCGCCTGCACCATGATAACATATTAACAAGTTACAATACAAAGGTGGAGCTTTTCTAATCTCTATCCCACTTTTAAGGTTTTCCTGTGAAGCCCCCTCGTATATTGTTTACTTCTATGGGCTCCAAACTTATATATTTGTAATATCTGTATCCATCATTTGAGAGTCTTGTTATTCATAAGGCACGCCCTAAAGGAGAAGGCCTGACGCCGTACCAAGGCAAGAAGCGATGTTTCGGAGAGTATAAATGCCCCAAATGCAAGCGGAAGTGGATGAGTGGAAACAGTTGGGCCAACATGGGCCAAGAGTGTATCAAGTGCCACATACTGGTCTATCCGCATAAACAGGTAGGCAAATCGTCTTTTGCTTGCGCTTTTGTGTGTCAGTTTCAATCATCATCATCACCAATCAAACCCGTTTCAGCGTCCTGTGAATTATAGGTCATCAACAAATCGTATTTACAAGTCATCAAATGTTGACATGTCTATTTCTGTTCCAGTTTTTGTGGCTTATAGTTTCTACAAATGGGCTAGCCAGATCCATGCCCAACTCTCCTTAGTCGTCTATTATGACATAAATGGCAGGTTACAGTGTTACTATTATTTGCTCCTTTTCAAAGCCATGGTAACGCTTTAGCCCTGTTGGTGTCAGCTTCAATATCTGTAAAGGGATCAGCGGTAAACGCGTTAACAAGCCATCATCATCTAGCATATCATCATCATCTAACAAGCCATCATCATCTAACAGCCTCTCATCATCTAGCAAGCCATCATCATTTAGCATATCATCATCTTCTAATAAGCCATCATCATCTAACAGCCTCTCATCATCTAATAAGCCATCATCATCTAGCATATCATCATCATCTAACAAGCCATCATCATCTAACAGCCTCTCATCATCTAACAAGCCATCATCATCTAGCATATCATCATCATCTAATAAGCCATCATCATCTAGCATATCATCATCATCTAATAAGCCATCATCATCTAGCATATCATCATCATCTAACAAGCCTCATCATCTAACAGCCTCTCATCATCTAACAAGCCATCATCATCTAGCATATCATCATCTTCTAATAAGCCATCATCATCTAACAGCCTCTCATCATCTAATAAGCCATCATCATCAAGCATATCATCATCATCTAACAAGCCATCATCATCTAACAGCCTCTCATCATCTAGCAAGCCATCATCATTTAGCATATCATCATCTTCTAATAAGCCATCATCATCTAACAGCCTCTCATCATCTAATAAGCCATCATCATCAAGCATATCATCATCATCTAACAAGCCATCATCATCTAACAGCCTCTCATCATCTTACAAGCCATCATCATCTAGCATATCATCATCATCTAATAAGCCATCATCATCTAGCATATCATCATCATCTAACAAGCCATCATCATCTAGCAGCCTCTCATCATCTAACAAGCCATCATCATCTAGCATATCATCATCATCTAACAAGCCATCATCATCTAGCAGCCTCTCATCATCTAACAAGACATCATCATCTAACAGCCTCTCATCATCTAACAAGCCATCATCATCAAACATGATGTTTTTCTCTAACCACCACTCATCATCTAGCAAGCTGTCATGATCTAACAAGCTGTCATCGTTTAATAGTCTGTAATTTATTGTTTTTAGCATATCCTCCTCCCTCACATCTCCCCCCCGCCCCGCACCCCAAAAAATAAATCCATTTCTCATTCCCCACTAATATTTAAAGGCAAGATATCAGCTTTTTCAATGCCTTGAAACTCTGATCGAGAAGGACAGTACCCCTTACTTTTACACATCCTGAAATGAGCCTGTTCGTGGCTGGTTCCAAACTCCGATGAAAAAGACGTAGGTTAGACATGGAACAGTGGCCCCATCCCATAAAAACATTCTTGCTTCAGAACAGCCAATCACGTGATCTAACAGGCACCTTGAAGGAGATAGGTCTTTCAGCATGGTCTGAAATAGTACCGGACAGGTTTGCTTGGAGAGAAATGTTTGATAAACAAAAAAGCAATTATTGGTTTGGTGAAAATGGTAAAGAAAAGTGGTAAGAATTAAGAGTGAAACTATTACTGGTCTGAATAATAAGGTCTTAGACAGTCATTTCACAGCCACATCAGAGCTACTTCACAGCTACCTCATAGTCACCACATCACAGCCACATCAGAGCTACTTCACAGCTACCTCATAGTCACCACATTACAGCCACATCAGAGCTACTTCACAGCTACCTCATAGTCACCACATCACAGCCACATCAGAGCTACTTCACAGCTACCTCGTAGTCACCACATCACAGCCACGTCAGAGCTACTTCACAGCTGCCTCATAGTCACCACATTACAGCCACATCAGAGCTACTTCACAGCTACCTCGTAGTCACCACATCACAGCCACGTCAGAGCTACTTTACAGCTACCTCGTAGTCACCACATCACAGCCACACCACAGCTACCTCATAGTCACCACATCACAGTCACATCAGATCTACTTCACAGCTACCTCGTAGTCACCACATCACAGCCACATCAGAGCTACTTCACAACCACATTTCAACCACTCAACAGTCACCTGTCAGTCACAATACAATTGCTTCAAACTACATTCTTGTACTGGAGATTGTTGTGGTATATGTCTCGCTCTGTTGGACAATAATCTTACCACTTACATCTAGAGCAACATTTTTCATAGAGAATGCCCAAGAAAAGTTATGACGATGATCATACGTTCTTTTTTTTTTTTTTTGGTTCCTTAAATGTTGGGCACTTTTGCAAAAGAGGTTCTTCTATTACCTCTTTTCTGCATTTACCTTCAAACACTGACAGCTTGAGGTTCTGAACATCCCCATACAGTATCTTCTGGAAGGAAACAGGCTGCTACCATGCTGCCAGTGTATACTAGGCAGGTCTGTAACATTCAGATCTGAAAATCCACCTTGATTTTATAATAAAGGTGGATCTTCAGTTTGCTGTGCTATGTACGTAGTTTGAAAATGATCAGTTGGTCTCGTTTGGAGAGTTATTGTTAAGCGTCATGTTTGATATGAACAGTGTGCTGTCCTTCCCATTTTAATCTTAGTGGCTATTCTTTCAATAATGCAGACACATTCATCAGTAGCTCCTATATTGTATCTAATTATTGTGTTTCTGTATTCAAGCAAATGCATCTTTGTAGTAAATAGAGCACAACTAATCACAAATCCACAAATTTCAAATCTCGCAACTTTAAAAACATCCCTCAGTGTGGAAACCAGGACCCATTACTGTTGAGTAAAGAGTAATACAACTGCATGTTACTATACTCTGTCCTGTGTGCATTACCGTAAGGTGGTGAGACAGCTTCAGTGATTAGATGATTCTGGGAACTATGTCAGCTGGAGTTTTTGGCTCCTGGTAGATTCAACCAAGCCAAACAGGTCACCGAGAGACAGGCCAGACTAAAAGTACACAACTATCCCCCAGGTTTTGCGAGTTGGTGTATGGTTAAGAATCCAAACCTAGAAAAAAACAACTTTGTTACAGAAACCACAACAGAAAACCAAAATACCATTACTACTGGTTTGATTCCTGAGGATCTCGCACAAACAAGGCATATACCATAACTTGATGAAAGCCAATCAATGGAAGTCATGCTGTTG
Organism: Ariolimax columbianus; assembly: GCA_036924085.1. Classification (NCBI taxonomy): domain Eukaryota; kingdom Metazoa; phylum Mollusca; class Gastropoda; order Stylommatophora; family Arionidae; genus Ariolimax; species Ariolimax columbianus. The sequence continues at coordinate 31,707,552 of JAVGWX010000002.1, forward strand.
ACAAATCTTCTGACGATAAATGCAAAAACCAGAACAAGGTCCTGGAACATCAAAACATTGTGCTAAATGGGATAATTTGTCAAAGAAATGTTATTTTGTTTTGTTTGCGTTTGCCTTATTTCTCTATTCCCCAAGGCGGTGTGAGTTGCACTGTGGTTTTTATTTTGTGCCTGTCGACCCAGTGCATCCGACTTCGGCATGCATTTTATGTAAGGGTCTGTTTCCTCCTGCATTTTCTAAGGGTTTGCTTTCCCGGAGTAACAGTCATTGGTGTGATAAGGATCAAACCCAGCACCTTTGGATTGTGAGCTGTGTCACTTAACCGTTATCCCACGCCGTCCCCGTCAAAGAAATAAAGCGATTCAAGTTGAGTTTCCAGGGTCTTGCAAAGGTAAGATGGAATGGCGCAGGATCCACGACACTAAGTATAGAAGAAACCATCATATATTTAGGGCATGAAGATATGTGTGTTTTGAGACAGGCAACCATATTTTGTCAAACAAAGTGCCACAGAAGCTCTACTAAAACACTGAAGTGCTTTAAAGCAGTTTTTCTTAACTTAACTTATTTATGTTGGTTTAGAAGACTCTGCAGTCTGTATACAACCAGTTTCTTCTACTCCACTTGATTCATGTGCATCTAATCTATTCTTAAATGCATTAATTTGACCCTGCCTCCACTATTTCCTGTGGCAATGCATTCCAAGCATTTACCTCACTCTGACTAAAAAAATATTTCCTAACATTTTATCTGGATCTTTCTTTAATTAATTTGAAGCTGCTGCCTCTTATCCATGTAGCCGACTGTGCTTTGAAAAAACTTGTTATAGTCTAATTTATCCTTTCCCTTGACTTACAAGGCTGTATTAAGTCACCTCAAATGATTCTCTTTTCTAGACACTAGACATGTATTAAGTCACCTCAAATGATTCTCTTATCTAGACACTAGACATGTATTAAGTCACCTCAAATGATTCTCTTATCTAGACACTAGACATGTATTAAGTCACCTCAAATGATTCTCTTTTCTAGACACTAGACATGTATTAAATCACCTCAAATGATTCTCTTTTCTAGACACTAGACATGTATTAAGTCACCTCAAATGATTCTCTTTTCTAGACACTAGACATGTATTAAGTCACCTCAAATGATTCTCTTTTCTAGACACTAGACATGTATTAAGTCACCTCAAATGATTCTCTTTTCTAGACACTAGACATGTATTAAGTCACCTCAAATTATTCTCTTTTCTAGACACTAGACATGTATTAAGTCACCTCAAATGATTCTCTTTTCTAGACACTCTAAGCCAGTTTTGAGTCTTACCTCATAACTATAATTCAGGAATTCCACTATTAGTTTTTGCCGCTCTTCTTTGTCTCCTTGTGAGCATGTTTATATCCCCTCTATAATAAGGACTCCACATCTTAACACAGTACTCCAATCTAGATCAAACTAATGCTTTAAACAGTTTGACTATTACTTCCTTGCTCTTGTGTTTAGTATTTCTTTTTATCATACCCAACATTGCATTTGTCTTTTTCACTGCTACCTAGACTTGCCCACTCACTTTACCTGTATGGTCTATCATAATCTCTAGGTCTTTTTCCTTTTCTAACTTCCTAATATTGTTCCCTCCCATCCTCTAATTAAATTTCATATTAGATCTATCCATGTGAATGACTATACATTTATCTACATTAAAATCTATCTTATTTTATCTAAATCCGACCTCAACATATCCACCTCTGCTTTAGATGAGACACCTCTGCATAATTTTGTGTCCCACGCAAGGACTTCAGCTATAGTGGTAACCATGTGCTACATCCTAGAGGACAGAATGAACAAGGATATATAATAATGACAAAAGAAAAAAAATAATTAAACATAGGACACATAAGCTACAATAAAGATATAAATTATGAGAAAAATCAACAAAAATTTGTTCAGCTCCCTCTTTAGTATAGGTCTTCAACAATTACATACCAAGTCCTTTTATACTGAGCAATCCACTTCAGATCTTCCCTCATCTTCTATATTTTCTTTTTGTTTTATTTTGTCTTGTCTTGAGCTCCTTTTTCCATGCAAGTTTTGGTCTTTCTTTACCTCTCATGCCCATGGGACTTGTGAATAGTGATTGCTTTGATACTCTCAGCTGGTGTGCCCAGTCCAACACTAGCGTCTTCTCCTCACCTATTCCACTGTTATCTGTCTGATTCTTTCCAACAGTTTTGCATTAATGATCTTGTCATATCATTTTAATACTTCTATTATGTGCATGAATACCTAATCTAGCCCTTTTGCCACTCGTGATGCTCTCATACGACTGACTGGATCAGCACTTGTTGTATTATCTGTTAGTTTTATTTGAAATTCTGGCATTTTTAAACATGTATGTGGTGGTAAATTTCTTGTTGCTTTCTGTGTTTCATGTCTTCTGTCTGGGACGTGATATCTGTCTTTAATCTCACTGATGTGGTGGAGGACTGACTTTTTGTTTTATTCTCTGCTTTTGTTTTAATTTTTCTACAAGCTTTCTATTGGGGTGGTCTTTGCTCATTATTTTACTCCTCTCATAAACTTCCATAGCAGCCACATCTCTTCGCATCTCAAGGGGTTCTACATTCACATGAATTTTACATGCCGCAGTGGGCCTTGACCTCATTGCTCCACAAATAAGGTGCAGGGCATTGTTCTGCACTCTGTCCAGGGACTCTACATTAGTCTGTGACAATATTGTCAGAAGTGCATTGCTGTATTCTAAAGCATAGCGTACATATCCAAGATGCAAGCCTCTCAGAGTGTCCTTGTCTGCCTAGCTTGCCATAAAAGGCAACTAAAGAGAGTTGTGCTTGGTGCTAATAACCTCATCATATAATAAACAATGCCATTGTAATCAGCTACTCTAAAAGCTCAGGTCTAGACTGCTCGTAAATGGACCAGCTGAAGTTAAAACTTATATTTCCCTTTGGAGCGAAAAGATAACTGATTATCAATGCTTGGAAACTGGTTTACTCTATAAAAAAAAAGGCTAGCTACACTGGTGGTCTATGCTTATGTTGGAGCAAAAAGATGAATGAATAATTGTTATGTCAGCAGTCAGGTTTTTTAATAAAGTTTCTCATGATTTCCCAGAGACCCCTGGAGAAGCCTGATGGCCTTGATGTCTCTGACCAGAGTAAGGTCCACCCACAGCACCTATGTGAGAAGTGTAAGATGCTCGGCTATTATTGCAGACGTGTTAACTGACTACCATTTTCTTATATCTCTGTGGATTAAAAGGTCAACCTGAGGAATAACAAAAAATTTAGTTTCACAACGCTGAAAATTCTCTACAATTTGTCAGAACTTGTATTGTTGTTTTTTTTAAAACACTTACACAAGATTGCAGTACTGAATTGGTTTTGTTTAATTGTATATTTCTGTTGACATTGTTACAAACCCTTGAAATTGGCTCCAGATTTCGACAAGTTTCACTATTTGTGAAGCCTTATGAATATTAAGAAAGATAACACTATTTATATTGTGTGAGCAGTTTGACTTTTGCTAGCTGTTTGTGTGTATTGCTTAAAGTGATAACACCATTTGTTATCCACTTATCACCCATTCTGCTTGTAAAATGAAGTAGTTTTTTTTAGATGATGCATGCAATATGAAAATGCTGTTTTTAGATTAAATTTTCCACTCACAGAAATGTAAAAATTTGAGCAAAGAGAGCAGCCTCTAACAGTCTAGTCTGAACAGCATCATGTATTCATGAATAAAACATAACTAGGAATGAGATAGCCAGATAGCAACAAAAACAAATGAAAGGCTTTTATCAGGAATAGGACAGCTCAAGTGAAAATTATCTATAAAGATAATAATGATGAGAAATGCTATATGTATCTAGGTGCTAGCAAGGCATCCTAACGTATGGTATATAAAGCTGCTAAAGATGAATATAATTACATTATTTTTAGAAAAATTCTAGACATTGTGTGCTCACCTTTGTTGTTTTAAATGTTATATACAAAATGTAATTATTTAAAATTGTAGATAATGAATTATTTACATTGCGTATGTTGATTTAACATTTATAAACCTACTTCTGATGTGAAAAAAATAGATAGAAAACATGCAAAAATAGCTAATCCTACACAGATTTCTATATAAGAAATATTTGTTCTCGTCGTTTCTTTTGTTATTGAGTAAATTGTATTAAGCACATAAAATGTGACAAAATACTAGTATGGCTATAGTTTATTTTGTTGTATTTGATAACACATTAGGATGTGGTCTACGTTTACTTGTTGGCTCATAATCTGAGTTTTTATTTCCAAATAAATGTATCTTTCATGGTTTCGATAAATTATATATATTTTTGCAGAGCGGAAGCAATGCATTCCTTTCTTCATGGTTTTCCTATCTCACATTCGACAAATCAGCGACCAATCCAGACTTTTCCAGATTAATATGTACATTTTGGACATAAGTATGAACTGAAAAACCATCCAAATAAATTGTTATTGTGTTCCGCTGGTGTGGAGCTTGTGGTTTTGTAACCCAATAGGAGAGTGTGTTTTGTGTGTGTATATATTGGAATCAATGAACAATTTTCTTAAACATTTGGCTGAAATTTTGCAATATGTGTATAAATCTGCTCATCTCTGCAGAAAATTCCATTATGTTATCAATTTGTGTTCTTTATTTTTGTTTAAAAGAAACCAGAGTTTGATTTGATATCACCATTATCATCACCATTTTTCATTTATCACTCCAGTAGTAACATGAGGTTATCACTGCAGTAGTAACATGAGGTTATCACTCCAGTAGTAACATGAGGTTATCACTGCAGTTACTCTATTTCCAAAAAGCCTGCACCAAGGCATTTATGTGCCCATGAAATGGCTTCTGTATCATTTTCTTGCAAGTTGCAAGTTTTAAACAACATAAACACGGTAATGTGCAGAGGTTCCATTCTTACAGTAAAAGCCAAATAACGATAATGTTTTTTTATTCTGTAATACATGGAAAATTAAAATATTGTGATTTTTTTTCTTTCACTGTGACATGTGGTAGGTGTATCTAATTTAATTTTAATATAATTTTAAAATTACAAATATTTAAATACATTTGAAGTTTATGAACACACAAGAGATTACTGTGCTTATGTACACTTCTTTTTAACAGTAGACATAGTTGTGCATTATATTTTAATCTAAATGAATATATGTAGGTACTTTGAACAGTGTTTATTTTAGTTTGTCTGAGCACTTTAGATTTTATCAAGGCAAGTACTTTGGCAAGATCTTTCTGTTTTATAGCATGCAAAAAACTTTAGATTTAAAATATGAAAGTATTTTACACTATATTTTTGTTATTTTGGAAGGTGCAAATACTTTAGATTTAGTTTATGAAAATCTGTTGCACTGTTTTCTTCTTGGTCCATTCAAATACTTTAGATTTAGTTTATGCAAGTACTTTATATGTAGTTTTGATTATTTTGTTGGTCCATATAAATAATAAAGATTTAGTTTATGAAAACCTGTTACACTGTTTTTATGTTGGTTCCTATAAATATTGTATATTTAGTTTATGCAAGCACTTTACATGTAATTTTTATTGTTTTATTGGTCCATGCAAATTTAATTTACTTTATGCAAATAATTTACATCTAGTATTTAAAGCTTCTATTTCACTTGAAGACCGTTGTGCAGGTGCATTCCTTTCTAGTTCTCCAATTTTAACCAACTTCCTGATAACCTAGAGAGCTGACATTTTTTACATAACATTCACTAGTAAGAGCTGTTAATCTATCAAGTTAGACATCTCATTCAAAAAGTTGTTACTGAAAAACTTAGTTTCTTATATTTACTAATTATATATACATGTGTTAAATTTCTCTCACTCATAGTCTTGTGTCCTCTCGTCACACTGTAGTTTAAGAAATTTTTGAGCTGAAGTTCATGGCAGATTTGTCTGTAAAGTCCAAAAAATCAGAAACAAATCTTAGTACAAATGAAAGTTTTTACTGAAAAGTAAGGGAGATTTGAGTGAGGAAACAGCTCACAGGGCAGAGAGCTTTGGAGAGAAGTATGCACATATAGGTTAGGGGTCAGTTTTGGTAGTAGGAGATTCAATGGTGAGAGAGGTTGGCAGACATTTGTCTAAACTACACAACATGTTTGAAAGAATGGATATTGGGGGAGCAAAAATAGAGGACATAGAGGGGAGAATAAAGAGGTTAGATGACAAAGGAAACAGTCATGTGGTAGTATTGGCAGATACAAATAATGTAAAGAGAGATGGTACAGAAATAATTATGGATAAATATAAAAGTCTTATGAGAACACTTAAGGAAAAAAAGTTTAGAAAGGTCACAATGATGGGCATTTTAGACAGAGCAGATGGGTCAGACTATCTAGATAGCAAAATAATAGGTATCAACCTTAGGTTACAGGTGATGTGTGCGGACATGGGAATGGAATTTATTGATGTTAAAGTAGACAAAAGTAAAATGTTAGATAGGGGAGGTTTACATCTAAATGAGATAGGACAGCATGTTGTAGCAAAGTATATGTTCTATCATTGTGTTAGAAATTTAAACTAGTAAGGCCTATGAAGTATGAGACTAAAGATAGGCCTACAATAGGGTGCTATAGAGGATGTAGTCAAAGGGGTAATTTGGAGTCAGGGAAGTGTGAAATACATAGTAGAAAAGCAAACACTAAAATGATAAAATCAGAAGCAAAAAGAGGAAAACCAACAACATTACAAACTAAAATGTTTTTATGCAAATGTGAGAAGCATAGTAAATAAAAGAGAAGAATTGGAACTGTATGTAGAAGAAGAAAAACCAGATATAATAGGGTTAACAGAATCATGGACATATGAGGAGATTGCAGATAGTGAACTTGAAATTGAGGGATATACAATGTTAAGGAAAGATAGGATAATTGGAGACAAGACTAAGGGAGGTGGCGTTTTATTATACTGTATAAATTCTGTTAATATAACGATCAAAGATTATTTATCATGTGGTAACAAAAATGAAAGTGTATGGGGAGAAATAGAAAGTGGGGGTGAAAAAACAGTGATTGGAGTGTGCTATAGATGTCCATCAAGTCAAAAAGAGGAAGATGAGGAGCTGATTAGTAGTATAGCAAAGGCAAGTAAAGGGAAATTATTATTAATGGGAGATTTCAACTATCCAGAAATAAAATGGGATATGGCAGAAGCACTTGTAGAGTCAAAACCTTTTGTTACGTGCATAACTGACAATTTTTTAATTCAACATGTAGAAGCAGCCACCAGAGGCAAAAACATACTCGACCTAGTTTTTACCACAGAGGAAAATATGATTGAAAACGTTACCGTTGGGGAACTGTTTGGCTCAAGTGACCATCAAATCATCCGTTGGGATCTTATTGCAGGGAAAGAAGTAAACATAAACACGCGAACATACGACTACTCTAAGGCAGATGTTAAGAGGATGAAAGAGGCAGCGAACCACATAATCTGGAAAGATATTATTGTAGGAACAGATGTTGAACAGGAGTGGGAAAGTTTTAAAACAGTTCTAGAAACGCTAAAAGAGGAATGTGTTCCATGTAGGGAGGTAAACCCCAAGCGTAAAAAGTGGATAACTAGATTTGTAGTGAAATGTAGAAGAGCAAAAAATAAAGCATGGAAAAAATATATAGAGGCAGGTAAATCAAAAGAAACATATGTACAATATTTGGACAAGCAGAACATATCTCAGAAAGCGAATAAAACAGCAAAAATAGACTTTGAAAAAAAACTTGCTCAGAGGATCAAGACTGACAGTAAAAGCTTCTTTTCTTATGTTAGAAATAAACAAAGAACGAAAGACAAAGTAGGCCCTCTCATAGACAGTACAGGGAAAATAATAAGTGAGAATAGGGAGGCTGCTAATCTGCTCAATCAGTACTTTGGCACAGTCTTCACAAAGGAGGACTGCTCCGAGATCCCAGAGCCTATAGATATTTTTCAAAGAGACATGGATACAGCGGGATTAAGATCAATCTGTATTACAGAGGAAATGGTTTTTAAAAAATTGGAGGGGTTGAAAGTGAATAAATGTCCAGGTCAAGATGGTATTCACCCAAAATTGCTGTATGAAATTAGAAACCAACTAGCAAAACCATTGGCTATATTATGTTCTCAATCACTTACAAAAGGGATTGTTCCACGGGATTGGAAAGATGCAGGAGTGATCCCCTTATTCAAAAAAGGCAAAAAATCAGATCCGGCAAATTATAGACCGGTGAGTTTAACGAGCATAGTCTGTAAATTGTTAGAGTCAATAATCAAAGAAAACATTGTAATGCATTTAGAAAAATTTAATCTAATTAGAAATAGTCAGCATGGGTTTACTAGAGGGAGATCATGCTTAACAAATCTATTAGAATTCATGGAGGAGGTTACTAAAATCATAGATAAAGGGGAGCCAGTGGATGTTATTTATCTAGACTTTGCAAAGGCCTTTGATAGAGTACCTCATCAAAGATTATTTCGAAAGTTAAAATCACATGGAATAGGTGGCAAAGTTGCCAAATGGATTGAAAATTGGTTAACGGGAAGAAGGCAGAGAGTGGGCATAAATAAGGAGTACTCTGAGTGGAGTGAAGTGAAAAGTGGTGTGCCACAGGGCTCGGTTTTGGGACCAATTTTGTTCTTGATATATATAAATGATTTGGACATTGATATGAGATCCATAATTGCAAAATTTGCTGATGACACAAAACTATGCAGTAGTGTCTCATCTAAAGCGGAAGTGGATATATTGATGTCGGATTTAGATAAAATTAGAGAATGGTCTGTAAGCTGGCAAATGGAGTTTAATGTAGATAAATGTACAGTCATCCACATGGGTAGATCCAATATGTAACATAATTACAGAATGGGAGAAAACAATATTAGAAAGATAGATAAGGAAAGGGACCTAGGGGTTATAATAGATCATACAGGAAAGGTGAGTGAGCAAGTTAAGGTAGCAGTGAAAAAGGCAAATGCAATGTTAGGTATGATAAAAAGAAATATTAAACATAGGAGCAAGGAAGTGATCGTCAAACTGTATAAAGCTTTAGTTAGACCTAGATTGGAGTACTGTGTACAGGTGTGGAGTCCTTATCATAGAGGGGACATAAACATGCTAGAAAGAATACAAAAAAGAGCGACAAAGATGATAGTGGGATTCCAGAATTACAGTTATGAAGAAAGATTAAAAAGATCTGGCCTTCAGTGTCTAGAAGAGAGAAGAATTCGTGGTGACTTAATACAGGTTTATAAGATGATCAGAGGAATCGATAAATTAGACTATAACAAGTTTTTTAAAATACAGCCACCTACAATAACACGAGGGCATAGCTACAAGCTGATTAAAGAGAGGTCCAGGTTAGATATTAGGAAATATTTTTTAGTCAGAGAGTGGTGTCTGCTTGGAATGCATTGCCAGGGGAGGTAGTGGAGGCAGGGACAGTTAATGCATTTAAGAATAAACTGGATGCGCATAGATTTTAGAGCAAGGTGATGTAAATGTAACTGGTTGTATACAGACTCTGCAGGGTCTTCTAAACCAGTATAAAGATGTTAAGTTAGGTTAAGTGAAAAACGTTATTTTTTAATATATACTCTTATTGCAAGAGACCAACTGCAAAAGAAATTAAGAAAGTCACACAGCTTCTGAAAGATGACAAAGCAATCAGGTCCAGATGATATCTCCATGGAAGCAATCAAAGCAAACATTGAAACTTCAACAATGATGTTATACAAACTACTTGGTAAAGTCTGGGAGAGCGACGAAATACAGGAAGAGTGTTGCCAAAGAAGGGAGATTTACGGCAGTGTAGGGCCTACCAATTATAGAGAAATAAAGTTATTATCTGCACCTGGGAAAGTTTTGAACAGGATCATTCTAGAGAGATTAAAAAAAGGCCATAGATGATTAGTTGAGGGATGAGCAGGCCAGCTTTTGATAAACCAGATAGCAACACTGAGAATAATAAATCAACAAAGTGTAGAATGGAACTCGCGACTAATTAAAGGAATTATGAACTACAAAGAAACTTTTGACAGCTTGGATAATGTATCACTATGGAGGATTCTCAGACAATATAGAGTTTCCCCAAAGTTCTCTAATATAATTCAGAAAATATATGAAGCTATGAGAGATGTCGAGTGCTACATGAGGGTCATGTGGAAATAATGCAACAAGTTTTCCAACGTAGAACTGTTGGGAAAATTGGGACAAATACCAATGGGGCAGGAAATACAGAGGAGTCTATGGTAATGGATAGGCCATACATTTTGGAAACCAGTTGATAGCATTACCAGACAATTTCTATTCTGGAATCCATAGGGCAAGAAAAATAGAGGAAGATCGAGACACTGATGAAGCAGGAAGCCGGATGCAAATGTCAAAGCAGTAGTCTTGACGTAGACAGAACTGGCTCTTCACAGGGTCTGACAGGTTTTTGATTGATTGATATTATTTTGTTAGTCCTTGCAAATACTTTAGATTTAGTTTATGAAAGCACTTTCACATTTGTTTTTTTTTATATTTGTTGCTGGTCCATGCAAATACTTTAGATTAAGTTTATGCAAGTACTTTATGCCATTTTATGGTCATTTTGATCCAGTAAATCCTGTATACTTGCCTTAATATGCATTAAATAATGTAGATGTAATCTTTGAAAGTACTCTACATTTTATTGTTTAAGTCCATGCAAAAACTTTAGAATTCATTTATACAAGTGCTTTACACTATTTACTAGATTAGCCTATGTAACTACTTTATATTGTAGCCTGTGCAGTACGTTATATTGTAGTCTGTGCAGTACTTCATATTGAATTCTGTGCAGTATTCTAGCCTGTGAAGTACTTTACAGTGTAGTATGTGCAAAACTTTATATTGAAGTATGTGCAGCAAATAAATATTTTGTCTAAATCATTAGTACATGCTCACATTGTGCCTTTTTATCAATTAATGCAGCACTGTACATTTTAAGTTAACTTTTTGCATGTTGTCTGTCTGAAAATATGTACATCTATTTGTTTAGATTAAGTACACACTGCACACATGATTTTGCAAATCTTCTTAGTTTTTTTGTCTTCCTCAATACCGAAGAGGTTGTCATGATATCACATCTCAATTTGAAATTGTATGTTTCCCTTTGTGAATGTATATCACCAGTATTTCTATCTCCACCTACATTTTTCTTATTTATTTGTTTAAATTACCTGTCCAGCATACAGCATATGTCATGGCTTTTTTTTTTATTGTTGACTCCTGGAACTGTACCCTTCACTCCAGAGTTGAGCAGCCTACTTGATCTTGATGCATGAATCTATCATTGGAGTTGGCACATTTTTACAACGGTCAGTAGGTCTTTCCGTGGTCTGACAATCTGTCAGATTGTATTTTATATGTTGACAGTTACTTTTCTTCTTCTCACTGTATGCCGTTCTTTTTGACTTTTTCATAGTCTTTATGGTCACAAAGATCACCAAACAAGAAAACAAACTGTATATCAGCAATCATCAGGGACATATATCCTATTAAGTCATTGTTTGATGCAAAAAGTGAACTTTGGCATGCAGCTGGTCTCCATAAACAATTTTCAGCTTTTTTTGTAGCTTTTTGGTTTTATAAATTGGAATAAGAGGATTTTTAGCTACTCTTTGCATGTCACTCTTTGTTTTTAAAATGTTCATTGCAACTGATGCAATGCTTTACACTGCAGTCTGTGCCAGCCACATCATATCAGTTTGTCTTTTGATGTTTTGCTCTCAATATTGTGTTGGGTATAGTAACAGTAATTATCATTACATCAAGAAATCTAGATAATCAAAATGAATGAATTTGTTCTTTTTATGATGAAACACACTGTGCCTTTTACATCATGTTTTTCACTTACATGTGAATGGGTAGGAGCAAATGTGTAAGGACATATGAGTGTTTGTTTTGATTTGATGTCTTTTATTAGTTCCATGTATTTACCATATTTGCTGTTGTGTTTTAAATCTAAGTTACCTATTTCCTTTTATCAAAAGCTAGTGTGACTTCTGTCAGTCAATAGATCAAAGAGTTTCACATTATAAAGACCTGTATGACTAGTAATATGACTAGAAACTTTCTTTTAGCAAACACTGTCAAATGTCATTTATTGTAATACATCTCTCATATTAGAGATGTTAAAGAGTTAAAAAAAATGTATACATTTCGCCAAGCTAGTTTCAGGGCATAGAAAGATCAAGGATAGATAATATAACAGAAATCCTACAACATGGTTGCATAGCCTCCAACAGAACACACTTGGCTTAAGTGAGGAAACTTGAGAGTGCCTACTACTCTCGCAGTAAAAGTAGACGGAAAATGTAAATAATAAGTCAAGTGTGAAAAATATGTCTCAATGAATTGAAAAAAATGTAGTAGTTGGATTGGAACCAACAGGGAATATTACGAAGAGAAAACTCTCATATTATAGCAGCCCAATATCGATGCCAAACTCAAATCCATGAAAATGAGAGAAAACACAACAGTGGTCTCATAATTGAAATCACTGAAAAACTTCTTCGATCAACTAATGCTATGCTTCTAGCCTCGGTGAGGTTTCACTTCAGGTCTTCACCAGTCCCAATACAACTTTTTTTTAGCATGGTAATTCTATCAGGCCAGACTGCCTCTCTTTGGTCTGTATAAGTGGGGCAGTCCTGCAGAATATGTTCTGGTGTTGGCTTAGGTGTTCCACAATTGTTTGTGTCAGTGTCTCTAAAACCTATTCTGTGGAAGTAGGCCTTGAGTCTGTAATGTCCCGTTCTGAGTCTGAAGATCTTTGTCTGCCCATCTCTGCCAAGTTTGTCTATGCTGTCATTTTTTGGCTTGTATTCTTTGTGCTGGTCTCTATATTTTGTTATCATGAATTGTTTGATGAGTGTCTTTGCTTCTTTATAGCTCTGTGGATGGCGAGTCTGTGTGCCACCACTTAAGACTTTTGTAAGTTTATCGTTTCCAAGGATCCCACAGTGGGCCAGAATTCACTGTAGGACAAGATCTGTTTCTTGCTAGAAAACTAAAAATCAAGGTTTGCATGTCAGTGGCAATTAATCGAACTAAATCAAAAAGAAGAAAAAAGGTATATGAATCAGCAACAATCTGCATCCATGTTATATTTTATAATATTCAGTAGTATCATTTCTAGTGCTACTACCATCAACACTAATTCATTATTACACTTTTTTCTTACTGTACTTGATAACAGTAGTGAAGGAGAAGGTAAAAGGTTAGTTGAGAACTTCTGGGAGACTTACAATTGACAACATCAAAGAAGCATAGAAGAAAGTGACATTAACTGCATGACATTGCAAAGCTGACGAGACTAGACATGCAGAACTGGAAAATGTTCATGAAATGAATTTTTTAAAATACTTCTGACTCACTTGGAATGAAGCAGAAACATGAGTCAGAGGAATAGTATAGATGACAGTAGTTTTGAAATGGATTAGAGAATTATCAATGGTGTCACAGAGTCCATGATCTAGAAAAGGTTGGGAACCATTGATCTATACTATGTCTCTTTTATGCACATTAGATTTGTTTCATTATGACTGTCATCAACAAGTGTAAGAATTGAGAATAAAGACTAACTCTCACTGCGTCTGACAATGTGAATTCTGAATGTGAGAGGGAGAGTAAGCTGCAATGCAATAAATGCACAAAATTTTAAACCATATTTGCTCAGTTATATTATTTGTATATGTTTGATTTTGTTGCACATTAATTTTATTTACTCTTTTATGTGTTTTATATATACTTTTGGACAAATGGCAACATCTTATCCAAACATACACACTTTATGAGCTTATTAATAAACACTAGCTAGCAGAGCTTTAAAGCAAGAGAAAAGCCAGAAAAAGATGAGAGTCATTGTGTTAAAGAAACTCCGCAGAGGCGTGGATTAAAATAAATAACAGCCATATAGATGACACATGAAAAAAAGATTTCACCTCACATTGACATCTAAGGACATAAGTGTGCAGATGAGATGAGATGAGATTAGATTTATGTATGTTTTGATCAACTGTTAATTAATGTTCACAAATCAAGCATCATTTATTTGTAATAGAAGAGTCTATGACTAATATTAATTTATTTTGATGATAAACAGTTGTCACTTTAATTATAGCATTTATAATCAGCATGTAATATTACCTATTCTTTTTTCACTCCAACAGGATTATGCAGTGCCACCACTGCAGTAAGCATTCTTGCAGGAAGAATTAATATGTTTTTGCAGTGGTGGATTTAGTAGTACTTTGTTCTACATAGTAAGGTTACCAGTCCTAAATATAGTCCGCAGTCATTTTTTACAATATGGTTAGTAAGATACATAGATGTACTTCTTTCTTTCTCAAGAAGATACCTTGTATTGGCATAGGAAGGAGTGTAATATTCGACTCATTATTTTATATAAAAAAGATTTTCAACAGTCATTGTAATTGTTAAAGAAAAATGTTAATTTTTTTACAGTTGAATAACTTTAAATCTAAGTTTCTGGGAAGAGGAAAACAATGTCATTCTTCTAGAATCAATTTTTAAAATGTCAAGATACAAATCATTTTCACTGTGTTGTCACATATAGTCAATTTACCCTTTTCATAATTTTTCTTCCATGTTCATTTTTCCATGACTTATAGTTAGACTGCATTCCATACTGCTTGTAACTGTTTTGCACTAACACAATGTATTAAAAAATCTAAAGTTAATAACAATCCATTATAAAAGTGCTTGTTCCTTAATAAGGTTTACACTGTAATCAGTACAACCATAGTGGGTTTAGCGATACTCTCATACCGTAAAGGTATAGGCCCTACTGTCATTTTTAAAACACAAGATGGAGAATGGACAAGGGTTACCCTACAATTTTTACTTTGCTGGGGGCCTCAAAATGCAATAAAGTAACCCTATATTTACAAATACTATTACAATTATGAAAGGAAGAAAAAAAAGACCTTTTTATATTTACATTGTGTCATTTGTTGAACATGATATTCTTTTCTCATTGTAAAAATGTAAAGCCTCTGTCATGAAATATTTTGCGCATTTTGGTTACAAGATTACAAAATAACGACAAACATTTGGAACATACTTGAAAGGTCCAGAAGCAGCCAGATATAAACAAATTCACTCTGAAATATATCAAATGAGACACAGAAATTATGTCTGCTGCAGGTTTATGTAACTTTTCTTGCTGCTTGATTGTAACAAAAAATACAAATGACTAATACTGATTGATGTGGCAAATAAAAACAATAAAAGTATATCATCAAATTGTTGCGTTTTATGATCTCGTTTAGAGTGCTACAGGTAGTTACAGGTTAACCAAACAACCCCACCCCTCTCCCCGAAAAAAAAATTGAGTTGAAAAGAGCTTAATTAGAACATGTCCTGTAACTTTGAAGCAGCAAATGACTGGTTTACATTTATTTCCATATTTGATTATTAATATTTAATCAACATTGTTTCAAAGTTTCAGTTTGAATAAAAACTAATAAAGTTATATCTCTTTTACTTTTAGTATGTTTTTTTTTTAGGTCAACCTATATTTAACTTAAAAGTATAACCAGACATGCATTGGAAGTTTCAATTCAGGTCATGTTCGGTTATATTGTTATAAATATATTTGAATGGGTGGGTGTCTTATTCATCTGCGTTTTCTCTTCTTCTTTTTTCTTCTTCTTCGACTTCTTCTTCTTGTTCACCACACTTTTTATTATGTCTGAAGGTGAATGTCCAGTTCTCTGGAACAATGTTGTTGTCACAGAGAGTTCTTCAAGGCTCCAAAACAGCACTGTGTGGGCCTTTGTCTCCTTGGGCAGTGCTTAGTACGCAATTGGCTAGGTATATAGCAGTCTTGCAGAATATATTCAATATGCTGCTTGCCCGCACAGACACATGGGTGATGGAGCCAATTTTAACCTGTGTAAGTGGCCAGTCAATCTGTTATGTCTCGCTTTCTGGCGAAACAGAATTACTTGCTCCTCTCTACAAAGACAGTGATAGTTGTATGTTGTTTGGTTGACTACTTCCCTTTTAGTTTGGATAAGGGTCTTCATTTCTTCACAGGTGAATTTTTTTTTTTGTTTTCGTGTTTCTCCCTCTTTTGCTAACCTGTCTGATGTCTCCTTTCATGGCATGCCATAATATGATGGTACCCACTACCCTTCTCTTAACTTTTAGTTCGCATAAGGTTTTCTAAAGCTCTGGCAGTTTATCAGTCTTGAGCTTACAGAACCAACATTGCATCAGTAAGGAATACGACCTGTTGCCATTGGCTTGCTGTAGGCCCTATTGTTTATTATTTCTGTATCAATGATTAGTGCTTATACTTCAGCCAAGTAATTTGTACATAATTTTCCAATGGATGAACTAGTGGTTTCGATTTGTTGATCTTGGTAGACAACATAGGTTCATGTGCCTCAATTCCACAATTTCTCTTCTTAACCTATGCATGGTCTATGTTTGGTTATATAAAAGTTAGGAAGTATTAGGCTATACAAATGTATGGATGAAACATAGTCTATATTCCATAGCCGCAGGTAGTACAAATTATTCATACAAATTATTTTTATTTATATCTTTGCGTCATGGACACAAGATCTTCAGTCTGAATGTATTTTAATTACACGCCATGTTTCAGAGCCAAATTTGTCTTGCTCACAGATTGTATCAGTCACTGGCAGTCAGCCTTTCAGTGTTGAGTGTACTGAGCACCCGCCGGGTTTTCATTCAATGACGGAAACAATTGAGCAGCGGTACCCAAGTGGAAACCATTTGTAAGATTCAACAGGCTTTCTGTGACGATGCCATGAGCATCACACAATTTATAGAGTGGTACAATCGCTTCAAACAGCTGTTACAAGACCAGGAAGAGAAAACAGAATTTAGCGTAAAACCTAATAACAGATACCAAGTGCTACAAGAGCTATTTGAGTACCAGGAGATGGACATTCATATTATGTGGGACCAAGCTAAAGAGATGTGGAATAAAACACACGGAGAAACTGTAGGATTAAAGAGAACCCAACACAAAGAATCAATCACATCAGAGACATTATGTAAAATAAAGGAAAACGAAGAAAGATTTACTCAACAATTGCCAAATCCAGCCACCAAAGTAGAAGCACAGAGAAATTATACTGTTACAAAGAGGTTAAGACACGTATAAGGAAACATGAAAGTGAATATATTGACAAGTTGGTACAGGAGGCAGCAGAGAGAGGAAATAGGAAAGATCTCTACTCATTAACAAAGACAATGGCAGATATATATGCAGACAGACAAACCAATCAGAGATAGAGAAGGCAAGATATTAACATCAGCAGAGGAACAACAGAAACGATGGGTTGTATGTCAAAGAAAGTCTAATTAGGCCTCACCACAAGATACACCAAACATTCTCCCAACAGAGGAGACACTGAACTTGGACGGCAACCCATCGAGTAAGATAGAAATCCAAAAAGCCATATCCTAACTCAAGAAAGGGAAAGCGGCAGGACCAGATGGAATAGCAGCAGAAGCCATAATAGCAGAAATAGATACGACCTCTGATACAATATACTGATTTTTCAAGAAGATACGGGAAGAGGAGAGAGTACCCATAGAATGGAAAGAAGGACATCTGATTAAACTGCCTAAGAAGGGGGACCTGGCAGATTGCAGCAATTATAGTGAGATACATTGCTGTCTGTGCCAGGCAAGATATTCAACAGAATCATCTTGGACAGATTTAAAAAATGGAAGTAAAATAAAAACTCAGAGAAGAAGTGATACGATTTCGACAGGGAAGATCATGCACAGATAATTTGACTACGCTACGCATCATAGGAGAACAAAGTATTGTATGGAAATTATCCCTATACACACATTTTATAGACTATTAAAAGGCGCTTGACAGTGTGAATTGAAGTACGTTATGGAAACTGTTGAGACACTATAGGATACCAGAGAAGTACACAACCCTCATCCAGAATATGTACAAAGACACAGTTAGTATAGAGGTACATGAGGGAGCACTGGCTGACATCTTTGGGGTGCAAACAGGGGTGAGACAAAGATGCCTGCTCCCACCTTTGCTTGTTGGATATAGATTGGATAATGGAGACATCAATCTAATGAAAAAGAATTGGTATTCAGTGAACACTATTGTCACAATTGGAGGACCTGGATTAAGCAGATGATCTAGTACTTTTGCCAGAAACTTGATAAGGTAAAAGAGCAATCAACCAAATTGGGACTAAAATATCAACATGGAGAAAACCAAGCTACTTAAACTAAGCACTATCAGCCAAAAAAAACAGTCTTGCTGGAGGGGTATCAGTTGTAAGAAGTGGATACCTTTACTTATTTGGGCAGCATAATAGACACATCAGGAGGTATAGATACAGATGTGAGGATCAGAATTGGAAATGCAAGAGGGATCAAGATGCTGAGCAGCACATGAGCTGCAGTGGTTAGCGAACCATAGCTGACTGCTAGCGTCGGGGCCAGCGAACCATAGCTGTCAAGAACCTTCTACACCTCCACGCGGTGATCCTGGATAACAGGCTGCAGCAGGGCAGACTGGCTAAGGAGAAGGAAATGCTAACCAGGTACTCAAAACATGCTTGCTGAAGTCGGATGTGTTGGACCGAAAGGTGCAAATACCGCAGCCAAGCTGTAAACTACGATACAACGCATTCTGTTCTCTGGACTACATTCTGCTATTTAAGCCCTTTCAGGGTTTGGTAGGGGGAGATTAAGTACGAACGTAGAAGAAGAAGAAGAAGAAGAAGAAGAAGAAGAAGAAGAAGAAGAAGAAGAAGAAGAAGAAGAAGAAGAAGAAATGCAAGAGGGGCATTCATGACATTAAACTATGGAGATCCAGAGAAATCAAGATTCACACCAAAGTTAGAATATTGAACACCAGTGTCAAGTCGGTGATGCTGTATGAAGTGGAGACAAGTGTCAAGTCGGTGATGCTGTATGGAACGGAGACAAGTGTCAAGTCGGTGATGCTGTATGGAACGGAGACACGGAGAACGACCAAGACCATACAACAAAGACTCTAGTCCTTCATTAACAGATGACTACAAAGGATAATGAACTTAAAGTTGCAGGACATGGTGAGGAATGAAGACCTATAGAAAAGGCGCCAACACCATTTACTGAAAGAACACATTAAGCAATTACAATTGGGCTAAATAGAACATACGCTGCGGAAGACGACACACGACTCATAACTGGTTGATTGCGTCTGGATCAGCGAACCCCAACCGACCAAGATGTTATTCCGTTTTCCATGTGGCGGTCCTGGAAACAGACTGCGCTCCTTTAGTCTGGGAAAGAGAATAGGGATCACAGAGAGGAAACAAACTCGGTCCCAAAAATGATGTGCTGAAGCAGGATGTTATGTATCGGGTCGAAATGCGCATGTATCGCATCTTCGCTGTAAACTAAAGCACTACAAGATTTCCAGGACAAACGCAGAGGGGGAGGAGGAGGAGAAAGAAGAAGAAACAAAGAAAGAACCAAAGAAAGAAAGAAAGACATTCTCATCATTCTGTAGCGGTCTGCCCACGCGCTCAAGTCTGCACGTGACAAACAAATTCGACACTCTGTTCTGAATTGGGGAAACTCCGACACGGAGGCCATTTTCAGTCTGCAGGATTCATTTCTGCTACGGCACGACGAAGTAAAAAGTTGTTTGTTTTCTGTATCGTTTTCCGCGGGTAAGAAACATCGATGGTTGGAGAGCTTGCTTCTCGCAACAAAGATACCAGGCTCAAATCGGGGACTTCAGCAACCCAATAGCAAATGGGCACTTGATTTACAATTAGAAGACAAAGCAGCGAACTGGTCAACCCACCTCACATTGTGGGGTTACAGTGGGTCTAATATCTTCAATCTGAGTGCACTCCGGCATAAAGTTTCAATCAATCAAAACCGCTCATCTCCATGTGTAGCATATGTCTTCAACAAATACACGTCAAGTCATCAAATATAACCTGCCTATATTTGTTGAAGCTATTGTGTCTGAACGTTTCTACAGGATAGGGTAGCCTGCATCCTGCCAAATACTTCTTAGTCGCCTATTTCGACATGCAAGCTACAGCGTTATTATTCTTTGCTCTCGCCCCCTTTCGGGCCCCTGCAATACTCGAGTGACTATATAATAATGATCGTTATTAGTCTCAATACGTCCATCCAAAAGTAACTTTTTTTTTTCTTTCACGAACAGAAAGAAAAAGCATCTCGATTTCTTGTTTAGATGGACAGATAATTCCTGGAAGATATAGACCTATCACTCGTGAGTCAGAGGCAGGAAAAACACAAAGAATCTAGCTGTGAAAAAAAAATAACATGTAAGAAGCAACGTGAAGGTAGGAAAAGAAGAAGTCTAAACAAATAAGCAATGTAATGTTAGGGCGTGCCGTATGCAGTAGCATCAGTAAAAACTAAAAATAGACGAAAGTAGAAAAAAGTTTGCTTCTCCTGCGGAAGCTGATAAATGCTACGCGGAAAAGTTAAATGAAGGGAGGTAAGTGTACTGGTTCCAGAGATAGCAGCTGTGAAAAGCAACCCAGCTGGCCAGGGTGGGAAAGAAAAGGTTGGTAAACAGTGGCGTAACTTCTGTGTACAGATCCTATGATAAATATATATTAACTGGAGTGTGCAATTTCGATAGTAGACTCAACACGAATTATAGGGTGGGGGTTGGGTGGGGAGGGGTGGTGTGTGTATGTGCGTTAGTGTGTGTATGTAGCCATGTAGACATGATTTAATAAAGTTGTGAATTTCATGAATTACAAAAATAGTAATATTTATAGATGTAAAAATATTGAAATATAAATATCTAGTACTGTCCTTGGGAATGTGCTTGTGTGCGCGTGAGTGTATACCCAACATCTGAAACAAATTATGCGATGTGAACAATTCAGGGCTGGGTTTAGACATGGTCGGTCCTAAGCTAAGGGAAGTTGTCAAAGGTAAAGCCAAGGGTTCGATACAATCTATACAGAAGTTCTCAACCTGAGGACAATGTACCCGCAGAGGTTCATTTGTATTTCTCAATAAACACCCATGGGTCTCATAGTATAGCAACGGTGCACACCGATGACCAGTGTAACAATCTCGTTACACAACAGCTGACCCGAATGACTAACTAGATGCGCTGTCCTCTTTCTTTCTTGTTAGAATTAAGCGTATAACCAAATGAAAGGTTTATACGGCAGTTTATACCAACTCTTCTGTGTCCCTGTGAAACCTGACTGTGTACAGTCGATATGCGAAGAAGCTTGATCATTTTCATCTGGGCTGCCTAAGGAAACTACTGAACATAAAATGGCAAGATAGGATCACAGACGTAGAAGTTCTTTCTGGCACGACAAGCATCTGCACAACTCTGTGCAGATTGCAGCTTAGATAGACTGGCCATGTCAGATGAACGGCTTCCAGAGAGAATATTATATGGCGATCTTGATTCAGGCAAGCGAGCTCGAGGTGGCCAAATAACACGTTACAAAGACGTCTCAATAAAAAAAACTGCGGCGTTGACCTTGAAAAATGGGAGAACATTGCTGCTGATCGCTCTGCCTGGTGTAGTAAAATCTCTTCTGGCACGGCTCATATGAAACAGACAAGAATCAAGGAAGCTGCGCGGAGACTAGCGACACAAAAGGCAAGAGAGGAGTTGCCTCCGTCTGACGGTCAGATGGTATTTCTCTGCCCTCAGTGTGACAGACGCTTTCGAGCTCGGTTTAGTTTGATGAGCCACCTACGAACCCACTCCAGGACAATGTAGCCCTCTTCGGAAACGATGGACAAACAACATTTTTCTTGTTGCAAAGGTGCATTTAACCCTTGATCAAGGCCGCATAATTTTATAAAATGCATGGGACTGTAGGTAACCGGTCTTTTGCAGTTAGTTTGACAGGCCATGTTGCTCAGCTGTCCATAAGTATTAGTCGTGAGAGATGAGTTAGTGTTCTATATAAGCTGCGCAAAAACAGTTTAGGAGTACACGAGAACCTGTCGGAATGTCGACAAGATTACAGAGAACCAGGTTGGGAACCCTAGGTTTATGGTAAAGGTAGTATTATCATAGGTTGGTCAGCTTATGCATAAATTAGGCTCTGTCAACACCCTTATGAATGACTCGGAGTACAATCCTTTCAGACCGAATTCATATGTCAATACCCTTTAAAAATGACTCGGAGTACAGCCTTATCAAACCGAATTCATGTCAACACTGTTGTAGAAGCTACCAGTCCTGAATTCTTCACTCTTGTTGTAGAAGCTACCCGTACTGAATTCTTCATTCTTGTTGTAGAAGCTACCCGTACTGAATTCTTCACTCTTGTTGTAGAAGCTACCCGTACTGAATTCTTCATTCTTGTTGTAGAAGCTACCCGTACTGAATTCTTCATTCTTGTTGTAGAAGCTACCCGTACTGAATTCTTCACTCTTGTTGTAGAAGCTACCCGTACTGAATTCTTCACTCTTGTTGTAGAAGCTACCCGTACTGAATTCTTCATTCTTGTTGTAGAAGCTACCCGTACTGAATTCTTCATTCTTGTTGTAGAAGCTACCAGTCCTGAATTCTTCACTCTTGTTGTAGAAGCTACCAGTCCTGAATTCTTCACTCTTGTTGTAGAAGCTACCCGTACTGAATTCTTCATTCTTGTTGTAGAAGCTACCAGTCCTGAATTCTTCACTCGTGTTGTAGAAGCTACCCGTACTGAATTCTTCACTCTTGTTGTAGAAGTTACCCGTCCTGAATTCTTCACTCTTGTTGTAGAAGCTACCCGTACTGAATTCTTCACTCTTGGTGTAGAAGCTAGTAAAGTAAAGTAAAGTATCCCATAGCATTACTGCCGTAGGGGTGTGAGGTTTTAGCGATCTCACATTTCAAAGGCTTGGCTATATGAGGGCGGTAGCCATCTCCTCTCCCTCGCCGCTTTTACTTCCCTGACTGAACCGGTAACCATTAAAGGCTGGGTCGACCCGGGAGCCATTGCGGTCTGAAAAAAACATTACCGCCTCAACTGGAGAATGAACCCAGGACCACTCAGATGCGAAGCCAGCGCGCTAACCACTGCGCTACGCGGCTCCACAAGAAGCTACCCGTACTGAATTCTTCACTCTTGTTGTAGAAGCTACACATACTGAATTCTTCACTCTTGTTGTAGAAGCTACCCGTACTGAACTCTTTACTCTTGGTGTAGAAGCTACCCGTCCTGAATTCTTCACTCTTGTTGTAAAAGATATTCTTCACTCTTGTTGTAGAAGATATTCTTCACTCTTGTTGTAGAAGATATTCTTCACTCTTGTTGTAGAAGATATTCTTCACTCTTGTTGTAGAAGATATTCTTCACTCTTGTTGTAGAAGATATTCTTCACTCTTGTTGTAGAAGATATTCTTCACTCTTGTTGTAGAAGATATTCTTCACTCTTGTTGTAGAAGATATTCTTCACTCTTGTTGTAGAAGATATTCTTCACTCTTGTTGTAGAAGATATTCTTCACTCTTGTTGTAGAAGATATTCTTCACTCTTGTTGTAGAAGATATTCTTCACTCTTGTTGTAAAAGATATTCTTCACTCTTGTTGTAGAAGATATTCTTCACTCTTGTTGTAGAAGATATTCTTCACTCTTGTTGTAGAAGCTACACATACTGAATTCTTCACTCTTGTTGTAGAAGCTACCCGTACTGAACTCTTTACTCTTGGTGTAGAAGCTACCCGTCCTGAATTCTTCACTCTTGTTGTAAAAGATATTCTTCACTCTTGTTGTAGAAGATATTCTTCACTCTTGTTGTAGAAGATATTCTTCACTCTTGTTGTAGAAGATATTCTTCACTCTTGTTGTAGAAGATATTCTTCACTCTTGTTGTAGAAGATATTCTTCACTCTTGTTGTAGAAGATATTCTTCACTCTTGTTGTAGAAGATATTCTTCACTCTTGTTGTAGAAGATATTCTTCACTCTTGTTGTAGAAGATATTCTTCACTCTTGTTGTAGAAGATATTCTTCACTCTTGTTGTAGAAGATATTCTTCACTCTTGTTGTAAAAGATATTCTTCACTCTTGTTGTAGAAGATATTCTTCACTCTTGTTGTAGAAGATATTCTTCACTCTTGTTGTAGAAGATATTCTTCACTCTTGTTGTAGAAGATATTCTTCACTCTTGTTATAGAAGATATTCTTCACTCTTGTTGTAGAAGATATTCTTCACTCTTGTTGTAGAAGATATTCTTCACTATTGTTGTAGAAGATATTCTTCACTCTTGTTGTAGAAGATATTCTTCACTCTTGTTGTAGAAGATATTCTTCACTCTTGTTGTATAAGATATTCTTCACTCTTGTTGTAGAAGATATTCTTCACTCTTGTTGTAGAAGATATTCTTCACTCTTGTTGTAGAAGATATTCTTCACTCTTGTTGTAGAAGATATTCTTCACTCTTGTTGTAAAAGATATTCTTCACTCTTGTTGTAGAAGATATTCTTCACTCTTGTTGTAGAAGATATTCTTCACTCTTGTTGTAGAAGATATTCTTCACTCTTGTTGTAAAAGATATTCTTCACTCTTGTTGTAGAAGATATTCTTCACTCTTGTTGTAGAAGATATTCTTCACTCTTGTTGTAGAAGATATTCTTCACTCTTGTTGTAGAAGATATTCTTCACTCTTGTTGTAAAAGATATTCTTCACTCTTGTTGTATAAGATATTCTTCACTCTTGTTGTAGAAGATATTCTTCACTCTTGTTGTAGAAGATATTCTTCACTCTTGTTGTAGAAGATATTCTTCACTCTTGTTGTAGAAGATATTCTTCACTCTTGTTGTAAAAGATATTCTTCACTCTTGTTGTAGAAGATATTCTTCACTCTTGTTGTAAAAGATATTCTTCACTCTTGTTGTAAAAGATATTCTTCACTCTTGTTGTAGAAGATATTCTTCACTCTTGTTGTAGAAGATATTCTTCACTCTTGTTGTAGAAGATATTCTTCACTCTTGTTGTAGAAGATATTCTTCACTCTGTACATGTTTTCTCTGGTAGCTCAATAGCTGTTGCTCTTCTTACATCCTGGGGCATACTGAAGAATATGGACTTAGTTCTTTTCACGGTGATGCCATGCAAGACTTCTCGGCAAGCTGAACATACTGAAGAATATGGACTTAGTTCTTTTCACGGTGTTGCCATGCAAGACTTCTCGGCAAGGTGAACATACTGATGATCCACATCTTTTTGACCAGGCTGATGTAACACATCCTGCCTGCAGTTGCAATATGTCGACATGTGGTGGAGGATTTTAGTCAGTATGTTTCACCAGAAATTATCTTCCGTCTTCGGCGCTTGTATACATCTTCGGAATTAAATATAACAGAATGATAAATGCAGAGGTGCATTCTCGAATCGGTCTCCCAAGCATGTTGCAGCGAAGACTATAATGGCTTGATCTTGTGAGTCGCATGGAAGATCGTCGCATCCCGAAAGATATTCCCGAAAGACAGTTAACGGATGACAAAAGAATAGTCGGCCGACCACAGCTGATGTTCAAAGATGTGTCTAACCTGAACATGAAGACATTGGACATGGCTCTGACATCATGTGAAGACGAAGCTGCTGACCAATCTAAATAGAGATGTACCCTGAAGAGCAGTATCATATTGAGTGGGAGAAAAAGCTCACGCAACACGCGCAAGTGAAACGATAATCTAACAAGAATAAAAAACACAAAAACAGTAGAGAGTTACCATTCCAAGGTACACACACACACACACACACACACACACACACACACACACACACACACACACACACACACACACACGCACACACGCACGTACACGCCCACTCACACTCACACACAACAGAAAAAAGTAAGGCAATTAATGAATTTTCAATGTTAATAAGAGGGAGAAAGAGAAATAGAAGGGAAAAAAGAACTGCATGAATAGAGAAGCCAACGTAACCGTATGGAATGTATTCATACCATGAGGAAACATACAATAAGGAAAATCAAACAATTCTCAAGCTCAAACCCGGTGTCAATCATCGGAGGAGTTAGAGATGACGCAGTGATTCTGATGTCTACCTTGCCCCGATGTCCAGGATTATTGAAGTGGCTGGTGACATGACAGCTGTCATGATTTCCACGTAAGGCGGCTAACTTAAAGCGCTCATTTTACACCATGTCTTGTTTATTGTTTTAATTTGTGAGTTATTATCGTTCGTTCTTTGTCTCTGATGAATGCCTTGTTGCCATAACGTGTGTGTCATTTTGTTTTTGTCTTGGTGCGGTACTAAGCAATTCCCTATTTAAGCTGTTATTGACTTTTGACTCAGTACTGCTGCAGATTCGATCTATTTATTTGGAACACTAGCACATAAACGAAAATTAAAATACTAAAGAAGAGCTTTTGAAGATATGTTCACAACAATCAAAAGAAAAAAGATGGCCTGGTGCGGGCACATCGCGAGGTCCAGCGGAATTACCAACTCGATACTCTTTGGTTCCGTACCGGGACAGAGAAGGCGAGGACGTCTACGGAAAAGGTAGGTGGACAACATCACTGAGTGGTCAAGCCTTCGTCCCGGTGAGATACGACAGGCGGCGACAGACAGAGAAAAATAGCGTGGGATTTTGGGAGTGTCTTCAAGTGTGCCCCAACGACCTGATGGGTTACGCAATGAACTGAACTGAAAAATACTAAGCACATACACCTTATCTGAGACATCATACAGAATAAGACATGTACCATCACAAAAGCACTCAAGAAAATGTAATTATTCGAGCCATAATCCTATAGATCCTATAGGAAATTTCTGAGGATACCAGGAATAGCAAAAGAGGGAGAGGGTGGGGGGGGGGGGGGGAGAGACAGACGTCCTAAGAAAGTTAGATATAAAACAAAATGTTCTCAAATACAGCATTACATCTATGGAGCTAAAATACTTTGGCCACACCAAATACCACAGCCATTTAGCAAATCATATACTGGATGGCATGGGACCTGTAAAACATGGTAGATACAAACTAAAGAGAAGATGGACACACGACATAAAAGATGTTCTGAACATGACAATGACGAAGGCTAAAGATCCAGACTGTTACAGACTCGCTGTGATTGGAGCAACGTTTTGCAAAGGGCAGCTTGTATGATAAGTATTTATAACGATGGAAGAAAACATTTAGCTACAGGAGTCTTGTGATCGGACCGGAAGAAGGAGCCGCCCCACCCCCCCCCCCCGACCCCCTCTCCCTCCAACCCATCAAAAAAGAAGGAGCGGTTAGAACACCTCTCTCGTAACACAGGATCTGGGTTCTTCTTTTTCTTCGTTCATCCTCAGATCAAGGTCCCGGTTTCTCTTACAAAGGATATCTTTGTTTGTAAGACTGTTTTATCTCCATACAGCTTTTGGCCAGTATTGTTCTCTCTTTTCCTGTGTGAGCATTCAGCTTTGTAGGATGTGTTCCATGGTCATGGTATGCTCCCTACATGGACACTTGTCATCTGTCCGAATTCTTATTTTGTTGTAAAGATGACCCTTGAGTCTATGCCTAGTTCTCAGTCTGAAGATGATGACTTGCTGTTCTCTAGGTTAAAGTAGATGTCTTCTTTTCGGAAGTCGGGGTTTGATCAGACCATTTTCCCCTGAAGTTGGCTTTAATTATGGTCTTGGCCTCATTATATGTGATGCTCTGGTCTGTTTGTGGGAATGCTCCTCCACACTTTGCTAGTTTGTCTGCAGCTTCATTGCCTTCACTATTGCAGTGCGATGGGATCCACTGTATGACCAACCTTGGGTGTTCTGCTGAGAGATGTGTCAGGGAGAACATACATTGCTCGAGATCTTTAGCTTTGTTTTGTTTTAGCGCTGCTCTGCGCATCTCCATACTTTCGATGTGTGTGATGTTCTTTATTGCATTTATTGGTATTCTCGCAGCTCCAGTGATGACACGTATACCTTGGTTTTGGATTGTATTTATGTTTTGGAAATTATACCATGTTGCTGTGAACCATTCTGCTATTCCGTATTCTAGCAATGGTCTCACATAGCCCGTGTAAAGTTTCTTTAGGGTGCCCGTGTCAGCTCCCCATGTTGATGCTGATATCTTTCTCATTATGGCCATTCTGTTCTTAGCTTTTTTGGTGGCTTTTTTTTATCTGGGGTTTCTCTGTCATCCTTGGGTCCATTGTTATTACCAGATACATTGAACTTATGTCAAAGGGGGAGTCTAGCCATTTACTTTTAGGATTACTTGTTGGGGCTTGGGAGAAGATTGAGTACGTGATTTTGGTTTCATTTATTCTGATTTGCCATTTTTTTTTTCCGTCTCTATTTAATTTAGAGCCTCTTGCATTTGGTTTCTAGTTACTCTAGGTGTAGACTCTTTAGATGTCCAAAGTACCAAGTCATCTGCGTATAGTACACTGTGTACTCTTTTATGGAGTTATGTGATTATATCATTGATGTATATGAGGAACAGCATGGGTGTGAGTATTACACCTTGCGGAACTTCTTGTTCCATTTTAATCCTTTTGCTGAGGTGCCCTTGGAGTTGCACTCTTGCTATCCGGTTATCTAGGTAACCACTGATACACTTGTACATGTTGTTGGTTACACCAATTTGCAGTAGTTTGAGTTTTAACCCACTCTTTCATATTTTATTAAAGGCTTTTTCTAGGTCTTTCCAGACTGCGAGTGTTTTCTTAGTTTCTTGAAATGCATCTTCTATCTCCTGCAAGATATGTCACCTGATCTTCGGTCGATCTGTTTCTATGAAAGCCTGCTTGCTGGGGGATAAGTACATTTTTTAAATTCCATTTGCGAGGTTATTCTAGTGTAAACTATTCGTTCCATTAGTTTCCCCACACAGCTAAGTATACTAATAGGTCTGTAACTGCCTGGCTTTATGCTGTCCTTCCCATGTTTAAGAAAAGGGATAGTCCTTGTTTCCTTCCACACTGTGGGGACAGTTCCTTGTTTCCAGCTTGTGTTAAAGATGTGAAGCAGTTTGTTCTTTGCTACTTCTCCCATGTTAGAGAGCATTTAATTAGAGATACCATCCTTTTTCTGTGGCATTTATCTTCTGGAGTTTACTAATGGCTTACCTCAGTTCTGTCATGGTGATATTTACTATCAGATGTTCCTCAGGTATTTCCATTGAGTGCTCCATGTGGTTTATTTCTTTCATAATATACCTTTTCATGTCTGCTGGGATTTTATTTCTACTAGCTTTTGCATAATTTTGGATTAGAACATCGGCTGTTTTTGTTTCGTTAGTTCCTGTTAGTGCGCTGTCCCTCGCGCCCACCAGACTCCCACGTTCATAACTGCTCTATCAGCAGCCACGTAGTCCTTTAGCACGTTGATACACAGTGTGCTTGAGGTCATTTTTCCCATTGACTGGGGCCATTTTTTGTCAGATATTAAGGTCTAGGAACAGCTTTCTCTTTAGACTTTTCCTTTTTTGGAAAAGCTCGCTAGATGATAGTCCTTGGTTGTCCTACTATCCTGGATTTCGATCGCCATCCGCCGGAGTTTCCTCTCCGATGTGGTCTATCTTCTCGGACTCTTGAAACACCACGCGGCTGCTACCATTCTTAGTCTAGCCTCTCTCCAGTGACCTGTCCGGCATGGGTGGCCCTAACAGGAACACACATTCATAGCTCACTGGGTTACTGCGGCACGCATACGCAAGCCCCTCCCCTCTTCCCAT
Source organism: Ariolimax columbianus (assembly GCA_036924085.1). Classification (NCBI taxonomy): domain Eukaryota; kingdom Metazoa; phylum Mollusca; class Gastropoda; order Stylommatophora; family Arionidae; genus Ariolimax; species Ariolimax columbianus. The sequence continues at coordinate 31,737,322 of JAVGWX010000002.1, forward strand.
CCCCACCCCCGATAAGGTGATGGCATCCTTTCTGGATTCAATCCTGTAATGTTGTTCTCAACTCAAATCTGCCTCATTCCGTCGCCTGCCCTCCACTGCGTGTCTCTTTAGAAAGTGTTCTTCTGGAATGCCCTCACGTTTCTCTACCTATATTTATTTTCGATCCGCCTCCCCAGATCACGTGATTTCCAAAACGGCGCGCGTTTTTGTCCGTCAGCTTGTCCTTATCCCCCATCATGTTCGCGTGGTTTCCAGACGACGTGGGTTTGTCGGCGGCAACAAGTCTACCCGTCTACCACCATTAATCGTCCCAGGTGTAGACACATGGCCTGTAACTTACGTCAGGTTATGTATGTTTACCACAACTCCCACTTGCGCGGTTCGAGACAAAGCGTATGTGGTACGTTTTGGTTACTCAAATTCTGGCTCGACGGAGTTCAGCTGCACTGACTTAAATCCCACGAGAAAGAAAGACAAAAATATGGTTGTCTAAACTCTTTCTATTTTCCTCACAACTATTACATGTTAAAACATGTCTAAGCAAATACCTATATATTGTCTCTACAGCTAAGATATGTGGCACGGCTCATTCCATCTAAGAGAAAGCTGGTGATCCCGCTTCAGAGAAAACGGGTCATCCAACTTCAGAGAAAGCGGGTCATTCCATCTAAGAGAAAGCTGGTCATCCAACTTCAGAGAAAGCTGGTCATCCCATCTCAGAGAAAGCTGGTCATCCCATCTCAGAGAAAGCGGGTCATCTCATTTAAGAGAAAGCGGGTCATTCAATTTAAGAGAAAACTGGTCATCACGCCTGGGAGAAAGCTGATCAACTCATCTAAGAGAAAGCTGGTCAACCTATCTAAGAGAAAGCTTGTCAACCCATCTAAGAAAAAAAATGGTCATCCCTCCTGTGAGAAAGCTGGTTTACTGTTAGAGAAAGAAACGCAGCGACAAAAGGAATAGAGCACGACACCTCATATAAAAAAAACTGAGGCCTGAGCAGTGAAGTCTTTAAAACTTCATCCCCGACAGCACTGTCTGGCATAGATTAAGTTTTCATATGGTTTCCACAAGGAGAATACATGTTCTTCTTTTGCCAAATGTAATGTATCGATCCACCTAAAAATGTTCTCCGTTTATTAAAATATGGATGCTTATGAAGCCGAGCAGTGCATGAGCTCTAGCGGTCATCGACCCAAGGCTAACTGCTAGCGTTAGGGCCAGCAAACCAGAGCTGACAATACCCTTTTACACTTCCACTCGGTGATCCTGGATAACAGGCTGCTGCTGCAACAGAGCAGACACTAAGGAGAAGGGATCGAAGAGAGAATGCTAACCCCGTACTCAAAAATGCTTGCTGAAGTCGGATGTGTTGGACCGAAAGGTGCAAATATCACAGTCAAGCTGTAAACTATGACACATCGCATTCCGTTCTCTGGACTACATTCTGCTACGTAAACCTTTTTCAGGGTTTGGTAGCGGGAGATTGAGAACGAACCAAGCCAAGCCAAGCCCTTTCAGAATAATGTCTTAATTTTTCATTGTTGCATCTGGTAACCCTAGATACGGGACTACCTTTACATGTAGGTTATTAAGTTAGTTTCGTATGCAGTATTGACTTCAATGAACAGCTCTCTATATAACTACCAGAAGCATCATTTATCCGATAGGTTTTTTTCTTTTACAAAAATAAACAAAAGCAGTAAATGAAATGTATTTCTCTGTTTACTACTAAACGACAGCTGTACATGTTATGTTAGTACAGCTTGCTATCAGACCAATGAAACGAAGACTTACAGAAATGGTTGTTACCATTTTTCCGTAAACCAAAATGGAAGGTAACAAGGATGAAAGTGCCAAATGCATTTCAATTGCATTGCACTGTATGGAATCAGGGAACACGGATAAGGCTAGAAAATTTCTATTAAAGGCACAGAAGCTTTACCCTTCAAAGAAAGCAACAGGTATGTAAAGCTCATTGTATAGTCGAGGAACCGCATCATTTTATGCTTGAAAAAAATATTGTATCGAATCGATACGTCAATCATCATTCATGGACAGTGCAGTGGTCACGGCCACTGGCACTACTGAACCGCTGCATGCAGACTAGTTCTAGCAGACTTGTAAAAATGTAAACAATTAAATTACTACACTGTATTTGCTTAGTCTTAGTCTGACTAAACCGACTTACTTGACTTAATATTTCTAGTCATTATTGCCTATTGGAAAATACTAATTTAATAGAGATGTAATAATTTTACTAATACTAATTAAATTCAAATTGCAACGGATGCTCGTCTAAAGACAAAGTTTACTACTGGTTTACTGACCCATATTTTGTGTCACTGTCAGTCATCTTCTTGAACTCCGAGTCTTACTGTCCCAATCATGTCATTGCTACAAATGGCCAATCATCCAACGACGACAGATTGACATGTATTGCCTCATAACATTTAAATGACCGAAATCATCGGAAACCGGAATTGGCAACAATGATTCTGAACGTTTATATGAATAATTAATAAAATAATATTATTATGTAGGCCTCATATGCCTTCGACCTTGTGTACAATAATTTCACAAATATTTTCTCAGCATTAAAATGACAACACTCAACACTCACACTACTGTACTACATAGATTTGCATTTTTTATTAAAATTACTTTAGTTAGTGTTACTCTGAATAAAAATGATAGGGCTTGTCTATTCTCACCTTTGAAGCAAGTCATAAAAGTAAAGGTGACTAAAGTGGGTTGTGCTTAGACCTAGTAACTTCATCATCGATCATCATCATGTAAACAAAACATTGTCATAATTGATTCTGTTTCTAAGAATCGACTTCATTACACTCCTGTCATACCCATAGGTACTGGTACTCGGTCTCTCTCAGCAAATGACAAAGGGTCTGCATGCTGATGATTCTTGTAGCTTACTGCTCCATCATCTCATGTGCCCCGCTTAACTGGAACCTTGTTTGATTTTGAAACTTTGCAGTCTGTGGATTGCTGATTCATCTATTGTGATCTCCTCATCCAACAGGCGATCATTAATTGATTTCGAAATGTCACTCCTGTCCATCACTAACATGCCCATGATGGGAGCTTGTGAGGCCAGGGTGTCAACTTTTTTGTTGCCCTGAAGCCCAGCATGACTAGGACAGTAGATCAATGCCAACCCCTAGAGGTTTGAGGCTTCAACAGCTGCTATCCACTTGTACCTCAGTCATCTCTTCTGTACGGTTTGCTCATCTGTCATGATGACTGCCCTAGTTAAAGAGGTCTCAGATAGCCATCTCAGCACTGAGGTTACTGCTTCCATCTCCATTCTCAAACTGGATGGAGGTTGTTGATATGTATGTCCCACTCTGCTCAGCAATTACCTTCCTCTCACTCTAGCTAACAAACCCCAGCCTGACGTTCCAATTTTACAGCACCAATCCTGCTGTGTATATGAAGACATCACTATCCTGAGTGTTCTCATTTATTAGCTGGTTCACCTCAAGCTCTGCTCTCCTGCAGCCCTATTCTCTACATTCCATGCCAAAGGTTATGATGACGGTGTGGTACTCTGTTATTCTATCACCAGTGTGGACTCATTCTTCCTTCTCGGCTATCGCCTCAGCTGAGATAACTTGTCTGATTGTTTTCTTTGCCTGTGCCATCCATCGAGGTATTTCAACCTGTAACACCTGTCAATAGTGTATCCATCTAATGTGATACCTAGGAGGTCAGCCTTTTCTATAGAGTTGCTCAAAGAACACGACATCATGCAGATTGATCTATGAGCTGGAGTCTCCACACCACTTTGAGATTGCCTGTAAGGTTACCTGGATGTCTCTGTCCAACTCTGCCTGCCTGAGTCAGTTTTGTACATCAGAATGACATCTGTAAATATTAAAGTTTGCCATGTCTCTGTGGGTTGAATGTTGGCCACTTTTACTGTGTAGATGTTGAACAACACAGGTGAGAATGGAGACCCTTGAGGCAGTCCTAGACCTATTTGCCTCGGTTCTGATTCCTGGATCCTATGTGGAGTGCAACTTTTCTTTCCATCAGAACAGCTGATATCCAAGTCACCAACCACGGTTTTATACCACACTACTTCAAACATATCATTAAGGACCCAAAATCAATCCAGTTATATGCATCTTCCAGGTTAAGTGCCACAGCCACTGTTTCTTGTTTTAACTGGGAACCTTCAAGTACATCATATGCAAAAGTCATACCGTTACCCCAGGTCTCCTTTGCTATTCTGTAACTACCCAGGGTATCAGGTTGGATGTGTAGGTGAGACATTATTTTCTTTGCCACTACCTTCTCAAGCAATCTGCCATTTACATTCTGTATGGTGTTTCTTCAATAGCTGATGAGAAGCGTGGAGTCCTGCCAGGTTTAGGTAGTGGGCACAGATAGCCGTGAAGCCATTCTTTAGGCATGGACGGTTTCTCTATAACAGCATTGAACTCCTTCACCACATTTCTCATATCTGCCTTATCCGACTGCTTGATAAGGCAATACTGCACTCCATTGGAACCTAGGCTGATGTTCTTGCTGGTGCGTAGGCTATTCACTATCTCTGCCTCAGTGAATAGGTCTACATAGGCTTCTTCCCTGCTGACCACATCTAGAATACCTTTTCGATTTTCCTTATGGACATCTCTGTCGCGTTTGTCCGTCTGGGCAACATATCAGCTGAAAAAACCCAGACCTTCTCTTCATCATGGGAATCCCTGTGGTATCTTTAATAATAGGAATAAGCTAGCTTGGGGTCTTTCCAATCATCTTTTCAATGGAGGGTGTAATCATTACCCACACATGTAATAATCTCCTCCCACATCTTGGATTCCCTGGCTATCACTTTCAAAGAATTGGTGGCTTATGTTTTACCTCATTCTTATCCTTCACCTTGTCGACATTAACAAGCAGTCTCTTTCTGGCTTTCCGCCACACCTTTGTTGCCCCCTATTTTTATCTCTATGCCTGTGTAGCTATTTGATTCCACCAGCTATGAGACCAACACCAATAAATGCAATGGAGACCATCACAAGAATTTAAAGTATGGAGACACACAGAGACTAAAGAATACTCCAGCACAGGGAGAAGTTCAAACGAATGCCAGATCACCCAATATATGACAGGATAAATCACATGGGAAGAGGGAGATTAAAGAGAAACTACTTCATATAAAAAAACAAAAGAACTTGCAAGATCAGACCAAATTATAAGCCAGGCAGTGGTTAGAGATCTAAAATAAAAAACATCCCAAATTCCACCACAGTAACATTCTCCATCAAGCTGGATCATGAAGATGTTGGTTGTGTACCAGTTTCTGGAAGATGACTTCATATTGGGTAGTGCTGTGGCAATTCCAGTAACCTATACACACATTTAAAATCCAAATCTATCAGATTTCCTTCTACTTTTTTTCTTCCTGGATTTTATTATTCTTTCTCTTCTCTTTTCTACATTGCCTCTCATTCTGTATCCACCTTCCTTGATGCTATTTGCTGGAGACATTGATCTGAGATCATGATCTCCATAGCTGCAGCAATGACCCTTATGTATGGTTTATCATCATAATTTTTCCTTCTACTAGAAGAGGTGCCTACACGATTAACAAATCTTCTTTTCTCAGTTTGTGGTTGATTGTCTCTACCATTTTTGTTATGGTACGAGTAACAATTAAAACAGACCAAGTGTGTCTTCCCATTCACAGTCAGCTTGGTAGCAAATTACGACAAAATCAAAGATACTCCATGAAATCTAGCTACCTGATCCCTCACTACACACTGTATTCATAATTAATTATAACTAGCCACTGCAAAAGCTGGTATACAGGCTTCCTGGAAAGTGACAAGATGCAGTTAAAAACCTATGCTCCACATTGGAGTGAAAAAAGGAATGACTGAATTAAAATTGCCATAGCCAGATAGTTCTTGAAAGTTTACATAAGAACATAAACAAGCTTTACCCAGTGTTTTTTACCTAAATAGGCCTTTATCAAGGAATGGACAAATGGAAACAACATAAACAGTAAACTAAGATAAAAATAACACTTAAATCCTTAATCAATAACAGTTTAATGATGGACAGCAACAAACTTCCTTTACTTCACCTGGTCTGCTGCCATTGTTTGTCCAGCTGTGGTTCATGATTTTTTAATGCGCCAGAATCAAATTCTTGTATCAAGTTTTCCACTCAGGACATAACTTTGTCATGCCAGTGTCTTCCTTTCAGCTTTTACCATTGGCAGTTAGGTGAACTTTGTACTTCAGATGCCCATCCCATGGCGACGTGCGTTTATCTGTTGCTGTTTCTATAATAAAGTAGCTTTTTACCTAGAAATAGTTGTTGACTCTGTGCTAACATCTCTGAACCTGGAGGAGCTGGTGCCAATTTTGTTGTCTGTCTCCTATCAGTACGGCTCAGCTTGATGACCTGTCTCCTATCAGTACGGCTCAGCTTGATGAACTGTCTCCTATCAGTACGGCTCAGCTTGATGACCTGTCTCCTATCAGTACGGCTCAGCTTGATGAACCTGGGAGAAGTAGAACTCTCACTGGCATAGCTCTGGGGGTCGTCAAGGTACTTAAGCCACCACTGATGGCAGAATTGAAATCAATTATAGTATAACACAAAACCAAATCTTGGGGAAAATACAATAATTTGTGTCAGCAATGATTTTATGCGTTATCCTCAATTGTTTGTTAGAATAATTATATATGTGATCATTCAACTGCAATAGATAAAGTTTCAATCTATAGATTGCAGAAATTTGAAATCGAATTTGAGTGGAGCAGCACCTGTGAGAATTGAGGAGTATGTACAACCAATATACAGCAAGAGTAATCTGTATCCATACCATTTTCCATTTACTGAAAATGACTGCAGACATATAGGTCTGCACAGAATGCGGTGATCTTGATTGTGTATATAACAAAGCATCCAACTTTCCTTCTTTGATGTCTGTTCTGAAAAGGACATATGTGTTGTAGTTTACAGTGAGGCTGCGATATGTGTGCCTTTCTGCCTGACATATCTGGTTTCAGCCAGGCATTATTGGGACCAAGTTTGCCTTTCCTCTTCAACTTCTATTCTCTTAGGCAGACTTCATGGGTGAGTCTGTTTCCAGCCAGGACCGCCACTTGAAGGTGTAATAGGGTCTTGTTCAGCTATGGTTCGCTGACCCTGACACACGCAACCAGCCAGCAATATATCGTTGGCTGCTGTCAGCTCCGTCATTGTTGCATCTTTGACCCTGGATTCAACAATTGAATATAAAACAATATTGTGACAATATGAATACTCAACTTTGTATTTCTCATTCAGAACTTCTCAACAAATTAGAGCCATCTACAGTAAATGGTGATGCCCATAACGGAGATAGTATACATCATCGTCAGAGAAAACACAGCCATTCGAAAGCTCAAAATAATTCAACAGAAAGGGATATAAAACACCATGCAGACTACACCAAAGAACAACTATCAGCAGTGAAAAGGTAATTAGACTGCATAAATTGTAAAAAAATAAAAAGTGATTTCATTTAAATCTGATACTTTATCATCATTATCATATTATATATTTTTCATCCCATTAGAAACATGGGGCTACCACTACAATTAGTCTCCTTACAGGAATCCTGCGTCAAAGTATTTATTTATTATTGTTAAGGGTTTTCCTGTGGTACTTTTTTTTTCATGATGAGCCATCTCCATACACAAATGTACTTTGTCACCTTTATGGCATGCCATGGTAATATTTTCTTCTCCCCAATGAAGTTCCTCTTGGATCCACATGTGGAGAATTATCTTCATTGAATAGCATTTTAACAATGATTATTAACTTATCTGGGAGATTCAGGAAGAACGGGCTTGCAGTTTGTTTATACCAGTATTCTACTTTGGTATAAGTGAGTAAGGCAAGCAGTTAGGATACCTATCTTTTATTTACAAGCGCGAGTTCGAACCTTGGTAAAGACCTTTTATTTTATTTCTTCAGTGTTTGAAACAAAACCTAGTCTGCATACAATGCAGTGACTGTCTGGGCAAATCACTTGCAGACGGACCCAAGCTACGGGAAGAACAGGAAATTATAGTTATTGTATTTGTTCACATTTGTAGGAAAGTAAATGTGCCTAACTAAAAAGGTATAGAACTGAGCAGCTGGTAGTCAATCATGAGATAAAGAGAAGGTGTTGATCATGGATAGAACATGTTTTGCATAAGGGGAGTGTGCGTGCGCGCGCACGCAAAACGTTTACTGCACAAAGCTGTACATCAAGCTAGAAGAGGAAACCATATAGGATGTCAACTCCTATACATATATCTGGGCCAAGAGATAAATACCAACCACAAAATTGATCACGACATTTCTAGACGACAAAAGCAGCCTGGTATTCCTTTAACTCCATTACTCCAATACTCTAAGAAATGAAAGACACGACAGCAAGAGCACACACTTTCCATTTCATGGTCATTCCAGCAATGATTTTTGAATGTGAAGTGTGGAACTTCCGCAAAAGAGATGCTTAGAAGCTCTTAGTCACTCAGAGAGCAATGGAACGGCATATACTAAAAATTTGTATGCAGGATAAAATCGGAAATTAAAGAATTGAACGTCAAACTTTGTTTCGGGATGCTATGGAAGCAGCAATATCATGCAAACATTGGTGGACTGAACATGTAGTGTGCATACCAGAAGTACACTGTATGCCATCGGATCATTGCAGCTTCTCGCAGAAAGAATGATCAATCAAGGATAACCACTATTTTTCTGCTTTATTGACTGTGAGAAATCCTTTGATTGAGTCCCCTGAAGCAAACGTTTTTCAGATGTTGCAACAAATTGGTAAAGAGAGACTAATCACTAGGGTAATCCAGAACCTGTATGAAATTCAAGAGGCAATTATTTCAATCAAACGAAAACTAACAAATCCAGTTTCAATAAGACGGGGTGTATGACAAGGTTGCTTGCTTTCATCAAGCCTCAATGACACATATTTTTCTTCTTCTTCTTTGTACGCTGTCAGATGTCAACTTGAATTTGTTTGAAGAAAGCAGCTGTCATCCTGAGGCTGTCGACACTGCCTTAGAGCTTGACACATATTCTAAGATGATGATGAAAAAAGTTGTTGTTGGGAGTTCTAATAGAGGTGTCAAAGTCAATGATGACAATTAATGCCATGGAATTTGCAGATAAACGAGCCATAATGGGAGGATCAACAGCAACATTACAAAGGCTGATTTTAAAAAATTATCAGCACAGTCAAAGAATTTGACATGAGAAAAAATACATTGAAGACTAAGACTATGGTAATAGCCAAGCAAAATAGACAAATAAATATAAGCATCAATGGAGAAATAATCGAACAAGTACAGAAGTTTATATGGTTGAGGCAAACCGTCACAGATGATGTCCACAATGAGATTGAAATTAGAACAAGGTTTGCATTGGCAGAAAAGGACTTCACAGAAAATCTGAATTTGTTAACCTCAAAGAAAATAGGGATAGAACTGGGGAAAATAATAATCACTACTCATGAATGGTCAATTGCACTGTATAGGGCTGAAACATGGACTATAGCAAAGAAGGATGAAAAAAAGCTTGGAAGTGGTTTAAATGGGGTGCTGTTGTAGAATGGAATGAGTGAGTTGGACAGAAATAAGATCCAATGACAATGTTCTCACTGAGACACATAAAGACAAATATTGGACATGATACAGAAATGAAGATTAAGTTGGCTGGAACACAATATACTACATAAAAGCTTTCTACAGAAAATACTGCAGGACATGATCCATAGGAAAATTGGAAAAGGTGACAATGACTCACCTTTACATCTCAGGCTAGAAGAGACATTAAAGTACAGACCTATGCTGAAATGAAAAAAACTGCAGAGGATAGGGTCCTATAAAGAGACATGTTCAGACAATTTTACAACCAGTCTTATGCCCAACCAACCAGACGATGATATATATATTTATGTTTTAGAGTATCAGAGACTCATAATTTGCCTCTTCTCGTGTTAGTAAGAATACTAGGGAAAAAATCCAAGAGTTGAATTTTTGCTGCCAGAGGCTATGTGTGGCACATGCCTTGGGAAGCATTTAGTTAAAACTGAGAGCTCCTCCCCAATTTCACTCTCAGCTATGACAACATTTGGAAGCTAAAGATATGATACTTTTTATTTTCTGGACTTGGCTTTTCTTAAACCGTTGCAGAATTAACAGTTGCAAAGATGTATATGAAGTTCTGGAGCTGTCCAAAGAGTTCATCGATGTAGACCTGAAGAAAGCCTACAGGAGGTTGGCTCTGATGATGCATCCAGACAAGAATAAAGCACCTGGGGCAACAGAAGCTTTTAAAGGTTATATTTAAGCAAAGCACTTTCTTTGTTGTTTATTCTTCTTGTCACTTTTCACTTCTTAATGAGCACAAGGCCACTGCGCAGAAAATCTGCATGATATTCCTGCGTGAGCCAAAAAAGAAAATTGTTGATTTGTAGTTTCTTTTCTAACAAAGGTGACCAAGCTGTTAGTAAACCAGTCTCATAACTCTAGTAAGGGTCTAGGTAATTTTATTAGTCTAATTATGTCACGCAAATTACTTCCACTTTCCACCTCACAAGCACATGCCTTTTTGAGTGCATTTTCCAAGACAAGGGTCAGCATGTCGGGTTCAGTGTATGAATTTTTATTGGAATGTTTTCCTTCATTTGATAGATATTGCAGAGTTTATGGATATTGCAGAGTTTATGGATATTGCAGAGTTTATGAATATTGCAGAGTTTATGGATATTGCAGAGTTTATGGATATTGCAGAGTTTATGGATATTGCAGAGTGTATGGATATTGCAGAGTTTATGAATATTGCATAGTTTATGGATATTGCAGAGTTTATGGATATTGCAGAGTTTATGGATATTGCAGAGTTTATGGATATTGCAGAGTTTATGGATATTGCAGAGTTTGCTAATTATACACACTATTCTTTAGTTATCCCTGCAAGAAAAACATTAGGAACGATTAAAAATCAGGAGATTTGACTGGCCAGTTAAAATCTGCATTTCTTGAAATTACTTGCTACTCAGGAGCTGCATAGTCTCTCTAGCACAATGGGCAGTTGCTCCATCTTATTGCCACCAAACCTCCTGTGTCCTGAATAACTAGGTGGACAAAATTCTTTAATATTCCACTGTATCAGGCAACAGTCACTGTAACTGTGTTACCTCTTTCATCCTCAAATGGATGGACCAATTATTTTTTTCCCAAAGTCACACCACACCAAACTGTGACTTTGAATGAGTGCAACTGATGCTGATTGTTGGCCCTCGGATTTTCGATTCCCCAAAATCTGTTTCTTTATTATTTATTGATGAATCCATTGGGGTGAAAATGGACTTCCATCACCCATGATTAATTTGTGTAGAAATCTTGCCATAGCTTCAAAATGAACAGCATAATTCTGTTGTTGCTGGTAATCTATCGGCTTAATCGCTTGCACCTAATGCATATTGTTTGGGTACATGTGCAAATCCTTTTGGATTCACTGTAAGAACATTCTGGAGTCACCAAGCTCACAGAAATGGCATCGAGTGGATGTTGTTACATCATAGCAAGTCGACGTCGACCACAGAGCCCTGTTGTTCAAAATAGTGAATTAGATGGATAATTGCAGATTTAAAGCGCCACAAAAGTTCCTATCAGGCATCAGCACATCGATGTTTCAACTCTAAAGTGAGCTGCCGTGGCACCCACCTTGCAGATACTTTGTCGTACTGTAGCACATCATGGATGATGTAGTGTGCTGAACCTTGACTGGTGTCCAGATATGCTGCAATTTTATTCATAGTCAATCTGCGATTTTCCTGTACTCTGTCGTCACTACTCGGTGGGCCTGACCCTGTTGTGAACAGTCTGTCACAGAACTCGCGCCATTTTGGAATTTCCTACTCCACTCATACACTTGCTGGAGTGAAAGGCATCCATCGCCATACTGCACCTTAATTTGCTGAGGAGTTTCACTCCTTTGCTGCTCAATAAATTAATAACAAAACGCTGCTCCTCTTTAGTGCATGTCAATAGTGGGCGACCATCTTTTAACTGCAATTATTATGTCATGTTGTTAGTCTAAACCGTGATGGCGCAAGCAGGACGTTCTTGACATATATCAAAACCCCAAGATATTTTATATCTTGGAGTCGAGCTTGACCAATACACTCACTTTGAAGCCCTGTATAGACAAGCTGATTAAAAATCCATCCAAAAGACAGGATCATCTAGCACTTCTCTACTTGGGGGGGGGGGGGGGGGGGGGGGGAGAATCAACATTCACTACGCCAGCTTTATTGTATATTGGATAATTGGAATCCAAATTGAGCTTTGTTCAAATATCTTCCCATACATCTTCCCAGATTGACTTGCTTCTGCGTTCGTTCTCAATCTCCCGCTACCAAACCCTCAAAGGGCTTAAGTAGCAGAATGTGGTCCAGAGAATGGAATGCGTTGTGTCGTAGTTTACAACTTGACTGCGATACCTGCACCTTTCGGTCCAACACATCCGACTTCAGCAAGCATTTTTCGAGTACCAGGTTAACATTCCTTCTTTGATCCCTTCTCCTTAGCCAGTCTGCCCTGCTGCAGCCTGTTATCCAGGGTCACCGCGTGGAGGTGTAGAAGGGTCTTGGCAGCTCTGGTTCGCAGGCCCTGACGCAATCAGTCAGCTATGGGTCGCTGTCCACTGCAGCTCATGCGCTACTCAGCGTCTTGATCTCCCAGATTGTCTTAATATTGATATACCTCTATATGTGTCACAGTTTCTTGTATTGCTCTTTTTCTTCTAAATTGGTAGTATTGTAGCTTCTTGCCTGTTGTTTTGTACACGTCTTTTGAATGTATTGTACATCAATAAAAGATTGAACCATAATCTTAGTTCTTAGTCGACCTATACTTCTACAGGGACAGATGACCCTGTGCAGTATGAGCTGGATGTAGTCGGGAGGGGGGGATTTCCTGCTTGATGGATTAGGCTTGAGCAGCGTATTACTCTACTGCATTGGACAAGTGCAGTGGAGGATGGTTAATTAACAGATGTGTGAGTCCATCTTAATAAACACTAAAACAGACCCGCAACCTGTTAGGTGCCATCTATACTGCTCTAAACAAACCCTCTAACCATGGTCGGTGTTATGTCATGTCACACAGTTAGTCGCCTCTTACAGCCATAATCTATATGTTGCTATTCTATAGTACTGCAATTATCCCACACAAAACAAGAAGTAAGCAAAATTAATAGCAGGTATAAATTGAATCCCAGAAAATGGCTATAATTTTTTAACACTATCCGCATATATTATGATGTGGTTCTATGATCCCCTAGCACCACGTTCTATCAGAGTTTATCTGTATGGGAATGTCTGTTTTATATACAAATAGATCTATTGATTTGCCTTTTCGTTCCAAGAGAAGCATAGGATCACTACTACAGCTGGCTCCTTTACAGAAATTACAAATCTTGAAAATTCTCTGAAAAAGCCGCACACTAACATTGGGACAGTCATTATGGGCAGTGGAATGTAGTGTAGTAATTTTGTACATAACTAAAGTACTAGTTTCATCATAGTTTAATTAATAAGACACTGGCCTGGCAACCAAAGTGTTGTTGGTTCAATTCCAAGTCTAAGTAAGCCTGGGAAGGGTGAAAATAACCAATAGTAGGATTACACTTGTGAGTCTTGACCTAAGTGAATCTTGACAAGTGAGTCTTGACCTAAGTGAGTATCCTTCTCTCCTTAGAGTGTCAAGAAGCTAAGCAATCAGTACACTTGTTCTCACAATTATATTACCTCATATTTCAATCATTACATTTGTATATGGTTAATAGTAAAACTCAAATTGGCTTAGCTGAAACATATTTTTCTGACTTACTCATTCTAGCGGTTGGAAAAGCTTACAGTATCCTTAGTGACAATGAGAAACGGAAGCAGTATGACTTGTATGGTCCAGAAATGCAACCCAGCCGACTCAGTAAAGGTCATGACGACTGCTCTCACAGTTATGAAGGTAGGTTACCTTTTTTTTTGTACACTTGAGTAATAATTCAAAAAGAATAACACCAACACTTTCTTTATTAATTTATGTCTCTACACACAACATGTTGTGACCCACAACAGTTTCGGCCCATTTACGATTGGCGGGTACGAGATTCCAGAGTTACGATACGCAGACTACACAGTGATACTATAAAAAAGTGCAGAAGGACTAGAGCAGCTAATTTCAGCCGTAAATGGACATAGTAAAGATCAAAACTGTTTATAAACATAAATAAAACAAAGATAATGACCACCGACAAAACACAATGTCAGCATAAATTTACAGTGGGTGGTGAGGAAATAGATCAGGTCACGCATTTTGAATATCTAGGCTCCTGGCGACTGCTCAGAAGAAGACTAGCCATGGCAATGCAGAGACTGAACAGCCTGAAGAAAGTATGGCAGAGCACCAACAAAATGATAAAAGTAAAAGTCTTGAGAGCCTGTGTTTTTCCTGTGGCAGCTTATGGCTGCGAATCATGAACGATTACCAAAACTTCCAGACAAAGAAACAAATCCTTCGAGTCAAAATGTTACAGAAAGATCCTCAGAATACCATGGACAGAGAAAAAGGCAAATGTAGACATTCTGCAAGAGTTGAGCATAGAGGAGAACTGGTTTAACAATACCATTTTGGCTAGAAAATGCAAATACTTTGGTCACATCGAGAGACGCAACTGTTTTGAGAAAACAGTGATGGAAGGCATGGTGCCATGTAAAAGAGCAAGGGATAGACCAAGAAGACAATGGCACCAAGATATCCAGGAATGCCGGGGTATGACTGTAGCTGAGGCTGGAGTTTTGGCAAGGGAACGAGTTTCTTTCAGACAGACTGTGATGGGAGCGACATTCTATAAAGGACATGCTGATGGCACACAACAAAAATCATATCTATAGACTATATTGGCCAAGAAATAAAAAGGCTACATGCTCTCAAAGTCAGAAGTCATAGTAAAATATGACATGCTGAAAATTAGTGCAAGCTGCAGGGGAAATTACGTCAATTTTTTAGTGCAGCCTGGTAAAGGTTAATGATCACCATTTCACCACTTATCATCACCATGTTCACCTATTTAGTCATTGATGAGGATTGATAATTCTGAATACTATTAATGTGTTTATTGTTTGTCTGTTTGCAGGAGATATCTCTCCAGAAGAACTTTTTAATATGTTTTTTGGTGGTGGCTTCCCTACAGGTAAAAGTTATGAGTTAATGCTGTTTAGTCTAGCTGCCATATTCTGTTGACTTTTTATGTTATTTTGTTATCCCAGAGTACATGAATTTAGGCAATATTTAGGACAGATATTGACATTCAAACAAATAATTAAGAATTGAGAGTAATCAACTGTTCTGTAACTTATAACTTGTAATTCTAGTATTCAATCAGACATTGATGTCTGATGCCAGGTAGCCAAATAACGTCTAAATACAAATCTGTCCTTTGCCTTGGAGAACCACATCGTACCAAGAACTTTTCACAGGCCATCTCTCCATCTCATTAGTGGAGGCCGTCGGACGTTTTAGGGCCATCATTACATAACTGTATGTGTCCATTGGTTGTCAGACAAGCGTATAACATGACCAGCCATCTGTATTTTCTTAATAGCGATGTATCCATGGCGTCATTGAAGGAGGTCTGGCGCCTAATTTCAGTCCTGTATATGTGGTCTCGTAGTGAGACTGACAGTGTTCTTCGCTCCATCGCCTTTGAGGAAGTCTTCAAACAACTCCACTGGGAGGATATGAGTATCAAAATAGACGGCAAAATGCTTAATCATCTACGGTTAGTGTCTAAATTAGCTAAACAGAGCTATCATAGCAGTAGGTCTAAGATTAAACAAAAAAACTCAGTACATGCTGAATTTATTTTTTCTTCATGAGGAACTAATGCTAGGAAATTTTCCCATTAACCTTTAGCACTCCAATGTCCGATCCCTTCTAACCAGCTCGGCCTGCAAAAACGGTGTGCGGAAAAAAATTTTTATTTTTGAACGGAGTCACTCCTGACAGCCATTTTTTACTGCTGAGTACGTCCTCCATATATACACGATATTTTGCCGGTTAAAGTATCGTATGTGCGATTACAAATGGCTTTTAAACAGTTTTAATTTTGTATACGCCGTTTGGAGTAAGCCGACTTTTTGCGAAAGGGGAAGTAGGTTGTTGAGAAAGATTTTTATCGCGTAGATCTGTTTATTTTGTTTGTTTAAATGAAAGAACTACGTTTGAATTGAAACTAACAGTTGTGGCGATATTGTAAACACAGTATCGATTTGTTGTTGTGGTTTCCATGGTTTTCTATCGAAGCGACTAGGCCTAGTGGTCGAGTCCAAATTTTTCCCGATGATAAATTTTCAACTTCATCTTTTTAAATCTCAAAAACTAACAAAAATAATAACACCCACATGTTCGTTATGCTATTGTGTATCTACACGCCAGAAAATCATATTTATTGACAAACAAACATAAAAGTTACAAATTTTGAAAGACGACTACCACAGCGACTAATTAAGAAAATTAATTAGGTCAAATTTTTTTCATAAATTATGTAGCGTGCCTAAGGTTAAAACATAAATACTTCATCTATCTGGGCCAAGAAATTACGAACTTTCATCAACTGTATCGTGAGATTTCAAGGAGAATAGCAGCAGTTTGACTCAGTTTTCACCAAATCAAACCCATCCTTCAGCAGATGACAGGACGAGATTTCACATATTTGACAGCATGGTCATTCCTGCCATGATATATGGTTGTGAGGTCTGGAACCTCTGAAAAACAGATGCAGACAGACTTTGAGTGACCCAACTGTTCTGTATTAGAGTAAAATTTATCAAAGTACTCCTGGATTCTTATCACTTCATGTTATTAGAGTAAAATATATAGGAATACTCAGGACTTTTATCACGTCATATCGTACAGGAGATATAAACATGCTGGAAAGGATACTTCTTCTTCCTTGTTCATCTTCAGACCTCGACTTCAATGGCTCTAACGAAGGCAATAGTCGACTCAAGGCTCCATGAACTTCTGTACAGCTTCTCGTGGAAGGATGCTGGCTGTTGTCAAATGCTACTTCTTTTGTCGGTATACAGTGGGCAGGACTGCAAAATATGTTCTGCCGTCTTGGGGCTGTGCCACGGGCACAAAGGTCTGTAGTGCCAATCTTGAACTTGTTGTACAGATGACATCTCAGTCTGTTGTGTACTGTGCGTAGCCGGAGAATGATCATCTGGTCATGCCTGGAAAGTTGGTGGTAGGCATCATTTTCTAGAAAAGGATGCAAAGAAGAGTGACAAAGCTGGTAGTGGGATTCCAGAATTACAGTAATGAGGAAAAAATTTAGAAAAACCGGCCTACAGTGTCTAGAAAAGAATAAATTAGACTATAACAAGTTTTCCATAATACAATCACCTACAAGAACAAGAGGGCATAGCTACAAATTAACTAAAGAAAGGTCCAGATTAGAAATTAGAAAATATTTTTTACGCCAGAGAGGGGGGAATGCTTGGAATGCATTGCCGCAGGAAGTAGTAGCGGCAAGGACAATTAATGCATTTAAGAATAGATTGGATGCGTATATCTTTTAGAGCAAGGAAATGTAAATGAAACTGGTTGTGTACAGACTCTGCAGTCTTCTAAACCAGTATAAAGACATTAGGTTATGTTATTTATTAGAGTAAAATATATCCAAATACTTTTGCATAGTTTTCACATTACATTATCCTCAGCGTCAGCCCAGCAAAGATAACAATATTATGTATGTGTCCTGATCTTTTGCAGTGCTGTACCAATGCAGACCTGGGTCTTTGGTCAATCCATCTTATCATTGTATAGGTGGGCGGCCCCATGCATGTGTCCAAACATATAACCACGAAAACGTTGTTCTACGTGTCCATCTGTTGTCAAGCATGCGTATCACATGTCCACCCCAGTGATGTTTGAAAATCTTTATTTCTGATCTTATCCCTTATCTGAATGTTTAGTATACATCGTTCCATTGCTCATTGAGTGACTTAGAGCTTCTCAGCATCTGTTTTGCGCAAGTTCCACACTTTGCATCCTTAAAATCATTGCTGGAATGACCATGTAATTAAAAGTCTGCTCTTGCCGTCGTGTCTTTCATCTCTTCGAGTATTGACTTAATGGAGTTGAAAAAATGCCAAGCTGCTTTTCATCTAATAATGGTGTGGTGGCATTTACCTCTTGACCTAGGTAGATATAGGAGTTGACATCCTTGATGGTTTCCTCTCCTAGCTTGATGTTCTATTTTGGACAGTAGGGGTTTCTGAGACATTGTGTTTAACTTTTATTTATCTTCAGACCAGCAGCTTTGCTCACCCCATTTAGATCTTTCAAGGATTGTTGGGCTTCATCAACGGTATCTTTTTTTTTTTTTTTTGCGTTCGCCTTATTTCTCTATTCCCCCAAGGCGGTGTGCGTTGCACTGTAGTTTTTATTTTGCGCCTGTCGGCCCAATACATCTGACTTCAGCATGCATTTTATGTAAGGGTCTGCTTCCTACTGCATTTTCTAAGGATTTGCTTCCCTGGCTTAATGGCCGGTGCTGAGATGGGGATTGAACCCAGTACCTTCGGATTGTGAGCCGTGTCACTAGCCCACGCCGTCCCCTCCATCAATGGTATGACTGATGAGAATGATGTTATCTGCATATTGTAAATGGGCGAGCCACTCGCCATCTATATTTATGCCTCTGTTGATCTAATTTAGCTGTTGGAAAATCGCTTTGAGAGCCACTGTAAATAGCTCTGGCGAGGTGGTGTCTCCCTGTCGGACTCCTCTTGCTATTTGAACATATACTGGATGGTGGTATAGCCTGATGGCTGTATTGCAGTCTTTGTTGGTTTTCTTAACCAGCGATATATAGGTTTCTGAGAGGTATTTGTAGCATAGTTGTACTCATTGTAATCGATTTTAATTTATTAACTAACAAAATGAAACTTTATTTGCTAACCACAAAATGTATCATATTTCCATTGGCAGATGTTAACCATAACAGCCATAAGTTAGAGATAATTTAAATGTTCTGAATATTTGTTCCAGGTAATATTAACAGACGGCAACATCACCAAACAAGAAGAACATTTAATACCTCGCAGCGGCCAGAGGTAGGTTATATTGTATGTGTTCAGTCATGTAGTTTCTCTTCCTCGAGTGGGTCACAGCACCACTAACAGGGGAGGATAGAATAGGCCTACTTCACTTTCATACAGGTCATAAAATGTGACTAAAGTGAGTTGTGCATGGGGCTAGCAGCCTCATTGTGTGAAACAAATTGCTACAGAAACCACCACTGTAAAAGTACACAAAGTCCTCTGGTGCAGCCTTCCTAAAGGAGGTGAACTGTAGGGGTGACCTTATACTCCAGCTGGAGTGAAAACAGACAAGGAGAATGTAGTTCCTCACTCCAGTGGTACCCGGGTGAAAAGAGTAGGACCACTGTAACTTTCTGAGCATGTCGTAAAGAAAGTTGCACATGGAGCTACCAACTTCTTCATGTAAAATCATTT
Organism: Ariolimax columbianus; assembly: GCA_036924085.1. Lineage (NCBI taxonomy): Eukaryota > Metazoa > Mollusca > Gastropoda > Stylommatophora > Arionidae > Ariolimax > Ariolimax columbianus. The sequence goes on from JAVGWX010000002.1 coordinate 31,756,943, forward strand.
CTTAAAATCATTACTTAAAATCATTACTATTAAACCTCTGCTGTAGGTGCTCGGATAAAAGCTGTCTGTAAAGGGACCATTTTTAGTGATGGTACTATGCTTCACTTGTAGCTAACAGATCAATCAAAGTTGTTCTACTCTTCTATTTCTGATTTAGGTGCGTGCTTAGTTGTTTTTTTCTACCTTTGTGTGTATCTTTTTTTCTTTTTCTTTATGGTTTCAACGGAATGAAATAGCTGGTCCCATGTCCAACCCTTCTTAGTTGTATATTATAACATGCCTGACAGGCTACAAGATAACTATTCTTTCAATTTTTTTTTAGCCTCAGTAACATACAGGGCAGTTTGTGCACTTCAAGCAACATTATATTGTACTGTTCCCGTGGATCCAATTTCAATAGGTGTTTCTGTTAGGTTTTCCTTTCTTAGCATCTTGGCTGTCCTTAACCTGTCTGCAAGGTGGTATGTTTGTGTTTCTCTTGGTTTCGTCATTATCCTTCACACTGTCATGCTTTGGAGACCCTGCTATCTGTGACATAGTTCTTGAATTGATATGGGCACAGAAGCGCCTCTACCACCACAAGTTAGAAACACAGGAGATGAGTATTTACTATTTAAGCTGTCTGGTTTTTGTTTTGTCTGGTTATTTTCTCCGGCAACAAAAGAACTACGTTCATGACCCTGTCATGGCACGTTTCACTTTACCCAGCTGTATTAAAGACCATTCCTATGGGTTTCTGTTCCCCTTATTGATAAGGATAGAACAGGAGTTTTGCAGCAAATTATACACAACTTAACTAAGACGCTCTTCTTCAGCCATGAATTATAAACGTTTTCTTGTTTTTTTTCTTGTGGCTTATATGATAGGGTAGCTAGCCACATATGCAGCCTTCCTTTGTAGCCTCTTACAACGTATCTGATGGAAGAAATGAGTAATCAGGGTCAGGTAAAACATACTCATCAAGGCGCCACCTCACATCCCCATTTGTGATCCTGGAAACAGGCTGTGTCACAGTTGTCTGGCCAACGAGGTGGGGGATCAACGCTGTAATTCCCTTAGTGGTGAGCTTACTGAGGAGCCTTGCTTTGCACTACCGCCAGGATGACCTCTGTCCACCTTCTCCTATGCTACTAACCTGATACCAAGGAAACATTATCAAGAGCTAACTCAACTTAGCACAAGTACCTTCAAATAACAGCACTGCAGGTTACAGTACTACCATTGCTTGTTCCCCTTTCAGTGCCCAGTAATACACAGGTGTATACCTAACTATACAGATCATATCATAAAAGATGACTAAAGGGGGGTAAGACTAGCAACCTAAATATGTAAAACAAAGTACTACTGAAGCACATATTTATTTGTTGCAGGCTTTCAACTAGAAGATCAGCTATGGTACTGACTGTTTAGTTAGTTAGTACTTTGAGAAAGTCCTCATCTTGCAATCTGTCTCTCCTGATTAAATCAATGACCTTTCTCAAACACTTTCAGTTCACACATTGAAATTCTACTCTCACACGCCCTAGACAAGGAGCATGTTTCTTCTTCATCTGCATTCATCCTGAAAAAGACGTTTGTGACATTGCGTTGTATGTTACAGCTGGACTGCAATATATGTGCCTTTTGGCCTAACACATTTGATTTTAGAACATAATTTCTGGGAGCAGGTTTGCCTTACCCATTCGATATTTAATCTCTTAGCTAATCTGCATGGCTGCAGTCAGTTTCCAAGGCCGTCACTTGGAGGCGAAATAGGGTCTTGGTCAGTTATTGGTCAACTACCCTGATGCAAGCAACCAGCTATGAGTAGCTGGCTGCTGTCGGCTCATTCACTGCTGTATCTTCGTTCCCAGGAACATGTTTATCATTGGTAGCACAGCATAAATATGCTGTTTATCAATAGTTGCTTTGTCATTAAATTGATACTCAGATGTCTAGGCAGAGGTGACAGCTGTTCGGTCAGTCACAGCAAATGCTTTCCGACACCTAGTCTCAATTTTCCTATGAAGCTTTCCTTTCTTTGGCTGCAGTTAAAGCAAAAAAGGAATTATGACAAATATGTTATTGATCCAAATTAGGGGCATTGGGCCAACACTGCTGCTGGTCTTCCTGGAGGAATCTTGCAGAGAGCATTTTCTGGAGCACTTTTTGTTTTATATGATCCAGTTGCCAGCCACATGCACAACCCTTCTTAGTCACCTTTTAAAAATATGAATAGTAGGGAAAATTGGTCCTATTCTATCCTTCCTAGTGACAAACTCCCAGGATCAGTATGAGGGGAATGTGTGCACTTAGATTTTAATAGTGGTTATAGAAGTAGTCACCTCTGTACCTCACGGTAGAAGAGGAGCGACTAAGTAAGTAAGTATAGAAGTAGATTCTCACAGCAAACAACCCAGATTTGTTTCCCCATTGCAACAGGCTTCAGTTTACTCAGTTATAAATGAGTACCACATTTAAAGTTTGCAAATGCAAAGCAGAAAGGCAGTGCACACTTCACAAAATGGGACCACCAGTGCTGTTGGTTTTTCTACAGAAAACCTTTTCGCATAACTTTTTTTGTGCTTCTGCAACACCAGCTTCTGTAGCACTTGTTTTGCGTGAAGTTGCCAGCCCCAAGAACACACCTCTTTATCCGTCTTTAATGACCTGTGGGGGACCCAGTGGTCTCAAGGTAAGGTGTTAGCCTTGGGTACTGGAGGTCGCAGATTCAAATCACCCGGTGGAGACCGGGATTTTATCATGTGGATCATCCAGTAAATAATTCCCCTGTCTTCGAGTAGTGAGATCAGACACCGTGTGTAGTGGCGCACACATTAAAAATACCTTAGCAGTTGGAAATCGAAAAAAGTAGGCCTAATGGCCGCTGCTCTGGCAAAATTCAAGTTAAAAATCTATTTAAATTCTTCAAGGAATATTCGCCCCACAGAGAATATGTCACAAAAGGGGACTGTGTGGCTATAACTTCAGGTCTTGATTGTGTGGTTAGTGTAGTGGCTTAGATGGCGCCTGACATGCTGCGGGTCTACCTTGCTTTAATTTATGCTTCCACCTCCACCAGTCTCAAAAATAGGCAATAGAATATTCCGGGGGCTAACAGATGCTGGGATTGACCTGGCAAGTCACCAGTGGATTTTCACTGCCAAAAAAATATGAAACGAAGGAGGTCACACCTCACGACGTCTAACTACATAAGTGGACTGAAGATAGACAGATAGAATGACATGTGAAGTATGGTGCCTTTCAACTAGTGCCCAAATAGGATCACTGTAGTCTTCAAAGATTGTCAAAAAAAGACAACTAAAGGGGATAATGCATGGGCTAGCAACCTCATGTAAAATTGTTGTTATGAAACCACCACTATAACTGCTTGGATACAGCTTTCCCGTAAACAGGCCAGCTGTAGTGGTGGTCCAATTTTTCACTTGCACTGAAAAGACAATTAAAATATCACTTATTAAATAGGAGAAAGTCAATTTGATACATATTTGTATCAGAAGATATCAACCATGTCATTATAACTGTGGTGCTTAAATTTCAGAGTGGCCTGACTTTGTTCTTCCAGCTGGCACCCATCTTGTTACTCATTGCCATGTCCATTTTGAGCAGCTTCTTTGTTAGTGATCCCGTCTTCAGTTTACATAAAACAGAGTAAGAAATATAGATTTGTGATAAAATTATCTAGACAAAATAAGAAATATTGATGTTGGTGAAAATAGTCTAGACACAGTAAGATTTTCAATTTTTTGGAGAAAATAATGTAGGAACAGAATTGGAAATTATAAATACTGCAAAATGTAATGTAAGAATCGAATAAGGTATTTCATATTTTGTAAAAATATAATGAAATAATAGAATAGGAAATTATATCCTGCTGAAGATTGATGTGTCGGACCAAAAGGTGCAAATATCGCAGTCAAACTGTAAACTACCAACACAACGCAAATCCGTTCTCCGGAGTACATTCTGCTACTTGCAAAGCCCTGTTCATGGCTTGGTAGCGGGAGATTGAGAATGAACGCAGAAGAAGAAGAAGGAAATTATATATACGCACTGTAAAATAGAATAGGAAATGATAAAATACACTTTACTATTATAATGTCAGAATCAGAAATGATAAAATACACTGTGCTAATATAATGTCAGAACAGAATCAGAAATTATCAAATTCACTGTATTAATATAATGTCAGAACACCTGCCGAAGACGGATGTGTCGGACAAACTGTAAACTAGCGACACAACGCAAATCCGTTCTCCTGACTACATCCTGCTACTTGCAAAGCCCTGTTCAGGACTTGGTAGCGGGAGATTGAGAATGAATGCAGAAGAAGAAAATGTCAGAACAGAATCAGAAATTATCAAATTCACTATACTAATATCATGTCAGAACAGAATCAGAAATTATTTATACACTGTAAAAATAATGAAGGAACAGACATTTTTGGTAAAATATAATTTTGGAGACAGATATTAATGTTGTAGAAAATAATGTGTCCAGCATACAAATTTACATATTGTGCTGTCTTCAGCAATTTAAGTATTGGAAAGTAATTATACAAGTTTTTTTGTATTAGTTACATTTGCTGTTTAGCTTCTCAATTTGAGAAAGAAAGCTCTGACTACAAACCACCTGCTGTCTTGCAGGTAGGCTAGGATCAACCAAAAACTATGAAGAATGAACCTGAATAACACGAATTGTTAAGGTTGGTTGTGCTGGGTCAAAGATCAGAGGCAAAAATACAAGCACTGCCATACTGAGAACATGTCGTATGAGGCGATTAACAGTGTTGTTTAGCACTGCTAGACTAGAAGGCTTCAATTTATGGATCCCACAGCCTGCCATTCATACAGGCCAAACGCCTGCTGAGTCTACACGCAAAGTCTAGTTCTCTGGATAAGTGTTTCCATGATAGAGAGTTCTTCAAGGCACCTGAACAGATTTGTGTAAAGTTGTGTCTTTGTGGGCTAGTGCTCAGTTGCCTAAGCACATAGCAGTCTTGTAGGATATATTCTACTATCTGTGCCACTTGTCCACACGTACATATGGGTGATAGGGTCAGTTTTAATCTCTGTAAGTGGCTATTGATGGTGTTAGTTTTAATCTCTGTAAGAGGCTATTGATGGTGTTAGTTTTAATCTCTGTAAGTGGCTATTGATGGTGTTAGTTTTAATCTCTGTAAGTGGCTATTGATGGTGTTAGTTTTAATCTCTGTAAGGGGCAATTGATGGTGTTAGTTTTAATCTGTGTAAGTGGCTATTGGTGAGGTCAGTTTTAATCTGTGTAAGTGGCTATTGATGGAGCCAGTTTTAATCTGTGTAAGTGACTATTGATGGAGCAAGTTTTAATCTCTGTAAGGGGCTATTGATGGAGCCAGTTTTAATCTGTGTTAAGTGACTATTGATGGGACCAGTTTTAATTTCTGTAAGTGGCTATTCAGTCTGTTATGTCCCATTTTCATGCAGAACAAGAGTTGACCTGCTCTACTCAATTAAGGTAGTGATAGTTGTCTCTTATTTGGTTGACTTTACTTCTGGCTTTGATAGGGGTCCTATTTTTCTGCAAGGTGATTGGTGAATGCTTGTTCTTTTTGTTCTTGTGTTGCTCCCTCCTTTGCTAACCTGTCTGCTCTCTTGTTTCCTAGAATGCCACAGTATAATGGTATCCACTGTAGCACTACCCTTCTTTCGGGTTTTAGTTCACATAGGCTTTTTTAAGTTCTGACAGTTTATCACTCTTAATGGCTTACAGAATTGGCATTGCATTGGGAAATTTAATTGGCTTGTGTCGTTTATTTCTGCAACGGTTCTTACTGCCTGTACTTCAGCCCAGTAGTTTAAAAAGTGTTTCCAGTGGATGAACTAGTGGTTTTATTTTCTTGATCTGGGTAGACACCATAGCCTGCTGAGTGTGGTGTAGCCCCTTTCCAATCGAGAGGGACAAGCCCATGTGTCAGAAATGAGATTTTATATTATTTTTATAGTATAGCTGCTGAGCCTCTCTTCTATCATGGTAGCATAAAGGTTGACCTGACTGTGTTTGATTTTTTTATGTATTTGCAAAGCCCTCAACTACATGATCAGTGTTAGAAAGGAGGAAAAGGTTGCCATTGTGATTAGTTTGAAATGTAAGCTGCTACCCAATCAGTGTCACATCCTATTCAGGTCAGGTCAGCTCATCCCATAACTAGTGAGGTCGTTGGGGCACACATGAAGATATCCTCACAACCCCACGCCATCGCTCTCTGTCATCGGTTCCTGCCTGTGTCGCATCTGGTTGGAGATTGGTCCATTCTGTTATGTTGTCCTCCCACCTCTTTTAAGGTTGACCTCTTCGTCGTCTACTTGCACCTTTCCATGCATGATCGTATTTGCAAGACCATTTGTCCTTGATATGTGACCATACCAAGAAGGTTTCCTTCTTTTGACAGTTGTCAATAGGTCTTCAAAAGGGGCCTATTGCTGTTGTATTTCTTTCTAGTATTTCCTCATTTGCAATTCGATCTTTGTACGTGCCGTTTAGAAGTTTTCGGAAACATTTCATCTCCAACGCATGTCTGTATCCACTGCTGCAGATCAGCTATAATTGTCCATGTCTCATGAGCAAAGAGGAATATTGACAGGACCTACGTACGCATTAATCTGATTTGCGTACATATTGAAAAACGTGTTAAGCAATGCAAGCGTCGTTATTGTCTGTGCTATTCTGGCCAACACCTCACATTTTGATCCTTCATCCCTGACAATCGAAACAAGATATTTAAAACGGTCGACCACTTCAAGTTCCTGGTATTAACTTTTATCCTACTGTTGAAGCCCTCAGCGTTGTTGGTCATTAATTTTGTCCTTCCAGCGTTAATCTCCATACCATAGTCAAGAACTGTTTCATCGAGCCTTCTGACCCATTTCTTTAGTTCTGTTTCTGCGCTTGCCAACTCGTTGATGTCATCTGCAAAACGAAGGTTGGTAATCGTTCGGCCCTCTATCTTGACAGTACCAACATGATCTCCAAGTGCCTCACTCATAATTCCTTCAAGGAACATGTTGAAAAGTGTTTGGGAGAGTGTACAACCCTGTCTCACACCGACTGATGAAACTGTGAAACCAGTCCCCGTGCCTCCCATTCACAAGAACTGCGCTGGACGCCTTGTGTAACAGATCTTAGCTGTAGAGACAATATATAGGTATGAGCTTAGACAACCATTTATTTCTTTCTTGTTCGTGGAATTTGAGTCAGTGCAGCTGAACTCAGTCCCGCCAGAATATGAGCAACCAAATCGAACCACGGCATAACCCGACGTATGTTACAGGCCAGGTGTAAACACCTGAAATGATAGTGGTTAGTGACACGTAGACTTGATGCCACCGAAAACCATGTGAATAGGATGGGGGATAATGGCAAGCAGACAAAAACGTGGGTGGTTTTGGAAATCACGTGACTGGGGAGGCAGATCGACTATAAATCCCGATGTAGAGAGACGTGAGGATGATTACTTGAGAAGAGATTACACGAGATAGGCCGTAGAGAGCTGTTGACTTGGATAATTACTGGAGAAGATAATTGGAAAGAGACGCTAAGTGGAGTGTATGCGGCGGAAAAAAATGACTTGACTTCAGAGATTAGATGAGAACACTTTCGAAAGAGCCGCTCAGTGGTGAGCAGGTGACAGAATGAGGCAGATTTGAGTTGAGAACCACATAGAGAGAACATTTCACTTCAGAGACAGAGGTATTTCGGAAAGAGGCGCCCAGTGGAGGACAGACGACGAAGATATACAGTTTAGGCAGATTCGAGTTGAGATTTCGGTGACGGAGAGAGGCTGTTAAGATAGATACACAGCAGCAAGGTAACTATCCTCATATTATGTAGTAGTCGTAATTACAAGTAGTCAGTAGCTTATAGAGGCAGTCTTCCAGTCATCCCATTCATCATATTGATGCAGTCCCACTGATCACATCGACATCACCTTGATCACATGAATATAAGTCGTCAGTCACAGCTAGAGGCAGTTTCTCATTGATCCCAGGGATCAGATTTGATGCAGTCTATTCAGACCACATTGAGACCACTTTGATCTACAGCCAACAAAGAAGAAAAAGACCACGGACGTCATACCTAGGTTCAGAACCTACAAACTTAACCATCAGCGGTAATCCGCAACTAAGTTTGATCGCAGCAGCCCAGATTAGGAGAGCAGATCAGCGGACCAGAGCAGCAGACCAGATTGGGATAATAGGGTATCGTGACAATGGTGAGAGAAAGAATTGAAGTGTTTAGAGAGTTTATAGTTGGCAAGTGTTTCTTGATTAAATAATCTGTTGTATTGTGTTACTTGAATTTGTTTAGAGTGAGTGTAGAGTGAAATAAAATAGAGCAGACCCCTTTACCATCTGCGACAGAGCTCCATCAAATCAACCGGCTCTGGGACACTTGTCATACAGATGTTCAAGGACCTGTATAATATTTCCGTTGATTCTATACATTCTCATGGTTGCCCATAGTGCGTTATGCCATACCCTATCAAACGCATTCTTTAAATCAACAAACACATGATACAGTTTTTGCTGCTGTTCTAGATATTTCTCGTTTAGTAGTCTTAAATTTAATTTAATTTCTTCTTCTTCTTCGTACGCAGTCAGACAGTAACCATTATTTTTTCGAAAAAAGCGGCGGTCATCCTGAGGCTGTCGCCACTGCCATAGAGCTTGTCTTGCGGTTCCACTGGTGATGGCCACATCTGCTCTCTCTGATCCTCGTATGTCGTGCAGTTCTGCAGCAGATGTTCAGCGGTCATTTTACCAGTACCGCACGGGCATTCGTCGGTACACCCTATCTTCAATTTGTTGAATAGGTGGTACCTCAGTCTATTGTGGCCAGTGCGAAGTCTGAAGACAACGACCTGCTCTCTTCGGTTCAACTGGTAATAGGCATCGTTTTTGGTGTAACCAGTGTGTTCGGTTTCCCATTTGGTCATGTATCTGGCTTTGATAAGCCGTTTTGACTCTTCGTACGTCATACTAGTATCTGTTTGTGGTAGTCTTGCACCTTCTTTTGCCAGTCTGTCTGCCTCCTCGTTGCCTTGGATGTTGCAGTGTGATGGGACCCACTGTACCACTACCCTTTTTGGTGCGGACTGCTGGCACAGTTTGCAGAGTGCTGCTCTTAAGTCATTAAGCTCAGTATTTTTCTGGCTTTTTAGCGCTGTGACTACGGCGAGAGCGTCTGTAAGCAGGACTATATGGCTTTCATTTTCACTGTGTGTCACCATTTCTTCCACTGCCGCCCTCAGTGCCTCTGCCTCCGCTCTGAAATTGCTTGTGTACTTACCAGTAGCGAATGACAGTGTTATTTTTCTGCCATTTAATTTCTTCTTCTTCTTCTGCGTACACAGTCAGACAGTAACCATTATTTTTTCGAAAAAAGCAGCGGTCATCCTGAGACTCTCGCCACTACCATACAGCTTGTCTTGCAGTTCCACTGGCAATGGCCACATCTGCTCTCTCTGATCCTCGTATGTCGGGCAGTTCTGCAGCAGATGTTCAGTGGTCATTTTACCAGTACCGCACGGGCATTCGTCGGTACACCCTATCTTCAGTTTGTTGAATAGGTGGTACCTCAGTCTGTTGTGGCCAGTGCGAAGTCTGAAGACAACGACCTGCTCTCTTCGGTTCAACTGGTAATAGGCATCGTTTTTGGTGTAACCAGTATGTTCGGTTTCCCATTTGGACATGTATCTGGCTTTGATAAGCCGTTTTGACTCTTCGTACGTCATTGCCATTTAATTTAAAAGTTGTTGCATCCTGTTGAGGAAAAAGTTAGATGTTTTGAAATCCCCTACTTTGCGCTTTCATTCATCATGGCAAGGATGTGAGGTTTGGTTTTGGCAAAAAGTATAATAATTATTTGATAAAACTTGTACATTTCACTATATCCATTGTGTTGGTTGGTTATAATAAGCAAAAATTTCATAGAAATGTATTTTAACTGCGTTTGTAGTTTGATTCAGTGACTAAAAAACATAATTTTTTATTATCCAGGAAATACAGAGTAGAAAAAACAACTACTAATTTACGGATTCCATACTATGTAAAAGGCGACTTTCGAGTTGAATTTGCACATGACCTTCGGAGGATAGAGAATGCAGTTGAGGAAGAGTATATTGGGCAGCTACGAAACAATTGTTTTAGGGAAAGAAATTATAGTAAGTAATTGCTGCTTTATTGTCAAAGTATACTTCTTCTTCTGCGTTTGTTCTCAATCTCCTGAACAGGGCCTTGCAAATTGTAGGATGTAGTCCGGAGAACAGAATGCGTTGTGTCACTAGTTTACAGCTTGACTGCGATATTTGCACCTTTCAGTCTGACACATCCGCCTTCACAGACCAAAATATACTGATATGAGAGACTGCAGTAAAATACTATACTAACAGTAGGTGACATGCAAGTGCTGTTAAAGTGTAGTTTTACATGTTCTCATGTAAAAGATGACATGTTCTCTTAGAAGCAGAAATCTCCCAAAAGTAGCATCACAGTAAATGAGATAATAGTATAGCAGTCCATACTTTGAACTGCCTGGACACTCTAATGACAGAAACCTGTCACCAGGACTGCCACTTTGATTGGAGGCCGAATAAGGTCTTGGGACAGCTCTGACTAATGCAAGCAGTCAGCTGTGAGTCACTGCTGTCAACTCATTCACTCTGTCTTCTGCACAAGAACAGTCTATTATACAAATCAGAACAAAGCAGTCATCTCTTGCCTTACATAAGAATAAGAGAGTTGAAACACAATGTAACAAGGGCTAGTTTGATGAGATAAGGTCTGCAGGACACCAAAGAAAGAAAATGATGGACAACTTAACATCATAGCACGGAAGACAGTCAGTGACAGAACTGATGTTAGCATGGGAGGCAGTTTGTGACAGAATTGATGATAGAACGGAAGGCAATCGGTGACAGAACTGATGATAGCATGGGAGGCAGTTTGTGACAGAATTGATGATAGAACGGAAGGCAATCGGTGACAGAACTGATGATAGCATGGCAGGCAGTTTGTGACAGAACTGATGATAGAACGGAAGGCAATCGGTGACAGAACTGATGATAGCATGGCAGGCAGTTTGTGACAGAACTGATGATAGAACGGAAGGCAATCGGTGACAGAACTGATGATAGCATGGGAGGCAGTTTGTGACAGAACTGATGATAGAACGGAAGGCAATCGGTGACAGAACTGATGATAGCATGGGAGGCAGTTTGTGACAGAACTGATAGCATGGGAGGCAGTTTGTGACAGAACTGATGATAGCAAGGAAGGCAGTCGGTGACAGAACTGATATCCAGAAATCAGGACAGGGAGCTGTGCAGATTCATTGTTACAGACTAGATGACATGATAATTCTTCTTGAATTGTGTTTATATTTAGTGTTACTTGAATTTGTTTAGAGTGAGTGTAGAGTGAAATAGAATAGAGCAGACCCCTTTACCGTCTGCGACAGAGCTCCATCAAATCAACTGGCTCTGGGACCTTTGTCATACAGGTGTTCAAGGACCTGTATAATATTTCCGTTGATTCTATACATTCTCATGGTTGCCCATAGTGCGTTATGCCATACCCTATCAAACGCATAGCACGGAAGGCAGTCGGTGACAAAACTGATGATAGCATGAGAGGCAGTTTGTGACAGAATTGATGATAGAATAGGAGGCAGTTTGTGACAGAATTGATGATAGAATAGGAGACAGTTTGTGACAGAACTGATGATAGAATAGGAGGCAGTTTGTGACAGAATTGATGATAGAACAGAAGGCAATCGGTGACAGAACTGATATCCAGTAATCAGGACAGGGAGCTGTGCAGATTCATTGTCACATAGACTAGATGACATGATAATGATGATAAAAGTATTCTGTGGATATAAAGTTAAGTCAGTATATATATACAATTCTAAAAGAAACTTATTTTGAAAAACAAAATCATCTTTGGAATTGATTGGCATCCAAAAAGATTACAAATCTGCAATCCATGACCGACAGAAGAGACTGCAGAGCCCAGCAGCAAGCAGAGAAACTCAGAATACTGACAGATCATCCAATGCATCAGAGACTAAATAGATTTGGAAATGGGAAACTAAAGCGGAGAAACTTTGCAGAAATAGCCAAAGCAAAGATGAGCGAAGACCCTACGAACGCATTAACAACACCAAAGCCCATCTCTACTGTACGCAAACCTACCTGGAGGCAGCACATATTTTCAGAGGTGGTAGAAAATATACCAGGTATTGGAAACAAGAACACCCAGACTGAAAAAGAAAGAAGAGACATAACCCTGAGGTACATAACAAAAAACTACCCAAGCATGGACTGGACCCATGCATACACTGACAGTTCTGTAACAAACACAACACAGAACAGAGGGGCAGGGGTATTCCTGAGCCTACCAAATGGTAGAAAAATAACACTGTCAGTGGCAACTGGAAAATACTCAAGCAATTTCAGAGCGGAGGCAGAGGCACTGAGGGCTGCAGTAGAAGAAATGGTGACAGGCAAAAGAAATGAAAGCCATATAGTCCTGTTTACAGATGCCCTGGCCGTAGTCACGGTACTCAAAAGCCAGAAAAATACTGAACTTAATGATTTAATAGCAGTACTCTGTCAACTATGCCAGCAGTCCGCTCCAAAAAGAGTAGTGGTACAGTGGGTTCCATCCCACTGTAACATCCAAGGCAACGAGGAAGGCAGACAGACTGGCAAAAGAAGGTGAAAGCCTACCACAACCAGACCCTAGTGTGACCTACGAAGAGTCAAAAAGGCTTATTAGAGCTAGATACATGACCAAATGGGAAACAGAACATACTGGCTACACAAAAAACAATGCCTATTACCAGTTGAACAGAAGAGAGTAGGTCGTGGTCTTCAGACTTCGCACAGGCCACAATAGACTGAGGTACCACCTATTCAATAAATTGAAGATAGGTGGCACTGACAAATGCTCGTGTGGTACCGGGAAAATGACCGCTGAACATTTGCTGCAGATCTGCCCGACATACAAGGATCAGAGAAAGCAGATGTGGCCATCACCAGTGGCAACACTAGACAAGCTCTATGGCAGTGTCGACAGCCTCAGGATGACCGCTGCTTTTTTCGAAAAAATACAGGTTGACTTCTGGCAGCGTACGAAGAAGAAGAAAGAAGATTGGCATCCTGTCAGTCTCGAGAGACAATGGACTTCACTTTGGAATTGATTGGCATCCTGTCAATCTCGAAAGACAATGGACTTCAATTTGGAATTGATTGGCATCCTGTCAATCTCGAAAGACAATGGACTTCACTTTGGAATTGATTGGCATCCTGTCAATCTCGAAAGACAATGGACTTCACTTTGGAATTGATTGGCATCCTGTCAATCTCGAAAGACAATGGACTTCACTTTGGAATTGATTGGCATCCTGTCAATATCGAAAGACAATGGACTTCACTTGGGAATTGATTGGAATTGATCCTGTCAATCAAACTATCAACGAGTGCATGAAATTATTACATTTTCTATTTTCATTATTTTATCAATCAAACTATCAATGAGTGCATGAAATTATTACATTTTCTATTTTCATTATTTTATCAATCAAACTATCAATGAGTGCATGAAATTATTACATTTTCTATTTTCATTATTTTATCAATCAAACTATCAATGAGTGCATGAAATTATTACATTTTCTAATTTTGTTCTACATAATCTTCTGCAGAAGACAACATGATTTGGCGAGCACGCAGTTATGGAGACGCTAAGTTATACCAGAAGGCAATGGATTTGGCAACACCGTCCTGTGATAATTTACATAAAGTCTACCCCTAATCTTCTTCCTGATATGCTCTCCTGTGTTTTTTGTCTAAATATTAATATTATGAAGGACTGCAGTGAAATTGGAGCCCAATGCTGTAAGAATGCAGTTTTATGTCAGAACTACACCGCATGACAACTAACATTTCGATCAATGAAAGTTTTGATCAAGGATTGAGCAAAATAAAAAGAGCACTGGAAAAAACCAGTTGACTAAGCTAAAGGAGCATTGTAATTATCATAACGATAATTACCACGTTTGTCCAGTTGCTGGGATTTACAGAGCTGAGGTATAAAGGCCTCATGCCACTTCAGTGTCAGTGTGTGGGCCAGTTTATTATTTCACCACTGATAGAGAAACTAGTTTTTTCATCAGGTTTTGAACCCATGTCCATTTCATTTCTTCCCCTCTTCTCATTCACCTCATTTCCTAAGGTGGAATGTATTGTACTGTATTTTTTGCCTATCAGTCTAGTGCATCTGACTTTAGCATATTTTTGTTAAAGGGGTTTACTTCCCATATATGTACAACCCTTCTGTTTCATGAGCCCAAACACAAGTAAGTGCCACCAGGATTAGGTATTGTGTTAAACACCCTTCTATACACTTGTGAAACATGAACAGCCTATAGCAGACCATTTCCACAGGAGAAACAGTACAAAGACTCTTTTCAAGTGTCTCAGAACAATTTTCCCATTGATATCATCTCCTGGGAGCTGTTTACTTCGAATCGCCTGACCTGGTGCACTGCCAACACACAGGTGCTTGCATCAGTGAGGAGAGACCAACGCATTGATGCAGAAAAAGCGAGCCGCATAAAAGGATAGAATACATGATGGGCCAATTGCTGATGCCCAAGTGTCTCCTACATGTGGTAGAGTCTGTCGTGCTAGTATCTGACTGTACAGTCATATGTAGCTATGTCTATGTTTTTTGCCCACAAAGCACTACTTGTGGTCTGAATCACCAGCTGTTGTCTGCCCACACAGAACTACTTGTGGTCCGTATCACCAGCTGTTGTCTGCCCACATAGCACTACTTGTGGTCCGAATCACCAGCTGTTGTCTGCCCACACAGAACTACTTGCGGTCCGAATCACCAGCTGTTGTCTGCCCACATAGCACTACTTGCGGTCTGAATCACCAGCTGTTGTCTGCCCACATAGCACTACTTGTGGTCCGAATCACCAGCTGTTGTCTGCCCACATAGCACTACTTGTGGTCCGAATCACCAGCTGTTGTCTGCCCACATAGCACTACTTGTGGTCCGAATCACCAGCTGTTGTCTGCCCACATAGCACTACTTGTGGTTCGAATCACCAGCTGTTGTCTGCCCACATAGCACTACTTGTGGTCCGAATCACCAGCTGTTTTCTTTCCCACACAGCACTACTTGTGGTCCGAATCACCAGCTGTTGTCTGCCCACATAGCACTACTTGTGGTCCGAATCACCAGCTGTTGTCTGCCCACACAGCACTACTTGTGGTCCGAATCACCAGCTGTTGTCTGCCCACATAGCACTACTTGTGGTCCGAATCACCAGCTATTGTCTGCCCATATAGCACTACTTGTGGTCCGAATCACCAGCTGTTGTCTGCCCACACAGCACTACTTGTGGTCCGAATCACCAGCTGTTGTCTGCCCACATAGCACTACTTGTGGTCCGAATCACCAGCTGTTGTCTGCCCACACAGCACTACTTGTGGTCCGAATCACCAGCTGTTGTCTGCCCACATAGCACTACTTGTAGTAAATCACCCAACAATAAATTGAGAGAAAAAAGTGGGGCTGGATAGCACATATGCTAAGGAAGGCAACATCCAACATACCTAGTCAGGCTCTCACATGGAATCCTCACGAGAAGAGAAAGATAGGTAGACCCATAAAAACTAAGAAAAAAGGAGAGAGGTAACTATGATCAAAGGGTTACACCTGGAGAGAGGCAGAAAGAGTAGTTCAGGTCTGTGCATGCTGGTGAGATGTAGTCAGTGGCATCAAAGGGAGTGATCACTGATTGAACAAAAGCTCTTTATTTAGCCAGATTTGATTTGTAAATGGACTGATTGAACAAAAGCTCTTTATTTAGCCAGATTTGATTTGTAAATGGACTGATTGAACAAAATATCTGTACTTAGTCAGATTTGATTTCTAAATGAACTGATTGAACAAAATCTCTGTACTTAGTCAGATTTGATTTCTAAATGAACTGATTGAACAAAATCTCTTTATTTAGCCAGATTTGATTTGTAAATGGACTGTTCAATCTCTTTAATTAGCCAGATTTGATTTCTAAATGGACTGATTGAACAAAATCTCTTTAATTAGTCAGATTTGATTTTTAAATGGACTGATTGAATAAAAGCTCTTTAATTAGCCAGATTTGATTTGTAAATGGACTGATTAAACAAAATCTCTGTACTTAGTCAGATTTGATTTGTAAATGGACTGATTGAACAAAATCTCTGTACTTAGTCAGATTTGATTTGTATGTACCTGCAGCCTATTCACTGATTCTAGCTAAGAGTATCTAAAAATCAGTTGTTGGGATTGTGGTTTTTTTAAAAATATTTTAGTTTTGAGTTCTTTACTTTTTACATTTCTCTAGTGGGATGTTACAGTGGCTCTTTTCATATCCCCGGGATATACTGAAGAAGAAGGATCTGGGCCCTCCTGACTGTAGTGAATGTGAGGCTGCCCAGTGTCAATCCCCACCCTGTTGGACAGGCTACTGTAACACAGCCTATTTCCAAGAGCATGACAAGGATATGACGGTGCTCGTCTTAATTTCACCTAACCCTGACTGCTAGTCTTGACTTCTCATTGTCATTATTTCCAGAGACACAGGCTCAAATTGCAGTAAGGTCTAGGTGTTTTTCTATAAATGCTAAAATATAAACATAGTCTGCACACTGCATGGCAATTGCAGGGACAAGCTGCATTTATTTCTCAGTTCTTTTTTTTTTTTTTTAGAAACCTGGATCCAAATAATGGAAATAAGCTCCTTAACAGAGTTGAAATTAAGGACGCACCTCAGACAGAACAGAGGATGTTTACAACAGAACATAGCTTTTTGATGGATGTTTTTGGGGAGTGACATGCTGCAGTATACCCAGTTGTAAATAGATATCTGACTTAAAGTTAGGGAAGACAAGGCAATAGGGAAAGGAACTTTGACTCCAGTCTGCAACTTGTGGACAATCGAAGTAAATGGGAGAGAAGTAAAGGCTGTGACAAGTCATTTCATATTATCAGCCCACTTGTGCTGTTAGATGTTGTGGGAGATGGATCGTTTTTGGTGTGGCATCTGTATAGTTGTTATTTTCAATCCAAACCTCTAGTGCTTCTTTAACATCCTCAATTGACTTTTTTCTTGATCTTCCACTTACTTTGAAACCCTGCTGTCTGATATTATGAGCTTATGTTGCCAGTAGGTCAACTTGTATTCAAGTGGCACAGAGAGAACAAATTATTTTGTGTGAAGGCTGTGTTTGTAAATATATATACGCGGGAAGAATGAATGAAAATTGTATATATGTATCTTCAATGAGGATACGAGATACGATGAGTTATCTAAGAAAAGAACTATTGTTGTGGTTTGTTTTGTTTTTTTTTTTTTTTGGGGGGGGGGGGGGGGGGGATTTTGTGGTTGGGGAGTTTCTGTCCTTATCAAATCCCTATGGGAAATGAGATATAATCTTTATTTTTATTCCCTGTATAATTTGTTTGATATTATTGTAGATATTTCTTTTAAACTTGGAAGTTTATGGCTGCTCTGACCTTGCGCAAGCTTGATGTGAGAGTGTGCACATCTATGAGTTGGAAAGACTTCAGCGTACACTAGAGGGGTTCCTAATTTTTCACCCACCCCTCCCCTTTTTCTTGGTTATCCACTTGCTCTCAAGCCCTGCTGTGTGTGGCATTATAAATTTGTGCTGTGTGTGTAGGGTTCATTCAAAATTCACGTTTTGTGATGGTTTTGAGAGAAAAGTAAAAGAAAATCGTGGTACTATGGATGAAAAATATGGTTCTGTGAATGTAAATCAGGTTTTTGTTGTCAAAGCATGTGAACCATGGTTCTGTTGTGAGAGTGTGGGAACTGGTTCTGTTGTGAGAGTGTGGGAACCATGGTTCTGGTGTGAGAGTGTGGGAACCATGGTTCTGGTGTGAGAGTGTGGGAACCATGGTTCTGTTGTGAGAGTGTGGGAACTGGTTCTGTTGTGAGAGTGTGGGAACCATGGTTCTGGTGTGAGAGTGTGGAACCATGGTTCTGTTGTGAGAGTGCATGAACTAAGTTTGTGCTGTGAAAGTGTGAAACTTTTATGAAGATGGATGAACCAATTTTTATGATGCAATATTATGAGCATGAAGTTGAGTTCTTTGTATTACACTGTATAACAGTTAATAGTAAAAGAAGTGCCTGCGAATATATTTGTGATTTATTATTTTATTTGTTTGTTTGCAAAATTTAATTAATTGTAAAAAAAATGTTGTCACATTTTGGACATGTCCTAAGTGAGCCAGGCCAGATCATTCTAGGCCTTCCAGCAAATTGTCTTCATTCTGTGTTTGCTCTATGTAGCTTTTATCAACATTTTGACCTAATTCACTTTCTTCATCACCACCACTGCAGCTGATGACATACACCAAAGCATGTATGTGCTAGTGGGTTCTGTAGCACTTTTATTTACATGATGAGGTTACAAAACATGTGCACAATACTTTGTACTTCCTTTTGAAGACATGCAAAATAGGGGGCAGAGGTCTTTCCTGCAGAAAGTGAGACTCCTAAAAATGTAAAATGGCACCCTCATATCTGCTAATTATTAAAAGTACCAATGACAGATCATAAACTCCTTACTGCTATGGCTAAAAAAAATTTCTGACTTTGTCTTGTCAGATACTCATTTACAACTGGGTCGACTAAAAGAAACAGTCATACCTGAAAGTTCACAACATGCTAGTCTGACCACAACATGATTTTAACCTGGTACGTTGGGATTGTAGGCAAAGTAGGCCACACACTTTCAATTATAACACAAGGGACAAAGCTGCTTTATAGGCCATAATTCCTCATTAGGGTCCGGAGCCTTATCACGTAAAATAAAGTGCCACAAAAACCAACTCTGCATGTATTAACACTTTGACACACATCCATCAAGGATGTCAACTGTAGTGGTGATCCTATGCTCCTAATGGAGTGAAAAATAGGACGTGATGCAAAACATCCCCTTTCCTCTTGTACTTTAATGCCTCTTGAGACAAAATAGCCATTTCAAGTAAATCTTTCTTGAAACCACCATAAGGACTGGATGAAAATAATATTATTAAGCCAAGGGCCGAATAGTCAAATTAATGAGTCAAAGGCTAAGTGAAATAAAATTGAGCCATGAGCTGAATAAAGTCAAATATTGAGTCAAGGGCAGAATGAAATAAAATTGAGCCATGAGCTGAAAAAAGTCAAATAATGAGTCAAGGACATAATGAAATAAAATTTAGCCAGGGGCTGAATAAAAATGAATTAATGAGTCAAGAGCACAGAAGTCAAATTAATGGGCCAAGAACCACATGAAGTCAAATAAAAGGCCAAGAGTCACTTAAAGACAAGTTATTGGATCAAGGGACGAGTAAATTCAAGTTATTTGACCAATAACTACATGTCAAATGAATGGGTCAACCTATGCGGAAAACAAGTTTTGGGTGGTTCAAGGGCGGTATCACAATGAAACCTTGGTCTAACAAAACATGGTATTTCATGGGCTGTAGTGTCATGTAGCAGAGTAGTTGAGCACTCGCTTTTGAGAACTAATGTATCAGGTTCGATCCCCATTATTGGCATACCAAAATTAACCCCGCTGTGGGGCTAAAGATTCAGCAGTGAATGAGCTGATAGCAGCCGCCGACTCGTAGCTGGCTGCTTGCATCAGGGTCAATAACCCATAACTGACCAAGGGCCTATTTCGCCTGCAAGTGGTGGTCCTTGAAACAGACCGCACCCATGTAGTCTGGTTAAGAGATTAGGGATTGAATAGGGAAGGCAAACCCGGTCCCAAAAATGCTGTGCTGTAATAGGATGTATCGTACCGAAAGGCACAAATATCGCAGCATAGCTGTAAACTACGACACACTGTAACAAATGCCTTGTGCATGACAAATGCTGAAAAAGAACAACCCAGCAGTAAATGGGTACTTGATTTACTGTTAGAGAGGGAACAACAGTAAGGAAGGGAACTTACCACACCACATCATAAAATGCAGCGTCCTAGTACAATGATGTCTCCAACACTTTATCCCAGACAGCAATGACTGCTTGGGACTATCTTGACCTTTAACCTGTGAATAACTGTTCTACAACCTTGTAATTTATCATTGAAGAATTCTTTACTTACTTGAATATTTCTTCTATTTTCATCTCATTTTTAATCAGGGTTTTCTCTTTTATTCTTTTTTTAAATATTTCAATTGTTTTTTATAGCACTCCATCACCATAGTGTTACTGGGACGAGAAAGTGGAGTAAAGAATAGTAACATTGTCCCCTCTGTGTTTTCTGAGTTTCAATTGATGTAACCTCTAATCAGGTATACCTCATTTATTTTGCATCTGGATGTGGTTATGGAACAGAAGAGCTAAGTCATTTACAAAGTTCAGATCATCCAGCTGTTTTGTCAAATTCAATTTTTGTTGGTTGACATCAACTATCTTTATTTTAGTCTTAGTCGACCTGTGCGAGTTGGTAGTATCCAGCGGGTACATTTCTTTGCTTAGCGGCTGGGCTTGAGCAATTGTTGTTTGTGAATGCCCACAAAGAGTAGATTAGTCTTTTGTGAGACCTGCAAATGACGTTAAGTGGCGAGTTGCAGTAGCTTTCCTCACATCCCGAGTGCTGATGAAGGTGGACCAAGTTCTCTAGGCGGTTGTGCTATGCTTGGCTTCAACTGTGTCGTTCACTGCTTCAGGGATCACATCGATGCCTCATCTCGTTAGCGATGCTGCCATGAAAACAGCCCGTTTCCAGGGAGGGCTACTAGGAAGCCGAGGTGAGGGTCTTGGCCAGTATGTTTTGTCTGACCCTGACTAACATTGTCTGATCAGTATGTTTTGTCTGACCCTGACTAACATTGTCTGATCAGTATGTTTTGTCTGACCCTGACTAACATTGTCTGATCAGTATGTTTTGTCTGACCCTGACTAACAATGTCTGATCAGTATGTTTTGTCTGACCAAATGTCAGTCTTCCTCCCCAACAGAGTTGGTAAATGACACATGCGGTAGAAGCAGATGGAGGTTCATGATCAAACAACCTCAACTGGCAGAGCACCTAATGATTACTAAAATGTTCACCTCTATTTGAAGTCCTGCTTAGGCATCAATTTGGCCAACCATTATAAACAATCCATACAAATCTCCAACATGAAAGTGTTTATAATCCTTGATGAATCTACAATCTAGAAAATGTGCACTCTCCTTCAATAAATTATTTTGTTTTTCTTTATTTGACATTCAGATGTCATATTAAGCAAAAGAAGAATAGATTAAAGGTATGTATAGAATAATAGTACACCGTTTATTTTCATTATAAATACTTTATTACGTCAATGTTTCTCATACAACCATTACAGTACAGTACACTAAATGACATATAATAAGTTTGGTTTTTTTGTTGCTACAATATTCACTTTGCCATAATTGCTTAAAATTGAACCTGTCACACGATTGAAGTCAAGTACCAGTACATGTAAAGGTAGTCCCAAATAGAAGATTACTCTTGGCTTTCTCACTAATTGGTAAAGATGGTTTATGTTAAATGTAATAAAGATAGACTATCAAATTACTAGCATGCTTTTAGTTTCTCAGTAAAGCATTCAGTAACAATCCAAACATAGAGGAAAACCTATCATTAACACAGCATTGTTCTCTCTCATTTCTGGAATCTGCTAGTGGAGGTTTATAGGATTGAACAATATAAGCATCTTGCTCTGACAGTCACAGAGTAATGTGCAGGCTAGGTTTTAATTTCACAACAGATAATTTAAAAAAACTTGGGTGTTATTACTGAGGATTCAAACCTCTGTCCTTCAGACTAGTATCACAACCGCACAGCTACCTGCTCCTCTCATTCAAACTAAGCTGAACACATGTCGTTATACATGCAGACAAGGTAAGGTATGTCACATCTTGCTTAAGGCTTCTGGAATAAAGGGCAAATTAATGCCATCTTTGTTCTTATAGTGACCATCACATTTATAGACGTGGGTAGTGTGCGCCACATTGGGGCATGTTTAGCACCTAATGCAAGTTCTGGTGTGCAGAATAACTCTGTGAAAAAAACTGTTGGTTTTTTTGCAGATTGTGTTCTTCAATGTCGGATTGTGAGGTATGCCTCCAGCGTTAGCTATCCGATTTGTTGATGGAATTATAATATAATTATCACTATTATTACTTTGTGCTGTAATATTCTGCAGGCTATGGTATTACATTCAATAATAACAAAACGTAGCAACCAAGAGTAGTCTATCATCATATGCATATGTTAGTCTCCATACAATGAATAAATGATGTATTTATTATTATTGTTCCCATACAAATAAATATGCTACAATTGATGCAGAGTACAGAGAAAATATTATCAATGGCTATTGATACATCATACTATAAAGTGTAAAGGTAGTACAATAGCAGACTGTCATAGAGGAGGAAGTGTTGAAACTTCATTGCTGGGCCTCAGCTTTATGATGTGGGGGAAGGGGTGGTCAAAGGTGTAGGTGGTCCCATATTAGATACTGTCATAGAGGAGGAAGTGTTGAGGCTTAATTGCTGGGCCTCAGCTGTATGAGATGAGGTCGTATTGTCAAAAGTATAGGTGGTTCAATATTAGATACTGCCATAAGAGGCTATCCATAAAAGGTGGGGGGCCATAAAAGGTGGGGGGGGGGGGGGGTCATGTAAACAATGAACAACTGTTAACAGTGGGGAGAGAATAGTTAAATTGAAAGTGAACGTCAAATCCACACACCACATGACAACTCTTACACACAAATCCATCAAGAGTAACTGCCCCTCTTAAAGTTTCTTACTGTCCAGCTAAATCCAAGTAAACATTCTTCACATTTTGTCCCTCTCACCAGGCCTTCCAATTTTTCTAGACTCAGACAGAGTCTCTAATACGAAGAGTGATTAGTAACGTGTGTATATTTTTCTGAAAGCTTATAAGTTTGTCTATATATTTAAACTTGTCCCTTGTATTTTTATATTTACGATACTTAATTCTTTTTTAAAATGGTACACATATGCAAAAAAAAGAGTTATCTTCCTGCCTTAGGAGTAGAGGCTGTATATCTTAATATGTGGCATAGGATGTGTCATGAATCCGACCCCTTTGCTGTGAGTGACATGTTTTAAAGACTCTGTCAATAGTACATGCCTGCCCTACTAAACATGTTGCTGTACTAGGCGAAGAAGTACTGCCTCTTGGATGTTGACACTGCAATTGATGAACTTGCTATCCAGACCACAGAATTTATAAATCAATTGTAGTTCCAGTAGGAAGGAGTGTTCAATGGCTTGGAACAGAAGTATGCACAACCAGAAGGTTACTGGAACCATCAGTATTCACACTCTTCACCATTTTCTGACAGAAGTTGAGCTCCTATGGGTTTGCCTGGAGTATAGTGCTGCCAATTCTTGATAAAACAGAACAGAATAAGGAGGACTGAGATGGGCTAATGACTTCAGCATAGGAAAATAATCCCATAAAAACCACTACTGCAAAAGCACAACAGTTGCTTTGGTGCAGGCTTCCAACAGGAAGTCCCATTTCAGTGACAGTTCCATGCTCATAAATGAGGAAAAGAAAAGGAAAATAAGAACAAGAAGAGAACCACCGAGAGGTATAAATTCAGTGATAGGACTCACTACCGTTATTCATTCTGCCAGATTGGTTCGTAAACTAAACAGCCTCTGACACTGTTCTGAGGAAAGGGTGAAAACTCCAATGTCCTTGAGAGCAGTCTGAATGTCAAGTTGTTGCTCCGTCACTTTTCCTCGAGGTTCATCGAAATGTGAATGAAGAACCTCCTTTAGAAGCAGAGCTGACCCCTTGGGAAGTGTCAGCAAAATACAGGCTTCTTTGGAGCTGAAAAGGAAAAATATACACAAACATTTTCTTTAATATATTCTCACATCCTGATTGGCACTAAATATAAACACCTAATGAAGTTCACTTATATTATTGTTATCATTTTACCACCTTTTTATGCTTAGTTTAGCTAATTTTATTCTTTCTGTTTTGTATTTGTTCGTACAAGACCCTCACCTCATGATATATATCACAAACATCAAGACTACACATTATGTCAGGGAAAGGTGAAACATACTGATCAAGACATTCATCTCATGTTAGGGTCAGGTGAAACATACTGATAAAGACCACAAATCACATCAGGGATATGTGAAACATATCAAGACCACATATCAGGGACAGGAAAAACATATCAAGACCACACACCACATCAGGGACAGGCGAAACATATCTAGACCACACACCATGTCAGGGACAGGTGAAACATATCAAGACCACACACCACATCAGGGACAGGTGAAACATATCAAGACCACATCAGGGACATGTGAAACATATCAAGACCACATCAGGGCCAGGTGAAACATATCAAGACCACACATCACGTCAGGGAATAAATGTCATAATGATAATTTTTTCTTAGTTTTGGTGTTTCTGAGAGGCAGTCCTAACCTCATCTAGGGTAGACGACTGTCTAACTCATGCCCCCTCTACTAGAGCAGAAGACTGTCTAACGTATGCCTCCTTTAGGGTAGAAGACTGTCTAACTCCTAGGGTTTCACACCCCCACTATTCACGCCAGCCAAAAGTCTGCTGAGTGTGGAGTATTCATCTGGGTTTCAACGAAAATTCTCGATAAAGTGCATCTGATTAGCCAAGTGGTAATGTTCTCGCTTTTTACGGCAAAGATACAGGGTTCAACTTCAGTTAACCGTTAAGGAAGAAAAGTTGGCGAGGAAGGGAACTGACCGCTACACCCCAGCCATAAACAAGCTATGACCTTATACAATGAAGTCTCCAACATATCATCCCCAACAGCAGTGTCTGCTACGAGACTACATTTAGTTTTATCTAGAACAATATCCCATATATGATATACAAACTACATCTTCTTCTTCTGCATTCGTTCTCATTCTCTTCAGTCTCTTCTACCGTCTATCACTGACTTCGGATTTGTTCTCCTCCTGTTTCCAGACAAATCGTCCACCAATGCCCAGGGTCTCTTACCATTGTGCTTTAGGTCATGTTTTGTGCATGTTGACCATTTTTCATGTTTTGCATTCTTAACTATGAGTTTGACCTTTGCACATAATTTGTTGTAGAGGGTCTGATTCTTGTGATGGTGCTCTCTCGAGGGCTGTTCTTGCTTCATTTCTTTCAGATATGACAGCTTGCATTTCTTTGGTAAAGAATGGTTTGTACAACTTCCTACCGTCTCTTGGAATGCTTTGTGATGCTGCATTCAGAATAGCTCTTTTCACCCCATTTTTGAGTGTTTCTACACTGCTGCTGTCAATATAACCAAGCAGGTAGTCAGATGATTTTTGGAAGCCTCCAGTCAGCTTTACCAAAGTTCCAGCGAGTTTTCTGTTTGTAGCATGCGTTACTGGGAATGGTTATGGTGGTGAGGATTGGCCTGTGATCACTTCCAATGTCATAAAGAACTTGCAGATTACAAGAGGCTATCAAATCAGAGGAACAGATCGTCAAGTCAGGTCGACTGAGAGAGAGGTGAGCCCTGTGCAGCAGCGTTGGGGTAGAGTCTGCATTTTGCAATACAGACAAGTTGGTTGCATCGCAAAGCCCCCACGATGAATTTTTCTGTACTGTTGTGGTCAGTGTAACCCCAACGAGGAGAGTGTCCATTGAAGTCACCTGCAAGGAGTGTTTTGTGATATTGTGTTTCATGCAGATCTGGCAGGTTGTTTGTGGGGAGCTGTAAATGTTGTATATAGTGTACTTTGCTCTAGTGTGCCAGATATTGATTTTCTGTATGTCTGTGGAATGGGCTGTTATATGTGTGACATATCCTTGAATGTCATTTCGGATATAGGTAACTATGCCATGGCAGTTAGTGCACCCACAGGCATATCTAGTGTATCTGTCAAGTTCAGGTCAATGTCCTTGTGTAAAGTTTCTTGTAAGAGAGCCACATGAACCCTGTGGCTGTCCAAAACCTTGGCAAGCTCAAGCTTCTTATTTCTCAGACCACAAATATTTAACTATAGAACGTTAAATGAAAGCTTATTTTTGCACATGCCTCTTCCTAGGTTTTCTCGTGTTAGTATGTTTATGTTTGTTTCATACATTGCAGCCTGATCACCCACTGCCAGACCCGGACTTTGATGACTGAGACGTCGTCCGAGCTCATTAACAGATGATTAGATGAGAATGAGGGTTTTATTCTTAAACCCTTGCCAGTAACCCATCTGTACAAATGGGTCTCCTATTGGACAATACACATGCACCCTCTGTGGTTAGGAAGGAACCAGCACAGTGCTGAACAGACATGGGAAAAGAGAACCTGCATTCGTCGCACCATGACAATCGAGGCCAATCATAAAGGCACAGTGGCCCAGGACGTGACGATCCAATTGTCTGGAACTTTTAGTTACAGGTCTAGAGCCTAGGAGAACTCGGCCTAACCAGTAGACAATTGGTGGCGGGGAATGGGCGCAGTGAACCCTACCATTGCGTCGGTAACTTGGAGTGTTGCCAATGCACCCCCTCAATTACTTAATGTCAGGACAGTACATTTCTGGCTTCTGCCTGGGGTGGGAAGAAAATCTACAGACTAAACAGCCAGACAATGCCACCATGGATATAAAGCACAGGAATTAACCCTCTCCATCATGGTTTCACCCCCATACTACTTAGGTCAAATTGGAAAGACATCATCTTCAGTGCATGCAGCCTAGTAATCAACCACATATCATGCTCATGGACAGTTGATGCGACAACCCCTTGTTGCCTAAATGAACTATCTATCTACCTAATACTTTGCATTATACAGAAGTAAGTAAGGCTTAAAGACAACTAATAAGGGTTGTGTATGAGTCTAACATCCTCATCATGTAATGACCAATTGCTACAAAAACCACCACAGCAAAAGCACAAAGAGCTTTGATGCAGACTTCTGCAACAGGATCAACTGTATAAGCTTTGTGATGAGACCAACAAACAGAATACTTACAGACGAAAATATGAGGCAGGATTGTGGCTGTAGTCCCCAAACAAAGGAATCAAATTTCTTGTGATGTCAAACTGAAGCTGTAGTGCTCCTCCGTCATTAAAATGATTGGGAAATATTACCTGTAATGAGTAAGAAGTAATGCAAATGACTAGATAATTTCTTCGTGCTCTTTGTTCGCCATCAATGCCCTAATAAAATTATTTCTGTGTCTTGTTTTTACATTTTAAATATTTTGTTCTGTTTTTTTTCTCGTTTGCTTTGTTTCCTATGGCAGAATGAGTTGTACTATTATGTTTTGTTCTTACGACCCATTGTACTCATTATTTTAATGGGTTTACTTCCAAACTACCTTGGTGAATGTGAACATATGTATGTTTGGACTGTGAGCCATGTCACTAACCACTACCTTGGTGAATGTGAACATATGTATGTTTGGGCTGTGAGCACTGTCACTACATTGGTGAATGTGAACATGTTTGGGCTGTGAGCGCTGTCACTACCTTGGTGAATGTGAACATATGTATGTCTGGGCTGTGAGCCGTGTCACTAACCACTACCTTGGTGAATGTGAACATATGTATGTTTGGGCTGTGAGCCGTGTCACTAACCACTACCTTGGTGAATGTGAACATATGTATGTTTGGGCTGTGAGCCGTGTCACTAACCACTACCTTGGTGAATGTGAACATATGTATGTTTGGGCTGTGAGCGCTGTCACTACCTTGGTGAATGTGAACATATGTATGTTTGGGCTGTGAGCTGTGTCACTAACCACTACCTTGGTGAATGTGAACATATGTATGTTTGGGCTGTGAGCGCTGTCACTACCTTGGTGAATGTGAACATGTTTGGGCTGTGAGCGCTGTCACTACCTTAGTGAATGTGAACATATGTATGTTTGGGCTGTGAGCCATGTCACTAACCACTACCTTGGTGAATGTGATCACATGTATGTTTGGGCTGTGAGTGCTGTCACTACCTTGGTGAATGTGAACATGTTTGGGCTGTGAGCGCTGTCACTACCTTGGTGAATGTGAACATGTTTGGACTGTGAGCCATGTCACTAACCACTGCATAGGTGAATGTGAACATATGTATGTTTAGGTTTTAAGTTGTGTTATTCGCTACCCAACCCCCATGTCTTTATGAGGCAGATTGCTCTAGATCATGTTTTGCGTCAAGTGGCCCAGTACATCCAAACTTCAGCATGCAGTTATTTGGGGCTGCTTCTCTAGCCTTTGCCTGTCCCCCGCCTACCTTCTTTGATGTCAGCTTTTGTCTGTCCCCAGCCTACCTGTTTGATATCAGCCTTTGCCTGTCCTCACCCCACCTGTTTGATATCAGCCTTTGTCTGTTCTCAGTCCACCTGTTTGATATCACAGACTGTGGGAAATAAAGCCATTTTAAGAAATGCATGCTGAAGTTGGATGCACCAGGTCAATATGTGCAAAACACAATGCAGCACATGTCACCTTAGGCAAAAAAGGTAGCGCCAAAAATTAATTTACAAAATATCTCATTTCAGTTTTGCTGTTAATAATACCTCGTTCAAAATGAAGCTGTCAATACGTTTGGTAAGATGCTGCCAGAATCTATCAAACAGAAACTTGCTCAATTGGCTTTCCATAGTTGCCAGGTGGTCTTTCATAACGAGGAACATCTCACATGCTGACGAAGACAAGCCTAAAGTAGTTGTCAACTCCTTAGGTGTAGGAAGAGCAATCCATCTTTTTTTTTGGAGAGAAATTATAAAAAAATAATAATTGGCTACTGACAAAGACATGTTAGTTTGTTTTTTCACTTATGTAATTATTTAAGAAAAGATCACATGTAAAAAGAAGATGATTGTGTAAAGCAGTCAAGGTCACTAGCCGAGACAGACTAAGAAATAATGAAAACCTACAGGAAGAGGAAACACTGTCATGCATGGAGCATATTGACAGACATAGAATTTAATAGTTTGGACATAGGACAAGAATGCCTCTAAACCTACCTGCTGCATGAGCCTATAACATCAGACACTAGAACTTCAGAGCAAGAGGAATACCACACAAATGAGTGATTGTGTTAAAAAAGCACTACAGAGGCATGTATTGAAAAATAACATTGGTCACACAAATGCCATATGAAAGAAGATTGCACCTTCCTACAACATCTAGCGACATAAGTGGACAGATGAGTTGAGCTTAAGTTTAAGAAAATCTACAAAGAAAAACAAAATGGATAAAAAAAAAAGGTAATATTCTCATATTTCTCTACAATCATTACTGACCAAGTGTTCAATCAATCAATCAATGATTCAAAACCTTGACAGAGTGTTACTGAGGTAAAAAAAAGGAGAATAAATAATAGTAACCTACAAGTCAGTAAAAATTCTTGGTCATATAGGGCCTACCCATCCTGATGAAACTAAATACAGTAAGAAATTAATCAGAAAACATCTCTCCCCCCCCCCATGGTAGAAGTGGAGTAACTAGGTTGCCAAGTCAAGTACAATCATCATATCTGGGTTTTGGGGTCAAAGATGCAGCACTGAATGAGCTGACAGCAGCCAGTGACTCATTGCTGGCTGTTTGCATGAGGGGCAGTGACAAATAGAACACAAGACTTCTTCTTCTTCTGCGTTCGTTGTCAATCTCCCGCTACCAAGCCCTGAACAGGGCTTTGCAAGTAGTAGGATGTAGTCTGGAGAACGGAATGCGTTGTCGCTAGTTTACAGCTTGACTGCGATGTTTGCACCTTTCAGTCCGACACATCTGTCTTCGGCAGAAACACAAGACTAGCTAAGTTTACCTGAAAAACAGCCAGACATGAGACTAACTATGTTTACTTAACTGAACCAAAATATAAGCCTAACATTACCTGAAAGTTGTCAAGGCTTGGGTCTAACTGTGTTGCTTACCTATCTCTCCTATAAGGTAAGCTCCTGGCCTGGACATCAATAAATACATAGTAGCATGCTGCTTTGATCATGTCTGTTTCCATGCTTTCAAAGAGTGATGTTATCTCTTCAAACACAGTGTGCTGCACTAACACATCTGGAATGTCAGCTAGCACACTTTCCTGTCAATGAAGATGTACATATAACCTATGACAGATAATATCAAATTTAAAATAAACATATACTCCTTGAATTATTTATGTACATAACAGGATTTCGATACTAAATGCTGTCATTGCTGGGAGTGAAACAGAAAATGATCAATCCCTTTGCAAAAAGTCCCAAATTATGTGCAATACTTAATTTCTTAAGTGGCTCACTATACCTGAGAGGTACGGCGCATGCCAATTAAGAAATGAATTAAAGCGAGAAAACAGTGGACATTCAAATTCTGCAAGTTTCAAACGCCCTCTTAGGTTCAAGGGAGGTTAGATCAGGTGTCTAATCATATTGGAGACAAATGATAAACTCAGAAGTGCTGTGTACACGCTGTCCATGTAAATGAACCCTTGGCATTTAAAGCAGGCTGTTAGCGGCTGTCTGGGCAAACTTCTAAAGGTAATTAAATTCCTACCTAATAGTAGACTGATGAAGGCTAAAAGGAAGTGGCCTTTCCTTCATACAAAAACACAACAGGTCAATTGCCTCTCCACACTCTATTGCAAGTATGTACCCCAAAAAAACTTCTACACTCTCAGGCGTAGACAAGGATTGACTAAAAGAGTACCTACACTCCTATTGGTAGGCAAGGATTGACTAAGAGAGGACTTCTCCTAGGGGTAGACAAGGATTGACAGAGAAGACTTCTACACTCCCAGGGATAGACAAGGATTGACTAAAAGAGGACCTACACTCCTAGTGGTAGGCAAGGATTGACTAAGAGAGGACTTCTCCCAGGGGTAGACAAGGATTGACAGAGAAGACTTCTACACTCCCAGGGATAGACAAGGATTGACTAAAAGAGGACCTACACTCCTAGTGGTAGGCAAGGATTGACTAAGAGAGGACTTCTCCCAGGGGTAGACAAGGATTGACAGAGAAGACTTCTACACTCCCAGGGATAGACAAGGATTGACTAAAAGAGGACCTACACTCCTAGTGGTAGGCAATGATTGACTAAGAGAGGACTTCTCCCAGGGGTAGACAAGGATTGACAGAGAAGACTTCTACACTCCTAGGGGTAGACAAGGATTGACAGAAGACTTCTACACTCCCAGGGATAGACAAGGATTGACAGAAGACTTCTACACTCCCAGGGATAGACAAGGATTGACAGAAGACTTCTACACTCCCAGGGATAGACAAGGATTGACTAAGAGAGTAAATAACTTTTGGTTTTCACATGGAGCGACCTGTTGTTCTCATTATAAGGTGAGTTGATGATGTGTGCACCTCTGACATCTCAAAAACAGGAAGCTCTGGGGACAGGAATCCCGGTAAGCTAGGCTATATAAATAATCCAGAAGAAGGAAAACTCCAGACCTCAAACAACCTTCTGGGATCAAGACGCTGAGCAGCGCATGAGCTGCAGTGGTCAGCGACCCATAGTTGACTGCTAGCGTCAGGGCCAGCGAACCAGAGCTGCCAAGACCCTTCTACACCTCCACGCGGTGATCCTGGATAACAGGCTGCAGCAGGGCAGACTGGCTAAGGAGAAGGGATCGAAGAGGGAATGCTAACCCGGTACTAAAAAAATGCTTGCTGAAGTCGGATGTGTTGGACCGAAAGGTGCAAATATCGCAGTCAAGCTGTAAACTACGACACAACGCATTCTGTTCTCTGGACT
Source organism: Ariolimax columbianus (assembly GCA_036924085.1). Classification (NCBI taxonomy): domain Eukaryota; kingdom Metazoa; phylum Mollusca; class Gastropoda; order Stylommatophora; family Arionidae; genus Ariolimax; species Ariolimax columbianus. The sequence continues at coordinate 31,788,780 of JAVGWX010000002.1, forward strand.
AAATTCTGCTACTTAAGCCCTTTCAGGGTTTGGTAGCGGGAGATTGAGAACGAACGAAGAAGAAGAAACAACCTTCTACCTTGCAGATAGACTGGTGTGCTATATCATGTACTCAGTATTACACACTAGTCCTGAGGGGAACAACATGGGCTCCAATATCAACCTGAGCATTGCCTGACTGGATGCATAGAGCACACCTTATTAGTAGTTAAACATCTTGGGAGCACAGTTTGGAGAAGCTGTGTGCAGGACGCAATGGTTACTTGGAAAAGTCCAGAGGTAGAGCATTTTAGCCTTGTACGTTTGAAGAGCTCCCTGGATGGTGAGGACTGCATATGCTACCCTCTGTCATTCCAGTGAGCCTAAAATCAGAGAGGAATATCCAATCATATGCAGAGCCAAGATAGGCTTCCCGAGTGGAAGGATGAGGCTCTTGACCCCAACTCAACAATTGGTGGCAAAAAAGCCCTAGGATTAGAATGCCAAATTCAATACATATCTTTTTCATCTGCCCTTTTCTATTATCCGTGTCCCTGTTTAAAACAAGACTACAATATCTGCTCCTTTTGGCCCAACACATCCAGTTTCACATTTTTAGGACAGTTGTTTGCCTACCCTACTCAATCCCAAATCTCTCAGTCAAGTTTCACAGTCTATTTCCCGAGTTGCCATTTGGAGACAAAATAGGGTTTTGGACAGCTCTGGTTCACTGACCCTGGCACAAGCATTCAGCTATCAGTCACTGACTGCTGTCAATTTGTTCACCGCATCTTCGACCGCCAATTTTATCTAATTATAGAAAATAATGAAAATCATGAACCAGAGAGAGATGGGGGAACATCATACAAAAGATCATTGCAAACAAAGTGAAGTTTGAGGGAATTTGTTATTGTCTTGAAAGATGCCCCCCACATGTGACAGTGACTGACTGCTTCACCAGTCATTAGCTAAGGACCAAACAAGGCGGCCTTCTTTTTGGTTGTAACCTAGCAAGTGTTATATTTGTTGCTCTGTTAGCTTTGTCAAGACTTTTTTATTCACCAAAGTACTAAATTATTCAACTATGTAGGTTCTTCCTATATCATTGTGGCTTCCTGCTGTGATGCAGATTTGCCCCTATCATTTGAATTTTCACAGTGGTCTGACCCTTGTCATATTGAAACTTTTACTTAAAGACAATATCTATTACAACAGGTTCAGTCTTGTGATATGGATTGCCTCATACATACCAATGTACTAACCAAGCTATCATCTTCGCCAAAATCTGGAGTAGATTGGTTCCCAGAGCCTCTGATGGCTTGGAATGTATGTGGCTTCTGAATAGTAGACGATGACTCAGTCCAAGAAGTTTTCAGTGACCGATTATTTTTGTAGCACAGCAATTGAAGGAAAAACTGAAGATGGAATAAAGTATACATTCACATGAATTTCTATGGAACACCAGTATACATTCACATGAATTTCTATGGAACACCAGTATACATTCACATGAATTTCTATGGAACACCAGTATACATTCACATGAATTTCTATGGAACACCAGTATACATTCACATGAATTTCTATGGAACACCAGTAATTTGGATGCGTTATCCACATTTTACATCATTTTGAATGGGCTTTCTCCAAAAACATTCTGTTATAAACTTTTTCGTAGACTCCCCTCTACATTCATCTCTTCTACATTCTCTTTCTATTCCCTTGCCCTCTTCCACCTCTCTTTCAATATCACTCTCTCTTATGTCCATACATTAATATATGTGTCCTTATACATGTATATATGTCTGTATGTGTATATTTGTTTTGTTTGCTTATATATATTATATAAACAACAGCAACAGAAGAAAAGGAGAAAATGGGGAGAAAAGAACAGATGTGGTGGAGTTGGTTTCATCCTATCAAAAAGAGTGTCCGCAACAATGCTTGGATACAATTCAGTCAACTAACATGTCTTAACAGTCAGATTAAAAAAAGAGAAACATTACAATAATAAAATACACAGACATGTGCCCAATTGAGGACAACTAACAAACAGTAGAACATGTTCTGAAATTATGTCATCTCAATAAGAGGAACAGAGTGACAGTATGACACTCTCCACCAAATTGAAGGATAAACTGTATGGTGACTAGAGAAGCTGAGAGAGACTGTCAAATTTGAGGGAAATAGATATGATTAACCCATTCTGTGGAAATCAGTGATGCACAAAACATCAGTTACAATTAATTTTATCAAAATCGGTATCTAACACCAGTGTTTTTCTGTATCACTTGCACATGTATTTTTTAAACTTGTGGTATTTTGCATGATTGAATTAGGACTACAATAACTGAGAAACTACATTATTTGATCAGACCAATGATCAATGTATCAGGATTACAGACAGATAATCAATACATCTGACTCAGACTAACTGGAACAGAGAATAAAGTGACTGTAATAATGCTATTGACCAAATAACACAGCCCATGTGGTGAGAGCACACAAACAAAACTGCATAATTTTTTTCCCTTACACATTAATGACATTTAATGCTTCATAATAATATTTAATTTTATTATAAATACTTAAAGTCAATTACAATTTAATTATGGATCTTTATATCATAATTGTAGTTCAATTTGTTTAATATTGTTTTATTTTATTTTGAAAAAAACTTTACATTATAAAAACAATATCTCTCCAACCACACGAACAAAAATATTCTTACCGTTAGTTCACTCCATTCTTTCAACACCTGTGTAATGTAATGCACTGCATTGAGAACTGCACAGAATGTGGTGCCAGTTGGGGCAGATGAAGCCTCCTTCATAACTTGTACAAGACGCATGCGGAAATCTTCCAGTAACTCTAGCTGGAGACCTAGAAACTGAAGCTTGGCATCAGACACTGGAAGTCGTCTGTATCTGTCTGTAGATAATACAAAATAATGTAAATATGGAACGGCATTAATTATCTTACTCTTTGCTGCATTTTTATTTTTCAGTGTTATTCTTTTCCCTGTTGACATTTAGCTTACCGAGCAATATAGAGTCAGCACTCTACATTTGGTAGAGTTAGTCATTGTTAAGTCGTCATTGTGCGAGGTCTGGCTACTGGATACATTCCATCACCTCTAGGAAATACACTGTTGTTGTAATTGAAAAGGACTGGAATCAAGCTTTCCTAAAGGCTGGTTAGGGGAAGACAAATGCAGTGTTGGACCTATGCTTCAACAAATGGAGTGACAGGAAAATTATTATTTTTTAAACTGGGTCACATTTTACAGCTGAACTGAGACATCTGTATCTTTCATTCTAACACATCTGCTTTCAATAAGTCTTTATATTCAGGCTAACTATCCCTAGACGTTGACTGTCACCAATATGTGTCCTTGCTAAATTGATCCACATTTATTTATATTATTATCAACATGTGAGATTTTCAGCTTCAATACAGCCCCTACATTTTTATACAGGTCAAAGAAATGAATGAGATATGAACAAACTGATGGAAAAATTAATACAGAGCAGCAAGGACACAAAATATTGGACAGTTAAACATTATTTATTTTGATCAACAAAACACTCATAACAGGAAGTTGTAGAGTTTTATAACTTAACTTAACTTAATGTCTTTATTCTGGTTTAGAAGACTATGTAGTCTGTATACAACCAGTTTAATTTACATTACCTGGTTCTAAAAGCTATGCGCATTGAATCTATTCTTAAATGCATTAATTGTCCTTGCCTTCACTACTTCCTGGTGCAATGCATTCCAACCATTCACCACTCTCTGACTAACAAAATATTTCCAATTATCTAATCTGGACCTTTCTTTAATTAATTTGTAGCTATGCCCTCTTGTTCTTGTTGTTGGATGTATTTTGAAAAAAACTTGTTATAGTCTAATTTATCATTTCCTTTGATTATCTTATAAACCTGTATTTAGTCACCTCTCGAATTCTGCTTTTTTCTAAAAACACTAGATCAGTTTTTCTTTGAGTCTTTCCTCATAACTGTAATTCTGGAATCCCAGTATCAGCTTTGTCGCTCTTCTTTGTATTCGTTCCAGCATGTTTATATCTCCTCTACGATAATGACTCCACACCTGTACACAGTACTCCAATCTAGGTCTAACTAATGCTTTATACAGTTTGACTATCACTTCCTTGCTCCTATGTTTAACATTTCTTTTTATCATACCTAACATTGAATTTGCCTTTTTCATGCTACCTGGACTTGCTCCCTCACTTTACCTGTATGATCTATTATTACCCCTAAGTCCCTTTCCTTTTCTATCATTCTAATATTGTTCTCGCCCATTCTGTAATTATGTTCCATATTGGATCACTGTACATTTATCTACATTAAACTCCATTTTCCAGCTCACAGACCATTCTCAAATTTTATCTAAATCTGACCTCAATAAACTTCTGCTTTAGATGAGACACTCCTGCTTAGTTTTGGTCATCTGTTTCAGTTCTGTCCACATGTTCCTTACTTCCTTTATGTTAATCTCAAGCTGGAAGAAATACAGGTAAGTCAGTGATACTGATTCCTTGTGACTTTCCCTACATCGTATCATTTGACCTCCTGACCGAGGACTTGCTTCTGTCTTATTTGGTTAGGCTGAATTTTGTTTCTTATTGATTTGTCTATATTTGTTAAAGTTTTTTAGGCTTAAAGTTTCTACAGAATGAGGTAACCAGCCCCATGCCTAATCCTCTTTAGTTATCTCTTATGACATGCTTGGTAGGTTTATAATATTACTATTTTTTTTTCCTTGTTCGGGCCCAGACAACACGTCCGTTTATTGGCATTGATCAGAGACTAAAGTTTAAACAGTTTATCATCAAGAGCTCACCCATGGCTTGATCTTGGGCCTTTTAATTATGGAAGAAAGAACATGCCCACCTCACCCTACTATGAGTAGACTGAGAAGAGTTGTTTATGAGGTTATCAATCTCATTATGTAAAACAAATTCCTATAGCAACCACACCACAATAGCAAACTAATGCTTTGCTAGATGTTAATGCAATGAAGTGAACTGCAGTGGTGGCCCATGCTCCTATTGAAGCAGAAAAGGAAAAATAATGATGATCTTTAAGACCCAAGTATGACTGTGAAAAGATAAGACTAAGGAGGGTTGTGCATGAGGATGGCAACCTCACCATGTAAAAGAAAGTGCTAGAGAAATCACTACTGCAAGAGTACAAACAAAGATGCTTTAAATGAAAATCTAACATTATTTTTTATTCCTCCAAATTTATTCAGAAAAATTGGCACAAAACTATTATTTTTATACGTAGTCTCCATTGCATTTGACACAAGTTCCTCCGTCATCTACAAAGTGCATGGATACCTCTACAAAAAAAGTTTTTTAATCTCATGTAGCCTCTCATACACCAAGTCATTTTAATTCTGGAGTCAGCTTGCAGACATTATGTGGAACTGGAGCACATAATGCATGATGCAGTGTGCTGAACCTTGACTGATCTCCAGAAGTGTGCTTATTCTTGCTATTTCATTCAATCATTGTGATTTTTCATCATAATCCATTGAACTGCTATAATCAACTATGGTGTTAGTTCTTCTTCTTTGCTATTTGTCTCAAACCCCGGCTACCATGCTCTGAAAAGGGCTTTGCAAGTAGCAGGATGTAGTCCAGAGAATGAAATGCGTTGTGTCGAAGTTTACAACTTGACTGTGATATTTGCACCTTTCGGTCCGCCACATCCGACTTCATCATCATTATTAAGTGCCCTGTCGGCTGGCATTGGCAATCATGGACCTCCAACCATTTCTGTCATGTGTGTCATTTACCAACTCTGTTGTTGATTGTTGCCCGTGACATTCTCTCAGGCTGTCCAGCATCTTCTCTCTCGGCCTTCCTCTGTCTCTCTTTCCTGCTATCTTTCCCGTTGTCACAACGTGCTCCAAGCCACCTCTTCTCATAACATGCTAAAAAAAGGATGACTGTCTTGTTCTGATTCTTGCAGTAAGTTCTCTTTGTGTTTGTGCCTCCTCAAGTACTGTATCATTAGTCTTCTTTGCAGTCCATGGGATCTGCAGCATTCTTCTGTAAAACCACATCACTGTTGCTTCCAAAGATCTAAGCGTTTGCTTGCTAATTGGTACCGGTTTAGCCTATTCTCTTCAATCCCGTCTCTTGAGCCAGTCTGCCCTGATGGAGCTTGTTATCACGAATTACCACATGGAGGTGGAGCAGGGTCTTGGCAGCTCTGAGTCGCTGACCCTGACGCTAGCAGTTAACTTTGAGTCGCTAACTACAGTTCATGCATCTTGATCCCTCTGGTGTTAGTAATTGGTGTGCCTAATCTGGTTAAGAACAATCTGTCAGAGAACTCACAGCATTTCAGAACTTCCTACTCCACTAGTACACTTGCTGTAGTGATAGGAATGTATCATCATACTGAACCTTCATTTGCCTATAAATTTGTTTTAACTCCTTCGCTGCGAAAAAAATGGTTAATATAACGCTGCTTCTTTTTGCTGTGTGTCATTAGTGGGGAGGACATTTTTAAACAGCTACTATGATGTATGATGTTATGTGACTCATCTGCACTGTGTTACCACCTGCGGGACACTCTTGAAGTCCTTATTAATGATACTGCCAACTTACCTGACATTGACACAGTGTTTCACGTTTCTATCAAAATATCACGACTTTGATTTGAAGCCCGCTCATATATGCTTCACTGCAGCCTTTCTACAAAGGCGCCAACGACATCAGTGGTCCCATGCTCCTACTGCAGTAAAATAGTACATCATCATCAATGGATCAGTTATTCACACTCAAATAACAATTATAAATATGAATTAAAAAACAAACCTGTTATTGTATGCAGCAGAGTCATGAAGCTTTCAGCACATTCCGGAACTTTGACCTCGTCTAGATCTGTGATATCTTTGTACTGTGATTCCCAACAACTTGGAGATTGAAGCATCTGTTCTATCTTCTGCATTGCAACTGAGAAAGAAACAGACAAGGTAATGGAATTAAATATTATTTATTACACATTGTCTCGAGTATTTCATCTTTAGTCAGCAGACTTGACCGCTGTTCTGGAATGAAGTGTTAGTGACTTCAGTATACTAACTCATATAATGTGTGAGGTGGGGTGGTCAGTTCCCTTCCTTGCTGCCTTTTTTCTTTCCTAATCATAAGTCAGGGACCAATTTACAGTTGGAACGTGACAGTTGTGTGAGTTGAACACTGTATCTTCACCGTAAAAAGCAAGTGCTCTACCATTACACTCATCAGACACACACATTCCATCTGCAAACAAAAACATTAACAAAGCCAAATTTGTTATCAAAAGCCTCTGCCAAATGTGACACTCAGCAGCATTCTTCCAGACAAATATTTGCCCAATAGTCCTATTCTCGAGCCTGAATTCATAGCATGTAGCTAAGGGTATCAGAATCAGACTGGAGACCATCATCAACAGTACAGAGTGTCACAATCAAACGGGAGACCATCACCAACAGTATAGAGTGTCACAATCAAACGGGAGACCATCACCAACAGTATAGAGTGTCACTATCAGACTAGAGACCATCACCAACAGTATAGAGTGTCACTATCAGACTAGAGACCATCACCAACGGTATAGAGTATCACCACCAGACTAGAGACCATCACCAACAGTATAGAGTGTCACCACCAGACTAGAGACCATCACCAACAGCATAGAGTATCACTACCAGAGTGGAGACCATCACCAACAGTATAGAGTGTCACTATCAGACTGGAGACTATCACCAACAGTATAGAATGTCACTACCAGACTAGAGACTTGGAGTGTCACAATCAGACTAAAAACTATCACCAACAGCATAGAGTGGCACTACCAGACTGGAGACTATCACCAACAGTATAGAGTGTCACCACCAGACTGGAGACCATCACCAACGGTATAGAGTGTTCCTAACAAACTAGAGACTTAGAATGTCACAATCAGACTAGAGACCATCATCAACAGAATAGAGTATCACTACCAGAGTAGAGAATATCACCAACAATATAGAGTATCACTACCCAGACTAGACCAACACCAACAATATAGAGTATCACTACCAGACAAGACCAACACGAACAATATAGAGTATCACCACCAGACTGGAGACCAACACCAACAATATAGAGTATCACTACCAGACAAGACCAACACTAACAATAAAGAGTATCACTACCAGACGAGACCAACACTAACAATATAGAGTATCACCACCAGACTGGAGACCAACACCAACAATATAGAGTATCACTACCAGACAAGACCAACACTAACAATATAGAGTATTACCACCAGACTGGAGCCCAACACTAACAATATAGAGTATCACCACCAGACTGGAGACCAACACCAACAGTATAGAGTATCACCACCAGATTGGAGACTATCACCAACAGTATAGGGTATCACAAATCAGACTGGAGACCATCACCAACAGTATAGGGTATCTCGAATCAGACTGGAGACCATCACCAACGGTATAGAGTATCACAATAGAAAGCTTTCCTAGCATCTTTGTTTCCCTCACTATAAGGTCTCAGTAGTCCAGAAAAGTATATAATTTGTCTTGTGCTTAGTCCCTGATGAAGGGCTTTTGGCCATACAGTATAAATCATGATTTTTTTAAATCTGTGCACTTGTATTAACCCTTTACAGCCTTGTAAAATTAGACAGATTTGTGTCTTACAGGCCAAGGTAAGTCCTGCAACTCTGTATGTCAAATAGTTTTTTCAAAGTAAAATTCATCAATATTATAAACAAATTGAGTTAAAATTATGATTAAAATATCAAAAGACACATTATTAAACTATCTGACATGAAGTATTAAAATACAAATATATGTTAGTAGGAAGTGTTAAATGTCATAAAGGTGGATGGGAAAATACCACAATATTTTTTTTCCCATTTTTTTCACGTTTTCATATTTCTGCATTATTCTGGCATTAGCATTAGAAGTCACTTTCTCCTGCATCCTAGTCAGAGTCTGAATCGAACTTGTATTATCCATGTGTAATTTAGATGCATGATCATTGGCCTGATCAAATGTCATTTCTCGGCTCATGAAGTCCTAGTTCCATTGCACAGAATGCCACAAGTCTAAAAATCCACCAGATTCGTATATATTGATTTCATGGAAATAACTCTTCATTAAACAAAAGCTGCCTATGCTCCAGACATTACACCATACTTCTGGCTATTGCAAAACCTGAAATGTCATAGAGCCAATCGTCATTGATCCCCGTAGAATTCAACTGTAAGGAGTTAATTGACTCATACTTACTTATGTTATTATCTGCATAAAATTGTGTAGATGCAGATGTAAGGACCAGAATTGGAACTGCAAGAATGGCATTCCTGACACTAAACAACATATGGAGATCCATAGAAATCAAGATTCACACCGAGGTTATAATATCCAACGACAGTGTCAAGTTAGTGCTGCTATGTGAAGCCGAAACACAAAGAACCATCAAGGCCATACAACAAAAACTCCAGTTCTTCGTCAATAGATGCCTACAAAGGATAATGAGCATAAAGTGGCAGGACAGGGTGGAGAATGAAGACCTATCAGAGAGGACCCAACAACAGCCACTGGAACAACAAATTACGCAAAGAAATGGGGCTGTTTAGGACATATGCTACGGAAGACACCATCCAATATAGACAGACAGGCTCTAACATGAAATACTCAAGAGAAGAGAAAGGAGGTAGACCAAAAAATACACGAAGAAGAGAATGTGAGAAGAAACTATAATTAAATGATTACACCTGGAGAGAGGCAGAAAGAGCATCCCAGGTCCCTGTATGGTGATGAGATGTTGTCAATGGCATACGCACCAAGAGGAGCGACGTGCTTTGATTGATTTGATTGAAGTAACATAACAGTAACATATACATACACTTTTTCTCCATGATCAGCCACTTGGTTAGTGCCTCTGACAGGCAGAGGACATCCAAACACCCAGGAAGGATAGGTGGGTAGGAGTATGTGTTTCTGATTTCACTGTCAAAGAGTAGCACCTCATCAATCAGATGTGAGAAATTGGCCTCATCAAAAACAAGTTGTGGCAAGTCGTATCCTATCTTTTCCATCACCATCAGGACAAGGCCTCGCGTCAGCTCAGTCTGGTCAACAAACAGTTTACATTTATTACCTCACAAAAATGACTGTTCTTTCCGTTGTTTGGTGTACATGTTTTAAGAGTGCAATAGTACTTATCTTTGCAATTGTTGCTACTATTATCCAAATTTGTGAGAACCATCAAACAGAACTTGTTCTACTTTCATTTCTAAAGCTGTGAAGATGCATGTTATTCGTTCTTTTATTCCATGTGTCATTTATAAATGAAGAGGGGTTTCTAGAGCTTTTTTTAGACAATAGGCCAATCTCAACGAGGTGTACATTACCAAGTTTTGGAGAGCAATCTTTCCTAGAGGGGTTCACATCTGCCTGTTAAACTTGGAGAGCAATCTTTCCTAGAGGGGTTTACATCTGCCTGTTAAACTTGGAGAGCAATCTTTCCTAGATGAGTTAACATCTGCCTGTTAAACTTGGAGAGAAATTCTTCCTAGAGGGGTTAACATCTGCCTGTTAAACTTGGAGAGCAATCTTTCCTAGATGAGTTAACATCTGCCTGTTAAACTTGGAGAGCAATCTTTCCTAGCGGGGTTAACATCTGCCTGTTAAACTTGGAGAGCAATCTTTCCTAGATGAGTTAACATCTATCTGCCTGTTAAACTTGGAGAGCAATCTTTCCTAGCAGGGTTAACATCTGCCTGTTAAACTTGGAGAGCAATCTTTCCTAGATGAGTTAACATCTATCTGCCTGTTAAACTTGGAGAGCAATCTTTCCTAGATGAGTTAACATCTATCTGCCTGTTAAACTTGGAGAGCAATCTTTCCTAGCGGGGTTAACATCTGCCTGTTAAACTTGGAAAGCCATCTTTCCTAGAGGAGTTAACATCTGCCTGTTAAATATTAAAAGCTCATAAATTGACAACTACTACTTCTTCTTTGTCGTTAGTCCTGAAAAGGACAATTTGTTTTGTTGTGTCATAGTTTATCTGTGCCTTTGAGTCCGACACATTCGGTATCAGCACAGCATATTTTTGGAACTGGGTTTCTCTTACTGCTTCAATCCATATTCTCTCAGCCCAGCTGCACGGATGAGGCCTGTTTCCAGAGCCACCACTTGGAGGCAGAATAGGGTCTTGGACAGCTCTGATTCATTAGCCCTATGAAATGCTGACTGCTGTCATCTCATTCACTGCATCTTTGGCACCAAGTGATAACTGATTTGACTTAGTCGATCCTCTTCTACGAAGTGGAATGTAGAGATTGTTTCTTTTTAGTTTAATTCAGTGTAGTTGAAGTATCAACATCATTGCACACAGTTTAACCCATAAGTGCTCTGCTCTTCTCCATATTTTTGGAGAATCTCAGCACAATGCACGAACTCCGTAGCACTGGCGAGGATCCTGTAATAGATTTGGTAGATTTTAACATAAATTTTAATTTTGCCCGGACAGCGGCCGTTAGGCCTACTATTTTTTATTTCCAACTGCTGAGGGATTCTTAACGTGCATGACACTGAACACGTGCGTCTGATCTATACTACCCAGAGATCCGGGGAAATACCAGAAAGTCCAGGTGAAAAAAATCATGGTCTCCACTGTGATTTGAATCTGCAACCTCCAGCACCCGAGACCAATGTCGAAACCACTCAGTCCCACTATTAGGATTGTTTCTTTTTGTTGTGACCTATAGTTTCTACAGAATAGGGTACCTGACCCTATATCCAACCCTCCTTAGTCTGTTCTTTTATGACATGCCTGCTAGGTTTAAATGTTACTATACTGTGCTCTCCTTTCAAGGGTGAATAAAGGGATAAACGAAGGAAATGTGCAAATTCCTTCATTTAATATTCAGTGGTACCCGGGATGAAAAGTATAGAACCACTGCCACATTCTAAGAGTGTTGTAAAAGGTAACTAATGAAAGTTGTACTTGGGGTTGGCAACCTCATCATGTAAAATAACCTTGCCATTATATTCAGCCACTACAAAGAACTTAGATATACACTTCGTGTAAAGGGACCAACTGTGACATATGCTTCACATTGGAGCAGTAAGGTGGATGATTGTAAATGCTTGGAAACCAATTTCCTTGAAACAGGACCAGCTGCAGTAAGGTGGATGAATGAATATCCAGCTTCCCCTATGTAGTTCTTGAGGCCCTAGACTGGCAAGGGAAGAATATGTCCACTTCATCTTACCTTAAATCAATCAATCAGTCATTCACTCCTCTCTGTGCATACGCCATTGACTGCATCTCGCCAGCATACATTGTCCTGGGCAACTCTTTCTGCCTCTCTCCATGTGTAACCATTTAATTTTAGTTCCCTCCCACATTCTTTCTCCATGAATTTGTATATCTACCTCTTTTTCTTTTCCTTTAAGGTTCCCAAGTGAGAGCTTCACTGCTATTTTGGACGATACTTTCCTCGGTGTATGTCCTATCAAGCTTTATTGTCTTCTCTTAATTTGTTGTTCCAGTGGCTGTTGTTGGCTCCTTTCCTGCAGATCTTCACTTCTCACCATGTCCTGTCACTTTATGCCCATTATCCTTTGTAGGCATCTGTTAACAAAGGACTGGAGTCTTTGTTGTATGGCCTTGGTCGTTCTTCATGTTCCTGCTCCATACAGCAGCACCGACTTGACACTGACGTTGAATATTCTAACTTTGGGGTGAATCTTGATTTCTCTGGATCTCCACATATTGTTTAGAGTCAGGAATTCCATTTTTTCCTTTCCAATTCTAATCTTTACATATGTACCATCTGACGTGTCAATTGTGTTACCCAAATAGGTATAGGCATTGAGCTATTTCAACAGCTCTCCCTCCGGCATAATTAGTTCTTTGCTGATAGGGTTGATTGTAAGGAGCTTGGTTTTCTTCGTGTTGATATTCAGTCCCAACTTGGCTGATTGTTCTTTAACCCTGTCAAATTTCTTTTGCATCTGGCTAGAATAGGTCCACTTCACATTACTTTGCATTGTCGTAAAAGGTTGGCTAAGCAAGGTTGTGCATGTGGCTATCTACTTTATCATAAAATAAAGTGTTACTACAAGAGTACATATGTGTTGGCTCAGGTTTCCTGCAAGGAGGTTAGCCACAGTGGTGTGGCGTCATGCTTCTACTGGAATGAAATAGAAAAGATGGATAGACAGCTTACTCGAGCACAAACGTCTTTCCTTCTGGACTCATCTAACAATGGTTGGATGTTTCTCTCGAGGAAGTCTGTGTGATCTCTTATCCAGCTCAGCACTTGTGTGAGGTACCACTCTGGCTGAAAATAGATGACAAATGGGTAAACTACACTTGAAGATACTACAAACAATTGGAGATGATAATTGTGCAAACTACACTTGAAGACTCTACCAAAAAATTAGCTATAAAGAAGCAAAGACATTCAGCAAACAATCTATGATGACAGAATGGAGAAACCAGCACAAAGAATACAAGCCAGAAAATGACAGCATAAACAAACTTTGAACCTCACCGGGATAGAAGCATAGCACCAGATTATCGAAGAAGAAGAAGAAGAATACCAAAACATAGGAGATGACAAATGAGGATACATTTGAAGTCATTTCAGAAAATAACAGTCGATGTCTACTGGAGAGCAGATAGAACAGTTTGGCATTCTCACTGGCAAGCCTTACTACCTAATGGTAGAAGAGGAGTGGCTAAATAAGTTTATATACAACTAAAGTACTAATTTCACTATTGCCTCAAGCTTGCCGATAGACATATTTACTTACTTAGGGTTAGTTAGTTGCCCATCGCTAGTGAAGATGGTAACAGCGTCTGGCATCTCTATTTAGATGTGACCGCATATGATATGATTGTGACAAACTCTACCGCACATATGGCACACGTGGACAGTATTAGTAAATGGGCCGTCTTGTATTCTGTCCTTTCGTGTACCTCGCTTTACCTGCGTCTCAGTAATGGTTTTCTGCTTAGAAATGCAAGCATCATGTGTGATGGCAGTGCGCCAGACTGAGCGGTTTGGAGCAAGCAGCTCCCAAGCAGCAACATCAACGCAGAAACTATTCAAAGAAACCTTCAGAGTGTCATTGTGTCGTTTCTTCTGTCCTTCCGGCGAGCACTGTTCTATCCTGAGCTCGCAGAACAATAGTTGTTTAGGGAGGTGTTTATCTGACATGTGAACAACATGAGTTGTTTAGGGAGGTGTTTATCTGACATGTGAACAACATGAGTTGTTTAGGGAGGTGTTTATCTGACATGCGAACAACATGAGTTGTTTAGGCAGGTGTTTATCTGACATGCGAACAACATGAGTTGTTTAGGGAGGTGTTTATCTGACATGTGAACAACATGAGTTGTTTAGGGAGGTGTTTATCTGACATGCGAACAACATGAGTTGTTTAGGGAGGTGTTTATCGAACATGCGAACAACATGAGTTGTTTAGGGAGGTGTTTATCTGACATGCGAACAACATGAATTGTTTAGGGAGGTGTTTATCTGACATGTGAACAACATGAGTTGTTTAGGGAAGTGTTTATCTGACATGCGAACAACATGAGTTGTTTAGGGAGGTGTTTATCTGACATGCAAACAACATGAGTTGTTTAGGGAGGTGTTTATCTGACATGTGAACAACATGAGTTGTTTAGGGAGGTGTTTATCTGACATTCGAACAACATGAGTTGTTTAGGGAGGTGTTTATCTGACATGCGAACAACATGTCCAGTACATCCAATCTGGGCTCTCTGCAGCAGCAAATGGATACCAAAGAGTCTCACCCTGCTAAGGACTACAGAGTTTGGCACTATCCTGCGAACCAATCCTGAGCAGTCTGCAAAGGCTGCTTACATAGAAATAATTAAGTTTCCTGACATGCCTGCTACAGACTGTCCATGTTTCATATGCGTACAGAAGGGTGGTTAGCACAACACACGATACACATTGATCTTGGTGCCAATACTGGTTCCTTGTCAAACGTTTGCTCACAGTCTTACAAAAGCAGTCTTGAAAATCCTGTTTGGACCTCAGAGTCAATATTCGCTTCTCTGGTGAGGGTACTACCAAGGTAAGTAAAGCTATCAACTGCATGTAGGTGATTGCCATGTACAATGATGATCGGTTCATTGTAGTCCTACCCCAGGCACAGGTAGAAACAGTACCTCTGTTTCTTTGGTGTTGACCATAAGATCAAAGTCAGTGCACGCAGTTGAAAACTCATCCATGGTTGTCTGTCTGCATGTCCTGTTCTGGTCAAGTGTTAATGGCGCAGTCATAAGCAAAGAAGAGATCTGATAGACATACTTACTTAGTTACTCCACTTTTACCCTGAGGTGGCAAGGTTTGCTCAAGAGAATGCCAGACTGTTCTATCGGGTGTCTTCCTCGTCCTAGTTCCAGTCTAGTCCCCAGTCTCTTTCTGACTGTTGTATATTGTCATCCCAGCACAACTTTGGGTCATCCTGGAGGTCTGAATCCTTGGCTCTTCGCTTCAAATGACTCCCATGGTAGCTAATCATCTTTCATTTTGTAGAGATGGCCAAACTGCAAAGTTCAGATTGCTGCACTTGAGTCTGCAAGGACTGTGTTTCAAGATCATGACACATTGTCAGATTACAGACCTTGCTTCTTCTTGTTACTTGGACCACCTTCTTAGATATCTCATTTCAGAGCTTTGGAGTTCACTTTTCTTGGTTAGGGTCACTGACCACGATTCGTCAAAACTGGCACATAGGCAGAGCTGTATACAGCCATCTTAGTTTTCATACCTTTTTCTGTTACTGGAAGTAAGTTTGTTTACAAAAGACAATGCAGTCATTTCCAATACTGGTTGAGCATGTGGTGCTAGACTGAGCACTAAACAAAGCATAGCACATTTTTAAATGGCTTATGACCAATTAATGAATTTTCTAGAAAGTGGAAATATTTCTTCACATACCTTGTCCAGACTATTTGTCTGTTTCTGGCCACAGAAATGATACCTGAATCTCTTCTTGAGTGGTTTCAGCATCAGTTCCAGTGGAAGTAACAAGGGCTTAATGCCAACAATATTAAGAAGCAGAGGATGTACTCCTGAGTTTTCGAGACTGATGCTATCCCTGGGACACCAAATAAGGAAAATAGGCCTTCATGATAAGTCAAGGTACAGTTAAACCCATGATAAAGGGGACGGCGTGGCCTAGTGGTTAAGTGGCACGGCTCACAACCAGAAGGTGCTGGGTTTGATCCCCATCACAGCACCGGCCGTTACCCCGGGGAAGCAAACCCTTAGAAAATGCAGGAGGAAGCAGACCCTTACATAAAATGCATGCTGAAATCGGATGCACTGGGCCGACAGGCGCAAAATAAAAACCACAGTGTGACGCACACACGCCTTGGGGAATAGATAAATAAGGCGAACGCAAAAAAAAACAAAAAAAACAACCCATGATAAGGAGCCAAAGATCCAGCACAGTGAATGAGCTGACAGCAGCAAGCGACTCATTGCTATACAGAACTTTTGGATTAGTAATAAATCAACCAGGAAACGATACAGTAACCCTCTTGCAATATAGAAAAAGAATGTTTTAAAATCCATCCCTTATCAATTGACTTCTCTAAACTGTAAAAGGATACGGCAATTGTAAATTCAGCAGTTTCTTGAAGAGTTTTCCCATGCGTTCTTTCAGCTCTGCTACATTTGTGACAGTCGGTGCCTTGATAGTGGTGACAACTAGTGGCCATCTCAGTGCTTTCAACACTTCTTCAAACTCCCTGTATGAAAGATAAATAGGTGCTCTAATGTAGGTCCAATATATAAACATGAAAAAGTAGAATAGGATATGAGGAGAAAATGCTGGTGTTGGATAGAACACAAATGAAGAAAACAAGCTGATAGCATTACTAGGCAGTCTCTGTTCTCAAATCTCCCAGAAGCATCAAGATGCTGAGCAACGTATGAGCTGCAGTGAAGAGCGACCCATAGCTGACTGCTAGCATCAGGGCCAGCAAACCAGTTGCCAAGACCCTTCTACAACCCTACACAGTGATCCTGGATAACATGTCGAAACAAAGCAGGCTGGCTAAGGAGAAGGGATCAAAGAGGGAAGGCTTACCCGGTGCTAAAAAAAATACATGCTTCCGAAGATGGATGTCTCGGATCAAAAGATGCAAATATCGCAGTGAAGCTGTAAACTATCAACACAACGCATTCTGTTCTTCGGACTACATCCTGCTACTTGCAAATCCCTGTTCAGGGCACGATAGCAGAAAATTGAGAACGAACATAGAAGAAGAAATCTCCCATCTGAGAAATAGAGGGTGATCAAAACACACAGAGAAATGAGAACTCAAGACATAAATAAAACGGATGAGGGAGATATTTTTCCTCTTTCGTCTGCTTGAAAATAAACGTCTGTATCTGCAATGCTGTCACTTATATAAACTTCACTGTCTTTTGTAGTTGGTACACATAAAGCTCCATAGAGTTTCTCTTCCAGTGTTGTTTCTCTGGGCCAGTGAGTTTTTTTTAGTGCATCAGGAGAGAGATGAAACAGATGTCATAGGACAGGAGAACTTGGTGTGCATTTGCTTAAAAACCAGTGCTCCACAGGGAACTGAATGGTTTTATAGTGATGATGAACTTGAAACTGTTAGCAAAAATCCAAATTTTCATTTAAAGTGATACAGTTTTTATTAAGCATTCTTTGTAACCTTATTTACTTTGTCACTTCTCTCTTCAACCATATAGTGTTGAGGTGTTCTTTCATTTTTTTTTCTCGTGACTTATAGTTCCACAGTCTGGAATAGTCTGCCCCATGCTCAAACTTCCTTTTTTTGTGACTTATAGTTCCACAGTCTGGAATAGTCTACCTCATCCTCAAATTTTCTTTTCTCGTGACTTATAGTTTCACAGTCTGGAATAGTCTACCTCATCCTCAAACTTCCTTTTCTTGTGACTTATAGTTTCTCAGTCTGGAAAGTCTGCCCCATGCTCAAACCTCCTTTTCCGCCTTTTACAACATGTCTGGCTCATTACATTATCTCTATTGTTTGTCTCTTCCCCTCCCCCCCTGCCAGTAACATACATGCAATGAAACATACTCACAAAGCGATTCTGTCTCTTAGTATTTTATTCCAAAATAGAATAGTCTCCTTCACGTAGCTGACCAAATGGTTGCAGGAAGAAGGATGCAGAAGGTTGAATATATGGGTTATGTCATTGAAGCTCTCAACAGCTGAATCCAGAGACTCAGTCATCAGTGACGCTTGAATCTGTGAACTACAATGACATGATTCATTATTAAATTCATGTACAAAATAAAATCAAAACACTACTGCTATTGTGAATGTTAACTGAAAAGCAAGCAAAGTTCAGTTGTAGTTTAACACAAGAATAGGAACAGATGAGTATCAATGTTAAGACACTCTAGTGGTACCCAGATACATAGACAGATGTGTACCAATGTTAAGACATCCCACTGGTAACCAGATACATGAACATATGTGTACCAATGTTAAGATACTCTATTGGTACTCAGATACATGGACAGATGAGTATCACTGTTAATTCACCCTAGTGGTAACCAGATACAGAACAGATGAGTATCAATGTTAAGACACCTTAGTGGTACCTCGATGCAGGACAGATGTGTATCAATGTTAAAACACTCCAGTTGGTACCCAGATATAGTAACAGATGCAGAAGATAACTAAAAAGGAATGTGCATGGATGCTAGCAACCTCATCACGTAAAGCCATTCCTATTGAAACCATCACTGAAAATGCTTTGACAAAGGCTTCCTGTAAAGTGACCAGCTGCAGTGGTGGCTCTATTCTTCACTTGGAGCAACAAAACAGAATCATCAATCACCAATGTCAAAAATTTTAAAGACCTTTATCAGGAACAGGACAAACAGAAACAGAGATTTCAACTACTTACTTAGATGCTCCTATTCTACCGTGAGGTGTAGAGGTTTACCAGAGAGAACTCCATACTGTTCCATCCACTGCCTTTTTTTCTGACCTCTTTCCAATCCAGCCCTCAGTACTTAGGGACTGTCGTATGTTGTCTTCCAACGTACTTTGGGACGTCCTGGGGGTCTGCGTCCTTGACTTCTTGCCTCCCATAACCGCCATGGTATCCGATCCTCTTCCATTCTACAGACATGGCCAAACCACTGTAGTTGGGACTGCTCCACTCGTGTCTACAGGGGTTGGACTTCGAGATTGCTACGTATTGTCTGGTTACGGATCTTGTCCATTTTTGTCACCTGAACCGCCTTTCTTAGGTCCCTCATTTCTGAAATTTGTAGTTGCCTTTCTTGGGCTGTGGTCATTGCCTATGACTCACATCCGTATGTCAGGACAGGTACAAAGCGGTATATATCCATCTTTGTTTTCCTGCTTATTTCTATTTTGCTGAGGAATCCTCTGTTTATTGAATGGAAAAGTCTAACAGCTGCTGCCCTTCGTGCAGTTAACTCCTCTTTGATTCCTCCCCTGATGTCTATGACTACTCCTAGATATTTGAAGTGGCTGACCTGCTCCAGTGCTTGTGTTCCCAGTGTTATCTGATGTCTCTTCTCATCTCTGGCGATCACCATGGTTTTTGTTTTGGAGTTGCAGATGTGTATTTTTCTCTTCTTCAACTCTTCTTCCCAGACCTGCAAGCTGATCTGAAGTGGTGCCTCCGATTTAGTGATCATGGCCAGGTCATCTGCAAATGCTAGCTCCGATACGTAACTTGGTCTCATCTTCCAGTACCCTACTTCATACTTTTTTGTCCATTCCTTGCAGGCTTTGATGACTTCATCCATGAATAGTATGAAAAGGTACGGTGATAGAATGTCACTCTGTCTTATTCCGCTAGTGGTCCTGAACTTTTGATTTGATGTCCGCACATAATTTCTGCATGTTTTACAGAAACTCTGTATGGCAGAGATCAGGGATCCTAGGATGTTCTTCCTTGTCAGGCACTCCCAGAGTTTGTCCTAAGGGACTTTATCAAATGCTTTCTCCAAATCCAAAAAACAGAGATTCATCTCCTTATCATACTCAAGAGGCTTTTCGCTCAGCTGTCTGATTGTAAAGATAAGGTCTTGAGTACTTCTGTTTGCCCGAAACCCACATTGTCTCACCCATATTTGGCTCTGCTAGACCTCTTAATCGTCATTCTAGAATCCCAGAGTAGACGTTCCCGGAGACAATGAGAAGGGAAATACCTCTGTGATTTTCACATTGTCAATTATCCCCCTTTTTAAATATTAGTATCATTATGACAACCTTCTTGTGGCGCCAAGCTGCTTTGAGATCTTCATGAATAGTATCTCTCCTGCCGTTCCCATGTACTTAACCATTTCTGGTGTTATACCATCATGTCCTGTTGCTTTTCCAATCTTAATTTTCTCCAATGCTAACTTTAGTTTTCCCATTGTGGTATTATTCATGGCCCCCTCCTCCGTGGCAAAGTGGTTAAGCCGTCGGCCTCGTGATCAGGTGGTGTGGGCTCGACTTTGGACTCTGCCGTCTTTTTCACGGGTGCTTGATGCGGAGTCCCCTGCATCTCGTAGTTGCCCCCTAGTCGTCTTGTCCTTGACTTGCCACTGGAGTGAGTGAGGGATAAAAAGTAGCGCAGTTAATCCTTACTAAAAATAGCGCTACCAAATTAATTATGCCATCATCGTCTACAATGGACAGCAGCCTTTGCCTTTTGCCTCTTGAATTGGGACTGTTACTTCCAGAGCTTGATTTTCCTCCACTCCAAGGAGATCTGAGAAATATTCTTTCCATCTGTTCATTACTTCTTCTGGAGTGGTCAGCAGCGCACCTTGTTTATCTTTAACAAATTTCAGGGGGCATGCCTTTTCCTTCCTCATGTTCTTTAGGGTAATGTAGAATAGTTTCTGGTTTTCTCCAGCATTATTTTCCAATTTCTCTTAAAAATTCCTCCCAGGATTTCTGTTGGACCTTGAGCACAGTCTTCTGTGCTTCTGTTCTAAAATGTATATATTATTTAAATTTCTTTGTTTGTTCTTCTGTATTCCTAGTCACTAGGTATTGCTTCCATGCCTTTTTCTTTTCTCGTATTATTCTTTTCACTTCTTCTGTCCACCATGGTGTACTCTTTCTCTTCCACCCTTCTGTGGCTTGACCGCATATCTCTACAGCAGCCTCGTTGAGGATGTCTTTTAATTTTACCCAGTGCATTTCCATATCTTTTTCAGATTCCTCTATCCTTCCTATTGCTGCTGTTATGAGCCCTTGGTATCTCCTCTTAACATCTGGTTCTCTTAGTTTGTAAGCCTTAATTTTATTTTCTCCTTGTGTGTTATTAAGTTTCTTGCTTGTTTATGGGTGTTGCCTGGCTGGATAACTTTTTTGATTTCTCTCTTTATTTTAATTAGGTAGTGGTCACTTCCTATCTCTGGTCCTCTGAACACTCTAGCATCCTTTACATGCTTGAAATCACTTTTCCTCACTATTGCATAGTCAATTATGGATCTTTCATTTCTTGCCAGCTCGCATCTTGAGTAGGCATGGATACACTTGTGTGGAAACCTTGTATTTGTAATAAGATTTTGTTCTCTGCAGAATCTCAGCAGTCATTTTCCATTGTCATTTAAGAGATCCTCTCATACCTACTCATCACCCCATTCCATCTAGAATAGTAGTTTCCAACTCTTGCATTGAAGTTCATTTTGTCAATCGTCAAAGTTCTTTGAAGGTGCTCATAAAATTCATCTTTTATGTCAGTGCTCTCATCTTCGTTTGGTGCATTCACAGTGACGAAACCCATTTTACTATCCTCCTCTTGTAGACTTAGAACCATCAATCGTTCTGTAATAAACTTCCATCCTTTAATGTTTGCTTTTTTATTACTATTACAATGATACAGCCCACCCTGCCCTGGCTCTTTCAGTCATGGGAATTCCGCTGTAGAGTAACATGTTGCCATCATGGTCCAGAACGCCCTGCCCATTTTTCTTTGTTTCTGTAAGTGCCAGGACTGTCAATTTTGCTCTCTTCATCTCCTCTATTAGCTCATTTTCTTTTCCGTTTATACTTCTTACCTTCCATGTTCCGTAAATCGTGGTCCTTATTTCTCGCATCTTCTTATGATCAATCCGGTTTTCTCTATGGTCTGACTTGTAATTATTTGTTAAGACAAACTGGTCATTAGTCTGTTGTGTCTTTGCATGGTGGGGGGGCTACCACCTTACAGCCTCCATGCCTGCTGACCCATTTTTGTCCACGGCTGGTTATTTATTAGCAGGTAACCTCCAAATTAGAAGGCCTTTCAGAAATCTGCAACCCTACTGACACACCTGGTAGAAGGTAGGTTTCTCCCCTAGGAGATTCCAGCAAAAATTAATCAATTTGTTTAAAATAAAATAGTAGCTCGCTATTGCTGTGTGGTAAGGTGTACGCCTCTCAATATACAAACGAAAGAAAGCGCGAAATGGCAGGGTATTTTTTTTTTTTTTTTTTTTTTTTTTTGCGTTCGCCTTATTTCTCTTATCCCCAAGGCGGTGTGCGTTGCACTGTGGTTTTTATTTTGCGCCTGTCGGCCCAGTGCATCCAACTTCAGCATGCATTTTATGTAAGGGTCTGCTTCCTCCTGCATTTTCTAAGGGTTTGCTTCCCCGGGGTAACGGCCGGTGCTGTGATGGGGATCGAACCCAGCACCTTCTGGTTGTGAGCCGTGCCACTTAACCACTAGGCCACGCCGTCCCCCCGGCAGGGTATTTGAATCCAGCAAGTTTCAAGCATTCCCTGGTCTCAAGGGGGGTGAGATTAGCACCTAGTTCTATTGGAGATGGACAATAAACTCGGAAGCCATGTGTACATGATGTACATGCAAAAGAACCATTGACAGTTGAAAATTGAAAAGAGCAGGCTGTTAGCCGCTGTCTTGGAAAAATTCTAAGGTAGCAAAATTTCTACCTAATAGTGACCTGCACGAAGACTAATAGAACACCTCCATCATGTAAAGACACAACAGGCTAATTATCTGCTTGTCTGCACATTCGATTGCAAGTATAACCCAAAAAAGTACCTTTTCACTCCCATGGGTAGAAGAGGAGCAGCTAAGAAAGGAGATCAAACCAAATAGATAAAACAGAACGAACATGTAGAATCATCTGAAAAATTGTCCTGAGATCTCAAAGCTATTCTGCCAGCTAGCTTGGGCTTCTCATTGTATGTTTTTCCGTTTCATTTAGTATTTACTGCAGTCTCTCACATACTCTATTCATTATATCAATACCACTGAAGCATGTTAGATCAAAATGCACTTGTAACAATATTTAGCAGCAACTTTCATAATTTAACAACACTAGGCTTTGATAGTGGCCCAATTTACTACCTATTAAAAAATCAACAAAAAGAATGTATATAAGGCATTTATTGCTTGCTGTTCCCTCTTCTGAATTAGTTGCATTGATCTCTGTGGCCATCACTTTTATAGTTGCTGTTATTGTCTTTCAAGTATGGCCTTAATTAATACTAACATACTTCACTAGTGAACTACCTTAACCAGACGCACACATATTTTTGTATGCATCCTTTCCAAAAAGACTGGACAAATAAATAGCAATGTTTTAACAGGTATTGACAATGTGTTTACCAAAGCCCCAACAGGGAAACAGAAAATAGTAGCACAGTAACCTGCCAGGCATGATATAAGAGACGACAAAGGATGGTTGGGCATAGGGCTGGCTGTGCTATCCTATAGAAAAAATTAGCCACAAGACATAAGATAGCTAGAAATAGATAAATTGTGCTAAACTGATAACATTTCGTTTGATTCAGTATTGTAAATCTGTTGGCTTAGCTTGGTTTCGTTCGTTCTCAATCTCTCGCTACCAAGCCCTGAAAAGGGCAAGTAGCAGAATATAGTCCAGAAAACGGAATGTGTTGCACCTTTCGGTCCAACACATCCGACTTCAGCAGGCATTTTTTTAGTACTGGGTTAGCCTTCTATCTTCGATCCCTTCTCCTTAGCCAGTCTGCTCTGTTGCAGCCTGTTATCCAAGATCACTGTGTGGAGATGTAGAAGGGTCTTGGCAGCTCTGGTTCACTGACTGCTGCAGTTCAATCGCTGCCGCAAATCTGTTCCAGTCAGCTTGTTTGTAATTTCATTGAGACGTTGGTTTTAGAGTTTGGGGAAAATACTACATACAAGTATTTATTGCCAACTTTATTAGTCTGTGGTCACTCAGTACCTGTTAGTTGGTTGAGCTCTTGTCTATAAATGTTATATCCCATAACAAGCAGCCTACATCTAGAGTAGAGATAATGTACCCCTTTCTGGGGTAGAAACTAAGTTTATTATTAGTTGTACCATGCAGTTGAAGTTCTATATTTTCATACTAGAAAGTAGCAATTTTTTGTTTTATGGACCACAAAGGTTGCAAATAAAGATCTAGAAAGCAAACATAGATGATATGGATGTTATATTGTCCACGTTTTTCATTTTTTTAAATAACAAATATGAATGTTTATGATTTTCTAAACCACAATTCAAATTATTTGTTAATTTGCTAAATCATAATTAAGGACTTTTATCAAAATCAGATCTAAAGTTTATCTAATCTTTTTCTTCAGTGTTCGTCCTGAAAAGGATTCTGTGACATTGTGTCGTCGTTTACTGTGAGACTGAGCTATCTGTGCCATTCAGCCCAATACATCCGGTTTCAGCATGACATGTTAGAGACAGGGTTTGCCTTCTCTCTTTGACCCGATTAACTGTGTCGCATGGCATAACACTAGCCATGGTTAGGTGGTTTGTTAAGAGCAGCATAGGTGACGCCTAACAGGCTATGGGTCTACTTTGCTCTAGTGTTTGAGTCTATTAAGATGGATTCGCACATCGGTTAACCACCCTCCTCTGCACTTGTCCCAGCGCAGCGAAGTAATAAGCTGCTTAAGCAGGAAATCCTCCTCCCGGCTACATCCAGATGATACCAGAGCTGAGACCTGCACAGGCGATTTTTGCCCCGATTGAAGTACAGGTCGACTAAGAACTAGGAATTATATGATTATGAAAACATTGTTATTAATTGAGGAAATAAACAATGATAAAAAACCTGATATCCTCTATTTTTCCAATGGTGCTCAAGTAATGGGCATATCTTTGTACTTCCTGCATCCTGTTTACCAATACACCCAGCTCACCAACCATGGGTTTCATTGCGTGGGTGTGATCAAAAACATCATGCCGAACTGATTCAAGTTTTACTTCAAGTTTGCTAATCTGGTCTGAAGTAGATTCTACTATGCTCATGACTTTGCCAATCTCTGAGGGGATTTCCGTACGGGCTAAAGAAAGCTGAAATGATAATGGTATTAAATTTATTCAAGAGAAATATTAAATATTTAAAATAAAATGAAATACCCAAAAAAATGTATTTTCATTTTCAAGAAAATTCAATGCTTAAAGATATTCTTGCTTGAAAAACAAATACTAACAAATTTAGGTAACAACTTTTTAAAATTTTATCTTTACAAATAAAAATATTCCTATTTTATACAAGAATTTTAATAATAGTAAATTCTTCCGTCGTACATGATGAGAACCACCAACATCATCCCATGTCATACTTTATCCTTTAGTATCAAGTCAATGCGCACGGAAAGTTCTATGACATGAGTTGCAAACATAATCTGCAGCGGCCACTACTGTTATTTCCTTTGCTCTAGACTTCCTGATTGATTGGTCATCTTTCGTGGGCTGCCTGAACACAAAGGCCTTCGCTGATTGCAGCATCCTTTTAGATTGAACCCTTCTAGATTAAGTGATTTGAATGATTTTGAGCCAGATTTTCCCGGGTGGCAATGTCTATTTAACAGCACTTAAGGGATTCTTTCAGACCGACCTTGAAACACTTTTTAGACGTCCCCATTATTCACTCAGTTCACTATACAGGATCCTCTTTAGAAGCCTTTCGCTTGATATTCGAGCAAGGTGGCCAGTACATCTCAGTTGGGTTTTTGGCAAAGGTTCATGAATACCTGACATGTTGGCTCTAAGCAGCACTTCATTATCTGTGATATGGTCCTGCCAGCGAATATACAGTATGCGTCTCAGACAAGTCATGTGGAAGTGATTTAGCTTACTGGCGTCTCCAGCGTAGACAGTCTAGCTCTCACATGTGTAGAGTAGGGTGGGGAGAATGGTGGCATGGTAGACCTTCAGCTTAGTCGTTACGCTGATTTTATTTTTATCACTGTAACGTAACCAAAAAAAAAGGCAAAGGCCGCGTCCATCGTAGACGAAGATGGCATAATTTATTTGCTAGCGCTATTTTTAGTAAGGATTAACTGCACTACTTTTTATCCTCACTCTCTTGTCTCGAGCCGCCTGACCCCAGTGGCAAGTCAAGGACAAGGTGACTAGGCAGCGACTACGAGATGCAGGGGACTCCGCATCAAGCACCCGTGAAAAAGACGGCGGAGTCCAGAGTCGAACCCACACCACCTGATAACGAGGCCGACAGCTTAACTACTTCGCCACGGAATCCCACAATGTAACCACTGGCTGTTTATACGCTGTACCTAGTATTAGTTGGTACATGACCTTGGTTTTCTTTATGCTAATAGTTAAGCCAAAGTTTTCCCAAGCATCAGAGAACTGGTCTATACCCTCTATGAATATTCTGTTCTGAGCTACTGTTCAGAGCACAGTCATCAGTGAACAAGAGTTCACATATGTTGCTTACCACCTTGGGCTTTGCATTCAATCTGCATGGATTGAATAGACTACTATCCATGCAGAATTTTATTGATATGCCATACTTGGTATCCTTGAAGGTGTCCGTCAGCATAGCTGAAAATATCATGCTGAATAGGATCAGGGCAAGTACACATCCCTGTTTCACGCTGTTCTTGACCTCAAATAATGCAGATGTCTCGCCGTTGTCAAGTACATGTGCATGCATGCTTTCATGAAACTGTTTCACCAAAGTTATAAATTTGCTGTGTTTTCCACTTCCATACAATCAAATACAAATTTTGCCTAATGGTATCAATAACAGCAATGCAGTCATTGAAGTCGATATCGTTTGTTCATCATGTTTTAAACTCTCGAGCGAGTTCACACAATATTTTATTTCACAACATTAATCAATATCAATTTTGGAAATGAATTTGAGCATCAGAATTCTCCACTGTGTCCATTATTCAGTGTGATATTTATTTTGTACGTTACTTTTCTTCCTGTTCAATGTTCTATGTCATCCATTCAAGCTGATTTTTGTGGTCTACATCATTGACTGTTGTAGGCCACTGAGACCTAGTCAACTATCGTCTTGTCATCAATGTTACTGGTATTCTCTCTACATAACCCATTCTCATGCAGATATCATGCAGGAAATCTATGAAAATCACCCAGCATCCTCAATAATATACATCTCGAGGGGCAGCTAATTTCCAAGTAAACAATATAGGGTTGAAGCAGACAAAGTGGTATGCAGCCAGGCGGAACTAATGAAACTATCGTCACTGATCAGTACTGGCCCTCTAATCAGGAAAGAGCTGGCCAATGAAAACCCCAGATCCCCCAGCTCAGACCCCTACAGAGCCAGCATGACTGCGCAGTGGTGACTTCGAGGAGGCATTAACATCCCATTCGTCCGCTAGTCACTTTTGGGCCAAAATACACGACTGGAATGTAACACTGGTTGTCTACAGACTCTGCAGAGTCTTCTGGAGTCGAGAGGTTAGGCACTGACCTCCCAAAGCGATGAACAGAAACGGTGGACTATCGAATCCCCCAAGTTTTAAAGTGACCCTTGGTCTCACAGGAAGTGGGACCAGAGTGCCTGCATCCTGAGTTACCTCCAGTCATCTTGACACTGGTCCAAGGTAGCTCAGGACCAGAGAGTGAGGTTGATGACTTTCGCAGTTTCCTCACTATAATCCAAATACAGCAAAAGTTACATATCAAGACAAAACCACCTGTTGATGTCGCCATCATTGCGATGGGCAACTAATAAAAATTAATTTGTCAGGGTCCTGCAGGCTAGCAGTATTTCTGTTGTGATACCATCTTTGCGTACTGCCTTATTTTTCTTGCTATCTCGCAGGGCCGCTTCGACTTCTGATTTCAATATTTCTAAACTGCGCTCTTAAAGACTTTAGTGGGTTCAAGATGCTAAGCAGTGCATGAGCTGCAGCAGTCAGCGACCCATGGAAAAAATTTACTCAAATTATGTTATGTCATGAGGTCTTTTTTTTATATGAAATTCCCTGCAGCCACAGCTCACTTAACCCATTAAATTCCAGCATGACCAGTGATGGCTACCGTTGATATACTGATTTTAATTATTTTTCCGTACGCTTTACTCCTCACGCTAAATTTAGCCGCCACGTGACTACAGGTAATGACGGCTCCCATTGCAGTTTACAGATCGTTTCTATCACGTGTGATGTTTGAACCACTATTTTGTAATACTGCCTTCAATTTTTTTCTAAACTTGGTGCGGGCTGGAGATACCTATGAGTCAGATGATGGTGGTGGAGTATTTGTGGATGCAGTTGCAGGGAATGAGAACGAATCGTACGTTGATGAGAAATAAGTTCAGGAGTTAGAAGATGAAAGTAGTGATAGTGACCTCACTAGTGATGACGAATTATGGGTAGAAGACAGTGACAACCCCACAGTCAGGCTATAGTGGTGATAGAGAATGGTCAAAGCAACTGATTATATCAGTATTTAACGATTTAGTGAGGAAATAGTCCTGCAGATGACATAGATCCAGATCAAGATTAATCTGCTTTTGATTACCTTTCATTATTTCTACCTAAGACCTTTTTTGAGTACTGGGCAGAGCAAACCAATGCATATGCCTGCATCAGAATTTTAGAAAAAAAAGATCATTTGTGGAAACCTGTTTCTCCTGATAACATGAAGGGCTTTCTTTATCTTAACTATATGTTTGGGGCTCATCAGTTACCCTCCAGTGCATGAGCTGCAGTGGTCAGTGACCCATAGCTGACTGCTAGCATCAGGGCCAGCGAACCAGAGCTGCCAAGACCCTTCTACACCTCCATGCAGTAATCCTGGATAACAGGCTGCTGCAGGGCAGACTGGCTAAGGGATCGAAGAAGGAATGCTAACCCAGTACTCACAAAATGCTTGCTGAAGTCGGATGTGTTGGACCGAAAGGTAGAAATATTGCAGTCAAGCTGTAAACTATGACACAACGCATTCTGTTCTCTGGACTACATTCTGCTACTTAAGCCCTTTAAGGGTTTGGTAGTGGGAGATTGAGAACGAACAAAGCCAAGCCAGTTACCCTCCTACAGAATGTTTTGGTCTACTGATGAACTGTTGAATGTGCCTGCAGTGTCAAGTGTAACGTCAAGAAAAAGATTTGAGAATATCAGCAAATATTTGCACCTCAATGATAATTCCAAATTCATTCCATAACGACAAGATGGACATGATGCAATTTTTAAGACTAGACCTCTATTTGATCTTATTCTAGCCAAGTCCAGAGAACTAATGAGGCCTGAACAGGATATTAGTATTGATGAAGCTATGGTTGCTTTTACAGGAAAACTCCAGTTCAAGCAATATTTTTTTTTAAAACCCTGTCCTTGAGGAATTAAAATTTGGTGTGCCGCAGATCCTCATACTAGATACCTCTATAACTTTAAAGTGTATACTGGAAAGTCAGATAAGAAGATAAAGGATGGACTTAGTTGCAGTGAACCAAGGGAGATTGCTTTGCAGCTTTTCCCATTAGACATTTATCAGCAAAATTGACAAGAGAGTAAAGTTTACATTTTATCTTGACACATTTTTTATTTCTTCACTTGTTTAATTTTTCGCATCTAAAATACATAACACTCACAAAAAAAAACATGTACATAGAAGAGTACCTCTTCCATTTATCTGTAAACTGGTTTTTGAATCACACAAATACATTTAAAAAAAAAAAAATATTCATTTTATTGCACAAGTACGTCTCATTTTTGCGGAGTTATTCCCCTTGCCCTGGGAATTCAGTTATGAGTTTTCCTGATCAGCTGGGATTGAATGGGTTAATGGTCTGCAAAATCGTGCTTAGGCACCTTAACTCCTTAGACAATGGACAATAATGTATCTACAAAATAAAATCCACTTGGGCCAATTACTCTCACTCAAACTGACTTAGAGACTCAAGACTGACGACACTGTAGTCGACTGCTGCCCCGACGACGACGTCTGTCTAGCAGATGAGATACACAGAGAGATAGTGAGTTAGTAGGTCCCATCACTAGAGTAAATAGCTTTCCTATTACTAAGACTTACTTTGCTGTCTAGGTCAGCTATTTCATCTTCCATGTCTTTCTGTAGACTCTTAACATTTTGCAACGAACGTTTATTATCGGTGAAATGTTCATTCAAGAAAGTTATCAACACTTCTTGATTCGTGGACGATGCCATTTTGGTAAACATATTTTTTAAAAACTGGTAGGAAGAGTTAGAAGTAACTTGGAATTAACAATTCTGTTGTTTAGCTATTATTAGAAAATCTCACCTCTAAAATTTGCTGTCATTAAATTCATATTTTTGCTATATATCTAAGAGCATTCGTTATAAGCTAAAACAAATAAATTATTACATGCTTGATTTTTATTTACATCCCTTGTCTTTCGGTTTAGGTTTTAAAAAAAAAAATTGTTACGGTGCATAGTTATCGAAGGATAGTAATAATAACTATACGTCGATGAAGTATTGTAGTCACCCGGGATGAACACTTTTCTACGTACAGAAAGGATTGGCAAAACTACTGTACTGAAAAACTGCGTTAATGGAATGCATTACTGATAAATACACACATCCATACACTAACCAATACGTCCTGATATCGCCCAAAGGACTACGATCTGGGGTGAAAAAGTTCATGGCTGCTCCAGTAGAATCCAGAAAAACAAAACTTTAATAATAAAAAAAACAACTTCCAAATGTGTCGTAAAATTGCATCTAAAGAGAGCTGTACATCGGGACAGTGACCTCATTATGTAAAACAAATTGTTACAGAAACCAGCACTGTAAACGTACGTTTATGCAGATCATCTGTAGTGGAATCCTTTACTCCGACAGTGCATGGCAGATGTGTACTGTCTCCATGTCTGTTTAACATTTACGCAGACAAATTGCCAGACATATAAAGACTCATTATCTGTGGATTATCAATAAATAAGATTCAAATTTTTTTTAAATTTATCGTGCGGTCCATAGAGGCAATGCCAGGAATATCAATTGGTGGATAGAACACAGAAAAACTTGCGTTACGATTATGAGACTGTGTTGATAGCGCAGGATGAGTCAGACTTACAAAAATAGTCAGCATGGTAGTTGTTAAAAGCGAAAATAAAGACCTCCACTTAAATCAAAAGAATGGATCAAGATGCTGAGCAGCGCATGAGCCGCAGTGGTCAGCGACCCATAGCTGACTGATAGAGTCAGGGCCAGCGAAACAGAGCTGCCAAGACCCTTCTACACCTCCACTTGGTGATACTGGATAACAGACTGCAGCAGGATAGACTGGCTAAGGAGAAGGGATCGAAGAGGGAATGCTAACCCGGTACTCAAAATATACTTGCTGAAGTCGGATGTGTTGGACCGAAAGGTGCAGATATCGCAGTCAAGCTGTAAACTACAACACAATACATTCTGTTCTCTGGACTACATTCTGCTACTTAAGCCCTTTTAGGGTTTTGTAGCGGGAGATTGAGAACGAACGAAGCTAAGCCAAATCAAAAGAAATCAGAAGTAATAGTAGTAATGAAGAAACACAAATCTCCAAAATGCTGTACAAAGGTGAATGATACGTTACTAAGACAAATACATACATTTGAATACTAGGGCACCTATATAAGATCTGATGGGAGATCCCCTTATAAAATAAAGAACAGAATAGCCAAGGCAAATTCAGTCTTCCAGTGTATGGGGGAAATCTTGTGCAACAAAACCCTATAACTGGAATGAAGGAAGAGAGTTCTTAGATGATATGTGGAACCAGTACTGGCATAACGCAGCGAGTCATGGACATTCAGCATGCAAGTACAGAGTTCAATAGAGGCAACAGAAATGTGGTTTTACAGAAGAATATTGAGGATCCCATAGAGGATCCCAAAGAAATCTTATAACGTTGTACTTGAAGAGGCACATACACAAAGACAGTTTACGTCAAAAAATTAGAACAATGAAGTCATCCTTTTTCGGGCATGCCATGAGAAGAGGCGGGTTGGAACAAACGGTGACAACGGGCAGAACAGCAAAGAAGCTGACAAAGGGAGAAAATATTGGACAGCTTGAAGAAATGACATGGCGAAACCGATGAACGATACACGTGAAAAGAGGAAGTGAAATTCATGATCGCAAACGTCAACCAGCAGTTGATGCTTTTGAAATGTGGATATCTAGAAGAATGAAGAGAAGCAAACAAATAAGGAAGTCTTTGAGAAATTAGGGATGCAAAGAGAAGTAATGAGCGAAATAATAGTCTGAGAGTCCAGATATTTTTATCACGTAGAAATACACAACACCTTGCTGAAAACAATACTGGAAGGAAAAGTGGAGGGCAAACGTGTCAAAGATAAACAACGCTATAAGTTGGAGAATAACATCAAAGCCTGGCAGATTGCATTACCTATGTAAGAGACAGAGTATGTTGGAAATCCATTTAGCCGACCTTCTATGTGAACATGGCACACGATCATAACGGAATTAAATTGTGGTTAAAGTTCTGATTGTTTTCAGTTGTATTACATCATACGAGAATTCAAAAGAAAAACGAGTACATAATTTTAAAATACTTGATTTACTTGATGACTTGTTCTTCAGTGGCGATTATACATCTGCGGGTCCCAACTTCGTCTCCAATGATTTTTATCCTATGCTATGGAGGTCCACTGGGTAATAAGCTTTCTCTTTTGACCTCCACTACAACATTCACGAGACGTTAAAATGAAAGCTCATTTGTTGTTGAGTACCCACAATGAGTGGGTTTACTCTTTTGTACTCTTTTTGTGCGCCCTGAAAAGGACGTTAAGTGGCCGGTTGTAGTATCTTTCCTCACTTCGTGAGTATGCTGATGAAGACAGACCGCTGTTGCGCTACGCTTGACTTCATCTGCGTATCCCTCACTACTAAGGGGATCACATCGATCAACATCTCGTCAGCCAGGCCTGCCTTAAAAGCAGTCTGTTTCCAGGGAACCTTACATGGAAGAGAGATTGTGGTCTTTGTCAGTGTATTAGGCCTGACCCTGGCGCAACGTCCTGGTCAGTATATTGTGCCTGACCCTGGCGCAACGTCCTGGTCAGTACTTTGTGCACGGCTGGACAAGCGTCCCAGTTCCCCGAAAGCTCATTTAAAAATACAACAATTTAAATTAGTGAACTTTGTATTTTAAATGACTAAACGTTCAACCCTTCTATAATCGATGGAAATGAAATATCAGAACTGAGATGTGCTTGTTTAATTACTTTCCGTGTCCGACAACCTCCAGCATGCTGAACTAGACACCAGCCACAAAGCATGCTTTTTCGTTTGCCACTATCAGATGTTTCATTTTACAAGACTCCTGCATTTTTTTAACAGTTAAGTAGATGTTCTGTATCTTGAATGTACCCGCATTGTCAGACATCGTCATCCACATGTCCCCATTTTTGTCAAGTTTGACTTACACCTGAACACTTCAGTTCTTAATCTATTTAGGGTCCTTCACATAGTGTGTAACATATTATGCCTTGTGGGTTCCAGTCTTCATTGCACTTTTGATGTCACATTTAAATGCGGTTTCTCGCATGGTTGTGATGCCACACAATTTGTAGAGAGTTGTTTCTTGATTTCACACGTTCTTTTTTATATTTAAAAAAAAGAGGGTGTCTCTGATCACATAACTGTGTTTTTCCTTTCAGCTTCCAACACCACACATCTACAAATGTCCAGCTAAGCGACATTTTCCTTTGGTGTCGGTTTAAGGACGACACGCGCCCGCGACAGAAATGACTGGATCCTGAGTTGGGACCCGCTCAAGGGTGACCACCGCTGGAACAAGAACGGGTCGAACTAAGAAGTCATAATACTGCACATCTCATTTATTATCACATCTACCGAGCAGTGTATTCTGCTGATGAGAAACATCACGCAAGGGTTGATGATCGTAGTACATTGGGAATATCTTTATGCAGTGTTGCAAGCTTGCAACTTGCTCCTACTTTCTGTTTTATCGCCTCTCAGTATGCTGCCAAGATCAAGGTCTATCGCGAAGTTTTGCTTGCCATCCTTCTATATGTATGCGAGTCGTGTAAAGTCTGTAGCAGACATGTCAGGAAACGCACCCATTCCCATATGAGCTGACTCCACAGGCTGCTCAGGATCGGCCTGACATGATTGAGTACCGAACTCTGAAGTTCTCAACAGAGCTAGACTACGCTACTGCAGAGAACCTGAAGCAGATTCACTAGACATAGTGTTCGCATGCCCACGAGAGTCCCCCTTCAGCAGATATTGCACGATGAGCGCAGAACAGACAAACGCTCATCGGATGGACAGAATGAACGATACAAAGACTCTCTGAAAGTATCTCTGAACATTTTTGTTATTGATGTCGCCTCCTGTGAGTTGCTTGCGTCAAACCGCTCTGCCTAGCGCATTGCCATCACACATGGTGCTCACATCGTCAAATGCGACTCATCGCTGTGGTGCATACAAAGCGAACTACACGAAAGAATGGTTTGCTAGACGGTTCAATTACCGCCGCTGTCCACGATGGCACTAAGATATCCAGGAATGCAGGGATTTAACTGTGGCGGAGGCTGGAGTTTTGGCGAGAGAAATAGTTTCTTTCAGGCAGACTGTGGTGGGAGGGACATGCTACATGATGATGTCCACGTGTGGTAGAATTTGTCGGGCTCGGATCGAATTGTATAGTCATATGTGGACACAAGTGAATACACATGTCTGACGCTGCCACCATCTTCTCTTGCGATATACAAACAACTATAAGATAACGAAATACCCATTTCCATGTTACACTTAGCCATATGCACGAAGATCAGATTAATGCGTACATTGATTATGTCAATATTCTTCTAAACTTGTGAGACATGGACAATTACAGCTGACCTGCAGCGGAGGATATATGCCTTAGATATGAATTGTTTTAGAAGACTTCTAAACGTCATGTACAAAGACAAAGTTGCGAATGAGGATAGACGAGATAGAATTACAGCAGCAATAGGGCCTTTTGAAGACCTCTTGGCAACTGTCAAAAGAAGGAAACAAGCTTGGTACGGGCACATATCGAGATCAAACGGTCTTGCAAATGAGATCCTGCGCGGAAAGTTGCAAGGCAGACGACGAGCGGTCGACCGAAAAAGATGTGGGAGGACAACATAAAAGAATGGACCAATCTGACCAGAGAAGGCACAGACAGCGGCCGCTGACAGAGATAGATGGTGTGGGGATGTCTTCATGTGTGCCCCAACGACCTCACCGTTTACTGGAGGACCTGATATTGCCTGATTACAATGTCTAGGTACCGAGGTGTGTCAGTACGTTCAAATAAATATCCCCGCCGTTTAATCATAATTCTCCTTATCGCTTCTCTGTTTCTCAGATGGAATGCACACATCTGCGTTTTGCTGGAGTTTATTTTGATGTGATATTCATAGTATTCATCTATTATGTCTAGAGCTTTTGTGAGCTTACTCTACATTTCCTCGAAACATCCTTGTATGGCTATTGCAGTTTCCTCGACATGAGTCAACTGTTTTGTGTCTATGCTAATCTGTTGATCATTGGTGAATACCTTGTGTACCGTTTGGGGCAGGGATTTATCCAACAGCCTTCTCTATTTTTTCAGTGTTACATTGAATCGTCCATTCTGTAGTAGGAATGTATTACTATCCTGTTTCGTTACACCACCCGTTCTCATGCAGATATCATGCAGGAAGTTTATTAAATCTATGAAAACCATGTTCCAACATCCTCATTAGTACATTTCTGAATGCTGGGGTTTCTCGGCTAGAGTGAGAGGAGTGGTCGTTACTGAGCGCAGTATGGAATACATGTCAACAACCTCCAGTATGAGAATGGAGACGGAAGCATTGACCTCAGCACTGAAATGGATATCTGATACTTCTATAACAAAGGCAGTCATCGTGACAGACGCGCAAGTCGTACTTCAGAAAGTACAGAAGGCATGACAGGTACGAGTGGATAGCTGCTGTTGAGGCCTCAAACCTCCAGGCGTTGACCTGGATCTACTGTCCTGCTCATTGATATCTTGGCTTCACATGCTCCCTTCATGGGCACATTAGTGATGGACAGAAGTGCCATTTTGAAATCAATCAATGACCACCTGCTGGATGAGGACACCGCAATAGATGAAGCAGCAATCCACTGACTGCAAATTTACGACATTAAACGAGGTTCGAGCGGAGTGGGGCGCATGAAAGGACGGTGCAGGAGAGTGTACAACCAGCGAGCTACAGGGACCATCAGCATCCATACCTTGCGTCATTTGATGAGAGAGAGACTGAGCGCCTAATGGTATGCCCGGAGTGCAGTGACGTCGATTCTTAGAAACAGAAATAGAAGGGGTAGGCAATTTCCAGATAAACAACAGGTGCTGCAGCCTGGCGGAACTAGTCACACATCGTCCCTGATCAGTACTGGCTCTCTGCCTGGCGGAACTAGTCACACATCGTCCCTGATCAGTACTGGCTCTCTGCCTGGCGGAACTAGTCACACATCGTCCCTGATCAGTACTGGCTCTCTGCCTGGCGGAACTAGTCACACGTCGTCCCTGATCAGTACTGGCTCTCTGCCTGGCGGAACTAGTCACACGTCGTCCCTGATCAGTACTGGCTCTCTGCCTGGCGGAACTAGTCACACGTCGTCCCTGATCAGTACTGGCTCTCTGCCTGGCGGAACTAGTCACACATCGTCCCTGATCAGTACTGGCTCTCAGCCTGGCGGAACTAGTCACACATCGTCCCTGATCAGTACTGGCTCTCTGCCTGGCGGAACTAGTCACACATCGTCCCTGATCAGTACTGGCTCTCAGCCTGGCGGAACTAGTCACACATCGTCCCTGATCAGTACTGGCTCTCTGCCTGGCGGAACTAGTCACACATCGTCCCTGATCAGTACTGGCTCTCTGCCTGGCGGAACTAGTCACACATCGTCCCTGATCAGTGCTGGCTCTCTGCCTGGCGGAACTAGTCACACATCGTCCCTGATCAGTACTGGCTCTCTGCCTGGCGGAACTAGTCACACATCGTCCCTGATCAGTACTGGCTCTCTGCCTGGCGGAACTAGTCACACATCGTCCCTGATCAGTACTGGCTCTCTGCCTGGCGGAACTAGTCACACATCGTCCCTGATCAGTGCTGGCTCTCTGCCTGGCGGAACTAGTCACACATCGTCCCTGATCAGTACTGGCTCTTTGCCTGGCGGAACTAGTCACACATCGTCCCTGATCAGTACTGGCTCTCTGCCTGGCGGAACTAGTCACACATCGTCCCTGATCAGTACTGGCTCTCTGCCTGGCGGAACTAGTCACACATCGTCCCTGATCAGTACTGGCTCTCTGCCTGGCGGAACTAGTCACACATCGTCCCTGATCAGTACTGGCTCTCTGCCTGGCGGAACTAGTCACACATCGTCCCTGATCAGTGCTGGCTCTCTGAATAGGAAAAAGATGGCCAAGATCCATCAGCCCAGACCTTTACAGCGCCGGCGTGACCGCGCGGCGGTGACTTCGGAGGCATTAACATCCAACTCGTTCGCTGGTCACTTTGTGACGAAACTACACGACCGGAATGAAACACAGGTTGTCTACAGAATCTGCTGTGATCGAAAGGTCTCAAAGCGATGAACAGAAACGGTGGACGATCGAATCCCGCAAGTTTTAATCTGACCCCTGGTCTCACGGGAGGTGGGACCTGAGTGCCAGCATTCTGATGTGCGTCCAGTCGTCGTGACTTATATATTGTCCTTGGTCCAGGTAGCTCGTGATCAGAGAGTGAGGTCTATGACCAGCGCAGTTACTTCCTCACTATAATACAAATACAGCGCAAGTTACATCATCAATACAAACCCGTTTGCTGATGTCGCGATTATCGCTTGCGATTGGCAACTAAGTAAGTAGGAATTTGTCTACTTGGGTTATGCGCCAGTCATTCTGTACCTTATAACAGCAAGAGCTGGTGATTTATCGTGTCGTATATCGCTGTGAGATCGATAAAATCCACCTCTGGCAATTGCTTGCGATCGAACCCATTCTCGATGTATCGCATTAGGTTAAGGATTTGTTCGTAGCACAATTTTGTAAGGATAAAAACCGGCACTTTCTGTAATAAGTTTATCTTCGATAATATCTTATATAGGGCCTTTGCGCAGGATAATTTTACTCGAAAACTGTATATGTATGACCAAATAGTGATGCAAGTCTGAAACTGTAGGCGATTTCCTGTGTTTGAACATTGTTACAACTCAAGCTTTCCTTCAGTTTGTTGATTTCTGCAAGTCTACTTTACATGTGTCCATTAATTCTAGTATCCAATTTTCGTTTTTGGACCAACGTTAATAATTTGCTCTTGTCTCAGTTTATCTATTCCGGCTGCTTTATAGATTTTCATTCTGTTAGCTGCCTCGTTAAGTTCTCCAACGGTGGTAAAAGGTATTCCCATCGTATGATTGTCGTGTACCGCAGAGAGCGTTCTGTCTCTTCGCTTGATTTAATTTGAATTGTTTCCTGAGTCTGACATTTGTTGCTGATCTCACTGTTGGTTGTTGCTAAATTCAGATAAGTGTTAACTGATATGAACACCAATACATAACATGTGTGTCTGTTTTTTGTGAGTTTTGTTTTTGTTTTGTTCGCCTTATTTCTCTTTTCCCCAAGGTGGTGTGCGTTGCACTATGTATTTATTTTGCGCCTGTCGGTCCAGTACATCTGACCGGTATTTATTTATGGAGTGTCTGCTTCCTCCCGCATTTTATAAGGGTTAACTTCCCTGGGGTAACGGCTGGTGCTGTGATGGGGAGCGAACCCAGCACCTTCGGGCTGTGAGCCATGTCATTTAACCAATAGCCCACGCCGCCCCCTACACGTGTGGGCGATTTGATGCATTTCTTCTTCTTCTGGCAAAAAGGGCTTTGAAAGTAGCAGGATTTTGTCCGGAGAACGGAATGCGTTGTATCGTAGTTTACAGCTTGACTAAGATATTTGCACCTTTCGGTCCGACATATCCGAATTCAGCAGGCGTTTTTTTAAAACCGGGTTAGCCTTCTCTCTTCAATCCCTTCTCCTTAGCCAGTCTGCTCTGTTGGAGCATGTTATCCAGGGTCACCACCAGATCTGGTTCGCTGACCCTGACGCTAGCAGTCAGCTATAGGTCACTGACCACTGCAGCTCATGCACTGCTCAGCATTTTGTGTGTGTGTTTATGTAAAAGGTTTGCCTCTCTTTATTCTACTGGCGGAGATATACCCCTTTCCACCACAGACAGAAGTCTTTTAGACGATATCAGGACGTATTAACCAGTATTTGGATGCGTGTGTGCGTCTGTATGTACCTTTGATAGTTAAGACGATCTCAGTGGTCAACCTCAACCAAAGTGCAATGGAAGGGCCTCGACCTGAGTGTTAGGGTTGTGTAAGAGTGCGTGTGTGTAAGTGGTAACCTCCCGAAAGGTTCGAAGTCCTACTGCTCAGCATCTTGATCCACGATGCATTGTATAGCAACGAAACATATGTGCAAAAATAATCAAACTCGCCCATGTCTTGGCCACGTTTGTTTCCTGCACGAATATTCCAAAGTTGAGGGAAATACCATGACCTCCTTTATTATATCTTAGTAAGTAAAGGAAGCCATGGTAATACACCAACGCTAGTTTCAAGAATTTATAGAAAACATTCAATCCAAGAATGAAGACCTCACATTTTAAGGTAGCGTACATTGACTAAATAAGAAGAAGATGCTGAAGAGATTTTATGATTTTAAAGATGAAGTGTTTATTTTCGTAGACATGAAAGGAAACCCACCGTAGGAGTTAGAAAAAAAAAGCTGACTGTGGGATCTGGCATTTCATGTACACCTTGCAACTTATCTTAATGAACTCAAAGCTCTGTTGAAGACGGATGTGTAGGACCGAAATGTTCAAATATTGCAGTCAAGCTGTAAACTTGTGGGGTGAATTGCAAGCTGATGTTATTGTGCATGATTGTACTTAGTATCTCAAAATTATCCCTGAAATTATCAATTTCGCGGATTTAATTTCCCTGCCCTGTCTTTGTAAAAATCGAACTACCGTATTGTTCGTGTGGTCTCTCTAGAGTGAGGTTCATGCCGTTTACATTTGGTTTATGGTTATCGATTCCGCGATGGATCTCTTGAACCTAAGCACATCACAACTGCACTGCACGCAAAGCTAATCCAGTGTGAGTTTTTTCTGCTATGCACCCGTCTATGTTGATTTAAATAACTAGAGATCAGATCTGATGTTTTCCATATGATTTTCCATGTAGTCGGTGTTGCCAAAGGATTTGTACTGCCTAAGTCGGATGTGTCGGACCGAAAGTGTCAAATATCGCAGTCAAACTATACACTAAGACATAACGCATTTGGTTCACCGGACAACAAAAGTCTTTTCAGGGCTTGGTAGCAGAAGTTTGAGAACGAAGAAGAAGAAATAATTTGTTAATGAAACTAGCTGTTTCCATGGGACACCTGATTGTTCTATAAATTCCAAATTTTATATCGCAATCTTTGTATCTTCGTAGAGGTTCCTTTCCTGTCACACCCTCCCCCACCCACCTCTCTCAGATATACTGATGACAGTTATCCGATCAAACAGCATGGCGGGACTAGAACAGATGATCATGTCTGTTAAATGAAACAGTAAAGAACAACATCTCTACTTGAACATCAGCAAAACCAAGATAATGACCATAGAAAAAGAAAAAAAAAGCTCAAAATTGCTCTAGGAAAGGATGAAATCGACAGCATCACATGTTTTTAAACAACAATGGAGACTGTTCAAAATAAGTGGAACAAAGAATGGCCATGGCAACGCAAAGACTCAAGAAAACTAAGAATGTATGACAGAACACCAACAAACATACGTAAATAACAATTGTGAGGACATGCATGTTTCATGGGGCAGCAAACGGGTGCAAAAATATGGAATAAAAATGGAAGAAACGAGGCAGATGCAGACCAAAAAGAAGATGGGCACAATACATCAAAGATATTCTAAAGAGGGCATTGACAAAAACAGGAGAACTGGCAAATAATCATACCCTACAAGGCGGCGGTGATGAGAGCCACATTCTTCAAAGGATGTTACATGATTTCTTCTTCTGCGTTCAGGCTTTTCATCCATGGTAGATCCGTAGTTCCGTCTCCTAGACGAAGTCCAGTCTTCTAAAGATCTGGGTGGCAGTCCCCGACAGCTTCTACGTAACCACTGCTCCCTCTGGCCAGGCGTGGCATCGTTAAGTTACATGACGATGATGAACAGTTGTATTAATCTCCCAAAATGTTTCTTTCTTTTTCATCGTTCTTCTTGAAAATGATGTTTTATTACGTTATCTTGTAATTTACAGCAAAGCTGTTATATCTGCCACATTCGGACCGGCACATATGATTTCATCACAGCACATTTTTTGGACTAGCTTTATCTTCCATCTTCGATGTATATTCTTTCAGCCAGCCAGCACGAATTCATTTATGTTAAAATGCAGTTGTTTGTATGTGTGTGTATGTTGGTTTAAAGATTTGCTTTTCTGAATTTTACTGGCGAAGACACGTCCCTTTTAACTTCAGACCGTATTCTTTTAGGCTATATCAGATCGTATTCGAGGCGATTTAACACATGTTTATCAGATAATCAACGGAAAGGTTAAATTAGGCATTACAAATTTTTTTTTAAAAAGACCCGTCTACAAGAACAAGAGGACACAGCCATACATTAATTTAAGAAAGGTCCAGATTAAACACTAAGAAATATTTGTTTAGTCAGAGAGTGGTGAATGCTTGGAGTGCATTGCCACGGGAAATAGTTGAGGCATGGCCAATTATGCATTCAAGAATAGATTGGATGTACATTTGTATTTTTAATCAAGTAAATGTAAAAGAGACTGGTTGTATACATACTCTAGAGATTTTTCTTAACCAGTATAAAACGTTAAGTTAAGTATTTGTCAGTATATGAATGCGTGTGTGTATATGTTTGTAACGTGTTCGTTGTGCGTATTTCATTATGGCAGTTTTGCAGTACATAAGTTTTGTCAATGCTTTCTGTTCGTGGAGAAGTGGTCCTACCGAGATTTTATGTTGGGTACATTTTATACTTTGCACCGTTAGTTTTCAATATGCCTTTTTGAAATGTTTCAGTTTGCACTTCCAACGTCAAAATGGTACATTGATTTATTCCTTTGTAGCTTAAGAATTTATAAAGTTTTTTTTTGTATACTATAAATTATAAGAAATTATAGTATAGTTTTTAATATTAGGAGCTTATTTTTTAGTTTGAAAGAAATAAGTCGGACATACATATATATACTTTTTAAATTAAAAAAAAAAAATATTTGGCATTCAAAAGAAGTTTATACCTTTTCCTGGCTCTAGCCATTGGGAAGTGTGGATTGAATGAATTGTTGGGGAAATTTCTGAAAGATAAAATTGTTGGCAAATAGTAAGTTTTGTAAGCCGTATTCTTTATATTTGAAAAGGTTCCATATATAATCTGACATAATAGTCAGTTCACAGTGGCAAAATATCAGAACGTACCGACACTTAATTTCGACAAGCAAAACCGAAACGGAGAAATGCGCGAAAAGACAACCCGTGTCCTCAGCAGCACCACGATTTGATTCAATGTCGGCATTCATTGAGATTAAGAAGACTTGTCTATCCGCGAATTAAGGAATTTAGGAAAGTAACGGAACAGTAAGCGACGACCATGTCTGACCAGATGTCTTCAACTTCCAGAGCAGCAACTCCCCTCCACTATTTAGGTTGTCTCACTCTCAATTTGCTTTCATTGATTGGTCGATTGGACTGGTTTCATTTACTCGCTTAGGCTTTTTAGTTTTACAATTCTTTGCCATGATCTTGTAGATTAGTCTAGATCTATATGTTGTTTTATATTTTAGG
Source organism: Ariolimax columbianus (assembly GCA_036924085.1). Lineage (NCBI taxonomy): Eukaryota > Metazoa > Mollusca > Gastropoda > Stylommatophora > Arionidae > Ariolimax > Ariolimax columbianus. Next base: position 31,832,005 of record JAVGWX010000002.1, read on the forward strand.
ACATTTACTAGTGATTTACAAAAATTTGCTTACATGGTAGAATAGTGATAGTTGTAGGAATAATCATGATTATTTATTTTGTTACAGTTTACACATTATATTTATATGATTGCAATGAGATTGTTAAAACATATGAGACAGACAGATTAGTATCATCAGATACTGAGATAGATAGGGCGTAAATAAGTAGATCTAACAATAACATACAGTAAATGAGCAATTCAGCCGAATCTACTAGTCTTACTTAGAACAGTGGACAGGTTAATATAATTAAAATAATACAAGGTGGCTTCAAATAAAACCTAATAGTGGGATAGACATTTTTTTAAACCATGCCTTTGTATTGTAACTTGTCAATATGGCTTCTAAGGATGTCAAGAGTGTCCTGCGTGTGCCAGCACCGGTGCAGACGAACAACATGTGATAATTGCATTTAAAAGATGGCCGTCCCACTGTTGACATGCACCAAAGGGGAGCAGCGTTCTGTTATCCGTTTTTTGAGCAGTGAAAGGATGAAACCTATAGAAATTCATGGGGGATTGAAGGTCCAGTATGGTGATGCATGCCTTTCACTTCAGCAAGTGGGGCCAAGATACTGAGCAGTGCATGAACTGCAGTGGTCATCGACACATAGCTGACTGTAGTGCTAGCGTTAGGGCCAGAAAACCAGTCCTAATCTCCCCGTCCTCACTTGACTGATGGCCTTATGTTCCACCTCTCAGCTTACACAACGGGGATGTCTACCGAGCTTCTTGTCTCGTCTCAATGTAAAGCTGATACTGATGTCTACTGAGCCTCTTGTCTCGTCTCAACGTCAGGAACTCAGCGACTGCAGCTGCGCTCGTGCCTATGACAGACGACAGTGGTTCTGTTACTGGGGTTGTCAGGACGAGGCACACATGAGTCACGACATGTTGTCCAGAATGACAGCTTCATGTTGAAGTAACACGTCTCCCTCTGACGAGAATGAAATCTGGTCACGAGAGACAGGTGTTATGGACAACTCGAACAGTACATCACACACAGACAGATTCTTACACATGCGTGGTCTCTCTTTGCTTTTCAGTGTTGGTCTGCTTCGGTGGCTTCTAATTTTCTCTCTCTATTTTGGTCACTCAGTGGCTGTCTCGTAGTTTTATCTAGCTAACTCTTCTTGTCTAATATACTACCTACTAAACTGCACGGTAGAATTCCCTTTTCTGTCTCCCCCAGCTATTATATGCTAAGCTCCTCGCTTTGGTCAATGACTTCTACTTTCTTGAGTTCATTTCCCTCAAACTTTATTTCAACTGACGTGTTCCAGAGAAAGGCTGCCTTGTTTTTCAAACTACTGAATGACCTAGATCGTTGTGGAATTCCCAGTAGAATCGTGGGAAGAGAACCATTTTGGTTGGACAGTTTTAAACTGCATTGTTTGAGAATTAAGGACAATGCCCCGTTCAATGAACTGAACCTCTCGGGCAGGGTTCTCAAGTTATGTGTGGGTACCATGAACGGTATTTTCAGGGCTTGTTGGACCCTTGTAACACTAAATATCTTAAATCGATCTGTTCTTTGGCAACGGAGGTGTGTGCGTGTCTCTGCTTTTTACAGATCACAAACTCCGGGTACAATTGTTTCTATTGCAGGCACAGGCTATCCAATGTGTATGAATCGTGGTCACAGATGTTGCATCTCTCTTACGGCAGGGTGGGGGATGTCCGGGAAGTCTCTTGTCGCATTGACACAATCGGGTAGTTGCAGTGCTCCGTCACTCATCATTCCTTCTAATTACATGTCTAGTTCAGCTGATTTTAGTTTAGTCGAAGAATCAACGTCATTGCTCACGGTTTAACCCATAAGTGCCCTGTTCTTCTTCATATTTTTTTGAGAATCTCAGCACAAGGCACAAACTCTATAGTACCGGCGAGGATCCCATAATAGATTTGGCAGATTTTTTACATAATTATGAATTTTGCCCGGGCAGCGGCCGTAAATCTACTCTTTTCAATTTCCAACTGCCGAAGGATTTTTAACGTGCACGACACTGCACACGGACGTCTAAACTCTACTACCCAGAGATCTGGGGATATGTCAGAAAGTTCACATGAAAAAATCCCGGTCTCCACCGTGATTTGAACTCGCGAACTCTATCACCCGAGGCCGACCGACATATAACCTCGAGCTGTGTTTAGAATTGTTTACGTGTTGCAGGGTACTCTTTATGTGTGACATCCCTTGGATATCGCTATTGTGTTGGTATATCTGATATCATTGTCTGAGCATGAGGCGTTGCTCAACTGCTGTGCGTGTTGTTCTTATAGTTAAATATATAATTTAATATTATTTTATTCAGAATAACATTCCTCTATTCTTCTTCGTTCGTTCTCAATCTCCCACTACCAAACCCTGAAAGGGTAAGTAGCAGAATGTAGTCCAAAGAACGGAATGCATTGTCATTGTTTACAGCTTGGCTGCGATATTTGCACCTTTCGGTCCAACACATCCGACTTCAGCAAGCAATTTTTGAGTACCGGGTTAGCACTCCCTCTTCGATCCCTTCTCCTTAGCCAGTCTGCCCTGCTGCAGCCTGTTATCCGAGATCACCGTGTGGAGGTGTAGAAGGGTCTTGGCAGCTATGGTTCGCTGGCCCTGACGCTAGCAGTCAGCTATGGGTCGCTGACCACTGCAGCTCATGCGCTGCTCAGCATCTTGATCCCCATTCCTCTATTGAAAGTTGGTATATCACTTCAATCAAGAATGTTAATAATGAGATATCAGGTGGATGCTATTTCTGAAATTTGGAATGTAATTTACAGATTAGTCTTGTCAACATTATAATACATATTTGATATATCGTTTTTAGCTGAGAAAGCATATAGTAGATATATTAGTTCAGAGAGGTATTACATTTATAGCATGGAATTTTTAGAAAAATTTGTGACATCAAATTGTTATCTCTGAATCACTCTGATTTCTTTGTGACCAGGATTATTAATCACAATGTCTGGTATTGCACTTGGTCGACTTGGTGAAGAAAGGAAAGCTTGGAGGAAAGATCACCCATTTGTAAGTAAGATGTCATAAGCTTGAAAAACAATATCAGTTTTAAACTTTGGAATCAACCAATGTGAGAGACGGCACCCACTTACTTTACATCCTGAAGTTAGATTCTCATCAGCATGTGCCATGCTGATTAATGTATGAATCTCAACAGTTTCCCACCGATAGGGCTGTCCGTATATTTTGTTGGTGATTGTCATTCAAGACATGTTTGAAAGAGTTTGTTCTTCTTTCTGTTGTGCTCTGTCACATGTGTGCTTTGACCCTTTATTTCTCATAGTATTGGGATTGGGGGTTAGTAGTATATTGGGTCGTCATTGTGCAAGCTGGGTTTTTATTACACTCCCAACAGAAAAGAAACTAATATTCCTTACCTAGATTTGAACCTGTGCCCATATGGCTATAATTCAGTATCCTTGACCTACCGATGACTGGTAAACTTGAACAGATAAGTTGTCTATCACATAAAACTGTATCATAAACTGTATTTATATTTGTTCATAATTAATTTGACCAAACAATTTAAAGTAGCTTCTATACGTCTTTCTGTGTGTAACTTCTATTGCTTCACTTTAATAAAGTGCTCTGTACATTCAGGTCTCAATTGTGTACCTTTTTGATTTACCTAAAGACACTTTTGGGTTGCTCTCTGTGAGTGGCGCCAACTTTTGTCTCTAGCGGCAAAAGGGTCAGGCTAAACCTTGTTCTGGATATGCTTCAGTCTACACATCTGTAATATGTATCTGACATAAGTTAGGGAAGACAAGGTGGCATAGGGTCACTGCATCCTACCGTATGTCATCAAAGGTTATTAAGGAAAGTTATGACCAATAAATATATCCTGCTATATGATAGATCAAGCATGTCCAGAATACACACCATGATGTGTGCAGCACAGCTGAGTTGGTCTGGCCATGTGGTACGCATGTCGGATCAATGTCTACCAAAGGAGCTGCTCTATAAAAGTAAAGCCAATATTCCGTCACGCCATGTGGCGCATGGGAAAAATGGTGTTAGGTCCATATTATTTTGTAACCCATGGCACTTAGTGGATGATGTGGTCAGCATCACGCCGGCCGCCTTTACTTCCTGGACTAAACCGGTACCCATTTAAGGCTGGGTTGACCTGGGAGCCATTGCGACCTGAAAAAACATTTCCACTCCAACTGGGGAATGAACTCAGGACCACTCAGATGTTAAGCCAACGTACTAACCACTGCGCTACGCGGCTCCCACAGCTACTCTATGGACTGCAAAATGGCAAGAGAGCAATCGGTGGTCAGCGGAAACGGTACAAGGACAGTTAAGAAATTACTGATCCAGTACGGAATTAACCATAGTGACTGGGAAAGAATGGCTACCAAGCACTATTGCGGATGGTGTTCAGAGACATGAGGCATCAAGAATAAATGAGGCTATACAGAGACGATCCCTTCGCAAGTCTGCTCACATCAACCCTTCTTCAACCGCGGTGATAGGGGATATGCTATCTCCTTGCACTAAATGCGGCAGACAATTATTTAACATCTGCTAGCAGTTAATGTTGGCAAAGTGGTACTCGTTGATTACAATGGATGAACAACCTGCTATAAATGTCACTAAAGATGACTAAGAAGGCTATGCCCACTGCATCCTACTATATATCATCAAAGGTGGCTAAAAGAAGCTTTGATCACTGCATCTTACTATATATCAGGGATCAAGAGCCTGGGCAATGCATGAGCTGTAACGGTTAGCAACCCAAAGCTAACTGCTGGCGTCAGGGCCAGCGACCCAGAGCTGCCAAGACCATTCTCAACCTCCACATGGTGATCATGGATAACAGGCTACAACAGGACAAACTGGCTAAGTAGAAGGGATTGAAGAGGGAAGGCTAACCCATTACCCAAAAATGCCTCCTGAAGTCGAATGTGTCGGACAAAAAGGTGCAAATATTGCAGTCAAGCTGTAAACTACAACACAACGCGTTCCGTGCTGTGGACTACGTCCTGGTACTTGCAAATCCCTTTTCAGGATTTGGTAGAGGGAGTTTGAGAACGAGTGACAAAGAAAAAGACTATCATCAAAGGTGATGAACACGACTGCGACCACTGCATCCTACCATATATCATCAAAGGTGACTAAGTGAGGCTACGTTACTGCATCGTACTATATGAGTAATCAAATGTAACTTCAGAGAGGACATGACCACTCCTCATACATATCATCTAAGGTGACTAAGTGAGGCTATGATACTGCATCGTACTATATAAGTAATCAAATATGATTTCAATGGGGACGGCGTGGTTAAGTGGCATGGCTCACAACCCAAAGGTGCTGGGTTCGATCCCCATCACAGCACTGGCCGTTACCCTGGGGAAGTAACCCTTAGAAAATGCAGGAGGAAGCAGACCCTTACATAAAATGCATGCTGAAGTCGGATGCACTGGGCCGACAGGCGCAAAATAAAAAAGCACACCGCTTTGGGGAATAGAGAAATAAGGCGAACGAAAAAAAGAAAAAAAATGTGATTTCAGAGAGGATATGACCACTCCTAATATAAATCATCTAAGTGATGCTATGATACTAATAATGACCACAGGACCACTCAAAGGATATATATATATATACACACACAATTTTATGCCTCGAATGGGTAATCTGATCTTACGTACGAGGTAGATTCAAAAAGTTTTCGGAATAGTCAACTTGTGTTTGAATGAAAGATATTATGGAGAATACCTATTTATAAGTTGGTAGTGACCTTGCCATAACGACATGGTAGACGTGATCTTCACATATACTCTCGAACAGAAGTTACAGAATTTTGTTTGTGTGTCATCAGAGTTGAAAATATCCTTGATTGAACAACATACAAATGTCAAATTCTGTGTTTTGCTCGAGAAGAATGGTATCTCCTGAACAGAAAGAAACGAGATTGACCCTGTCAGGAGACCTAATTCAAATGGATGACTGATCAAAGTAGCAATTTTCTCAACAACACAATCACAGGAGATGAGACTTGGTGTTTTTTATACGATTATCAGACAAAACGTCAGTCCTCTGAATGGACATCTCCCCGGACACAGACATTTCATTTGGACAAGAGCAAAGGAAAAGTAATTTTTGAAGTTTTTTTTTATTCCCAGGGTATTGTCTACCATGATTTCATTCCTGGAGGCAGAATGGTTAACAAGGAAATGTACGTTGATATCCTCCGTCTAAGAGATGCAATCAGAAGAAAACGACCAGAAAAATGGAGAACAAACAGTTGGATTATGCTGCATGACAATGCGCTAGCACATTGATCTCTACTGATGAAGCAGTATCTCGCAAAGCACAATGTGATTACCTTGGAACATCCTCTATATTCTCTTGACCTCGGCTGATTTTTTTCTTGGTCCCTCAACTGAAATTGGCACTGAAAGGACAGCGATTCAAGGATGCTGAGGACGTTATCACCAATGCGACAAGACACCTGAGAGATGTCAAAAAATGGTTCCACGAATATTTCCAGCAGCTGTACGCATATTAGCAAAAGTGCGTAGTTGCCGAAGGGAACTGCTTTGAAAGAAATGTAGTGTAGTTAATTCTATTGTAACTTATTTCTATACAATCCACTAATTCCTGGAACTTTTTGAAGCTACCTCGTATAACAAAATGGTATGGTAGTTACTATAGCAAGAGCAAATAAATGCCATGTAAGATAGTGCACACCCCCCTCCCTCTTCAGTGGTTGCTCTATGCTCCTAATGGAATGATAAGGAAGAATATATATTGTTAGGGCTTTATAGCTTAACCAAGAAAAACATTTGTTATTTTTTCAGGGCTTTGTAGCCAAACCAACAAAAAATCCAGATGGCACATTGAATCTTTTGAACTGGGAGTGTAAAATACCTGGAAAGAAAGGCGTGAGTATTGTGTAATTTTGTTTTTGTTCATGGTTACATCTAAGGACGAATCATAATATTTTAATCTTTTTTATATACTATCATCAATGTTTATCACATCTGGGCTACATTGAAAGTGTAAAAATACATGAATAGGTATGGTTCAAACACCATGCTGAGACGAAGACAAGAACAAAATCTACGTTCCAATCAAACCGTCTTCGTGGACAATGGTTAATACAAATATAAACTAATACATGTAAGAAAATATGAATACATCAAAAAGCAGACGGGAACACATAAAATTATATAAATATTATAATTATCAAATGGTCCCATCGTGTGTGTGTTATATACACACACACACACACATAAACTGAGGAGCGTGTGGCCGAATGGTTTCAATGCCTGCCTGCTGACAAGGAGGGCAGCGAATCGAATACCATTAAGGCATATGTGTTGTTTAATGCCCACAATGAGTAAGTTTACTCTTTTGTGTACCCTGAAAAGGACGTTAAGTGATGGGTTGCGGTAGCTTTCCAGCATGCTGATGATGGACCGCAGTCCTCCAGACGGTTGTACTATGCTTGGCTTCATCTGCATGATGCTCACTACTATGGAGATCACATCGATCCACATCTCACCAGCCAGGCTGCCTTGAAAACAGCATGTTTCCAGGGAACACTACATGGAAGAGAGATTGTTGTCTTGGTCAGTGTATTGATCCTGACACGACATCCTGGTCAGTATGTTGTGCCTGACTGGACTAGCATATCAGCAGTTCCCCTTCTGTTGGCGATGAAATAAACAAACATAGCCAGCACACAACGTGGTGATAACAGGGGCGAAGCGGTCTGTAGTCCGCTGCCTAAAAAAAAAAACCTAGGCTACCCCAGCTATGGGAATGTCGTCATACAACAGTTATAAAGTGACACATTTTTTTTCCAATATACATGTAGGTATCTATAAGTATAGAAAAGCAGCAAATATGGCGCCATAACTGACTGCGGATCTACATTGTTCTTCTGTTTTAGCTCATTATAGATGCCGCCCCACCATGGATTTGCTGGGAATTCACACTAGTCAACGACTTACATTTGTGTTCACTGGAACGTGTTGCTTTCCATTTGGACTGGTTAATTCGTTTGTTTTGTGTGTTTTCTTCAGTCCGATTATCCTGGAATGGACATCGACTATATGAATAACACTACGCTTAACCATGTGTCATATTTCACGTCTAGTTCACACGGCTGAACTTCACGAGATTGGCGCCTTTCGCCATAGCCGAAGACAGTGTCAACTTTGTTTTATTAAATTTAGACACAACTATAATGAACTGACACCTGGAGAGAGATGGGCTCCAACAGGTGTGTAGCGGCCCAAGACACACTGTTGTTGTATGGCGGGAGCTGGTACTACAAACTGCAATAACCGTACCTCAACGACCTTCTAGATTATGGGACTGATGATGATGATGATCTAAAAGTATATACACTTGCTCCTCTTCTAAACTGGTGTGTAGAGGTTTATCAGAAAGTGCACCAGACCATTTGATATGCTGTCTTCCTCTTGGCCTGGTTCCAGTCTAGTCCACGGTCTCTAGTCCACTGTCTTATGTTGTCATTCCAGCAGACTTTGGGTTTTCCTCTAGATCTGGAAGCCTGACTCTTTGCTTACCATGACTGCTGTGGTAACAAATTTTCTTTCATTCTCCAGACATGGCCAAAACACCAAAGTTGAGTCTCCAAGGGCTGGGCTTTGAGATCTTGTCTGATTGCAGACCTTGTCTATTCTTGTTGCTTGGCCCACCTTCCTTAGATATCTCATTTCTGAGACTTGAAGTTGACTTTTCTGGGTTGTCATTATCCATGAATAACATCCATAAGTCAAAACTGATACATAGGTGGAGTGGCATGCAGCCATCTTGGTTGTCTTAACATTTCTCTTTTGCTGAGAAATCCTCCATTTATAGTATGACAAAGTTTACCAGTCATTGCCCTACACCTAGCTAACTACCTCTATTCTGGTTTATTACGGCTCAAAGGTATTTGAAGTGTTTGATATGTTCCAGGGACTGTTCACCCAGAAAAATTTGATGTCTCTTTTCGAGACCACCATGGTTTGTTTTTTTTTGACTGCTAATAGTCACCCATCTCTTCCCCAGCTCCTCTTTCCAGATTTGAATGTTGGTCTGGAGATCGTGCTTCTGATTTAGTAATCAGGGTTGCAACATTGACAAACGCTAGCTCTGATATATAGACTTGTCTCATCTTCAGGTAGCCTTACAGGCTTTGATGGCATCCATGAGTAGCACGAAGAGCTTTGGTGATATAATGTCACCCATCTTACGCCACTGCTGGTCTCAACTCCTCTGATATTTGGTTTCATGTACTAATGTAGTTTCTGTAGGTCTTATAAATACTCTCCTCTTCTTCTTCGTTCGTTCTCAATCTCTTGCTACCAAACCCTGAAAGGACTTAAGTAGCAGAATGTAGTCCAGAGAACGGAATGCGTTGTGTCGTAGTTTACAGCTCGACTGCGATGTTTGCACCTTTCGGTCCAACACATCCGACTCCAGCAAGCATTTTTTGAGTACCGGGCTAGCATTCCCTCTTTGATCTCTTCTCCTTAGCCAGTCTGCCCTGCTGCAGCCTGTTATCCAGGATCACTGCATGGAGGTGTAGAAGGGTCTTGGCAGCTCTGGTTTGCTGGATCTGACGCTAGCAGTCAGCTATGGGTCGCTGACCACTGCAGCTCATGCGCTGCTCAGCGTCTTGATCCCATAAACACTCTGTAAAGCACAGAGCAAGGGTTCTGGGATGTTCTTCCTTTCCAGTCATTCCCGCAGCCTGCTCCAGGGAATCTAATTGAATGCCATTTCCAGGGTGGTCCAAGAAACAGGTACATTTCATTATCTCACTATAGGGCTTTTATACTTACTTGCCTGAATGTGAAGATAGGTTTTACTACTTTGGTTTGCTCTGAAGCCGGATTGGACTTTCATTCATGTCTAAGTCTTTGCTCCAGTATTCTAGATTAGGCCTTGTCGGGGACACTATGGAGCGATAATGTCTTTATGGTTTTCACAGTCAGTTGTTAGCATTTTTTAATATTGGTGTAATGATGACTGACTCCATTGATATAGCAGAATATAAATATTCTCTCAAGACGAAATTAACCTCTTGCAGTTGATTAACTCATAACATATAGTTACCCAGAAACTGACCTATTCTCTCCTGATTAACTCATAACATATAGTTACCCAGAAACTGACCTATTCTCTCCTGATTAACTCATAACATATAGTTACCCAGAAACTGACCTATTCTCTCCTGATTAACTCATAACATATAGTTACCCAGAAACTGACCTATTCTCTCTATTTTTGTCCAAAGACACCATGGGAAGGAGGTTTGTACATGCTAAGAATGCTTTTCAAAGATGATTACCCCAGCTCACCCCCAAAATGTAAGTAATTCTTAACACCTGAAACTGAAATCCTTTCCTGCTTTTTAAGTAAAGATTACTATGGACACACATTCTACAGTGCTCTGTCTGTGGACTGTTTTAATTGAAATAATGGTAGTTTATGAACAAGTTTACTATAGGAATGTAAGGTAGTAAATTACTAAATTGATTGTCCTGAAACTCACAAAACATTTGTATCTTATACATGTATATCTTTCTCGCGCTGTCTGTCTCTCTCTCTCTTACACACACGTGTGTGTTTTCACATTAACAAATGCCACCACCCACAATAAAGTATACAGAAATAAATAACAATCTTATAACATACAGAGTGTTACAGGGACCTGAAAGGAGAGCAATGAATAGTAACACTGTAATCTGCTAAACAACTGTTACTTGCTAGACTTAAAAGGTGACTAAAAAGACTTGGACATGGGGCTGGCTACCTAAATCTAAGACTGACATGGAAGCGGTTCTCACAGCATCATATTTTAATAACACATGGCTTAAGTTGACTTCTTCAAAGAATGAAAAAGCTACGGCATTTTTTTAATCTGAACAATTTGTTTCATAAACAAGAGATTTCAGAAGTTTTAATTTCATATTTGTAATGAAATATAATGAGTGATTGATGTAAAAAGTCAGCTAAGTTAATAGAACTGAATTGGATACTTTTTAGTGTATTTTGAAATAAAAGCGATTTAAAAAAAAAAATTATTTTAGGAAGACCTCTCTTTTTGCATTCCTTCATTAACCACAGCAAAGATAAATTAAATGAATTGATGAGCAGAGAGGTGTTACAAAGAGGACATTGTACTTCAGAAATATAACTATTTTTCCATGGGCAAACAATAGTAATATTAAAATAGTAAATATCAATTAAATTTTAGATTAAGGTAGAGAGACAAATATATCTCTTTTAGTTGCTCCTCTTCTGCTCCTGTGGGTGTAGAGGTATTTTTTGTACATACTTGCATTCTCCTTGGCAGACAGTCAGGTGAGTGATTTCTGTTGTCTTTCGATGATATAGGGGGCCGCATCCATGCAGGCCTTCATACACTGTTGGGTAGGAATTTCATTACCTTTAGAATTTTTGCCCTGGACAGCAACCAACAGCCTGTTCTTTTCAATTTGAAACTGTGAAGGGGTCTTTTTGTATACATAGCATGTCCAGGGAACCTCATTTTATTGTGCTGATCTTGAGACCATGGGATACTCGAAACTTGCAGGATTTGAACCATCCACATGTTTATTCAATTCTTGAGAGGCTACAATAACACACACCTCAAGACAAATATATAAATAAGTGAAATTTTGCAATGGTAGATACATTTTATAATAATTGTATATAGATATGATAAGTAACATTAACCATGCTTCAGTCAGTCAGTCTTGATATTTTGTTTGTATAAACACAGACCATAAACAGGTGAGACAACCCTGATCTATAAGTATGTGGTCTAATAACTAATGTAATTGCAGGTAAATTTGAACCACCGTTGTTTCACCCAAATGTGTACCCATCTGGCACAGTGTGTCTTTCCTTGCTGGATGAAGAAAAAGACTGGCGTCCAGCTGTTACCATAAAACAGGTAATAGTTTTGCAACATTTTATTTTTATGTGGAAACACACAAACTTGACATATTTCTTCTGGTTCCCCTTGGAACATAAAGCTGTAATGGTTGCTCTCCACTGATTTAGCTATGGGGCGTCCTCTTGAGACTCCATTGTTTTTTCTACTGTTCTTTACCAGCTGTTAATTGGTCTTCTATTCACTTCTTAACCCTACAAGTGCAATTGTTCTGTGGTGCGAAGACATTTTTGAGGATTCTGACATGTTCCAATAAAATACCAGAATCACGCAGAAAATGAAATCTGAGGTCCACATAAGTATACATTTTCTGAAAGCATATTGGACAAGGAATATTATAGTAAGAATTTAGTATGTTTGTACATTACGTACATTGTTCTTGTTCTGTATGTACTGAATAAAATTGTGCAACTCATCTTCTGCTTTCAACCTACCCTCACACTTACTGATTGTTTCCAATTACCTTGTAATGAGTTTTTCAGATACTGCAAGCTGTTTTATTTTAGAAAGTGAATACTTATGTGGATTTCTTTTGAAAAATGTAATTTATTTGAATTTTTGTAATTCATAACCTACAAAAATATTATTCAAGCACACCCAGAAAGAAAAACTATAAAAACAGTTAAAAATTATCTTTATCTGTGTTTTTATTAATATTCTGACACAGAAGAATACAATATTTTAATATTAATCTCTCTTTTCTGATTGAGTCCTTTGTCAGTCTTGTGAACGAGGTTTTTCTCGCAATGCTCGTGGCACCCAACATTGCATGTTGGACAACGGTGCCATATTCATTTTCTGCCTTTGCTGTTGTTACTGCTCTTGCTCTGTTAGTGTCACTTCAAACAAAACAGTCTTTCTCCTCTTACCATCAAACAGTGAAAGGCAACATGAGGCTGAAGTGTTGGTGGCTGAAATTCTGGAACGTTGCGGCATAGAGATTCAACAATAGAAAGAATATATTTTTCTCTCTAGGCTTTTGCTTAGTACCAGTCATATTATAAATAATCCACCTTTCTAAGTCTATATTCTGAGAGCTGTTAAGATTTCTAACAATTAAATTAGGGTCTAAACATGGCCTATTCCCTTCAATATCCAACTTTTCCCAACCAAATTGGTCAGTGGCAACACTAGATCCAGAGTTAAGCATGATATCCCTATTTAAATCTGATTCGTCTTCACCACAAATCAATCATGTCCTCAAAATCATTCCTGATATTATTTCCTGTGTCTTTGGGCCCCCTTCATCATCATATACGACTCCAGTTGAGAGTTCTTTTATTTTTGAGGATTTCCGTCTCATTTGTGGAATGAGATACATGTTTATTTTGATTCTTTATGAGTTATGTAAACACATGTAAATAAGTAGGAGCCTTATGCTTCCAGCAAGCTCAGTCAAGCTGAATGGGTCATTGGAGGAAGAAGCCATACCCAGCAAACACATTGGTACCCTAGTTTTTTGGGCTGGATTGTGGGCAACAAAAAACCAAAACGAATTTAAAAAAAAAAAACGATTTACAGAAACTGTAATGAAATCTTAAACTACCTTTGGAAAAATTCTCTCAACTAACCCAAAAGAACAGATGTCTGACAGGCGAATTGTTTTCTTGGATTTAGTATCAATCTACCAGGAAGAGTCAAAACGGCTTATTAGAGCTAGATACATGACCAAATGGGAAACTGAACATACTGGATACACAAAAAACGATGCCTATTACCAGTTGAACAGAAGAGAGCAGCTCGTGGTCTTCAGACTTCGCACTGGCCACAATAGAGGTACCACCTATTCAACAAATTGAAGATAACAGATGTGGCCATCACCAGTGGCAACACTAGACAAGCTCTATGGCAGTGCCGACAGCCTCAGGATGACCGCTGCTTTTTTCGAAAAAATAAAGGTTGATGTCTGACTGCGTACGATGAAGAAGAATCTACCAGGCTTGATATTGTGAGCTTGGTTTGACAAACCAGATGTACCAGATTCAATTCATGTCACGCTCGGTTTGACAAACCAGATGTATCAGGTTCAATTCATGTCACGCTCGATTTGACAAACCAGATGTACCAGATTCAATTCATGTCACGCTTGGTTTGACAAACCAGATGCACCAGGTTCAATTCATGTCACGCTCGGTTTGACAAACCAGATTCAATTCATGTCACGCTCGATTTGACAAATAAGATGTACCAGATTCAATTCATGTCACGCTCGGTTTGACAAACCAGATGTACCAGGTTCAATTCATGTCACACTCGATTTGACAAACCAGATGTACCAGGTTCAATTCATGTCACGCTCGATTTGACAAACCAGGCATGTTATGGGTTATTTCATGGTATGGCCGCTTCTCCTAGTCGACCTAACTCTACATGGGTACCTGACAAAGTTGGGGGAAAATTTCAGCGCATCCACAGAAGTAACAAAGTTTGTTTCTGTTTGCACTTTCAGTAACGGAAGGGGCTGGGCGCCTAGGTGCAATAAAGTGGTTTCTAAGATTCATTTTCCTTTTCCAGTCTACTAGGTAGTATTGGTGATATTCTGTGCCCGGAGAAACCACTTTATCAAATATAATATAAACACATTTTGCGTTCATGGACATTTGTAAATGTAGCTAAAAATAATTGTATGGACATGTATTATTAGGTTTTATGCAGTAAGTATCCTTGAAATACTGTCCTGTTCGTGATTTCACTTGTGTATTATTTGTTGTGGTAACTGAAGGAAACCCAACCAGAGGTCAGCCTCAAATAATTGGCCAAGATTCAAGGATTCAAGAAGTATTATGTTTTCTAATTGATCATTAAATGCTATCATGTGTAATAGTACAAATTTATTTGGTCTACATGTTTAATTGACAATTTTTACCTTGTTACAGATTCTTCTTGGTATCCAGGAACTTCTGAATGAACCAAATATAAAAGACCCAGCACAGGCAGAAGCTTACACAATTTACTGGTGGGTTGTGGTTTGTTTGGACTGATTGATGCAAATATGCTAATTTCTTATGTTGTTGTCTTAGTACAACTGATAACCTTCAGCTATATATAGAGCCAGGGTATCTACATTTCTATGCACCATTGACATAAACTAGCATAATTAAGGGGGAGGAAGACTAACGTCTGGTCAGGCAAAAAATATACTGATCAGACATTTTAGTCAGGGCCAGGCAAAAGATACTGGCCAAGACTCTCACCGTGGCTTCCTAGTAGCCCTTCATTTCATGACAGCCCGGCTAACGAGATGAGGGATCGACGTGATTCCCCGCAATAGTGAATGACACGCAGATGAAGCCAATCATAGCACAACCGCCTGTAGGATCCAGGTCCACCTTCATCAGCACACTCAGGATGTGAAGAAAGCAACTGCAACCTGCCACTTAATGTCCTTTTCAGGGCGAACAAAAGAGTAACCTTTTCATTGTGGGTAATCACAAACAACAGCAGCATAATTAAGGGAGAGTTCCTCCACTGCCCCCAGATACATTAAGCAAGGCATAGATCATTCTTCGCAACTAGTTGCGTGTTGGCCACATGATTTCCTATATGACTGACCAATACATGACAAAAGTATCACATCCTGATGGGTTCTGCCTGACGTGGGGCAGCGCATATTGGACTCCTATTGGATCTGGCTGTCCAGGTCGTTGTCTTCAGACTTCGCACTGGCCACAACAGACTGAGGTACCACCTATTCAACAAATTGAAGATAGGGTGTACCGACGAATGCTCGTGCGGTACTGGTAAAATGACCACTGAACATCTGCTGCAGAACTGCCCGACATACGAGGATCAGAGAGAGCAGATGTGGCCATTACCAGTGGAACTGCAAGACAAGCTCTATGGCAGTGGCGAGAGCCTCAGGATGACCGCCGCTTTTTTCGAAAAAATAATGGTTACTGTCTGACTGTGTACGCAGAAGAAGAAGAAGAAGGATCTGGCTGTCAGGAGGCAGTGTATGCTGGAACCCTTTCCACAAGCCTGTTAGTATCTTTCACATACCTGCACAACCACAGAAAGTGCATACAATGCTAGCACAGAAAGTTAAAAAAAAAAGTTTGAGGTTTTCTACCTAATATCAAGATTTTGCAACCCATTTTACCATGACCACTTTGAGGATGATATGGCTTTTTACTGTACATAGCAATCATTAGGTATGATAGGCTATGCCAGAATAACAGTGTAGTGAGAGTTATGGTGAAGCAGGGGAATACATCATCGTCAATACTTCATGTCCACCGTTTTATAAATCAAACTTATCCCGGCTTTCATCATGTATAATTGATCATTTCACATTTTCCTGCTGAAGTCAGATGTGTCGGACCGAAAGGTGCAAATATCGCAGTCAAGCTGTAAATTATGACAATTCATTCTGTTCTTCTGGACTACATTCTGCTACTTAAGCCCTTTTCAAGACTTGATAGCGAGAGATTGAGAATGAAGTTAAGTCATTTCATTTCTGCTTGGGGCCCTGGCATATGACTGGTGAAGCAATCATTGACTATAACATCTGATATCCTATCAGGGCAGCAAAAACACTCCATTTAGTTTTATAAGGTCCATTGGCAAGTTACTTTAGACCTGCCTCTATTTCAGGGAACATAATATCTGGTTCTAGTGATGGTATCATAATCTTTTCTGAGGACACATCAAATTACAATGTCTACCAGTTTTGATTGTGGGTATATCTTGGTGGTTGCACCAGTAAGCAGTTGTTTTTTTTATTCGTGATGGTAAATTCAATATATTTTGTTTTTACGTTTGTGGAAAGACAACAATTTTATTTCTCTGTAGTGCTCAGCACCATAGAGAAAGTATGCAACTCTTGCCTATTCTTAGTTTGTTGGCTTTTTCTACTGTTGTTTTAAAAAAATACTATACCAAATTGATGAGATGACCAATAATCTATTTGTATCAACAGTCAAAACCGTGCTGAATATGAAAGACGAGTAAGAGAACAAGCATCAAGATTCAGGGATCCAACTTACAAGTGATGTGACATTTGTACATGCTGATTTTAAGGCATCAATTGGAGGCAGAATTCATTTTTCTATTGTAATGTCATTGGTAAATTAGGGTCTAACATGTAAGTATAGAATCACATAGATTTTTATAGACAAAAGGACTGGATCATTGTAGACTAATATTAATAGCAGAGATTAATTAAGACTAAATATATACAAAATATTGTATATTAGCTATGTAAAAAACATTGTGGGAATTGTGACAAAAAGAAGGAAACACATTGTGGGTGCACTTGTTAAGATTGTTAAAGTAATTGCATTCAGTGTACAGCTGGCTCTTTATAGGAGTTTAGTTCAGTTCCATGGAAATTAAATTGGATCTGCTACCAGCCATAAATGTTGAGATTAGATATTTTAACCCTTTACCGTCCAACCTAATTTACAAGATTTGTGTTAACATTCAGGGTAAGACCATTTTGTTAAAATGTAAATTTTAAAAAATTAATTAAAACTAAACTGATTTAGCCAATAGTGTGATATTAGATTTAAAGACACAAGAAATTAATCTATGACATAAATTATTAATCAAACATTATTAGGGTGACAATTGTAACTTTAAAAAAAATTTAATTAATTTTTACTTAGTTTTACATTCTTTTGTTATCTCATCAATTTGATTTACTACTTTCACAATAGTCAGTTCCACTCACTGAGTCCAATTCACTATAAGCATCTAATTAAAACATCATTCTGATCAAATCGTGAAGCAAGAATTTCATCACTGCAAATGTCATAACTTTAAAATGTAACAATCCATCAATTTTATTACTTTACATAAATCGGAAGTCCATATATAAATCAGGCCTTGTTAAATATGATTTCATTGCTACAGAACTAGTAGGTATAAATTTTTTTTTTTTAAACTCGCTGTTTTTTTATAAAGCATGAGGTACCATACAGCTGGATGCTTACAGGCGGAGCGCTTATTGCATCCTTGCAGTGGTGGTTACTGTAGCAATTTGTTTTACATGATGAGACCGCTTGTTTGTATCCTAGGCTCTATACATATGGTTTTGTCCTTGCAACTAGTTTTGGATGTTCATTATTATTATCCATGATTTTTCACAAAATGTTTAATCTCTCAATAGTAAGGACCAACTGCTTTCTGCTTTAAAATTGAATTTCACACTACACATCTTTTTTTTAGGAAGCAACCAGTTTTATCATAATCTTTTGGTTTGCAATAGATTATTTATGTAGGTTTTTTGTTGCACGGGTTTCAACTTGTTTAAATTGATAAACTCACGACTGTTCATTTTTACTGTATGTCGTAAATAAATATTGTTGTTCATAATAATTACATTGTCTGTATCTGTTTTGGTTGATGTTTGGGTGCGTATCAATATAAATGGTTGATGTTTGGGTGCGTATCAATATAAAAGAACTCTTTCTCAAGCCAGAAGAGAACATAACTATAGATAAAATGAAGGTTAAGTTGCTGGTCCCACACGTCATTCTTTCTCAAGGCTAACACACCAGGCCAACAGGAACACTATACTAAACAGTCAGGGCTAAATTTAGGTCACCTGCCACACAATGAATAAGATAAACACAACCTGATGAAATGGCAGTCTGTGGCTGAAATAATTGTATTATATTTCAAAAAGCAGGCAAACTGCTAACAAAGAAGGAACAAATACTACATTTAAACTTTTTTATTTTTTAAGGTAGAAAAATCAACCAATACAAAGAAAAAAAGGTCCAACAATTCATCAAGCTATATACAAAATATGGTCCGAGCGATGTACCGGTAATTGATTTTTATAATTTGAACTGTAAACTTCAGTCAATAGATTGAAAACATTTACTGTTCATGGCTAACTTGACTTCATACACCTGGTTCCCTTTTGGCTGTAATGGATGCTAACCACTTGTTCCTAATTTGGGATGTCTTCAGTTCTGTTCATGACTTCAGCAGATTTTTGTCTCTTCTACCATCTTTGCCAGGTGTGTGTTTTTTTTTTGTTGGTACTTCCACACTTTCTATTCCCATGTGAATACAATCCAGTGCATATCTGGTTATATTGTCATTCTTCTTTCTAAGGGTGTGTCCTATCAATCTACACTTTCTTTCCAAAGAGAATGCTGCCACATCCCATACTTGTTGAAGAAACTGACCTGGTTTGTTTCTGGATCTTTACTTAGCTTGATATTTCAAACCATTCATAATTTTGGATGTGTTGGAAAGAGAACCAATTGATTTTTTTTTTTTTTTTTAAAACAACCCACAACTAATAGCTCTAGTACTCTAAATGACATTTTCTGATTCAGAAGAGGCTAATCCTTCTGAATGCTAATATTGACATTCTTCTGATCAGTCATATCTTTGTGACCCGGTTCGACTACTTCATGTTGATGCTCTATGCAGGTCACTTCTACTGGTTCAACATCATCAGAAAAGTCTTCTTTAATAACGGAAGTGATATTTCCAACTGCATGCAAAATGTCTTTGATTTTCTGCAATCCACTTCCTGCTTCTCCCGATTCAATTGCTAGCTGCTGCTCCCGTATTAGATCCACAATAGACTTCTCTGCCACGATGATCACTGACTCTCCAGTGTCAGAGTCAAAGATGTGAAGAGATTCTGTTTCTTGTACCTGTGGGAACAATACAAAGTAAAGTTAAAATTTAAAAAAAAACACAAACATTCTAACTACAAATTAACATTTTTTCTTTCCTTCTCCTCCGTGTCAAAGTCTTGTCTTTCATGCCAAAGATACCAGGTAACTTACAGTTGAGGAATGAAAGGAACCCATCTTTTCACCTCAGGAAAAGCTGAGGTATGATTAAGATCAACACTTTATCTCTGATGGCATTGTTTGCTACCGTAACCTTCTAACATTTGGATCCCTGTTTGGCAGTAAAGAATATAACCACCACACATTACTGTGCATGTAATAACGTGGCTAGGGAAGGTTGCGCTGTGGTGGCTCCTAGTTGAATGATGATGGCTGTCTAAGAGGAGCAGAAGACAGTTTCGTACGCTGTCAGACGTCAACTTGAATTTGTCCAAAGAAAGCAGAGTTCTTCCTGAGGCTGTCAACCCTGCCATACATCTTGTCTAGTGTTGGCACTGGTGAAGACGGTGAATGGACACAAGCGATTCTACCCAGGACCAATTTAGCTTTTGAGACTTTTGCCGTGACCTTACGTGCCACTGCAAGAAAGGAAATTAAAATTGTGAAATGCAAAGTGTACTTAATTAGGTAGGAAAACTTACTTCTAAATCTCCATCTCGCTTAGCTGAATGTGGTATTCCTTCCTCAGTTACGACCTCTATATTCTGAACCATCTCCTCTGAACCTTTTCCTGTGGTATCCAAAACCACATAGTCTTCGCCCATCTGTAATTTAAATGACTGATTACATTAATGTAAAGGAGCTTGCATTTCTCTAATCTGGAAATGAGACTAAACACGGATAACATTTTATTGTTGCAAAGACTGTTTTTTTTTTTACATGGCTCCAAGAGTTGCTAACTATGATCTGATCTGGTACATAACCAAGCTGGGTCTTGTAAATGATTGAATGATACTATTAAAGTAAGTGACTTGATTTACAGAGGATGAGGTGGAGAGATGGTACACCAATGCAATAGAGCGAAATGAGTTTACTCAGCATTTGGCTACCTGGCATCAGACACACGTGCCTGATTGAATACCAGGATTTTTAGATTTGTGAAAGCAAGCTAATTATCCTATCTCATAAAAGTTGAGACCTCGTACAATGCATTCTCTGATCCCAACGGTAGTAATACTCAAATTTACTTGTATCAGTCAATGGATTAGCAGTTTAAGCACAGTGTAGACAAACTGTCTTGAAGCAGTGACAAAGGTTGACATGGCAGGAAAAAATGTAAGATCAGAATCGAAAAACCATACTAGGGACAGGAAATTGTGAAGATTAATAACAGCTTATGACAATCAGCATAGCAAAGGAAGTGAAGATTTGCTCACCTCTTGAACAGTTGGCAGCATGAACTGCTGCTCGCTGTCCACATGTTGAATGTACTGTTGTGTGTTGGCTACTACAGTTGAGAACTGAGTTAACATGTTGGAGCTGCTGGCTTGGTTGTGGTCCAGATTTGTAATACTGTGACTGCCGGAGCAAGGAACTGGGGGGAACACACACACAAAAAACATTGCTATCTTTGTTCAGTGAAAATTAAAATCACCAAAGCATTTCTGTAACCTCCCCTGTGTGGAGATGTCTTTCTCTTAGAATTCTGTTATTACAAATTATGTAGATACATACTTTCTCTATGTCTCTGTGCTATAAATACAAATAAAAAATGTGGTTACCAGTTCCTCATAACACAAATGAAATAATTCAAAAATGCCATTTCTTTTCTGATAATGTACTTCTTACAATTATATTTACAGATGTGAATTATTGCATAGTTTTTGTACAGATTTGAGTTGGTCTGGTTGTTGTATAGGTTATCATTGACATGCAGGCTAGCATATTTTTCTGATAGTTTTCTCATATTTTATATATCAGTTACCAGTACTGGGATCTTTTTCTATACAGGATTCCACAACAATAACTGCTTTGTGATGATAATTGAAAAATTTCTTGGTAGCTTCCCTTTTGTTTCAACATCTTTTAGCTGTATCTATACCTCAGAGTATCAGAGTAGCCAACTGGGTTTGAAAGAAAGTTATAGGAACAACCCTTCAAATATACAGATTACAAGGAAAAAGTAGACAGAGTAACTTGCTTTTCCCCCAGAATTCAGATAGAGAGGAATACATATTTTTTATACGTGAAATCATTAAAAAATTTATATCTACAGGTACAAATTAAGTGTTCTGCAGTTAAAATAACTCCTTTTCAATCAACAATTTATGGTTACTTTTTGTCTATAATTTAAGTTAGTTGTATTCTCACACACAAATTAATGTTACTATGTTTTGTGTCTTTATTCATTATGAATATTATTTTAATATAATTTAGAAGATTGCTAAATATGGAATAACAATTTTTTTTAAAACATCTTTTTAGATTAATGCCACTTGGAATAAATCAATCTGTTGTCTCTTATGGGAAGGGACAAGCACTTTAAATCATCACATACACTAACAACATGCACTACTTCTAAATTTTATTTTTCTTACGCTTTCCTCATTATAGAATCTGGGTGGAACAGTGATATTAAGCAGTGCTTCCTTCTAAAGACAAAGGAATGGGGTTTGTGCCTTGGTAGTAACATGCTTCAGTCTACCCAGCTGTAAATTGGTACCTGAGTTATACTGTTAGGAAAGGCAAGGTAGAAAGAAAGGAAACTGGTTCTCCCCATCTCACAAATATCTGACACACAAGCTCCTCTATCACAATAAGGCTGAGACACAAAAGAGAAGGTTCTAAATCTTATGAACAACTTTGAACAGGCTAAAGGTGCTCTCCAGCAACTTCTATTTTGAACCATCTTACGGAGCTTTACACAACAGCTGTTACAATTTCCATCATTCATCACCAAACTTTCTTTGGCCATTGCACCTTTCTCTTCCCTGTGGGTTACAATTCAATGTGTGATTATTTATATTGTTAGGTTTGTTTCTGAGTGTGAATCCTATCCATCGCCACTTTCTCTCCAATTTCCAGCTGTATTGGTTGTTAGCACAATTGTTTTACATATTGAAATGAGAGGGCAAATGCTGACTAAAGAAGATTATAAAAACTAAGCCATAAGAAAATTAAAGAAAACCAATTGGTCAACATCAAACAAAAGTAGGAACCCCAGGTCTATCCATCTACTCAGAGCCAGGCGCGCGAGACAAAGACGTGAAGAGGATATTCGGAAATGCTGTAAAACAGGAAGCACAAGCAACTGGGTAAAGTATCGGTTTGTAAAACATCGCCCATGCAGAATCAAGGTAATATGATTTATGCTATTTTATAAATATTGATGAATCAAAACTTTGTTGGAAAAGAGTGGAAAACAGCCAAGGTAAGAACCTTGCAAGTATAATCTAATAGATAGATAATAAAAAATTAAAAGAAATCTCCCAAATCAGAACAATACTTTTATAGAATTGGACCGGATTGAACCACTGAACCTCAAGAAAGACTAACAATTCCACGTTGCACAAGCAAAGTGAAAATAACACAAAATGAAAATAATACAATGGAACTGCAGAGGCCTACACAAAAACTTTAAGCCATACCTAGGACTGGCCAATCTGGGAAAAGAAACAATAATATATGCGATTCAAGAAACCATGCTCAACCCAACCAAAAGACTCAATATTCCAAAATACAATATAGTTAGGAACGATAGAGAGACAGGAGCGAAAGGAGGAGTAGCCTTTATAGTAAATGAAGAATACAAAATAATGGACTGGGATCCATTTAATACCGAAAACCTAGAAGGCCTATCCATTAAAATAGACAGTAGTCCAGCGAGCATCACAATAATAAACATATACAACCCAAGAGGAAAATTCACCACAAATGACATGGAAACAATCAAAGCACAAATAAACAATAGAACAATCATAGTAGGGGATTTCAACGCACATCATCCAGCATGGGGAGGAAGCGCGATTGACACGGCAGGGAAACAAATAATGACCTTCTGCGAAGAAAACAATCTAATAATAATAAACGATGGGTCAATGACCAGAATAAATAACAATCCAAATGGATCAGATACGGCTATAGACGTCACAATAATGACGCCAAACTTAGCAACCATCAAATGGGAAGTTCTGGATAATGCAGGATCAGACCACCTGCCCATAGCAATATATTTAAAAGAAAAATACATACGAAACACTGGATCAATCAGACCCTATTTCAACTACCATAAGGCAGACTGGAACGGATTCCAAGAAGATCTGCTCAGACTCAAAAGAGAAGACTTAATCTCAGATAACGTAGACGTATTCAACCATAACCTAACAACCAACATCCTGCAGATAGCTATAAAGCACATTCCCAACAAAAACATGCCAGCTAACTTAATACAATCCACAGGAAAAGAAAACCATTACGGTAACCGTAAAAACAACAAAACACCTGTACCCTGGTGGAATGAGGAATGCACTAACCAAATTTAAAAAAGACAAAAAGCTCTAAAGAAATACAGGAAATACAAAACAGAAGACAACCAAAAATCTTACCAAACAATTAAAAAAGAAACAGAGAAAGTAATAGAAAAAGCGGTACTTCTTTAGCACACTGCATTGAGTTTTTGAAAATTTCTCACATTTGTTAATTTTGCAAATTTCAAAAATTATAACTGTTCTATTTGGTGGTCAATAAGTATGATTTTCTTGTGTTTATAGACACAATTGAATGAAGAACTTGTTGGTGTCGGTGTTGTTGTGTGCTTGTTGGTTTCTGAGATACAAGAAGATGAATGTGAAATTTTCGGAAAAATTTAAATATTTGGACCTTCCCGGATAAGGCCTAGGCGCTCCGATGGAAAACCATGGAAACCATAACAAAGAATCGATACTGTGTTTACAATATCGACACAACTGTTGGTCTCCAATTCAAGCGTAGTTCTGTCACCTAAACAAGTAAAATGGGCGGATGTACAAGATAAAGGTCTTTCCCAACAACCTACTTCACCTTTCCCCCCAAAAAGTCGGCCTGGCCCAATCGGCGGAAAAAATAATAAATCGTTCAAAAGCCATTTGTGATCTAGCATGCGGTGCTTTTACTGGCAAAAATCGTGTGTAGATGGACGTGACGAATCCAACAGTATAAAAATGACTATTGGTAGGGTCACCGTACTTAGAGAAACAAAATATCAAATTTTTTCTTGTTGATGACTTGACGAGCTGGGCGTCTCAGACATCCTGGAGCGTGCTAAGGGCTCACCCTTTCTGAAATTCTATGACCACACAGTCTTCCATACCAAAATAATTGTGTGTACAGCTGTCACTTAATTGTTTGTTTTTTTTTTTTTTGACCCAAAAGAGACCTTGATGCTGGTTTGTGAGTTTTGTGGGCAATTGATGAATTTGCACAAGCCTCACGGAGGTGGATGTCCCACGGAGGCGCAGTCCGACGATGCGTAAGATTCGTCTTTCCTGCGATGACTGCACACGGGGTTATTCTCCTGCGGTGCAGGAGGTCCATTTTCCACGTGCGGAGTTGGATCTGAAAATGACAGTGGTATACCTCGCGACTTAAAAATGTGGTGCTTCGTGTGGTTACATTCTACTAAATTTGACCTATTGTTGTCCGTGGGTAAATTAACACACAGGTGCCCATGTGGCGATAGACTCGGTGGATTGCTCTAGCTTGGCCACAGTTTCTGTGTCGCCTGTGCCTTGAACGTGGTGATCGGTGGTCGATGCTTGTGGATTCAGTGGGAAGATGCGTCGACTGATGATGTAACGGACTCACACTACAATTAGCCCATCGGTTATGTAGCAAGTGGGTGTGACAATTCACTAACGCTACAGTGTGCACACATGTAGATGTGCACATATGTAGGTGTGTAGATATGTATGTATGAGTATATATATGTGGACATTTTAATTTACACTTATGTATGTATTTATAGGTTTATATATGTATATCCCTTCTGCGGGCATCCTCACCACTATATATCCACACTTAATATAATTATACTACTACTACATCAACCTTTTTTATCTATAATTATTTAATCAATTATCTACCTTTCTATTGTTCTTCTGTTCCTGAGCCTACCACACATTCAACACATAATTGACTGCGAGAGCTAGAGGGCACAGGTGAGATGAGGGATCTACAAGGTGACACACAAATCAGTGAATCGCTTACAAGTTGGAGCACATGGATGCGATGGAAAAATATGAGAGCAGGCAAAACCTGATACACCAAGACCAGACAGAAGGAAGTCAACACAGATGGGCCTCACAACAGAAGGAAGACACTTTTCAATTAATTTATATTGTACTCTTAATCCTTATGTATCAAGTATATTGTTTGTTATATTTCCCAATCATTCCATCTCATTCATTATCGTTGTACACCTCACTACACTGCTATCTTCACAATTGTGTATAAAATGTATGATGGGGTTTTATATTTCTTTTTAAAATAGAAAGAAACACCAAAAAAAAAAGAAGAGGGGAAAAAAAAGAAAAAAAAAGAAAGAAATCAGGAAACAAAAAAAAAGAGATCCGAATCAAGTATGACAGAAAATAAATATACTCAATCCCAAAATGGTCCCAGGAAAACTATTGTGCATATTTATGCAAATACCTACGGCGGACAACTAGGAACATCAAAAGCGAGGAACAACGGGAGGAACATCACGGAAATACGAGGCTAGGTACAAACAGATACACACACGCATCCAAGCACTGGTTTATGCGTCTTAATATCGCCCAAATTGACTGCGGTCTGGGTCGGAATAGGCGCGCCTCCGCCAGTAGAAACTAGTGAGGCAAACACATAACGAAAGGATAATTAGAAGCGAGGAACAACGGGAGGAACATCACGGAAACACCAGGTTAGGTACAAACAGATACACACACGCATCCAAGCACTGGTTTATGCGTCTTAATATCGCCCAAATTGACTACGGTCTGGGGTGGAATAGGCGCGCCTCCGCCAGTAGAAACTAGTGAGGCAAACACATTTTAAAAAAAAATAAAAGAAAACCTCTACAGCTCAGGGTAAAAGAGGAGTTGGTAAATCCATCCATCTATCTATGTTCTTTGTGCGTCAAATACGGCGCATAAGGCAGAAACAAATGATCTCCAGTTGGAACTGTGTGACGCCACTGTTTTTAGATCTTGTATGGTGCTGAGGCCCATAGTTGAGCCCTCTCTGATGATTGTTCTTCTCAGTGTTTTCTTGTGTCTCCCTCTTTTTCGAAGACCCCTTGATGTCTATTCGAGTGCTTGCAATGGAAAACGGTTGGTGTTCATTCTAAGGACATGTCCGATGTATGTCCATCGTTTTTTCCGGATAATGGTCGACACATATAGTTGGTTTGTCTCTGTTCTTGTCGAGTCATTAGTTATAAACTGGTCCTGGCGTATATTCAATAATTTTCTTAAACATTTATTTTCAAAGATATTTAGTTTATTTTCCAGCGCTTTTGTTGTCTTCCAACTTTCACATCCATGTCAGGACTGATATTACGATTGAGTTGAATAGTCTGAGCTTGGTATTTTTGCTGAGTGTCGTTGATTTCCAGATATTGGTGAGCTGATTAAAGGCGCATGAGGCCAAAGCAATTCTAGTGGAAATTTCTCCATCTTGTGTCATTTTGCTTCCCAGGTATGTGTAGTGTTGAACATTTTGTAGAGATTTCCCCTGTAGCTTGATATCAACCATTGTGTTTGTGGAAGCCATGATTTTCGTCTTTGAGGTGTTTACTTGAAGTCCTATCTGTTCTGACCATTGGCATAGTCTATCTATATTTTCTTGTTTTTTTTTCATTAGTGGTACTTAGTAGCGCTAGGTCATCTGCAAAATCAACATCTTCCAAGGTTGTGTTATCTGTCCATTCTATGCCTAAATGCTTATCATGGGCATAGTGATTCATAATCCAATCTATAGCTATGCCAAATAGTATAGGTGATAAAATATATCCCTGTTTTTATGTTAAACCACTCAGTGTTTCGTCCGGTTGTTCGAACACAGTATCGTAAATTATCATATAAGTCCTCAATAATATTTTGTATTTCGAGGGTAAACCACAGTTCTTTAGAATTTTCAATAATGTTGGACAGTGTAGACTGTCAAAGGCCTTCTGGAAGTCAATGAAGTTGATGATTTGTGGGAATGCATTTCAACTGATTCTTCTATGATAGTCTTGAGTGTAAAATAAAAATATACCAAGAAAGATGTTAATGTCAGGACTAACAAAGTCAGATTTGCATTCAGCTTACTTGTCTCAGTATGGAATTCTGTACGATTTTTTCAGAAAAAAACTATTAGACTGTTCAATACTATGGTAAAATTAGTTCCACTATATGGTTTCCAAAGTTGGCATGTAACAAAGAGTATTGCATCCAAGCGTTGTGTGTTGGAGCAGCCCCATGCAGTCTAGATATTTTTGGTGTTTTTTTTGCGTTCACTTTATTTCTCTAATCTACAAGACCGTGTGCGTTGCACTGTGGTTTTTATTTTGCACCTGTCGGCCCAGTGCAACTGACTTCAGCATGCATTTTATGTAAGGGTCTGCTTCCTCCTGCATTTTCTAAGGGTTTGCTTCCCAGGGATAACGGCCGTTGCTGTGATGAGAATCGAACCCAGCAGCTTTGGTTTGTGAGACTTGTCACTTAACCACTAGACCACGCCGTCCCCAGTCTGGATGTGATACTTTTAGTTACATGCCATGTTTCTATGCCATATTTGCAGCATTTGACTTTACTTTCCGCATCCAAGCACCACATATATCTTGCATCCAGTATTCAGCGACATGGATTGCCTTGTCATTTTCCTCCAGCATGTCGCGCCTATTGCCTGTTTCCTGGAGATTGGGGCAGTTCATCAGGTAGTCTGGGTCCTGTATTGCGCCGCTATCACATGTGTCATCTGTGCAGCACTGATTTTATATTAATGAAGTACTGAAGGAGGTCAATGAAATGACTAATTCTCAATTGTAAGAACTACCTTTAGCCTTGAGGTGTCGGGACAAAGTTCCATGTTCAGCAAATGCCCTATTGCAGAGGGGGCATTTGTAAGGTTTCTCTCCTGTATGGAGCCTCATGTGCCTCTGTAAAGAACCTCGTTCTCTGAAATGTCTGCTACAAACGTGACATTTGTAAGGGTTCACCCCAGAGTGAGTTCGCATGTGAACAGTGAGTGAGTTCTGTAACAAAATATATGAGAATAAATTATGAAATGCTCACAACAAATATGAATGCTAGAAATCCTGCAGTTCTGGCTAAATGAACTAAAGTTTCAAATAAAATTATAGAAAGTAGTTAATAGATAAGACACATCCTCAGGAAGTAACCCAACAATATAGCCAGTTTGCAGTTGATTAAAGAAGTTAAGTAGAAAACAAAAAATAAAAATAGTCAACTCTAATGAACAGTCCGTTCTATTGTATGATTTTGAAACATAAAGACCAAAAACAACCAAAATGGTTCATTCTTTCATAAATGGATGCATGCACAGAATAAAGGAATGAAATGGTGTGATAAGATCTTTAATTTTGAACTGTTAGAAAGAACCAGATAGATATCAGTGGAATATGAAATGAGGAAAACATGCTGGCATTGGTTAGGACACACATTAAGGAAACAAGCTGATGGCACTGTAATGCAATCTCTGTGCTGAAATTTTCAAGCTAAGAAAAGTAGAGGCAGACTAAAACATACATAACTTTATACTGGTTTAGAAGACTCTACAGATTCTGTATACAACCAGTTTCTAAATAGACAAACACTAGAGCTAAGTAGACCCAATAATGCAATCTCTGTGCTGGAATTCTCAGGCTTAGAAAGGTAGAGGCAGACTAAAACATACATAACTTAACATCTTTATACTGGTTTAGAAGACTCTACAGAGTCTGTATACAACCAGTTTCTTAATAGACAAACACTAGAGCTAAGTAGACCCGCAGCTAATTAGACGCCATCTATAACTGCTCTTAACAAACCACCTGAGGAAAGGTACAAATAACTTGGGTAGATTTTCAATTTTAATTTTGTTTGGGCAGCCGCCGTTAAGCCTACTCTTTTCGATTCCCAACTGCCAAGAAATTAACGTGCTCGACACTGAACACGGGGGTCTGATCTAACTACCCAGAGGAATTTTTGCCAGAAGATCCACGTGATAAAAATTACGGTCACCACCGTAATTCGAACATGCGACCTCTGGCACCTGAGGTGGATACCTTACCTCGTGACCACTGAGTTCCCCCGATTAAGAGAGGTTGAGACAAACATAAAGGAAACAAGGAAGATGTCTACAAAGCTGGAGCAAATGGCTTAGGACAGGGCTTGGCATGTATTTCTTGTAGACCTATGCTCTACAGGGCACTGAAAAGGTTTGATTGATGATTTGATGCAATTTATTTGAATCCACAGGATAAAAAGAGAATATTGTGTTATGATTGTCAATTATACATCACTGCACCACAGGTCGATTCATAGGTACTACAATCTTTCATGAAATGACAGATGATTTCTGTAGTTTGCTGGTTGTATTCATGCCTCCTCTCACTCACCTCTCTGCTCATCTCAAGTTTGATTTCAACCACACTGCTCATCCAGTTTGATTTCAACCTCTGCTTATCCCAAGTTTATTTCAACCTCTGCTTATCCCAAGTTTATTTCAACCTCTGCTTATCCCAAGTTTATTTCAACCTCTGCTCATTCCAAGTTTTATTTGAACTACTTCCTTTTCTTCGTTCATAAACTCCCACTACCAAGCCCTGAAAAGGACTTTGCAAGTAGCAGGATGCTGTCTGGAGAATGGAATGCTTTGTGTTGTGGTTTACAGCTTGACTGCGATATTTGCACCTTTCAATTCGACACATCCGACTTCAGCATAGCATTTTTGGGTACCAGGATAGCCTTCCTTCTTCAATCCCTTCTCCTTAGCCAGCCTTCCCTCTTCGATCCCTTCTCCTTAGTCAGCCTGCAATGTTGCAGCCTGTTATCCAGGATCACCACATGGAGGGGAAGAAGGGTCTTGGCAGCTTTGGGTCGCTGGCCCTGACGTCAGCTTCGGGTCGCTGACTGGTCCAACTCGTACACTGCTCAGCATTTTGATCCCATTTCAAACTACTCAATCTGTGGATTAATAATTCACTGCTACAGTCATCATCCAACAGAAGAGAAAAGTGGAGAGGCTGAACAACATCTAGCTTTGAGCAGTACTACAAGAAGCCACCGTAGCTGGAGTCTCATGAAAGAAACTCTAAATGATGCTCAAAATATCATTAGGTGGAGAGTGACTATTGCAGACTAGGAACAAGAAAGACTAAGTCAAATTCAAGCAACCATTTATTTGGCAGACACATATGTTAGTATTTATCAGACGTGTGTGATTCCTGTTCTCCTGTGTGGTTCAGAGACTTGGACCCTACTTAAACAGGACATATCAAGACTCAATGCCCTCCATATGCGCAATCAGCAACACATCCTTGATATCCGGTAGTTTGATGTCTTCTGTAATGTCGCGGTGTCTGAAAATACGAGTTTTCCCTGCATCTCGGACACTCTGGTCCACCTCTGCGTGTCTGTGTTTGGTCACGTGATTCGACTGGACCAGGAAGTTCCGGCTCACCAGATCATGTCCAAGTCAGCTATGTGTAACAATGGTCTCCCACCGGCCGGCTGGAGACGTGGGAGGGGCCACCTCCGTTCTAAATGGCTCCGACAGATTGCAGTCTCTCCTTCGGCATTGAACGTGTTTTGGCTACAAGCCTAAGTAGTTGTACATGGTAGTGACACATAAAGAAAATGAAAGCCATACAGTCCTGCTTACAGATGCTCTGGCCGTAGTCACAGCGCTAAAAAGCCAGAAAAACACTGAGCTTAATGACTTAAGAGCAGTATTCTGTCAACTATGCCAGCAGTCCGCACCAAAAATGGTAGTGGTACAGTGGGTCCCATCACACTGCAACATCCAAGGCAACGAGGAGGCAGACAGACTGGCAAAAGAAGGTGCAAGACTACCACAAACAGATACTAGTATGACGTACGAAGAGTCAAAACGGCTTATTAAAGCCAGATACATGACCAAATGGGAAACTGAACATACCGGCTACACCAAAAACGATGCCTATTACCAGTTGAACCGAAGAGAGCAGGTCGTTGTCTTCAGACTTCGCACTGGCCACAATAGACTGAGGTACCACCTATTCAACAAATTGAAGATAGGTGGTACCGACGAATGCCCGTGTGGTACCGGGAAAATGACCGCTGAGCATCTGCTGCAGAACTGCCCGACATACGAGGATCAGAGAGAGCAGATGTGGCCATCACCAGTGGCAACACAAGACAAGCTTTATGGCAGTGTCGACAGCCTCAGGATGACCGCCGCTTTTTTGAAAAAATAATGGTTACTGTCTGACTGCGTACGATGAAGAAGAAGAAGAAGTACATGGTAGTGTTCGATCGATGCATTGGGTCCTAGATGCCTAGGCGAACATTATTCTTATTATGTTAGTGAAGGTCTACAGTCTGGATGTGATAAAGGAGTTAAATGCCATGTTTTTGATCAAAATAGCAGGACCAATTTTTACATTAGTATTAAACAGACATATTTTCCTGAGAGAATCATACAGAGTTGCAAACTAGGTGAAAAGAGATGAAAAAAAAGCTTGTTTTGCATTATCATCTTTCTTGGTTTATTCCTTTATTTGATGAAAAGCTCAGTGCCAAAAAACAAAACAAAACCCACGTTACACCTACATGGCCATCATTGGGGAAAAAGAACAAACAAAAACACCCAACAAATCACAAAATAAACAAAGACTAAGTAAGCAGTAATGAAATAAGGGAAGGAACAAGATGAAATGAAGATAACAACATGTAGTAGCAGTCATAAAATGGACTAGGTACAAATAAAGTTAAACTGTTTGATTTTTGCTTGGTTTATTCCTCAATCTTTCTCAATGTCATTTCCTAAAATAGATAAAACTGTGCAGTTCTTCAATTTTCTAACCATTAATGTATATGAGTATTTCTATTTGCTTATGTCCTCATTTTGAAGAAAATGAATTTTATCCCTTAGAAGAGGTTTTTTAAAAAAAATGGTGATAAGGAAATTAAAAACAACTAACTGCATACTGCATTGCTACTGCTTGGGCATTATTATAGGGATTTTTTTGTTGTGAATGACTAAGAGATTGAACGTGAGGTGTAGATGTGACTGAGACCGCTGACCAAAACCTTATATGCTGCAGGTTTTTGTGCACTGATAAAGCAATGGGATACATGTATCAATATTGGTGGAAATTATGTTGAGAAATAAGGAACAACGAAAGTGCAATAATACATAGTTTTCAAGTTCATATAGTATTTAGTTTGTGTTTAAAAATAGTGTTTTGTGACCTATTTACTGACTTGCCCTCATATGTAGTTGTACAAAAACTGTACATTTGGGTCAAGATGGCGCCGGACATGGTCGCAGTCGATTTCCCTCTTGATAAAACGGTGTTTTGTTTGTGTTTTCTATGATAACTCTCGGACTATTAACGTGATTCCTGGATATAAATGTGCCGACTTGTGAATTAAGCATACTAATGTGAAAGAAGTGATGCAACGAAGTATATAAAACAGTGTATTTTTAGTTGTGAAAGGTAGACTAATGTGAACAGTTTCGATGGGACAAAGCCTGGCCGAAACTTGACCCGGTCAAAAGCTAGTGTCGCTCCGTGCTGTATCGTGACCTAGATAACGAAGCATGAACACTGAAACGAAGGAGGTCATCCTGACCCCGTCAAACATACGGTACTTCAGAAAGGAGCTCATCGCGCTTCGATCATCACACTACGTCCCTTCAAACTCAGATCTACATCTGTTGCGTGTGCTGAAAATACACTTAGCCGAGGAGGCATCGGAACTCACAAGTATACAATCAAGGCGGAAGACCAGAGGAACGAGAGGTGGAAGAAGAATACACAAACAAATGCACTCAGAAACAGATACCTCAAAGCTCCACCCCAGCGATAAAAGAGAAGGGAAGGGCTACCGAGAAAATGAGGCACACGCTGACACCATACTGTCTGCATCCGAGCCCTTCACTAGAAGTCTTGACAATGTCTTGCCTCTAGAACATGTTGAGTCCGGACGAGAGAGTGAGGAAGATCCTGCGCACATCTCCCTCACTATAAACACATTGCGCAACTCACGACATCACCCTACAGATCACACCCTGACTAGCAGCTCGCAATTGGCAGGGCCCCCAAACTGCAGCGGCGGAACAGGCAGAAAACGATCACGAAAACTACCCATCACGCTTGCAACATGGAATGTCCGCACGCTACTGGACAACACCAAAGCAAACAGACCCGAACGACGGACAGCACTGATCGCCAGGGAACTGGCTAGATACAACATCTGCATAGCTGCCCTGAGCGAGACACGACTGGCAGAGGAAGGGCAGATCACAGAAGAAGGCGCTGGTTATACTTTCTTCTGGAGCGGCCGCAGCAAAGAAGAACGCCGTGAAGCTGGAGTTGGCTTTGCCATCAAGAAAAACATGGTCGACAAGCTCACAAGCATGCCCAGAGGAATTAATGAC
The DNA here is from genome assembly GCA_036924085.1 of Ariolimax columbianus. Classification (NCBI taxonomy): domain Eukaryota; kingdom Metazoa; phylum Mollusca; class Gastropoda; order Stylommatophora; family Arionidae; genus Ariolimax; species Ariolimax columbianus. The sequence goes on from JAVGWX010000002.1 coordinate 31,866,163, forward strand.
CGCCTGATTACACTGCGTCTCCCCCTAATAGGAGGGCGCCATGCAACACTGATCAGTGCATACGCACCCACAATGACAAATCCTCAGGAAACAAAAGATAAGTTTTATGAGGACCTTGAGGCGCTCATCGCTGCAGTCCCCAAATCTGACAAACTGGTCATCCTCTGTGATTTTAACGCTAGGGTTGGCACAGACCATACAGCCTGGGAGGGGGCCATTGGCCGACATGGTATCGGAAAATGTAATAGTAACGGACTGCTCCTTCTGAGGACATGTGCCGCAAATGAACTACTCATTACAAACACAGCTTTCCGACTACCTGTCCGAAATAGAACCACATGGATGCACCCAAGGTCCCGCCACTGGCACCTCATTGACTACATTATCATCAGACGTAGGGATCGAGCGGATGCTATGGTAACGAAGAGCATGTGTGGTGCAGAATGTTGGACCGACCATCGACTTGTCATTGCCAAGCTAAACTTCAAGATCCAGCCCAAAATGCGCCCCCAGGGAAAAAAACCACATAGGAGGCTAAATGTCTCTCAGCTGAAATACGAACCCACGAGAGGAGGCTTCCAGGAAGAGCTTGAGGGCAGACTATCTGAGCTTCGTTTTGAAAAGAATGACATCGAAGAGAACTGGGTATCACTGAGAAACACACTCTACGACACAGCTGTTAAACACATTGGCCCACTCACGCGCAAGCATAAGGACTGGTTTGATGAGAACGATCTGGAAATACAGGGCCTTCTCGATGCAAAACATGAAGCGCACAGGGAATACCAGAGGGACACACCATCTCCGGCAGCAAAAGCTGCCTTCAATACTGCTCGCAAAGCTGTCCAGACCAGGCTTAGAGAGATGCAAGACTCCTGGCTCAGCAAAAGAGCTGACGAAATTGAGATGTTCGCCGAGCGTCATGACACCAAACGATTTTACGAGGCACTGAAAGCTCTCTACGGCCCGCAGCCCTCTAGTAATACTCCAGTTCGCAGTGCGGATGGGGTACTGCTAACAGATAAGGTTCAGATTCTAGACAGATGGGCAGACCACTTCTGCAAAATACTAAACCACCCATCGTCCATAAATGAAGAGGCCATCCGGCGAATGCCGCAGGTGGAACTGAACCTGGCTTTGGATGAAGTCATTACTGAGGAGGAAGTCGACAGGGCAATCAGTTCACTATCTATAGGAAAAGCTCCAGGAGCTGATGCAATACCAGCAGAGATATATAAGACAGCTGGCCCATCCCTCACCAGAAGGATCACTGAACTCTTCTGTCACATGTGGGCTGAAGGTAAAATTCCGCAGGAGCTAAAGGACGCCTCAATCGTTCACCTGTACAAAAGAAAAGGCAACCGTCAGGAATGCGACAATCATCGTGGAATATCTCTACTCTCCGTAGCAGGCAAGATCCTAGCGCGCTTACTGCTAAACAGGCTCAACAAACACCTTGAACAAAGCCACCACCTCCCAGAAAGCCAATGTGGATTCAGAGCCGGAAGAGGAACAGTGGACATGATTTTTGCCGCTCGCCAAGTACAAGAGAAGTGTCGAGAACAAAATCAGGCCTTGTACACCACATTTATTGATTTGACAAAGGCATTTGATACAGTAAACAGAGGAGGGCTGTGGATGATAATGTCTAAGTTTGGCTGCCCCAACAAGTTCATAACAATGGTGAAACAGCTACACGAAGGCATGTGTGCTCGTGTACTAGACAGCGGTGCAATCTCTAAAACGTTTCTAGTATCAAACGGAGTAAAACAAGGATGTGTACTCGCCCCGACTTTGTTCAGCATGATGTTCGCGGCCACGATGACAGACGCCTTCAGATCATTGGAGCTTGGAATACCCATAAAGTACCGCACAGATGGCAAGTTACTCAATTCCAGAAGAATGAAGGCCAAAACCAAAGTGGCTGGCGACATAATCAGGGAACTTGTATTTGCTGACGACTGCGCTCTAATGAGCAACTCAGAACTGAACATGCAGGTTGGAATGGACCAGTTTTCTGCCGCATGCAAAAATTTTCGCCTGACCATAAATGCCAAAAAAACAGAGGTCATGTACCAACCAGCACCAGGCATGCCGTACACAAAACCAGAGACTACAGTCAGCGGGCAGACGTTGAATGCCGTAGATAAATTCACATATCTGGGCAGCACGCTGTCGAGATCTGTCAGCCTAGACGATGAGGTGGCAAGCAGAATAGCAAAGGCCAGTACAGCCTTTGGTAGAATGCGCTCGATGGTCTGGGCACGTCGTGGCATCAGCGTCAAGACAAAACTCAAAGTCTACCGTGCAACCATCATTCCAACCCTACTATACGCTTGCGAAAGCTGGACTGTATACTCTGGACATGCAGGGAGGTTAAACCACTTCCACACAGGTTGTCTGAGGCGAATATTCCACATCCGATGGCAAGATCGTGTCACTGACATCGAGGTTCTCTCGAGGGCTAACATGCCCAGCATACATGCACTGCTAGAAAAAGCACGACTAGGATGGGCCGGACACCTCGTCCGTATGTCAGACGAGCGGCTCCCAAAGAAGCTTCTCTACGGCGAGCTGAGAGAGGGATGGCGCGAGAGAGGGCGCCCAAAGAAACGTTTTAAAGACGGTCTGAAGGACTCACTAAAAAGTTGCCAGATAGACATCGACACCTGGGAATGTCTTGCGCAAAACAGATCTGACTGGAGAAGCGCAGTCAAATCGGGTGTAGCTGCCGGTGAAGATGACCGTGTTGTGAAAGCCCAGAACAGACGAGAGACGCGGAAATCCCGAACAGCGGGAACACCATCCCCTTCTACAAACCTCGTGTGCCCGATATGTAGCAGATATTTTCGTGCTCGCATTGGCCTGTTCAGCCACATGCGCACCCACACCCAACAGGGAAATCTGTGACAAGGATGATGTCGGCGGTCCTCATCGACAACGATGGACAGCTATTATGAGAAATACATATAAGTTTATATCACATACTTTCATATTTAAACCACAATTATTCTCCTACCTGTGTCTTGAACAACTTGTCACAAACAGAACACCGATACGAGCGCTCTTGAGAGTGTATCTTAAGATGCTGCTGGACATGTGCCAGACGTTTGAACAATTTTCCACATTCCCCACATTTGAAGTCCCGTTGCTCTTTATGAACATACATGTGCTTTTTCAGGATGTCACGAGATGTAAAACTTCGGTGACAAACATGACACGAGTGAGGTCGATCACCTTGCAACGAAAAAGTCAAAATTAGGACGGAACAGCTATTTTAAAATGTTGTAAACCAGAGGACTGATAATTTCTTTGGTGTGACAACAGATAAACATAGTGCTTACCTACATTCGTGGGAAAAAAACATGAAAAAAAAACTAGTAAAAGTTGATTAAGGTTGAGCTTAATCAAAATTTTAAAATGGGTATGGTCAGATACCGCACCGAGACGAGAACACAAACAAAACCTACGTTACGACCAATAGGCCTTCATCAGGGACAACAACACTGAACTAACAAATCAACATATAAGAAAAAAAGGGTCAACTCATCTGTTTCAGGTAGGAGACGCTTTCTGTCTAAGCGACCGGTAATGCCAAGTACTCGATAGAAACTAAAATGGGAGCGGTCAAACAAAAAGTGGCGGAATATGAAGAATTCAGCCTTAGGAAAGGGATATTTTAACAGAGTAACAAAATAAACACAGTACTTGTCTTCTTCTTCGTTCATTCTCAATTTTCCACTACCAAACCCTGAAAGGGCTTAAGTAGCAAAATGTAGTCCAGAGAACGGAATGCGTTGTGTCATAGTTTACAGCTTGGCTGCGATATTTGCACCTTTTGGTCCAACACATCTGACTTCAGCAACAGTACTTGTCTAATCAGTTCTATTTATGCAGTGAAAATAAAGTAGACAAAAGGATTGTAAGGACACAAATATTTTACACACCAGGGGAAAATATTTACATCATACAAAAGAAAGGCAGTAAAGTAAAAGACACTTCAAAGTAAAATCCTGGATATCCAAGTGATGAATGACCTTGCTGCAAGAAAGACATGAGTTAGCTGATTTTACTAACAAAATATCCCAAAACTAATGCTATCATTGGCCAAACATTTCTCATGACAGACTTTTAGCAAGTATGGAATATAGACCTTGTTCTGATATAGACATTATGTATATCTTTTAGCAAGAAGAAGAAGTATTTACATTTCCTATTTAAAAAATAAAACTATGTATATTGCTTGATGGAATTATCAAGTGTACTTGATCTTACATGTCTAAGTTCTGATCTATCTCGATCTTCTACTTGTTATTGGAACATTATTTGTTCCTCTAGTAGCTTCTCTACTATGCCAAGAACTAGGCCCAGTCAGCGGATATGCCCCCATGTCTTCAGAATCAGACAAACTACTATAATTTTGTTAATACGAACTATCACCCCTCGATAAATCATCATTTTCTACTACAATCCATGAATGAATAAGTGCTGATGCTTGCTTGGCTGAAAATATTCACTTGCAATTATTTGTTTCTGAAGCCATTCGTCGAAGAAAAAAAAATTGAATGTTTACCAAAAACAGCTGACAATTATTTCATTGGAATAGATCCGATTCAAAACAATGGACACATGATCTCACACGAGGTACACAGAAAATAGTGATGCAAATGTCTAGTGTTTATTTGATTGGGTAAAAATTCAGTAGACTGTCTGAAACTCCATATTAAAAAAGCGTTAATGGTTGTCTGGTTTCTCAGGGGAAGCCCTTGGAAAAAAGGAGACGCTGGAAATGGTTTCTGAAAGGACGCTAGGATACTAGGAGTTAAAAGACTCTATGGCATGTACTCTTCTACATAAAATTGACACCTGTGAAGTAATTGCTCACTGTTTAACCCTTTACACCCTAACCTGCCCATTGTATGTTCTTTGGAAACCAGAAACACTACTACTATGTTCAATACAACCGTTCATTGCTTGTTCTGTGCTGGGATATCATTTACATCGCATAAGCAAATAAATGGTATATTAATAAGGAAAAGAAGTATCTTCCTGCGCTTATGAATATGTATTTCCTATTTTAAGGCTTAGGGTGTAAAGGGTTAAATACAAACAAACAAGAAATAGCTCGAGAGACATGAAAAGAAGAGAAGTATGTCAATGGTTAATTGTAACTTAATGTAACAATAAAATTCTCATTCCTGTACCTGTGTGTGTGCGCATGTGCTGTCGAAGATAACTGCTGCCTCGAAAGAATCGGTTGCACACCATGCACTGCAAACTTCCACTAGCAGTTGGACATGACTTTTCTACCTCTGTGGATGACTTCTGCTTTTTCAGACTGTATAACTGTTTCACTGCTATAAGTGCATCCCTATGAAAGTGTACAGTTTGTTAAACTTTTGTTTCAGAATGTTATCAGAATTTTAATCAGTTGAATTAGAAATGGGTTATTGAGTATACTTTTCCATGAAACCTAGTTTTGAAACAAGAATATACACATTTGTTGTGCAAGAAACTCCTTTGGAATTCTGGTAAAAGTCTATTGACTTTCCTGGCATTTTGGTGAAACATATGGGCCCATATTGACCTGAACAGTACTCAGGATGAAAAGAATATGCCCACTGTCACCTCTCAAGCATGTTGTAAAAGTCTAATAAAGAGGGTTGTGCTTAGGGCTGACAACATCATGTACAAATACATATATCGATGTTCTCTGCAAATATCGCAGTCTGAGCTGTAAACTAGTGACACAATGCAATCCGTTCTCTGGACTACATCCTGCTACTTAAAAAGCCCTGTTTAAGGCTTGGTAGCGAGAGATTGAGAACGAACAAAGAAGAGAGATTCATCATATCCTGAACTTAAATTAGATTAAATGTTAGTGAGATTAATCCTGTCCATCTCAATTTTTACTCCAGTAGGAGCATGGGATCACCACAACAATTTGGCCTCATGACAGGGAGTCTTAACCTCTGGGGAAGACCAATTTTTTTCTCTTGTGTTTCCTATATCATTTCATACTTGACTGATGTTTCTTTCAAACCAAGCAGGCCAACTGTATTCAGCGACATGTGCGATGTAAATCGAGTGGATCTTTCTACCTTATACTGGGTTTTGTCTTTGACAGCACCATGCACAACCATACTTAGTTGTCATTTACAACATGCATTGAATTGTAAGAGTGAAGTGGCTTATTCCTTCCTCTCAGTTAGGGACCCCAAAATCTACAAGAAGGAGTGAGATTAAAGATGTAATGTAGCCTATTCAAGCTCATGGCCCAGTGAACCTATCAGCAGACCCCTGGTTAGGAACCAAAAAAAATAAACTTATACTGCCTTTAGGTTTCATTTTGTTTGTTTCTGTGAGGTGTTTGAGCCATACTTATTGATCTTGTTATCAAGAGGTAAAGAAGAACTATCATAGAATAGAAAATATCTTTGGAGGACGGAGAGATATTAATGATCTTAATAGAGGTCTCACATTCCTATAATACATTAGTTTTAACTTAAGAGCACAACTAAATAAAGAAAGCAAGGACAACAAGATATGATAGGAAAACATCAATTAGAACTTTGCACGAGCATGTAGTCTGATAATCAGAAGGGTCTTACCAATGAATAAATGTTTTGGCAAACGTTAATTTCTTGACGCTCTAATGGAGCTGGCTCACGACTCCCAAATATCATCCTCCTGTAAGATTTTTGTTTCCCCTCCGAGACTTGGAACTGAACTCTCAACGTCTTGGTTGCCAGAGAGTTGACTTATCCATTCAGCCAGATTATGGTGATGATGAAACTAGTACTTCAGAGCTAGTACTTAGTCGTATGTAAACCTACATTACATAAAGGCTGCTCCAGGAAGAGGCCTTTTCAGCTGTTTATCCATGATCTTTCACTGTTATTGCTTTTGACTGTTTTTTCAGGCTTAATTGATTCAGCAGTTTGTACACCAAGATGGTCTCTTACCCCAAAGCACCTACTTATACACCAATATGGTCTCTTACCCCCAAGCACCTACTTTGTACACCAAGATGGTCTCTTACCCCCAAGCACCTACTTTGTACACCAAGATGGTCTCTTACCCCAAACCATCTACTTGTACACCAAGATGGTCTCTTACCCCCAAGAACCTACTTGTACACTAATACGGTCTCTTAAAAGAACCTACTTGTACACTAATATGGTCTCTTAACCATGTATCTATTTCTATATAGCTACAATTTGATATTTAACTACTTTTTCTTCAAATCTGTAACTAGGTTACTGTACATGGCCATTTTGATTCCCTTAGAACACAGAGAGAGCTGCAATTGAGATGCTATTCCTTTATTCCATTTGGGCCATTTCTTAAGCTGTGCCCATGGCAGGGTACTACCCTAGCCTCCTCTTCCAACATTCTTTATCAGATGTTGTTTGACCTCCCCTCACTTTATTTTCCCCCTTGGGTTTCAATTCAGCTAATATCTGGTTAAATTTCTATACTACTTTTTAAAGGTAGTGATACTCATCTAAACTTGCACATCTGTGACATTGCGGTTAAGGCTGCAGGACAAAAATGATCATATTAAAAAAGGTAATAATTTGTCATTTAACGCTCAAACTATATTAAAAATTATATTTGAAGAAGTAAAACATGTATTTTTTTTTTTTACTAAAAGACAAATAATTTACCTTGTTGTGGCTTTCTTGTCCAGACCATCTTCAGTTTTCATTCCTCCTACATCTTCTTCCATTGACAACACACTTGTTTCAATATCCTGCATTTTATGGAAATGAGTTCTCAATTACTGCTCTAACCATGTATCTTCTAAATATGATCTCATCTGTCCACTTATATCATTAGAAACTATGGGCAAATGCAATCTTCTTTGGTGTGTTTTATATGTGGTTGTTGTTATTTTCTTCTTCTTCTTCTTCTTCTGCGTACACAGTCAGACAGTAACCATTATTTTCTCGAAAAAAGCGACGGTCATCCTGAGACTCTCGCCACTACCATAGAGCTTGTCTTGCAGTTCCACTGGCAATGGCCACATCTGCTCTCTCTGATCCTCGTATGTCGGGCAGTTCTGCAGCAGATGTTCAGTGGTCATTTTACCAGTACCGCACGGGCATTCGTCGGTACACCCTATCTTCAATTTGTTGAATAGGTGGTACCTCAGTCTGTTGTGGCCAGTGCGAAGTCTGAAGACAACGACCTGCTCTCTTCGGTTCAACTGGTAATAGGCATCGTTTTTGGTGTAACCAGTATGTTCGGTTTCCCATTTGGTCATGTATCTGGCGTTGTTATTTTCAATTCATTGCCTTTGTAGTATTTCTTTAACTCAGTCTATCCGTCTTTTTTTAATAATTCCTGCTGTTCTAAAGCTCATGCCTGGAGTTACGGGGTCGTGTGAAATTTAGAGGCCTCTTGTCATATGTTCAAACCATTTAACTGTGTCTGTCAATATATGTCACACATGCCATTATTATTTAAATCATATTTCTTAGTTTCTTTATGTCTCTTCTAATGACAATGATTGCTTATCTCAAGCACCTACAAAACATGTGATGTGATCTTTCATGCTTGTACCTCGGTCAGGGTCCATGTCATCAACATTCACATTTTTGTTCTAATGTGAAGCAAAGGTTTTGACTGCAACTGGTCACTTTACAGGAAGCCTGTATTCAAGTATTTACAGCTTTTACAGTGGCTGATTGTAATGGCAATGATATTTTACATATATGAGGTTACCAGTCTTAAGCACAGACCTTTTTAGTCACCTTTAACAACTTGCTTGGAAGGTGACAGTGGTTCTATTCTTTTCATCTGTTACCAGTTGGGTGAATGTCTGACAATGATAACAGACAACTGGTATGAGTATATTGTTGATTATTTGTCTTTTTTGGTCTACATTGGAATGTTTGGATGTCTTAGTAATTATGATGGCAAGTTGTCATATTTGTCTTTTTTTTTAGTTCCTGTTTCAATATCCCTGTCAATCATGCTTCATCTATGAACATGCCTGAAGGGATATCTGAATCCTCTAACTTGGTCTAACTGTTCTTTTATATTACGAGGTATGTTCAAATGAAATCGGACTTAACTGCACCAAGTGAACATATGTACGATGCACATGATGATGTCACTTCTGGTGTAAGCAGCACATACCAACTATCAAGTTTGCAAAATTTCATTATCCTCCAACTCATAGTTTCCTCAGCAGACCGCTGAAAACAAAGCGGTTGTGATATGGAATCCGTCCAGAGTTGATCAGCGAGCGGTGATTCGGTTTCTAACAGCTGAAGGATGTCAACCAGTTCATTGCAGAATGTAGGCAGGCTGATCTTTACTATTTGGAAGACCACAGTGATTCTATTATTTGCTCCACAGTATCGACACCAGGTGAAACCCAATCCTTAGACACCTCTTATCACTCAACTTCTACCATAGGTTGTAGAGGTTTTCTCATCATGACCTTGTGGCTTTTTTTCTCTTCCCGCTGGGACCCCGGTAACACATACCAATTACCTTTTATAAAAAGCAAAAAGAGTGTGGTGGACCTATTCTTTCCTCCTAAAAAAATGATAAGAGCATCCACATAAATTAATCAGAACCAATATAAATCTTTGTATTTAAGTAAAGATATCCTGATAGTAATATCATAATCAGAACTCACATTTAAAGAGTCATAATGCATAGATAAAATGTGATGTCTCAACTCCTCCCTGTCGTGAGATAAGAAGTGACACAATCCACAACGAGACGGTTGGTCTGCTAAATGGCTCCGCAGGTGAATTTCAAGACCATCAATTGTTCCTAAGTCCTTTTTGCATACCTGGAATAAGCAAGCGGTAAAATTTTGTTAAAATAACTATATTGTTTACAGCAGCAAAGATCTAATAAAAGCCAAACACTCCCACCATTCTCATCAATCTCTCTTTTTTCTTTTTACTATTCTGGGCTCATCAAAATATTTATAGGACTGAGGAGTAATGAGACTATGCCCTAGCAGTCACTGCCATGGCTAGGTTTAAATTTCAACACCATTAATATTATAGTTTGAAGCAGTACAGATTTAACTTGAATGCTTCTCTTCTACCAATGGGCATAAAGATCTTTTTTCCTCTTCTTACAGTTTATAGTTTCTATAGAATGGGGTAGTAGGCACCATACCCAACTCTCCTTAGTTTCCTTCTACGACATGCCTGATAGGTTAGTGTTACTTCTTCCTCTGTGTTCATCTTTAAAAAGGATGCTTTGTGTCCTAGTTTACGAGGATGCGATATTGCGCCTATTAGCCCTACACATCAAGTTTTGGCCCTGCAGGACCAGCTTTGCCTTCTTTGAGATCCCTATTCTCTTAGCCAGGTTACATGAATGCAGTCTGTTTTCAGGGTCACCACTTGGAGGAGGAATAGGGTCTCGCTGACCCTTGACGCAAGCACCCTGCTCATCTTCAACTCTGATTAGAGTGTCACTAGAACCCCCCCACATATGGTGAGGTAGTTCAGATTCTCAAAATTAGAAGGGGTTTATAGTAATAAACTTGGGAAGGAAGACTAACGTCTGGTCAGGCAAAATATACTGATCAGACATGTTAGTCAGGGTCAAGCAAAATATACTGATCAGACATGTTAGTCAGGGTCAAGCAAAATATACTGGCAATTCAAAACAACAATATAGTAATAAACTTAGTAGTGATTCTGTTTACTGACTTACACAACACTGTGTTAACTTGATAAACTGGACTTCTGTATTGCTTTTTAAGTCCACCAAGCTTGAATCATGTGCTGGATTGACTTCGGATGTAGAGTGTTTATGAAGGACCTGGTTTGTGGTTACTATGGTAGCAGCTTCCTGTTGTGCTAATACAGAGTCAAGAGGCTTGATAACCTCACACATAACGTCAGTGCTAGAAACAGTGATGATATCTGTGCCATCATGAGTCGTCCCTATGCATGTGTCCCAAACCTGCAGAACGGTAAAGATATTCAAATGTAGAAATAACATGAATTTATATAGATGAATTTGTAAAGAAATGCAGTAAAAATCAATACTAATGTTGCCAACAAAAATAATTAGTTCAATATTAGACAAGTTACATCTAAGTGCATTTATATTGACTTATAAAGGCTTATGTATATATTAGGGATCAAGATGTAGAGCAGTGCATGAGCTGTAGTTGTCAGTGACCGAAAGCAGACTGCCAGAGTCAGGGCCATCATATCTTCTTCTTCTTCTGCGTACACAGTCAGACAGTAACCATTATTTTTTCGAAAAAAGCGGCGGTCATCCTGAGGCTCTCGCCACTGCCATAGAGCTTGTCTTGCAGGTCCACTGGTAATGGCCACATCTGCTCTCTCTGATCCTCGTATGTCGGGCAGTTCTGCAGCAGATGTTCAGTGGTCATTTTACCAGTACAGCACGGGCATTCGTCGGTACACCCTATCTTCAATTTGTTGAATAGGTGGTACCTCAGTCTGTTGTGGCCAGTGCGAAGTCTGAAGACAACGACCTGCTCTCTTCGGTTCAACTGGTAATATTCATCGTTTTTGGTGTAACCAGTATGTTCGGTTTCCCATTTGGTCATGTATCTGGCTTTGATAAGCCGTTTTGACTCTTCGTACGTCATACTGGTATCTGTTTGTGGTAGTCTTGCACCTTCTTTTGCCAGTCTGTCTGCCTCCTCATTGCCTTGGATGTTGCAGTGTGACGGAACCCACTGTACCACTACCCTTTTTGGTGCGGACTGCTGGCACAGTTTGCAGAGTGCTGCTCTTAAGTCATTAAGCTCAGTGTTTTTCTGGCTTTTTAGCGCTGTGACTACGGCGAGAGCATCTGTCAGCAGGACTATATGGCTCTCATTTTCACTGTGTGTCACCATTTCTTCCACTGCCGCCCTCAGTGCCTTTGCCTCCGCTCTGAAATTGCTTGTGTACTTACCAGTAGCGAATGACAGTGTTATTTTTCTGCCATTTGGTAGGTTCAGGAATGCTCCTGCCCCTCCGTTCTGTGTAGTGTTTGTTACAGAACCGTCGGTGTATGCATGGGTCCAGTCCATGCTTGGGTAGCTTTTCGTTATGAAGCTTAGGGTAGTGTTTCTCCTTTCTTTTTCAGTCTGGCAGTTTTTGTTTGCAATACCTGGTATATTTTCTACCACCTCTGAAAATATATCCTGCCTCCAGGTAGGTTTTCGTACAGTAGTGATGGGTTTTGGTGTTGTTAGTGCGTTTATGGGATCTTCGTGCATCTTTGCTTTGGCTATTTCTGCAAAGTTTCTCCGCTTTAGTTTCCCATTTCCCAAATTGTTTAGTCTCTGGTACATTGGATGGTCCGTCAGTCTTCTGAGTTTCTCTGACTGCAGCTGGGCTCTGCAGTCTCCTCTATCGGTCATGGATTGCAGTTTTGTAATCTTTTCAAGTTCTAGGGCCATCATATAAGAGCCTTCTCCACCTTCACATTGTGATCCTGGATAACAGGGTGTAATATGGCAGACTGGCTAAAGAGAGGAAAGGCTAAACCGCACCAAAAAATGCCATGTTGAAGTTGGATCAAAATGGTGCAAATATCACAGTTAGGCTGTAAACTATGACACAACACGATCTGTTCTCCAGACTACATCCTGCTATTTGCAAAGTCCTTTTTAGGGCTTGGTAGCAGGTGTTTAAAAGGGAACGACGAAGAGAAAGATAATATATTGTAAGACAGAAAATGCATGTGTCTGTCCATCTTGCTAAAAACTCAGCACTAGCAGCATGACATTTCCATTGATCATTCTGTCTGGAATTTCCAGCTCTTTGCATCGTTCCTGTGTCATACCCTTCCTGAGATATTTAACAATTAAAGTCCTCCAACGGTGAGCTATAGCGACGTGAAAACTGCCTATTCTGTCTTGAATGTCCAGCTGAGCGCACCATTTTTGCTTGATGTACCTTTCCCTTTCCAAGTCTGTGACGTCAGAATTGACAAGGAGTGACGATAATGATATCTCAAGGACACACTGGAGTAAAAGTGATCTAACATTGTGTTTCCTGTGGGAGATGATTTGAGCTGACAGGTGAGCAATGATAGACAGAGTTGCAGCTGCAATAGGATGTTCACATGCTTTAGCCTATAGCATAGTCAATTTGATTGAATTTTTGGAAAGTGTGCCCATGGTGGGTACACAGACAACTGACCAACAAGCATAAAATGAACTGAATGGGCCTGGCCTTGCAGCATACATGTCGGTAAGCACATGAAGAAGATACACTATGCTGAGAAATGTAGGACAATGTAAGTGCAATTATAAATGGTTTCCAAATTCATATCTCATTTAGTTTATTGAAAAAGAAATTATAATTGTGACCTTTTTACTAACATGACCTGATATGTATAAATGGAATTTTACACGAGAATACTAGGATTGGCCAATTTCCTTAGCCCATGATCCATCTAGCTTCAGCTTTCTATACCATACCATAAAAAAACTTCGCAACCTGAGACTGGAGAAATATAAACAATGTAGCGACAGCAATTACAAGAACCAATTTTTTTCTAAGCACTAAACAAAATATACAAAAGAACATAAAGATTGGTGAAGTAATAGACATTGTGAAATGGAGCCCTTGCTGCAAGACCACCAAAGTGTTTGAGAATTTGTGAAAAACTTTACTCACATCTTGAATGTGCCAACGTTACTGACATCTTGTATATGTCTGAAACACTATCCTGATACTTTAGTTACAGTGAATTCTTCTTCTATGTTCACGACCATTTCCCTGTCTTAGGCATATCTCATCAACATATAGTTTATCCCTCAACTGGGTTGAAGTGAGCCATGTTGTCACTCTGCTTCTCTGGTACTTACTTTCCGTGTCCAAGCACCACGTCAAACAGTATGCATCCAGTATTCAGCGACATGGATTGCCATGTCATTTGCCTCCAGCACGTCACACCTATTGCATGTTTCCTGGAGATTGGAACACGTCATCAGGTGGTCTGGGTCCTGTATTTCACCACGATCACGTGTGTCCGCATCTGTGTAACCCATTCGTTTCCTATTTCTCTTGCACCGTGTTATACCATTTTGGAGTCTGTTAAGCGACTTCCATGTTGTGTATGGTAGATGATGTCCGGGGGCAGGTTCCTTCCAAAGTTACATCTCTGAGGCCTGCATCAATTTGTGCCATCTCTCGATACAGCGACTTTCAGGATTTGTCTGTATGAGCTGTATTGATTTTAGAAAGCTATGTCTGGATTTGAGTCTTGTGTTCTGTACCTGGTGCCCAAACATTGGGTGCTTTGGGTCATGCTGTTTTTCTCATTCGATTTCTGCTATGTCACTTCTTCGAATCTCGGGTGGTGCTATACCAATTTTGGTGCTCTGGTGGAACAGATAGACTTTAAGAACATGTTCTATTATTTATTTGCCCTTCCAACACTGGCACACATTTGCATGTCATGTTTGATACAAAAATAGATCCTTACTGTCATGACATTTATTTTACTCTTAAATAATCACATCTATGTCCTTCGTAAACAGGACAGTCTATCTCTGGCTTCTCTCATCTATATTAAATGTATGTGATTATATGCTGTGAGCTATGGAAGTAGGCCCACAGGAAGCAAAACCGCTCCCACGTTGGAATTACAAACGAGCCGACTGGGACAGATTTGCAATCCTGACAGATGGGCTGTGTGAAACCATCAACACACGAAACAACAAAATGAAGCCCATGGTGGAAAGCCTAAGCAAGGCAATAATGCAAGCCGCCACTGAAACCATCCCAAGAGGGGCTAGGAAAAACTATAAGCCCTATTGGAATGATGAGTTGCAGAAAGCGGAAGATGCAGTCACAAGTGCTAGGAACATGGCAGAGCGAGAACAATCTATGGAGGCAAATATCGCCCTCAAAGCCGCCACGGCGAAATACAAATACACTCTAAACCAAACAGCAAGAGAAAGCTGGAAAAACAAAACTGAAAGCCTCAACCTAGACAAAGAAGGGAACAAACTATGGAAGCTAGTCAGAGCCATGAATGATGAAACCCCTTCAAACAAACAAATTACCATAAAGCAGGGCGAAAACTTGCTCACTGGAAAAAAAGCCGCAGACGCTTTTGTCGAACACTATGCCAGAGCAAACCACATCGAGGTCCCTGCAGATAGGCATACAGACATTAGTGAAGAGCAAAAGGGGTACGACAACATCAATACGGCCCCAGAAGAGCATATGATATCCAAATTAACAATGAGTGAAATGGAAGAGGCCATGAGAACATTAAAGAAAAGCAAATCTCCCAGAAAAGGTGGGATAACAAACGAAATGCTGATGGGGCTGGGCCAAACAGCAAAGAGGAAACTGCTATCAGTCCTGAACCAAAGCTGGAAAAGGGGTATTGTACCCCAGGCATGAAAAGACGCAGTACTTGTACCAGTACCAAAAAAATGAAAAGACAAACCAGATCCAAACGGATACAGGCCTACTGAGCTGTGTCTGCAAACTGATGGAACGTATGATAAACACCAGACTGATGTGGCATCTGGAAGAAAAACGAATACTAATTCCACAGCAAGCAGGCTTTAGACAGCACAGATCCACTGAGGACCAGGTCATCCTCATAGCCCAGGAAATAGAAGATGCCTACCAGGCACAGAAACACACAGTAGCGGTTTGGGTGGACCTGGAAAAGGCATTTGACAAAGTCTGGAAAGACGGACTTAGAGTCAAGCTAAGGAGAAGTGAAGTTTGTGGGAGAATGTACAAGTGGATCAACCACTACCTCAAAAACAGAACGGCCAGAGTCCAAGTACAAGGGCAGATGAGCAAAAAGGTGACACTCGAGCAGGGAGTACCCCAAGGGGGAGTACTGTCACCCACACTCTTCCTGGTGTACATAAACGACATTACAGAGAATATACCAAGAAGAGTCCATAGCTCAATGTTTGCAGACGATCTGGCTATGTGGACCTCTGAAAAGAATCTCACCATAGCAAGAAATCGGATGCAGCAGGCCCTAACATCGCTGGAAGAGTGGGCGAACGCAGCCAAACGACAACCCAAACTATCTGGGAGTCACATTTGATCGGCGCATGACATGGAAAAGTCAGATCGAGAGAAACCGAATGAGAGCCAGAGAAAGAATGGCAATCATGAGGAAACTTGCTGGCACAAGCTGGGGAGCAGACGAAAGTATACTAAAGAAACTGTACACTGGAAGAGTGAGACCAGTTCTCGAGTATGGCATCGCGGCATGGACAACAGCAGCAAAGGCGAACTTCGATAAAGTTAGAAAACTTCAAAACCAAGCCATGAGAGTTATAACAGGAGGCATGAAGTCAACGCTAATTGTAGAATTTGAAAAGATTACAAAACTGCAATCCATGACCGATAGAAGAGACTGCAGAGCCCAGCTGCAGTCAGAGAAACTCAGAAGACTGACTGACCATCCAATGCACCAGAGACTAAACAATTTGGGAAATGGGAAATTAAAGCAGAGAAACTTTGCAGAAATAGCCAAAGCAAAGATGCACGAAGATCCCATAAACGCACTAACAACACCAAAGCCCATCACTACTGTACAAAAACCTACCTGGAGGCAGGATATATTTCCAGAGGTGGTAGAAAATATACCAGGTATTGGAAACAAAAACTGCCAGACTGAAAAAGAAAGGAGAGATACTACCCTAAGCTTTATATCGAAAAACTACCCAAGCATGGACTGGACCCATGCATACACTGACGGTTCTGTAACAACCACTACACAGAACGGAGGGGCAGGAGCATTCTTGAACCTACTAAATGGCAGAAAAATAACACTGTCATTCGCTACTGGTAAGTACACAAGCAATTTCAGAGCAGAGGCAGAGGCACTGAGGGCGGCAGTGGAAGAAATGGTGACACATAAAGAAAATGAAAGCCATATAGTCCTGCTTACAGATGCTCTGGCCGTAGTCACAGCGCTAAAATGCCAGAAAAACACTGAGCTTAATGACTTAAAAGCAGTACACTGTCAATTATGCCAGCAGTCCGCACCAAAAAGGGTAGTGGTACAGTGGGTCCCATCACACTGCAACATCCATGGCAACGAGGAGGCAGACAGACTGGCAAAAGAAGGTGCAAGACTACCACAAACAGATACTAGTATGACGTACGAAGAGTCAAAACGGCTTATTAAAGCCAGATACATGACCAAATGGGAAACTGAACATACCGGCTACACCAAAAACGATGCCTATTACCAGTTGAACAGAAGAGAGCAGGTCGTTGTCTTCAGACTTCGCACTGGCCACAATAGACTGAGGCACCACCTATTCAACAAATTGAAGATAGGTGGTACCGACGAATGCCCGTGTGGTACCGGGAAAATGACTGCTGAGCATCTGCTGCAGAACTGCCCGACATACGAGGATCAGAGAGAGCAGATGTGGCCATCACCAGTGGAACCACAAGAAAGCTCTATGGCAGTGTCGACAGCCTCAGGATGATCGCCGCTTTTTTTGAAAAAATAATGGTTACTGTCTGACTGCGTACGATGAAGAAGAAGATATGCTGTGAGCAAGAGCTATGTTTTACAGTATAGCCATATGTGCATCTTTTGGCCTGGTAAATAGATTTTCTGCAAAGTTTTTTTTAACTATCGACAGTCTAATTGTGTCATTAAATGTCATGGGGAGGTGTAATATCCTTTATTTCATATTTTTTACTAGGTGATCCATGTGAGAAAATCCCGATCTCCATCGTGATTTGAACCTGTGACGAACACCTTACTTGAGACCAGTGGGTCCGCGTGACTACTGGCTGACATTATTCATTAATTGTCTTATGATCTATAACAACTCCAAAATGTTTATATTTGCTTTCTTCTCAGTTCACAACATGTACATCCCATTTTTCTATACATCCCAATCTCAATTCTAATGTCGAGGTGACAGCCAAAAGTGTGTGTATAAGTTAAAGATGAAACTGATTAACCAAATCATTATATATTTATTACTATTACAAAAGTGTTTACAAAGAATGATACTAAAAATATAAGTTACTATATTAATCTTGCATGCATCTTCTTACCACTGCTTCTGTGGTATCCTCAGGCTCTAGCTTGATCTCTAGAGTCGACTTAGATACATCGATCAGTTCAGGAACTATGACCTCAGGGTTAACAATAGTACCAGTCATACTTCTCATGGGACTATCATGTGATGAGATGACTTCAGCAGTCATAATATCAGACTCTGCAGATCTTGTGATCAGATAATGGATTTCTCCTTCTGCTTCCTCGGCATGAGCTATCCTTCCAGGACGCTGAAGTGTGCTTCGTCCTTGGTGGGCATCTCGCTGAGATGGGTCAATGACTGCAGGAATGTTGGGGTGATAAGTCCAGTTCTTCATGTATCGTGGATAAGCAGAGTCTGGTGTCTGAGCACAGTTCCTCCTAGTTACAATTAAAAATAAAAAATGTCTTCTGTAAGTTACACTGACTACTTTTTTTTTACCAGGCTAACAGCTAACCATCAATGTTGACATACCTCCTAAAGATAATGGTGGGATTGTCCAGTCGCAAGACCTCATACAATGACAGCTTAGGTTACCAGCACCAACAAAGACATAAAGCAGATACTATACTGCTGGGTAGGTTAAGTGTCAACAGGGAAATGCCTGGAAACGACATGCCAGAGCTGCACCTTCCCCAGGCCTAGTATGCCATAAGAAACTTGCTACTAATAGTCAGATGTGAGCCCAAAAGGCAAACCAGGGAAGACACAGGACACCTTCTAAGGGCCGACTAGATGGATAGAACAAAAAGGATAGCTTTAAGCTATCTTGTATAAGACACTGATCTGCCTGATTCAATACCAGGATTCCAGTATTCAGAACTAACAGCTGGCAAATGGCCAAAGGTAGTTTCGCAGTAGACTATGATGTTGGGGTTAAAGTACTAAAGTCTTCATTGGACAAGACTTCAGCTTTATTTGGTGGTGACATGTTTTCTACTTCGCTGCTTATCCTTCAACTGTGAACCAGGCACCCATATACAGCTGAGTAGGTTGGAGCATGTGAAGACCAATGATTGAACCCAGTAGATGTGCAGTGAGAAGTAAGTACTCTAACCACTCTGTTGCTATTTAGCTAATAATGTAGATGGCACATACAAGAGTTGCTCAGAAAATAATGCCTCACATTTTTGTGTTCTCAAACTATTTATTCACAATGTATCAAATTTCATGCAGAGTATAACTGAATGTTTTCTTTACACCTGCTATTTTACCACATAAACACCATCCACTTCTATCGTTTTATATCAGCATGAAACAAGGACATGTGTGCCTGTTCTAAACCAGTTTGTTTCCTGTTCACGTAGCCACGTTTCTTTTATGTCTGTGGTCGGTTGTGAAACTTTGAGGAGCCCATCATGCACACACCTTTGAATATCAAGGTCGCAGAAAATTGTCATGACATTTCCATTGCTGACTTAAAGCAATTGTCGACTTGCAATGTGATGATTCTTACAAACGATGGCATCAGTGTGCTGCAAACGTTCTGGGCTGGTGGCTGTAGAAGGACATCCAGGCCACAGACGATCATACAGCCCCATCTGTCCACTTTCTGAAGCTTTCTTTGTCTTCTTCTTCTGCGTTTGTTCTCAATCTACCGCTACCAAGCCCTGAATAGGGCTTTGCAAGTAGCAGCATGTTGTCCGGAGAACAGAATGCATTGTTTCGCTAATTTTCAGATTGATTGCGACATTTGCACTTTCGGTCAAACACATCCACATCCGTCTTCGGCAGTCCGGAAGCTTGAACTTTCTGTATTCAGCATCCAAGGGTGCTTCTATCTGCTACACAACTTCCATATACAGCACACAAATGTTTGTAAATGTTCCCCACACTTTCTTTCTCCCCCACCAAGAATTCAATTACATCTTGTTGTTTGTAATATGTCACACACACAGACGACATTTTATCAAACTACTACACTATCTATCGGAAGACAGTGCAATTATGTACATGAACACGAAAAACATCAATGTTACAACCTGCACATTTTAAATTTGCTATTTTTATTCTGATTTGGTTTGAGAAAAAAAACATTACTTCCTGAGCAACCCTCGTAAATTCACTAATATTGTGTTCTAACAATGTGTTCCCTAATTCACAGTTGTAAAAGTTGTGTGCATGCATGTTTTTTAAGATGTAAGCCTTCAACATGGAACAGTTCAAATGTCAATACAATGAGACTGAGGTAGTGCAACAAAATTGGTGCTACGATAAAGTCAATTGAAATGATTCTTTAGCTACTGGCTCTCAAAAGAAGAAGAAAGAGTTTTCTTTTTCTTCTAGTTCACCAATTCTTCTTTAAATTTATGTCTTCACGTGAAGTCCAGTTGTCTGGATTCGGGCTGCTGTTGTGGAGAGTTTTTCAAGGCTCCTAAATAGTTTTGCATGGAAGTGCAGTATTTCTCTGTGTGTGGTCATTTTTCACTCCATACTTCTGTAGTTTTTCTTTAACCTTTAGCACGCTACATTTTTTTGGCACAAATTGGCGTAACTTTATATTTCGCTATGATAGTTGACTTTCAAAGCTTGTAACTCTTCTGCTTGTTTGTCAATAAATATGATTTTCTTGTGTGTAGAGACGCAATTGAATAAAGAACTTGTGGGTGTTATTGTTTTTGTTGTGTGTTTGTTAGTTTATGAGATACAAAAATATTTTCCACCTGAGTAGTACCTGGACTGAAAGGAATAACACCACTATAACCTTCCAAGCATTTAATAAAAGATGACTAAAGATAGGTGTGCATTGGGGCTTGCAACCTCATCATGTAAAAATCATTGTTATTGACACCCCTATTATAAATGCTTGCAAACAGTCTTTATTTAAAAGTAACCAGTTACAGTAGAAACCCTATGCTTTCCTTGGAGCACAAAGAAAAAGTAAATCATCACAGAACTATTTTCACTTTCTGATGGATTTTTTTCATTTACCACTCACTCTGTCTTCTTTAGCCATATACTTTTCTACAGACAAATGCACAACAGTTTTCTACAAATCATTTATACTAACCGAGACTTCATGTGACGTGTGAGAGCCCCAGACTCGGAGAAAGCCCTGCCACAGTTTTCACAAGCGTATGGACGCTCACCTGGAGGACGTAATGAAGAACATTAAGATTTAAAACAATGACGTTTCTTTAAAAAAAATTAAATGGAAAGACTGGGTTTGAATACCTTTTAAGGGGACGGCGTGGCCTAGTGGTTAAGTGGCACGACTCACAATCCGAAGGTGCTGGGTTCGATCCCCATCACAGCACAGGCCGTTACCCCGGGGAAGCAAACCCTTA
Source organism: Ariolimax columbianus (assembly GCA_036924085.1). Classification (NCBI taxonomy): domain Eukaryota; kingdom Metazoa; phylum Mollusca; class Gastropoda; order Stylommatophora; family Arionidae; genus Ariolimax; species Ariolimax columbianus. The sequence continues at coordinate 31,887,466 of JAVGWX010000002.1, forward strand.
GAAAATGCAGGAGAAAGCAGACCCTTACATAAAATGCATGCTGAAGTCGGATGCACTGGGCCGATATGCGCAAAATAAAAACACAGTGCAACGCACACCTCTTTGGGGGATTTGAAAAATAAGGCGGACGCACACAAAAAAAACAAACAAATTATACCTTTTACTGTCATTTCGTTTCTACTGTCTGATTTAGCTGGCATGGAAGGCAGTGCCTTCCTGCAGGAAGCATATATCAAATATGGGGGGTGTGCTGAAATGCAATTAGCGGCTGGTTAGTGGTTTTGGATGTCAGTTTTCTGACCACAGGACTTGTATTTAGTAGTAGTAACGCCTTTCAGTCATGACTGACTGTAGGATGATATGACTTGGAGTGATAAACCTCCCAAAAATGTGTATACTTAAGCTGTTATTTTCTTTCTCCTTGTGGCATTGTCTTTCCACTTCTCTGTGTTACAAGAGCTTCTATTCACTAAGGTGTGTGGTGGCCATTTAGGGTACATCTCCACTTGGATCGGTCTGCAGCTTCGTCTTCACTGGATGTCAAATTCATGTCTAGGGTCTTCATATCACGCTTACATACATTTTTGAACCTCAATTGTGGTCGACCAACTGTTCTATTGGCATCCGCCAACTGTCCATAGAAATCTTTGGGAATGCGACCATCTTCCATGCCTAAGGAGAGTGTACATGCTTGGGAGACCAGTGCGAGAGTGCACATCTGTCCCTCCATGTAATTACAATGATGAATTACAGGTGCCATAGAGGAAAGGTGTTAATTTATTCCTATATTGGGCACTCCTCTGAGATACTCGGTTTACGTGAAGAGGATATTTGGAAATGCTGTAAAACAGGAAGCACAAGCAACAGGGTAAAGTATCGGTTTGTAAAACATCGCCCATGCAGAATCAAGGTAATAAGATTTATGCTATTTTATAAATATTGATGAATCAAAACTTTGTTGGAAAAGAGTGGAAAACAGCCAAGGTCAGAACCTTGCACGCATAATCTAATAGATAGTTAATAAAAATTTAAAAAAAAAAAAATAAAAATAAATCTCCCAAATCAGAACAATACTTTTATAATTGGACCGGACTGAACCACTGAACCTCAAGAAAGACTAACAATTCCACGTAGCACAAGCAAAAGGAAAAAAAAAAAAACACAAAATGAAAATAATACAATGGAACTGCAGAGGCCTACACAAAAACTTTAAGCCATACCTAGGACTGGCCAATCTGGGAAAAGAAACAATAATATATGCGATTCAAGAAACCATGCTCAACCCAACCAAAAGACTCAATATTCCAAAATACAATATAGTTAGGAACGATAGAGAGACAGGAGCGAAAGGAGGAGTAGCCTTTATAGTAAATGAAGAATACAAAATAATGGACTGGGATCCATTTAATACCGAAAACCTAGAAGGCCTATCCATTAAAATAGACAGTAGTCCAGCGAGCATCACAATAATAAACATATACAACCCAAGAGGAAAATTCACCACAAATGACATGGAAACAATCAAAGCACAAATAAACAATAGAACAATCATAATCATAGTAGGGGATTTCAACGCACATCATCCAGCATGGGGAGGAAGCGCGATAGACACGGCAGGGAAACAAATAATGACCTTCTGCGAAGAAAACAATCTAATAATAATAAACGATGGGTCAATGACCAGAATAAATAACAATCCAAATGGATCAGATACGGCTATAGACATCACAATAATGACGCCAAACTTAGCAACCATCAAATGGGAAGTTCTGGATAATGCAGGATCGGACCACCTGCCCATAGCAATTTATTTAAAAGAAAAATACATACGAAACACTGGATCAATCAGACCCTATTTCAACTACCATAAGGCAGACTGGAACGGATTCCAAGAAGATCTGCTCAGACTCAAAAGAGAAGACTTAATCTCAGATAACGTAGACATATTCAACCATAACCTAACAACCAACATCCTGCAGATCGCTATAAAGCACATTCCCAACAAAAACATGCCAGCTAACTTAATACAATCCACAGGAAAAGAAAACCATTACGGTAACCGTAAAAACAACAAAACACCTGTACCCTGGTGGAATGAGGAATGCACTAACCAAATTAAAAAAAGACAAAAAGCTCTAAAGAAATACAGGAAATACAAAACAGAAGACAACCAAAAATCTTACCAAACAATTAAAAAAGAAACAGAGAAAGTAATAGAAAAAGCAAAAAGAAAACAGTGGAGGACATTCTGCCAAACCCTAAATCCTTCATCCAAAATAACAGAGGTATGGAAAAAATTAAAATCCATAACAGACGGCAATATCAAAAGCACCTTCCCAGCAATCAGAATCCCGGAACTAGGAGAAACTGATAAACAAAAAGCAAATATACTGGCCGCACAATTCTATAAAGTCAGCGCTAATAGCTCACTTAAAAACGACGAAATACAAAGAAGAGAAAACCTAATGGTACAGTTAAAGGCAGGTCAGGGGGCTTCCCTAGACACGCAAACAAACCTAAACGCACAATTAACAATAGAAGAGACAATACAGGCAATAAAATCCAAAACAAATACTACAGCAGGACAAGACATCCTAAGCTACGAAATCCTAAAGAACATTCCGATAACTACACTAACTCTAATAGTTCAACTTTTTAATTTAATTTGGAACACGGGAAATATCCCAAAAGCGTGGAAAATGGCGGTGATTGTTCCTGTCCTGAAGCCAAACAAAGAAGCCCATGATGCTAGCTCATACAGACCGATATCTCTAACCTCTCAAATAGGGAAAATCTTAGAAACAATAATCAATAATCGTATTAAATATCACTTAGAACAAAACAATCTATACAGCCCCACCCAAACAGGATTTAGGAAAGGAAAAAGTACAGTAGACCAGCTACTAAAACTAGAACACGAAGTAAAAGCAGGATTCCAAAAAGGAGAAAAAACTGCTGCAATTTTCTTAGACGTAGCAAGAGCATATGACGAATGTTGGAGGGAAGGGGCACTTTATAAAATACAGAAGATAGGAATAACAGGCAAAGCCTACCAGTACTTAAAGAACTTCATGGAAGAGAGATACTTTGAAGTTCAAATCCAAGACCAACGGTCCGGAAAATTCAAACAAGAGAACGGCATTCCCCAGGGGTCAGTAATATCCCCAACTATCTTTACAATAATGGTAAACGACCTGGGGGAAGAATTCACAGACATTAGAAATAGCTTATCGCAATATGCAGATGATGCAGCAATTTGGAGATCAGGAACACACCTACCCCATACCTATAAAAAACTACAAATACAAATAAACAAAGTAGCAGAATGGATGGTCAAGTGGGGTTTTAATCTAAATATAAATAAGACTGTAGGGATGGTTTTCGGGAAAAGCCGAGAGAAACAAATAATGAATGTACATGTAAATCAAGAAAAAATTAAAACAGTGAGCAACACTACGTTCCTAGGAATGGACCTAAATCGAGATTTAGACTGGAGTAACCATATAAACAAAACAGTAGAAATATGTAGGGGTACAATAAATATGATGAGGTATATAAAAGGAAATGGATGGGGAGCTGGCAACAAGACAATGTTAACCTTCTACAAAGCATTTGTCAGGGGGAAAATCGACTACGCAAGTATTGTATATGACTCCGCCCCAAACAGCTACAAAAGTAAATTAGATAGAATACAAAACCAGGCCCTTAATATAATAGCTGGAACAATAAAGACCACATCAAAAGAAGCAATAGAGGTAGCCCTAGGAGTAACTCCCCTAGGACTAAGAAGGAAAGAGCTAAGATTAAAATATTGGAGCAAAATAGCGAACAATAACACACATCCAGCATTTAAATCTTTTGTAGAGTACTACAACCTCATCGGGAAGAAATCAATAGTACTCAGTAGATGTCCGACAGGGTGGAAAACAACAACAGAAATCAAAGATTACCAGATGCTTAAAGAAACAATACAATCTGTCAAATCAACAAGACTAGATATCCCCCCATGGGAACTCATAACCCCAGTTACAGACACGTTCCTAGCTAATCACAAAAACAAGAAAGAAAAGAAAAACAAATTAAGAAACGAGGCAAATAAACGCATCAAAGAAAACACGAGAAACCATCTAAACATATACACAGATGGATCAAAAGGGGAGGATAACACAGTAGGTGTAGGGATAGTAATCCCTCAGGGGGATTTAACCAAATCATATAAAATAACAGGCCCAGCAACAATATTCACAGCAGAACTTATAGGAATCCAAAAAGCAATGGAAATACTAATGGACAATAAAAATACTCCAAGCAAAGTGACGATATTAACAGATTCACTATCCGCAATAAAATCAATTCAAAACCTGAGAGATCACAAAGCGGGTATAGAATACGAAATACTGAAACTGAATACTAAATTGTATCTTAAAAAATGTCACGTGACAATCATGTGGGTCCCAGCTCATGTGGGGATAGAAGGAAACGAATTAGCAGACAAAGCTTTTTTTTTTTTTTTTTTTTTTTTTTTTTTTTTTTTTTGTTGTTGACCCAAAAGAGACCTTGATGCTGGGTTGTGAGTTTTGTGGGCAATTGATGAATTTGCACAAGCCTCACGGAGGTGGATGTCCCATTATTGGCAGCTCCTGGCTCTGATTTACGGAAGGCAATACCATTCATCTCTTTGCTCAATACATGAAGAGAGTGGTCTCCCTGTAGGACAGACGTGTACCCTCTAGCCATGTGCCGGAGCGAGCAGAAATGCCCTGCTGACATGTGCGACCATCTCTAAGCGTTCTTGGTGGGCTGTTGGAGACATAGCAGGTCTTGACACTTTGTTTGGTGCGCAGTCCGACGATGCGTAAGATTCGTCTTTCCAGCGATGACTGCACACGGGGTTATTCTCCTGCGGTGCAGGAGGTCCACTTTCCACGTGCTGAGTTGGATCTGAAAATGACAGTGGTATACCTCGCGACTTAAAAATGTGGTGCTTCGTGTGGTTACATTCTACTAAATTTGACCTATTGTTGCCAGTGGGTAAATTAACACACAGGTGCCCATGTGGCGATAGACTCGGTGGATTGCTCTAGCTTGGCCACAGTTTCTGTGTCGCCTGTGCCTTGCACGTGGTGATCGGTGGTCGATGCTTGTGGTTTCAGTGGGAGGATGCGTCGACTGATGATGTAACGGACTCACACTACAATTAGCCCATCGGTTATGTAGCAAGTGGGTGTGACAAATCACGAACGCTACAGTGTGCACACATGTAGATGTGCACATATGTAGGTGTGTAGATATGTAGGTGTGTAGATATGTACGAATGAGTATATATATGTGGACATTTTAATTTACACTTATGTATGTATTTATAGGTTTATATATGTATATCCCTTCTGCGGGCATCCTCACCACTATATATCCACACTTAATATAATTATACTACTATTACATCAACCTTTTTGTATCTATAATTATTTAATCAATTATCTACCTTTCTATTGTTCTTCTGTTCCTGAGCCTACCACACATTCAACACATAATTGACTGCGAGAGCTAGAGGGCACAGGTGAGATGAGGGATCTACAAGGGGACACACAAATCAGTGAATCGCTTACAAGTTGGAGTACATGAATGCGATGGAAAAATATGAGAGCAGGCAAAACCTGATACACCAAGACCAGACAGAAGGAAGTCAACACAGATGGGCCTCACAACAGAAGGAAGACACTTTTCAATTAATTTATATTGTACTCTTAATCCTTATGTATCAAGTATATTGTTTGTTATATTTCCCAATCATTCCATCTCATTCATTATCGTTGTACACCTCACTACACTGCTATCTTCACAATTGTGTATAAAATGTATGAGGGGGCTTTATATATTTTTTTTTTTTTTTTTTTTAAATAGAAGGAAAAAAAAAAAAATAAATAAAAAAGGAAGGAAAGAGGGGACAAAAAAAAAAAAAAAAAAAAAAAAGAAAGAAAGAAATCAGGAAACAAAAAAAGAAAAAAAAAAAGAAAAGAGATCCGAATCAAGTATGACAGAAAATAAAAATGGTCCCAGGAAAACTATTGTGCATATTTATGCAAATACCTACGGCGGACAACTAGGAACATCAAAAGCGAGGAACAACGGGAGGAACATCACGGAAATACCAGGCTAGGTACAAACAGATACACACACGCATCCAAGCACTGGTTTATGCGTCTTAATATCGCCCAAATTGACTACGGTCTGGGGTGGAATAGGCGCGCCTCCGCCAGTAGAAACTAGTGAGGCAAACACATAAAATAGAAAAAAATTTAAAAAAACTCGGTTTACCATACAAAATACGAGGCGTGTTCAAATGAAACGGGGCCTAACTGCACCAAGTGAACATACATACGATGCACATGATGATATCACTTCTGTATACAGCTTATACCGACAGTCAAGTTTGCAAAATGTCATTATTTTCCGACTCATAGTTTCCTCAGCAAACCGTTGAAAATATGGCTGGTGTGATACAGAATCCACCCAGAGTTAATCAGCGAGCGGTGATTCGGTTTCTAATAGCTGAAGGATGTCGACCAGTTGACCATCGCAGAATGCAGGCAGTGTATGGTGACAAAAGTGTGTCGAAGACAATAGTGAAGTACTGGACAACAATGTTTAATGACGGACATGAGTTAACGAAAGATCTTCCGAGACCAGCTCAGGCACATATTGTGCGTCCGAAGATGCCATCACCAAAATTGATGCAGTAATTCGGGTGAACTGTCATCGAAGCTTACGTTCGCCAGTTTTGTCACCATACACTGCCTGCATTCTGCGATGAATATCAACTAGTTGACATCCTTCAGCTGTGAGAAAAAGAATCACTGCTTTCTGATCAACTTTGGATGGATTCCGTATCACACCCGCCATGTTTTAAACAGCCTGCTGAGGAAACTATGAGTCGGAGGATAATGAAATTTTGCAAACTTAATGTTTGGTATGTACTATTTACATCAGAAGTAACGTCATCATGGGCATCATACATATGTTCACATGGTGCAGTTAGGACCGGTTTAATTTAAACACGCCTCATATGTAGACTAAAAGCAGATCATCAATAGACACCATTTTTTATTGCGTAAAGAAAAGGATCATGGTTCCACAATTTCAATTAACCTTCTTGCAGGAAGCATGTATGCACTCTTTGACAGTGGTGATTTATGTGCCACATTTGATGGCATGCATAGTAAGGTACAATAGTCATATCTCTTCATCTCCAGTTGTGACTCTTCATCCTATTTAAGTTTCCATCCATTTGTGCCATTAAGTATTGGGGAGAGCTTAGCTGCCTTTCTTGGGCCAAGTGTGTGATGTCAGTTGCTGTAGGATTTCTGTCATGTTATCTATACATACCATGCACCCTTACTCGTATCCTTGTAGCCAGATCTTCTTGCATTTTAAATGTGCAGTGGCAGTAGAACAGGTTGCATTCTCAAGCAATAACCAAACCATCAAATTTTTCTGGTGCGAAATATGTTCAGCTAATGGAGTAGTTCTCACCATATTTATAATGTTATGATTTCTCAATTGATCTCTCATGATGAATTCTATTATATATTTCATTTCAACCTCGTAATTGTCCTTTCCTGTGCATTGGGTAAGGACAAAGTTTAACATTTGCAACATAGTTAATATAAATATATTGTTTATCAGTTGTTATGTATTCATCAAAAAAGCAAAGGCCACCGTCCACCGTAGACGATGATGGCACAATTAATTTTCCTAGCGCTTATTTTAGTAAGGATTAACTGCGCTACTTTTTATCCTCACTCTCTCATCTCGTGCCGCCCGACCCCAGTGGCAAGTCATGGACAAGACGACTAGGGGGCGACTACGAGATGCAGGGGACTCCGCATCAAGCACCCGTGAAAAAGACGATGGAGTCCGGAGTTGAACCCACACCACCTGATCATGAGGACGACGGCTTAACCACTTTGCCACGGAATTCATCAACACATGGAAAATCAAATGTACAGTTTAACTGTTAATGTGAATGTCACATGAATTGTCTAAAGTCATTATTATGCCAAAATGTTCCCTATGACAGCTGCAAAAGAGTGTAAGTATATTATTGACAAATGGAGGATGAGAACTTTATGATTATTTAATAAGGGTTGCAGGTGGGGAAATTGTAAGGAAAAGAGGTAGGAAAAGAAGAAAAAGGGAAAGAGAAAAACAGGGGAATTTCATGAAAAAGTATGGAATATGCTCGTCATATGGCTTGAGAAACCCCATTAGCAGTTTACATTACTTTTCCAATACAAACTGCACATGATTTCCTAAGTTTTGTCTTCAAATAAAATAAGAGAACAATAAATAATGCAAACCTGTATGGCGTCGCATATGACGGACTAGACCACCCTTTGTTTTAAATCCATATGGGCAATTTTCAGCTGTACAGATAAACTTTCTTTCATCGGAATGGACCACACTGTGGGCTTTTAACACTGTCATCTGTTAAAATATAGAATTAAATCAATCTACCCAGCCAAATATGTTTCGTGTGTTCGCACTTGAAAATCTGAGTTGAAAGAAAAGATGTGTTACTAAAGAAACCACTACAAGAAATGTCTATGTGTTAGAACGGAATACATACTGCATATATAGTTTGATATGAATGAGAATTAAAAACAGTGGTACTGGATAAAAGGATTTATACAGTTGGAAAACAACATGAGATGAAAATGAAAACTGCAAAGCATCATAAGAACAGAACTATTATTCTAACATTTTCTAGGTTTTATAAAAACGTGGGTTTTTGTGTGTGGATTTTGTGTGTGTACTCAAAATACAATGAGTAAGAAGATGAAGAAAAGTTTGGAAACTTTTGTTCTATAGTGTTCAAATTAGGAATCAAGATCATTTAAAATATATATTTATAAAAATAAAAACATGAAAATGAAACATAAGAACAACCATGGTATATAAATTTGAACACATAAACCTTTACTGCGCTGTAAAATCGCGTCGGACAAAAATGAAACTTTTGGTCGAAATCGGGAAGGCCAAATATACACCGTTTTAATCATATACACAACTGGGATATCGTAGAAATCAGCTGAAAATACTGCTCTTTCAGTTGTAGAGCATTCCACATCCACCTTGAACGGTTGGATAATGAATGGCGATTCGGGATCAAGATGCTGAGCAGCGCATAAGCTGCAGTGGTCAGCTACCCATAGCTGACTGCTAGCGTCAGCGAACCATAGCTGCCAAGACCCTTCTACACCTCCACGCGGTGATCCTGGATAACAGGCTGCAGCAGGGCAGACTGGCTAAGGAGAAGGGATTGGAGAGGGAATGCTAACCTGGTACTCAAAAAATGCTTGCAGAAGTCGGATGTTTTGGACCGAAAGGTGCAAATATCGCAGCCAAGCTGTAAACTACAACACAACGCATTCCATTCTCTGGACTACATTCTGCTACTTACCCTTTCAGGGTTTGGTAGTGGGAGATTGAGAACGAAGAAGAAGAAGAAGAAGAATGGCGATTCTGACATTTGTTTTAGACATTCGGAAATGATTTATTCGTTTTCCATTTAAAACATTTTTTTGGCGTTTGCATTATTTCTTTATTTCCCCAATGCGGTGTGCATTACACTATGTTTTTTATTTTGCGCCTCTTGGCACAGTGCATCTGACTTCAGCATGCATTTTATGTACGGCTTTGCTTCCCAAGGGTAACGGCTGGTGCTGCGATTGAGGTGCAAACCTAGCACCTTCAGATTGTGAATGGTGTCACTTAACCACTAGCCCACGCCATCTCCCCCCCCCCCCCCCCCCCCACACTTGGATGTGAAGATTCACCCATTATTGAAAATAGGGAAGTTAAGTTTTTGTAACAGATTTTTCTGAGGTAGATCTGATTAGTTCGTTTATGTAGATACAATAAATGTGTTTATAGTGGAACCTAACAGATATGTCCATTTGTATCTCAGAAACTAACACACACACAACAAAAACAATAACACCAACAAGTTCTTTATTAATTTATGTCTCTATGTACACACAATAAAATCATATCTATAGACCAACAAACAAAAAGCTTACAGGCTCCTAAAGTCAACAACTATAGCAAAAGATGATGCACTAAAATGAATGTTGTCTGATGAAATTGCATTCAATGTTTAATGTGAAGTGGTAAAGGTTAAGCACACATTTCTTGATAATTTTGTTTTTATCTGCTGTAGTGCATATTTTTAATAGAGAAGTGTTCACTTAATAGAGAGGTGTCAAAACTTTTTTTAAATGTGGACTGACCAGTTCCCTTCCTTGCTGCGATGTAAATCATGTATACAATTATTTCATATGTGTACGCACAACTATTCTCAGCTAAGTCCACAGTATTGTCTTTTTCAACATCCTTAATTCAAACCCCCACATCCTCGTTGTGAGGGATGGAAGAAAACAAAGTAGGAGATTGCCTGGACATATAAAGTATAGTGTGGCTTTATGACACAGTGCTAGTATGGTAGGCATGAAGGCCACCTTGAAAAGCTGGCAACAGGGTTCTAGCAAGAAGAAGCGGTGTCTGGTCTAGCAAGCTGCCAGTAAATTTGCAAATTTTTCAGAAGAAACTACATATTTTCAAATTAAATACAAATAAATGTGATAAGCATCAACTAGAAGAAATTTTATATAGTCAATGTGTAATAATTCAAGGTGTGTCACAAATGGAACATTAACTTAAAATAATGTAGATAGAAAGTACACACCTTTGGGAACTTTACTTAGCAATATAATCAGATATGCACTAGACAGGAAACTCCATAAGGGGAGAGAAGAACAGAGAAGGGGAATGGAAAGCAAAATAAACAGAAACCTTGTACAGACCTAAAAAAGAGAGTTAAAAATAAAAATAGGCTATGTGCAGCAGCTGAAGTCCTCTGCTCAATGGAGGACAAAATTGGAATGACAGAAAGTTGTTACAGATGTAAAGTATGCACATGCAAAGAACTCTTCCATGAACTAAATAACACAAATAGATTTATATATATATATTACCTCTTTAAAACGTCGGCTGCAGATGTCACAAATAAATGGACGCTCTGAATCTTTGCCCTTAGCCTCTTTGTCACAATTGAATATAATCTGTTTATGCGACCGACTAGACTCATCCCTGTCTGCTAGATCTTCTGTTGCTGTCTCAAGCTGGTCTATATTCTGTGGTTGTTCTATTATGACATGTATTTCTTGTGGGGTTTTATGTTCATCCTCTTCAAAGTGATGGTCGCCATTTTCCTCTTTCTCCGTATCAACTCTGAAGTCTCCATCATTCTCAGCAACAACCTCTCCCATTATTTCATCATCTGAGTCTTCTCCATTTTCCTTGCCATCCTTATGCTCATATTTCATATGCCAGCGCAGAGTGGCTTCCCTGAAAATATTTAACAAAGACAGTTATATTCTATATTAAACAAAATTATTTCATCTGATGTAAACCGTAGCAAAATAATTTCACTTGATATGAAACACAGGAAATATAATTTGATATGAAACAGCAAAATATTTTCATTTCATTTGATAAGAGTCACAGCTAAATATAATTTGATATGAAACAGCAAAATATTTTCATTTCATTTGATAAGAGTCACAGCTAAATATAATTTCATTTGTTATGAAACAAGCTAAAATAATTAAATTTGATATGAAAAGAAAAAGATTATTTCATTTTGATATAGATTCTAAACTCAATTTGATCTTAAATATCAACGTCTACTATACTTGCAAGCTTGACTAGGGCTACTCTCATTGCCATATATTTTATACCTCAATTGGGTTAATGAGGGCCATGCTGTCACTCTGCTCCTCTCATGGAGCTGATAGACTTGGAGAGCATTCTCTACTGTTAGTTTCTTTCCCACAAACTAATTTTTACAAAACAACATGGGGAGGAAGACTAACGTCTGGTCAGGCAAAATATACGGGTCAAGACCCTCACCTCGGCTTCCTCGTTGACCTCCCTGGAAATGGGTTGTTTTCATGACAGCCTGGTTAACAAGGTGAGGAATCAACGTGATCCCCGTAGTAGTGAGCAACACACAGATGAAGCCAAGCATAGCACAACTGCCTGGTCCACATTTATCAGCACAATCAGGATGTGAGGAAAGCTACTCCGTCACTTAATGTCCTTTTTAGGGCGCACAAAAGAGTAGACCTACTCATTGTGGGCATTCGAAACAACAACATAAACATGTCAATAACTTTATTTCACTTGATGTAACATATAAACAAGTAAAATGAAATTAGTTTGTTATGTTTTTTACACAGCTGGCAGACAGACAGAATAGCAAAAAAGGTATCAAGACAAGAACAGCCACACACAATAACAACTTTACAAATAATCAAACAGCTCATAAAAACAGCAAACAAAGAAATTTAGCTGAACAGATGGGCCATAGGAAACATGGGGAGAGAGATCTACAGACATTTGGCAAGCCCCAATCCAAATAACAGTATAAATAAATTCACAAGGAAGGATCAGATCACAATTTTCCAGCTGAGAAACCAGCACATCCCATTTAACTAGCACCTGAACAGAATCCAACCACAACACACTCCTGAGTGCCAGCTGTGTACAAAATGTATAAAACCACTGATCATCATCTGTTTGAGTGCTCAGCAGTCAACAATTTTAGGAAAATGCTTCTCCCTCTAAGGCAAGATAAATGGAACACTTTGCATGGTACTAGACAACTGACAAACAAGAGTAGGTACCATTACATGGTATTGGGCCGAATGGTGAGAACCCGGATGCTGCTGGACCCATAACAACAACATATATAATATATTCATTTGATAGGAATAGAACAACAAGAGTTTTATTCTACATAAAAAAGAATAATTTAAACAAAACAATCACATTCTAAATAAAATATAACAACTATATAGTTAAAATAGTTTGTTACTAACTCAGTTCACTTTATATAAATACAATTTGTCTTTTCAGTCCAAGTAAAACATAGAGCTAGCACTACCAAGCATTTGCAGTGGTGGTTTCAATAGTATTGGTTTTACATGATGAGGTTGTTAGTTCTGTGCACAACCCTCTTTAGTCACCTTTTATGGCATGTTTAAAAGGTCACAGGTGTCCTACTTTGTTCAACACAAATTTTATATAAATGCACAGAGAAACACCATAATGTGTTGTGGTTGGATTCTGTTCAGGTGCTAGTTAAATGGGATGTGCTGGTTTCTCAGCTGGAAAATTGTGATGATCCTTCCTTGTGAATTGATTTATACTGTTATTTGGATAGCCCCCACAGAAGTCAACGCCATTTGGTTTGTTTACATGTTCACGACATAACTTAACGTCTTTATACTGGTTTAGAAGACTCTGCAGAGTCTGTATACAACCAGTTTCATTTACATTACCTTGCTCTAAAAGCTATGCATATCCAATCTATTCTTAAATGCATTAATTGTCCCTGATTCCACTACCTCATGTGGCAAGCCATTCCACCCATTCACCACTCTCTGACTAAAAAAAAAATATTTTATAATTTCTAATCTGGACATTTCTTTAGTTAATTTGTAGCTATGCCCTCTTGTTCTTGTAGATGGTTGTATTTTGAAAAACTTGTTATAGTCTAATTTACCCATTCCTTTGATTATCTTATAAACCTGTATTGTCACCTCAAATTCTTCTCTTTTCTAGACACCGTAGGCCAGTTTTTCTGAGTCTTTCCTCATAAATGTAATTCTGGAATCCCACTATCAGCTTTGTCACTCTTTTTTGTATTCTTTCCAGCATACTTATATCCTCTCTACGATAAGGACTCCACACATGTACATCAAGATAAGGTAAAGACAGTGCCATGGATGTTCTAATGATAGCTCTACAGAAGTTATTGTCATAAGGTTAGTTTTGTCTATCACAAGTTAACAGAGTTTGATCTTCAAGCTGAGAACAGGCCATGCCACTCTCAACAAACATCTGAATAGATTAGACCCACTAAGTGAACCAAACTGCAGATTCTGCCATGACCACAAGGAGTCAGTCGAGCACCTCCTGACTTTGTGCCCAAGGCTGGCTGATCTGCGGAACCTGCTGTTACCACCACACTCAACACAGCACTACAACAATCAAGGAGAGTGTGTGCTTTTGTTCGGGAGGCATAGGCCGGCAAGAGCTGCCAGCTCACAGCTAAAGGGATTATATCATCATCATAAGCTAAAGTAATTACAGCCCCACAGAAGTTAATGTTGTTAGGTTAATCTTGTCTATCACAAGCTAAAGTAAGGACAGCCCCACAGAAGTTAATGTTGTTAGGTTAAACTTGTCTATCACAAGCTAAAGTAAGGACAGCCCCACAGAAGTTATTATTATTGAGTTTATTTTGTCTATCATAAGATAAGATACTGCCATAGAGATGAAGTGTTAGGGACTTTATTATAGAAGGTCTTAGCTTTTGGCAAGTGGGGTGTTCAGGTCCATTTCACACTGCCCATTCTTGTTGAACTCGTTCTTCCTGAAAAATAATTTTGTGATGTTGTGTCATAGTTTACAGAGAGGCTGTGCCTTTCGTTCCAACACATCTGATTTCAGCACAGTATTTTTAGGGACAGAATTTGATCCCTAATCTCTTCTTAATCAGAGCCAGGCTGCATGGTTGTGGTCTGTTCCTAGGGCTCCACATGGAGGCGGAATAGGATCTTGGTCAGTTATGGCTCATTGACCATGATGATGCAAGTACCCTGTTATAAGTTGCTGACTACTGTCAGCTCATTCACTGCTGAATCTTTCTTGTCCCACATGAAGAACATAGTAGCAACTGCAGCTGGCCTAGATAATGGAAGCTGTGATCAAAGCACTTGCTGATGGTGGTTGCCTAAAGCAGTTCATTTTTAATTCAATTCAAGTGCCGCCTCCACGAAGAAGGTTAACTGCAATGGGCCTCCAATATCCTTCTCTTGATAGTACACTCTGCCAGACTGACATTAGTCCATGTTTTGATGTTACTCTTCAACTTATAGCACTGCCCATCTCTTGTCTGCCTACCTTCAACTTCTATCATATTATTTTCAATAAATTATTGTCTTTTTGCATAACCGAAGTATTTGACTTGCCTAATTTTAATGTCTGTCAAAAGTTCTCTACCCATGCCTACTCTCGTTAAGACATCCCTTTTTGTTTGTTTACATTTCCACGAAATGTGATGCATTCTTCTGTATAACAACATTTCAAGGGCCTCTATTTTGTTTTCCAACTGTTTGTTCCTAGCCCACATTTCATTTTACATGATGAGGTTGTTGGTCACATGAAAAGCCTTCTTCAGACACATTCTGCAGAATGCTTTGAAAATTACATTCAGATACCCATTTATATCTGGGTAAGCTGGTGCCGTCATGACTGAGAAGTATAGCCTGTCAGATTTGCAGTGACAAGTCAGCATACTAGTCACTCAACAACAAAAACACTTACCTCCTGAACCTTTTGTCACATATTGTACACAAGTACATAATTTCTAAATCTGACTGGGTTGATAAAGCTTGTGGCATCATAGACTTTCTCTTTCTACCTGAAAATGTACAAATAATTATGTATTTTGTGCATGAGCATATTTATGAAACTGTTTAAAATCCCGAAATATGGAAAACACACAAAAACAAAAAAGATTGACTTTCCTAAATGGGCGCTTGCATTTAGAAGAAATTAAATGGTAGACAAGATCACCAACATTAACTGATGGAAAGAACAACACAAACAAAAATGGAATGAAAGTTGAGAAGAAGATGCTGGAGTTGAATAAGATACACATTAAGGAACCTGGTGAACAAGACAGTCTTTGCTCTGGAATCCTTCTGGGAACACCATTATAGAAAGACCAATATTTTATTGGAGAGAGAAAGGTTTAGACAGATATACAAGATGTGGAGAGAACTGGAAAGAAGGCTAAAGGCAGGAGGACTTTGCATGCATTTGTTGAAGACATGTGCTTCCAAGAGATTTGAAGGATTTTGGTTGATTGAAATATGATTAAAACTGTTCAAATCTGCCATTGTTAGTGCTTTACCATGTACCATGTGGTAGGCAGTTTGAGTATCCTTGCAAATCTCAAGAGCTATTCCAGCAGAAGTTTTACTGCTGACAGGGACTACCAATCTGGACAGATCTGAGTGAAAAGGGAGTCAGACTCTGGTCTTCCAGGAGGAAAAGGGAGGGAGGGAGGGTAGGGAAAAAGATAAATGTGTTTGAGCACAGAGCAGACACTTATGGCTATGTAAATAAGGCAAAGGCAACTAAGCTTTGGAAACAGCAGCAAACAAACTTTGATGATTGAAAAACATAATACTACAGCTAAGGTTCTGTATGAAGGATGGTCACAGACTGAGCATAGTAGCGAGAAATAGTTGCTGCCATAATGTATTTCAATGGGCATGGTAGTCACTACTTTATCAGTCTCCAGCCAAGGACATAAGAAGAAGAAGCCAGACTGTTGGAAAAACATAGCAGTAGAACTATTTATGATCCTCAGATACCTGATATTGGAATAACTTACAGTAGAGCTATTTCTGGTCCACAGATACCTTATATTGGAATATAACTTAGCAGTATAGCTATTTCTGGGCCACAGATACCTGCTATTTATGAACTGTGACACTTGGTTATTTTCAATGACATTTCCATTTTCTAACTTTAACTAGTGCCACAAGAAATGCTGTAAAGAAAAACAAAATTCTAATAATTAAACAGAAAATGATCAAGGCCAGCAACCAAGAGCTGCACATGGTTATCCTGAATAACAGGCTGCAACAGGGCTGAAGAGGGGAAGGCTAAGTCGATACCCAAAAATGCCATGCTAAAGTCAGATGTGTTTGGCCAAAAGTGCAAATATTGCAGTCAAGCTGTAAACTATAAATACAACGCATTCCACTATAAGGACTACATCCTGCAAAGTCCTTTTCAGGGCTTGCTATAGGGAGTTTGAGAATGAACGAGGAATAAACAGAAAATTGTTTTTTATGGAAATAATTATATATATTGTTTTGTTGGCGTTTGCCTTATTTCTCTAATCCCCAAGGTGGTGTGCGTTGCACTGTGGATTTTATTTTGCACCTGTTGGCCCAGTGCATCTTTTATGTAATGGTCTGCTTCCCCAGGGTAACGGCGGGTGCTGTGATGGGATCGAATCCAACACCTCGGATTGTGAGCCATGCCACTTAACCAGTATCCCACGCCGTCCCTTTAAAAAAAATTATATAAAGATAATCACAAAATTTTGTTAAACTGGCACAAATTATTTGTCATTACCTCTTTTCTTTGGTATTTGGTCTGCCAGTAAATTGTTCTCTTGATTCAATTCAGCAGCACTGTCTTCCTTTCCTAAAGGCAGCTCACTGCTGAAGTTAGCAAATGATGCAAGCTTAGAAGAATTCACGCACTCTGGTTCTGTGAGTGTTACAGCTTCGCTTCTTCTTGATTCATCCAACTTTTCCTTTTTCCCCTTTCTCTTTTGTTTCTGTACAAGCTGTGGGAGAACCATCCGACGATCCAACTTAGACCGTGTTTGAGATATGCGGTAGTTTTCATATTTAACCTTATGTTCCAGGTATTCTGATAAGTTCTTGAAAACCTTGTTGCATTTTCGGCAGACATGCAGATCATCATTGTCATTGTCTGTATCTGAAACCAGTGTCTGATCTGAAATAAAGTTAACATACTGACATATATACATGTATTAGTATGGACTAAATATATATATCTTAGTCGACTTGTACTTCTACAGGGGCATAAGCCCCTGTGCAGGTGTCATCTCTGATGTGAGCTGGATGTAGCCAGGAGGATTTCCTGCTTAGCGAGCTAGGCTTGAGCAGCTTATTACTCCACTATGGAGGGTGGTTAACTGATGTGCGTGTCCATCTTAATAGACTCAAATACTAGAACAAAATAGACCTGCAGCTTGTTAGGCACCATCTATGCTGCTCTTAACAAACCACCTTAATATGCAGGTGTTATGTCATGTCCCACAATTAGTCGCCTCTTACGACATGCTCTGTTGGGTAGTGGTGCTATTCTTGTCCTTCACATAAACTCCATCAAACCACTCAGGACTATATATATATATATTTACCAAAAAAGGGAAGGAAGACTAATGGCTGGTCAGGCAAAATATACTGTTCAGACATGTTAGTCAGGTTCAGGCAAAACATACTGGACAAGACCCTCACCTTGACTTCCTCGTAGCCCTTCCTGGAAACAGGCTGTTTTGATGGCAGCCTGGCTAACAAGGTGAGGGATCGATGTGATCCCCATAGTACTGAGCAACACGTGGATGAAGCCAAGCATAGCACAAATGCCTGAAGGCCTCCGGTCCATCTTCATCAGCACGCTCAAGATGTGAGGAAAGCTACTGCAACCCACCACTTAACACCCTTTTCAGGGCACACAAAAGAATAACCTCATTGTGGGCATTCGCAAACAACAACCGAATTAGAAAATATTTGTATTGTTATATGTCAGCTTCACAATTTTATTTTGCAACATCAGACAAACATGTTTGCAAGTGACATACTCACATACATCACTGGTTCATACAGATATAAAATGATCAAATGCATACAAGGGACATTACAATGAATTTCAAGGTATGCAAGGAATTCATCTTAATTTCCAACAAGGCCTGTCTGATGTCTAGTATCTTCATTAAAGAAAGCTAACATGCTTAGCATTATCATCTACGGGCAGGACATTGAAGAGTATGGTAGGTTGAAATATCTGAGAACATTCCACTGCAGCCTTCCATAGACAATCATGATGAGTAAACCATTCATTGTTCTATATCATCAATTGGTCTTGTCTGTGATTGATGGGTTGGGTAGCCTTACGAAGTCAAGAACACTAAATGAATGTGAACAGTTTTAAAATGCATTACATTGTGAAGATGAGGCATTTAACTGTAACAAAAAAAATCCAGTCACGACTATTTGCCCCTCCAAATCAAAAGTCTATATGCAAGTCAGATCAAATCAGTTGTCTTTTCCACATTGAAGGTCAACTGCAATAGATCTCCCAAGTCCTTATTCCCTTGGCTTGATGGTGAAATGTAACAGGTTAACCCTGTACATATATTGATTTTACACTCCCCCTTTTGGAATAGATCTGTCTTCCTCTGTAACATTTGCCTCCACTTTTCATTCCACTGTGATTTTCAGCGAAGTGTAATTTGATATTACCAAAATATCTTCTGACTAATTTTGTTAATTAATTCCCTATCTACCTCCTATCCTTTAATTTGTTTTCTTTTCTTTCAATGAGATGTGCCCAATTCTTATATATATATCCACATTTCAAAGGAGTCAACTCTCCTCTCCAACTTATAGTTCATTGTCCATGAAGGGAAAGTGGGCCGTTGTGATAGATTTATACTGATAGATGTGACCGATAGATTTGTGCTGTGTTGTGAGAATGTAATGGTGCTTCTCTGCTAGAATGAGAGATAAAAATGTCTTCATGCATAGAGGAGCTTAGATGACAACAACTGCCAATATGGAATTGAAAATGGAGCAGTTATTTGGCTCTGATGTGGCTATCTGAAACTCAATTAACCAGGGCAGTTATCTTCAACTTCTGCGTTCGTTCTCAATATTGTCGCTACCAAGTCCTGAACAGGGCTTTGCAAGTAGCAGGATGTAGTCAGGAGAACGGAATGTGTTGTTGTCACTAGTTTACAGTTTGACTGCGATATTTGCACCTTTCAGTCTGACACATCCGTCTTCAGCAGAGGGCAGTTAACATATCAGAACCTCAGTTTACTAATTGAGAAGTCCAAAACAGATGGTTATGGCATTTGCAGATTTGGCGTCTAATATCAGAGTGATGCTGGTGTCCACAGGAATGATGACATAATTAACTTTGAACTGGTAGTTCTTGACAGATAAATGAGTCCCGAGCAGAAACACGTCTTCCTCAACTGGAGTTCTTATAAAGTGTGTTTGTTGTCTTAGAGGCATCATGATATCAAAAGTATCCCTGAAGGAAGGCAGTCCATTGCGTCAGTGTAGCATATTCTGCCAGAAACTTAGTACACACATCTCAGTTGACCATCTCATCATTCCTCACTCAGTTATGCTAGCTTATCAGTAGTGACAGCACATTTAGCACTCCCTGTCACCTGGGAGATTATCACAAACGAACAGAGGTGTAATGTCTGCTGACCTGCATCTCTTTGACATCCATGGAGATGATTGACAGAGGACAAACGGAAAAATAATAAGAAAAGAATGCATTTAATCCATGGAGTAGGCATGGATTGATGCAGCTCTAAGCATATATCACTCGTCAGTGGATTCTGCAGCTACACATATAGGGTTCCACCTACTCAGTTCGGTTCCTCTACAAAAACATGTCCAGCTTAGGTGACTTTGCCAGGAGTAATACTCCCACCAGCAAAGCTCATGGGATATCAGGGCATACATGCTCTTGAACCACCACAAGGTGGACTTACATTTGGAGTACACAAAATGAAAGACCATTACAAAAGACACGCAAATATAGCTTACATATTTTTTAAAAAGCATATTAGATTATATACATATATGAATTCGCAATTTTAAGATTGCAGGAATTTGAAATTGAATGTAGGATGATTAGTAATTGATGAATAAGGGGAAAAATTTGTCTAACCAGTGAGTTACATGAACAATCCATTGTCACATGGTGAAAGAGACAGAACTTATGGCTGGTGTGCTGAAGTGCTAGGAGCTTGCAAGTGGTTTAGATGGCAGTCTACTGACCATGAGAATGGGCATTCAAATCTCAGTAAGGCATACATTTTTTAAAATTGGTGATCAAATAAAAACCTAGCCTACACAGTGCATGGAATCTGCAGGGGTGAGTAACCTTTATTCCTTAGACTTACAAATCCTTCCCATGGACCCAGCAATGAGAATAAACATTGTATAATTTGTGTGTAAAGTAGTAGCTGAAGTGCAGGGTTCTCAAACAATATCGTTCTAGCTTGAATTTCATTTACATATATATTCAAGTTTATACGAGGCGTGTTCAAATTAAACCGGACCTAACGGCACCAAGTGAACGTACGTATGATGCACATGACGTCACTTCAGGTGTAAGCAGCAAATAGCAACCGCCAAATTTGCAAGATTTCATTAACCTTCGGCTCATCGTTTCCTCAGCAGACTTTTGAAAACATGGCGTGTGTGATACAGAATCCGCCCAGAGTTGATCAGCAAGCGATGATTCAGTTTCTAACAGCTGAATGCAGGCAGTGTATGGTGACAATAGTGTATCGAAGACAACAGTGAAGAGCTAGACAACAATGTTTAAAGAAGGACGTGAATTAACGAAAGATCTTCCGAGACGAGGTCATGCGCCTAGTGTTGCATCAGAAGATGTCATAGCCAAAATCGATGCAATTCAGGTGGACCGTCGCTGGAGCTTACGTACACTAGCAGAGGAATTCGCTGTGTCGCTAGGGATAGTTCAAATGGGTGTTAGCCAGAAACTGAAGTATCGGAAGGTGTTCACAATGGGTACTAATACTTCAGTTTCTTGCTAACCACCATTTGAACTGTCCCTAGCGATACAGCGAATTCCTCTGCAAGCAAACATAAGCTCCGGCGACGGTCCACCCAAATTGCTGCATCAATTTTGGCGCATCCTCTGACACAACAATATGCGCCTGACCTGGTCTCGGAAGATCATTTGTTAACTCGCGTCTTTCTATAAAAATCATTGTCCAGTTCTTCACTGTTATCTACTACACACTTTTGTCACCATACACTGCCTGCATTCTGCGATGAATGCCAACTTGTCGACATCCTTCAGCTGTTAGAAACCGAATCACCACTCTGTGATCACCTCTGGATAGATTCCGTATCACACCCGCCATGTTTTCAATGGTCTGCTGAGAAAACTATGAGTCTGAGGATAATGAAATTTTGCAAACTTGATGGTTGGTATGTTCTGTTTACATCTGAAGTGACGTCATTATGTGCATTGTTCACTTGGTGCAGTTAGGTCCGGTTTCATTTGAATACGCCTTGTATAATAATGTGCATACCATTTTAACTAAAATTATCTTTAAATGTCAAATAAGAAGGGTTTGTAATTAAAAAAGCTAGTGTGACAGTCAAGCATTATATTGGAAATACTGGTTCAGTTAAATGATAGATGATGCCATTCTAAAAATAACATTTGAGCTCATACCACAATATCTGATATATTATAGGTCAGAATACATGAGGAATTACAAATGATTGTTTTTCAGTCATTAGATATTGATAAAATAGCACTGATGTAGACATACATCCTACTACAGGTGATGGAGGGAATAGCCCAATAGCAGGACCTCACACAATGACAATTTAGCGGTTACCAGCACTGCTAATGGCAGAGTGGGGATCCTATACTACTGGACATGCTAAATGTCAACAGAAAAAAGCTTGTAGGCTGGAAACTTCAGAGCTGGACCTTTCCCAGGTCTAGTAAGCTGCTAGAAGGAAACCCACAAACTTCCTACTAATAGTCAAATGATTGCTTAAAACGGTTAAAAGGCAACCTGTGAAGAACATGGGACAGCATCTTCTAAATTCTAATTTTGACATCACATACTGACTTAACTGACCTGCCCTATTGCATGCCAGGACTCCAGTATATAATGATACTGAAGAAATGTAAGGTTAAAATGAAGTTTTACATGAGAACATTACCTAGGTCTACCTAAATTAGTAAAGAAGTTACTGAAGGGGCAGTGTGTGATATTATAACCTTTCATAACATTATAGTATTTTACTGATAGTGATAGATCTAAGTATTGACGTATTAACATTGTTGCTGTTCTGTACTCGTGTAAAATACACAATACACTAGTATTAGTATTTCAGTTTAAATTAAACTTGTAAGTGTAAGTTTAGTTGCGTAGACTATATAATAAATTAATAATAATTAGTAAGAACTATTAAATTACTCCTAGCCTAGCAGTAGTATAGTATTAATTAGTAATTTAAATTAGTATTAGACTAATTTGAGTAATATATTATAATTATTATATTGGTACTATTTAGTAGTTTAAGTAATAATGTGCTCAATCCATCCATCCATTCAAGCCAGTTCTTTAATATTCTTGTTTTGCTTCAACTTTAGTTTAATCCTCCTAGTAAGCGATACCATCATGATGCTACTACCATAGAAGGTTGCTGTCAACTGCAAGAACTATACATCGGTAACATGAACGCACAAGAAATGTGGTTACCATCGTGCTCTATGTAAACTATCTTATCAACAGTGGGAATGTTGTCGCCCACAGACTCCGTCATTTTGCGACACTACGGCCACAAGTTGAAGATGTCGGCCTAGCGGATGCTGTAAACTTCGGCCATATTTGAACAGTTTCGTGATGTATTGCGCTGCGCGTTACAGGAAGATGAATTATCAGCATCATAGCGACATTAGAGGATATATTTAGTTGAAAGTATAATCTTGAGACAAAAGTGTATTGTTATTTTGTCATTAAATTATATTATTTGCAAAATTTAAGAAAATGTGTCCGAGCAAAGGTTATTTAGTTTCTTAAAATATACGCCAAACCAGAATATGAGTGTATTTGTCAATGGCGCCTTGTGAATATCTGGAATTCGTTAATAAATAAAAACAAGCGGAATTGGCAGAAGATGGCGAACGACGTAGCTCATGCACCCAACAAGACGTGGGAATTGAGTCTTTACGAGCTTCACAGGACTCCTCAAGATGCAATAACGGATAATACTGAGATTGCAGTATCTCCTAGAAGTCTGCATAGTGAGCTCATGTGTCCTATTTGTCTTGATATGCTTAAAAACACAATGACAACAAAAGAGTGTTTGCATCGGTTTTGTCAAGAATGCATTATTACCGCTCTGAGAAGTGGAAACAAAGAATGTCCAACTTGCAGGAAAAAACTGGTATCTAAACGGTCCCTTCGACCAGACCCAAATTTTGATGCTCTTATATCTAAAATCTACCCAAGTAGAGACGAGTATGAGGCACATCAAGAAAGACTTATGGCCAAGCTGAATAAACACCACAACACAGCTGCCTTGTCCTCCAGCATTGAAGAAGGTCTCCGATTACAGGCGCTAAATAGAGCTCAGCGTGTACGTAAACAAAACTCTGATAGAAGAAATGACGAGGAGTCAAACGATGACACTGTTTCAGAAATGCAAGGGATGGCAGACAACGACGAGAACATGTCCAGTGACACAGCACAAAGCAAACCATTGAAACATTTTTCTGATGATTCTAGTACAGAGAATTCTATCGGAGAAGCTAGTATGTCAGAGCATCACTCACATGGAAGTCCAGAAACTGTCATTCCAACGCTTGTGAATGAAATAGAGTTAGTATTCAAACCTCATCCAAGCATTGCTGATCAGGACTCTGCAAATCAAGTACGCTACATAAAAACAACAGCAAATGCAACAGGTAATAATATCAGTGAACACTTAATAGTCTTGCTGCAGTTTAAATTGACAATTATTGTCTTCCAGGAATTTCATCACATGGTCTGATGTGCTCTTTGTTTTTACTTACCTATTTGCAGTCAATATAAGAAATAGATTATCAACTACTTTATTTAAATTCTTCTTCCTGGTTATTTATTGGCCTGTTTACAGAAAGTGGTAATTTCAATAGCAATATGTTTAACATTGTGAGGTTGCTAGACTCATGCGCAGCCCTGTTTAGTCATCTTTTACAACATGCTTGATAGGTTAGAGAAGCATGTACAAATATACCAGGTTGACTTCGTCTGGTAGTGGTTATTGAAATAGCCACATATGCCAGAACACAATGTTTATGTGAATACAGAAATAAATTATCAGTACACACACACAAATTAAGTATTAGGCAATCAAGATATTTAAAATGAGTCCATCCTAGTGACAGCACTGCCTTGTTCTTGTTGCAACACATAAGCTTGAAATTTTAGCCCACTGAACACTTAGATATGGATTGAATGTTTTCATTAGCCTACTCACTTAATGTGGAATATATGACCAAGTCAATTCAAGCATACTTTACTATGACTTTATTCGAATTGCCTGAATTTAAACAAAAAATGCTTACACATCTATATCTCTAGTAGTGGTCATGCCATATTTCCTATAATTCACAAGCCTAGAATCTAAAAATTTTAAAAAAAAATGTTAATACACTTCTTGGGCATTCGTCCTAAAAAGAACGACGCGTAGTAGTTTATGTCTAGGCAGGGATATCCGCGTCTTTCGGCCAGACACGTTCTATTTAAGGTGAATTTTTTTTGGAGCCAGGTTTGCCTTTAGACTTTGATCCCTATTCTCTTAGCCAGGTTTGCCTTTAGACTTTGATCCCTATTCTCTTAGCCAGGTTTGGCTTTAAACTTTGATCCCTATTCTCTTAGCCAGGTTTGCCTTTAGACTTTGATCCCTATTCTCTTAGCCAGGTTTGCCTTTAAACTTTGATCCCTATTCTCTTAGCCAGGTTTGCCTTTAGACTTTGATCCCTATTCTCTTAGCCAGGTTTGCCTTTAGACTTTGATCCCTATTCTCTTAGCCAGGTTTGCCTTTAGACGTTGATCCCTATTCTCTTAGCTAGGTTTGCCTTTATACTTTGATCCCTATTCTCTTAGCCAGGTTTGCCTTTAGACTTTGATCCCTATTCTCTTAGCCAGGTTTGCCTTTAAACTTTGATCCCTATTCTCTTAGCCAGGTTTGCCTTTAGACATTGATCCCTATTCTCTTAGCTAGGTTTGCCTTTAGACTTTGATCCCTATTCTCTTAGCTAGGTTTGCCTTTAGACTTTGATCCCTATTCTCTTAGCTAGGTTTGCCTTTAGACTTTGATCCCTATTCTCTTAGCCAGACTACACTAGTGCAGCCTGTTTCTAAGAAGCCACTTGGAGATGAAATAGGGACTTTGTCAGCTGAGGTTTGCTGACCCTACTGCAAGCAGTCACTGGCTGGTGTCAACTTATTCACTGTGTTGCATCTTAATACAACACCTGACAAAGAAAAGAAGGGGAAGCCATAGGAAATCTCAAGAAGACAGTCCAAGCTAGAGATCTACCTACAGAGAGCAATAGTTGCAGCCTTATGTTTCAAGGGGAACTAGTTGGACTAAGAAGATGATACCAGCAACAGTAATACTACTCTGAAATGAGAGCATTTAGATTTGTTGTGCCATAACATAATCAACTGAGGGAGGTCCAGACATTGGTATTAAAATTCTTGAGTCTGTGATATCTTAGTGTGCACTGTGCTTTGATTTCTCAATTTTGGTGCAAAATGTACCTGCTTCTACTTCATCATTTGTCTTGAAAATAATGTGTTTTGTTACAGTGTGTCATAATTTACAGTGAGGCTGTGATATTTGCGTCTTTCAACCTAGCACAAAACATTTTTGAGACCAGGTTTTCCTTCCCTCTTCAAACCCTATTCTCACAGCCAGCCTCTACGGGTGCAGCCTTTTTTACTTTTTCCAGGGTCGTCACATGGGTTTGGGAGATGATTTTGTAACATTCTGGTTTTCTGATGCAAGATCTCAGCTATAAATCTCTTAGACTCATTTGCATACTTCATCTCTGTGATCCCCATGTGGATCAAAAAACCCTTACACATTCTCAATATCCTTGACGTCAGTCCAGCAAATATGCTGTATGCGAGGAAGCCAACGATATTCTGAATGTGTCACGGTCTTTTGCAGTGCTGTACCAATGTGGATCTAGGTTTTTAGTCAGTCCATCTGTCCATTGCATAGATCGGTGGCCCCTGGACATGTACATGCATATTTTTTTTTTTGCGTTCGCCTTATTTCTCTAATCCCCAAGGTGGTGTGCGTGGCACTGTGGTTTTTATTTTGCGCCTGTCGGCCCAGTACATCCGACTTCAGCATGCATTTTATGTTAGGGTCTGCTTCCTCCTGCATTTTCTAAGGGTTTGCTTCCCCGGGGTAACGGCCGATGCTGTGATGGGGATCGAACCCAGCACCTTCGGATTGTGAGCCGTGCCACTTAACCACTAGGCCACGCCGTCCCCAGGTACAGGCATATGATCACCAAAACGTTCTACATGACCATCTATTGTCAGGCATATGTCCAGTCCAGTGATGTTTGCATGATATCACTGTTTTCATGTCCCGAAACAGTGTGATGTAGAATTTCTTAATTTCAGACCTTATCTCTTATTGACATTTTGAGTATGTCGTTACATTGCTCTCTGAGTGACTTTGAGCTTCTTAACATCTGTTTTGGCCATGGAATAAAAAATGCGTGCCCTTGTCGTGGTGTCTTTCATCTCTTGGAGTATTAGCGTAACCATTTATGCCCTAAGCCTGAAACAGTAAATATATATTCATCAGAGGAGGGTGATACCTCTTTCTCACATGTATACGATTTCTTTGAAAAAGATATCTAAATAAGCTCTTCTAATATAAAATACCACTGAATATTTGTATCAGACAGAATAATAATTGCAGTTTCCGATGCAATATTGGGCGTGTTGGGGTGTAATAGTTAATGTTAAAAAAATACCAAGCTGTTTTTCGTCATCTAAACATTTTGTGGGGTGCATTTATCTCTTGACCTAGGTAAATATAATAGTAGTACCCCTTACTGTGGAGGCCACTGCACCACCATGCTTGTTGTAAAAGGTGACCAAAGAGAGTTGTGCATGAGGTTAGCAACGTCTATGTAAAATAAATTACTAAAGAAGCCACCACCTCAAGAGCACATAAAATACTTTGGCACAGACTTTCTGCATGGATGCATCAACAATTGGGGCCCTATGCTTTGTAAGTAGCGACATGTAGAAGAAGAAGACATCTTGTGAGGTGCTCCATTAAAAAAAGCAACCATAAGGCTGCAAAATTGAATCATTGTCCAAACTACTTATGTGATAGATGCCAGTAAGAGCATGCTCAGTACTCTTGTAGTGGTACGTTTCTGCGGCAACTTTGTTTTACATGGAATGAAAACTCCAACATGTTTGTTGTTTGAGTCTGTTTTTCTATTTGAAATGTGACTTGAAATTTCAATCAGTTTGCATGTTACTAATTTAAGTCTTGGAACTTCTTTGCATTACTATTTGCATTTTTATCATTTTGTTCTTCTCAGTTGACCATTTGTCAAAGTATCTGGCCATCAGGCTGTCACTGGATGTACATTCTGATGGAGATGAAGGTGAAATTATTTGTTTTGTAAGAGATTTTTAAGTTGCGTATTGATTCTAACATGTTTTTTTATAACATTACTAAAAGAACAGAATACAATGAAATGTGAAGTCGTATGTAATAACAAACACATATCTGTAGCAAATAATATTACAATCCCCAATACAGCTAGAGATTTCAGAAGTGAAATTACAAACCTACAGGGCACACCCTCAGAAGGAATAGAACAATATAGCCGGACATGTACTGAATTAGAAATGAGGGGGGGGGGGGAGTTTAGATGACGCCTAGAAAAGAACAGTTAAAGTGGAATCCTAAGGAACTGGATCTCAGCAGAGCTCTAGAATGTCCCAAATCAAGGACTGGTGGAGCGCTGCCATTGGAATATTATGTTCAAAGAGGAATTCAAAGAAATACATCAGTATTATTCACAATATCACTAGTATTATTCATAATATCACTAAAATATAAGAAAGCTTAATTAACCCATTCTTCTTCTTTGTACACTGTCAGTTAACTTGAATTTGTCCGAAGAAAACAGCTGTCATCCTGAGGCTGTTGACACTGCCATAGAGGTTGTCTAATGTTGGCACTGGTGATGGCCACATGTGCTTTCTCTGGTCCTCGTATGTTGGACAATTTTGTAGCAGATGTTCAGCGGTCATTTTCCCTGTACCACATGTGCATTCGTTAGTGCCACCTATCTTCAGTTTATTGAATAGATGGTACCTCAGTCTGTTGTGGCCTGTGCGGTGTCTGAAGACCACGACCTGCTCTCTTCTGTTCAACTGGTAATAGGCATCATTTTTGTGTGTAGCCAGTATGCTCTGTTTCCAATTTGGCCATGTATCTGTCCCTATTAAACCTTTTGGACTCTTCGTAGGTCACACTAGAATCTGGTTGTGGTAATCTTGCACCTTCTTTTGCCAGTCTGTCTGCCTTGAATGTTACAGTGGGATGGAACCCACTGTACCACTACTCTTTTTGGTGCGGACTGCTGGCATAGTTGACAGAGTACTGTTCTTAAATCATTAAGTTCTGTATTTTTCTGGCTTTTTAGTGCTGTAACCATGGACAGGGCATCTATAAACAGGACTATCTGGCTTTCATTGCTTTCGCCTGTCAGCATTGCTTCTACTGTAGCCTTCAGTGCCTCTGCCTCTGCTCTGAAATTGCTTGAGAATTTTCCAGTTGCCACTGACAGTGTTATTTTTCTACCATTTGTTAGGCTCAGGAATACCCCTCCCCCTCCATTCTGTGTTGTGTTTGTTACAGAACTGTCGGTGTATGCATGGGTCCAGTCCATGCTTGGGTAGTTTTCCGCTATGTACCTCGGGGTTATGTCTCTTCTTTCTTTTTCAGTCTGGTTGTTCTTGTTTCCAATACCTGGTATATTTTCTACCACCCCTGGAATGATATACTGCTTCCAGGTCGGTTTGCATACAGTAGGGATGGGCTTTGGTGTTGTTATGGTGTTCATAGGGTCTTCGCTCATCTTTGCTTTGGCTATTTCTGCAAAGTTTCTCCGCTTTAGTTTCCCTTTTCCAAATCTATTTAGTCTCTAGTGCATTGGATGGTCTGTCAGTCTTCTTAGTTTCTCTGCTTGCTGCTGAGCTCTGCTGTCTCTTCTATCGGTCATGGATTGCAGGTTTGTAATCTTTTCAAGTTCTGCAATTGAATTAACCCATTCAATGCCAGCTGATCAGAAAAACTCGCAACTGAATTCCCGGGCTGGGAGTGAATCGATAGCGGCCGTTGCCGGCCAGGCTGGGATTGAATGGGTCAAGTGGCAGAAACATCAGAGATCATAGAAGTTAGAGAGAAGAAACAAATTAAGATGTATAGGACACACCCTCAGATAAAAACACTTAGTGATATAACCATACGTGCGCTGGATTTGAACCGTCAGAGGATGTACTTGGCACCATACTTGTTGAAGAAGTGGTCAGGAGAGCTGAAATCTTATTGGAGAAACTTGGGAAGATGGTCCAAAATAGGAATCAGTGGGGAGATCTGTCATAGCTTGTTCCAAGGGGGTTTCATAACTGTTCTAATATTTTATGATACAACATCTCTGCATAGAGAGAGAGCCGAGAATGGAGAGCTTGTGCGCCCCACTAATCCAAGGAGCTATGTCGGCGGGAGTTTTACTCCTGGCAGGGTCACCCAAGCCTGACAGGTTCATGGAGAGGGGCCAGACAAAAGGGCTGAGGAGCAGGTGGAGCCCTATAGGTGTATCTGCAGAACCCACTGGTGAGTGGTACATGCTCTGGGCTGCACCAATCCATCCCCACATTATGGGTGAAATGCATTCTTGTCTCATTCTTTACTTTTTGTCCTCTATCATGTATCCCCACGGATGATGAAGAGATGCGGATATTATCCTTTGTGATGATCTTCCAGGTGGCGGGGAATACCACACATACCATCACTACAGGTGGGCTGGCAAAACTGACGGAAGAATGATGAGATAGTCGACCCAGATGAATATGATATGTCCCTGGCAGGACGTGACGATCCTGGGGCACCGACTCACTCGACTGCCTCCCTTTAGGTATACTCGAAAGATGCGTCCATAACCTCCCTTCTCAATCATGGTGCCTCTAAGACAACAGACTTTATATGAGATTGGACGTTGCCTTAACAATGTGCTTTTGTCCGGGAGGCATTGGGCAGTCAAGAGCTCACAGCTAAAGGGATTATATCATCATTATTATGATACAACATATTTGTGATTTCAGTTAACAATTACTAATTGTCTTTGTTAATGTGCCTTTTCTTCATACAGTGGACCCAGCAGGAAGTAGATCATTTGATATTTTTGTGGCATCACAGCCAGGGAATTTTGTGCTTTTGAATGGTCCAACCACTTTAGAACAAGTGAAGGAAAAGTACTGGAAAGCCAACAAACCACTGGAAATTTTCTACTCTGTGAAGAAACAAGGTTCAGCAGCACATTCTACCATCGTGAAAGTACATGCAGACAATTAGCTTGCTTTCATTGTTAGTGCCATTTTAACTAATGTTTTGAGTTAACCCCACAATTGTCTTAACTACAGATTATTTGCTGTTTTCTTTCTCTCTGTGGTGTTACAGCTGACTGTGTTGGCCATGAGGAACATTGTCATTCAATTTCTGAATTTTCTGTTTATGAAGAGATTACTATTAAAAAAAATAGGTTTTCCTTCATGTTGACACTAGTAGCTTTGTGCAAGCTTGCCTGATTTGTGTTTGATATGAATGAAATTTGTCTATAAGTTTTGTTATTTGTTACTGCCATTATGTTCGACACTAGAGATGGTCCAAAAGAGCTAGGAAGTAAATCTAGATATACAATTATATTAAATGTTTCTGTACCATATATTAAAGTGATTCCACAAATAATTTAGAAGACTGCAAGTGACAGTGGGATTAGCGATGAAGATGAATCAGATGACGAATTTAGCCCTGAGCCATGAACAATGTGGAAAAAGGTAGATAATGATGACAATAGGCCACAATTAGACCCAAATTTTATTGTTCTATTCCTAAGGATTGACTTCACTGCACTCTGGGCATACCTATAGGTGCTCAGTGTTTCTCAGTAAATGGTGAAGAGTGTGGATACTGATGGTTCATGTAGTTCCCTGGTTGAAAACACTCCTTGCTTGGTTCTCTTATGTGCCCAACTCCGCTTAACCTTCACTTGATTTTAACACTCTGCAGTCTGTGAATTGATGATTCAGCTATGTCGGTGTCATCATCCAACAGGCGGTCATTGACAGACTCCAATATGTCACCCCTATCAATCTCTAATATGCCCAAAGCAGGTGCTTGTGCAGTCAAGATATCAGCTTTTTCACTGTCTAGATTCCCAGCATGACCAGGATAGTAGATCCACACCAGCCCCTAGATGTTTGAAGTCTCTACAGCAGCTATCAACTTATGCCTTAGCCCACCCTTCTGTACCTTCCAAAGTAATGATTGGGAGTCTTGACAAAGTAATGATTGGGTGTCTTGACAAAGTAATGATTGGAAGTCTTGACAAAGTAATGATTGGAAGTCTTGACAAAGTAATGATTGGGTGTCTTGACAAAGTAATGATTGGGAGTCTTGACAAAGTAATGATTGGGTGTCTTGACAAAGTAATGATTGGGAGTCTTGACAAAGTAATGATTGGGAGTCTTGACAAAGTAATGATTGGGAGTCTTGACAAAGTAAGGATTGGAGTCTTGACAAAGTAATGATTGGGAGTCTTGACAAAGTAATGATTGGGTGTCTTGACAAAGTAATGATTGGGAGTCTTGACAAAGTAATGATTGGAAGTCTTGACAAAGTAATGATTGGAAGTCTTGACAAAGTAATGATTGGGAGTCTTGACAAAGTAATGATTGGGAGTCTTGACAAAGTAATGATTGGGAGTCTTGACAAACTAATGATGTTTTGAGTCTTGACAAAGTAATGATTGGGCGTCTTGACGCGATGACTGCTCTTGTTAAAGAGACCTCTGCCTCCATCTAGATTCTCATATTGGCGGCTATTATTTCATATGCTCAATAAGAGTCTGACATCTCATTGTAGCAGAGAAGCTCCAACTGATTTCCCACCGCATAGTATTGAGGGATCGGTATATATGACTGCATCACAATCCTGGGTGTTAGCACTTGATTATTGCCCATCGTGAAGCGATGATGGTCACATCAGACGGTTTGCCTTAATGGGATATGCACTGTATGTGTTTGCCCAATAATTGTATTGTAAGAAACCTTATCAGCTCTCAAAATGTAAACTTGGAAAGGTGCACACATACTCCTGCTCATTAAAAAAAAAAATGAATTAAAAAATGTTTTGTTACATATTTAGTTTTTTGATATATGCAAAATGCGTTTTTTAGGTAATGATTTAAAAAATGTCACGAAAATTATATATTTCACATAAAAACCCCACATACCTATACATTTTCTTGAAGAATATTGCTTGCAATGTCTAAAAAAAAAAAAAACTCAAATGATAAATAGAACCAAGCAGTACAGGGAGTTTGAAAGCAGAAGAAGCATTGCCAAATTGTACTCACTGTATAAAGGTCACACTACATAATTCAAACACACCCAGATTCGTACCATATTATTCTTTGCCCAATATGCATTTGGAAAATATGTTTGCTTATATGAGCCTCTGACTTTATTTTCTATGTGTTTCTATGTTTATTGAAATAAAATTCTAAAAATAGAATTAACTCCACTGATCAAATGCATTTGACAGTTATAGGGTTAAAATATTTAATTTAATAGCAATAAGCACAACTTCCAGTATGTACATTTGACATTAAGGCAGATACCCTAGCTGTCAGGTTTGAGACCTCATTAATAGGGCAGTCATCAATCATACTGGACTCACAGTCCCTGCTTTGGGAGTTCCAGAAAGATGAATGTATAGCAGAGGCCTCAAACCTTCAGGTACTTCTGAGGACAAGCTGTCCTGATCATGATGTGACTCACACTGATGTGCTGGCTTCATAATAGGGGCATTAGCTATTCATAAGATGGATATACTGAAATCAATCTATGGCTACTTGTTAGATGATGACACTGTAAATGACATATGGATACACTACATGACTTTTTAATCAAACATGTATCAAGTAGGGTGGGGCATCTACAAGGATGGGTCTGAAGTATGTACAACCAGCAGACTACATGAATCACAAATATTCATACCCTTCGCTGTCTAATGAATAAGAATGAATATCCATAGTTCTTCTCTAATTGCCATGATTTCATTTCTGCATAATTTAATGTGAGATGTCTATGGGAATGACAAGTGATTTTTGTGCAAGCATATATGTTTACAAGCTGGATATGAGGACTTACAGTGCAAATAATGGTGACTGAAAAACAAAACAATATTATTAACGGAGCAAGAACTAAGAGAGGGCTACCAAGGATGACAATTAGTCAGATTACCACAAATGAGACTGTAATCAAAGGGGAAGAGTGGATCCACACTTTTGATGAAATGGAGGACTATATCAAAGTCGTCATGTTTGACAGGAAATCAGAGAGTGGTGTAGTGGAAGTGTGAGGCTCAAGTTTTGCAGATAGGTGATAATAATCTGGATGATGATGCTGTTGTACATATAAATGCATAAACAACAGCTTCATGTCATGGTGGTCTTTCAAATGGAGTGGGTAAGCTTATACTGCTGCTACTTCTTAATCCTTTGAACCCGTGACACTTATAAATGAAAGATAAGATATGTTCATAGAATAGGTTAGAAAATGGTTACTGGAAACATCTGGTTCCAACAACATCCTAGAAGGTTGTAGACACGGAAAAGCCAAAATGAAAAAAACTAGATGAATGATGTGGTGTGCTGAACCTTGACAGATGTGCTGAACCTTGACAGATGTGCGGCAATTTCATTCAGTCGATCGACAATTTCATTCAGTCGATCGGCAATTTCACTCAGTCGATCAACAATTTCATTCAGTCGATCGAAAATTTCCCTTTGCGAGGGGGTCAACGGCTGTAATTGACTACTCAGTGTGCCACATCCGACCGTGAACAGTCTGTCACAGAGCTCACGCTGTTTTGGAACTTTCTACTCCGCTCATACACTTGTAGGAGGGAAAGGCATGCATCACTGTACTGGACCTTCATTCGCCGATGAATTTCTATAGGTCTCACCCCTTGGCTGCTAAAAAAAAACAGCAGAATGCTGCTCCTCTTCGGTGCATGTCAATAGTAGGATGGCCATCTTTTAACTGCAATTATGATGTCATGTTGTTAGTCTGCACCGTAATGGCACATGCAGAACACTCTTGACATCCTTAGCAACCATATTAACAAGTTGCAATACAAAGGCATCGTTTTTCTAATTTCCGTCTCACTTTTAAGGTTTTCGTTTGAAACCTCCTTATGTGTATATAATATATATATATATAATTCTTTTACTAGTTTATGACGAATGGTATTTTTTGCTAACGATCAGAAAGAAAGCAAGTGACAGAATGATCACTGCATATTTCAGTTCCTTTGTTAGTGTTAAATTTTGACAGTGGTATCATAGTATTAATGCATATATCTACTGTGTGCATTAGTTAATTGAAATTATTTTAGTTACTGGCTCATAATGCTTTTAATTTTACCTAATGATCTGATTTGGTAAAGGTAATTCCATAGCAGTTACTGCTATTGGGATGAAGTATTAAAGACTATATTAAACTAGGCCTCAGCCTTTTATGGGATAGGACAGTCCTGTTCCCTTTCCTTCCCAAACAGTAAGACAGGTATCCATTGATAGATGGGTTGACTGGATAGTGTTAAGAGATTGAACCCTGCACATTTGCTGTAGAAGAGTGCACTGTACCACCCTGCTACTCATTATTCAGATAGAACATATGACTTTGGTTAATGGTCGGATTTGACAGTTGCATTAAAGTGGTTGTGTATTATACTGTGTGTATTAGTTCATTGCCATGAGAATTCTTGGTGTTAATAATTTATGACAGCAATATTTATTTGAGCTTTACAGAAGGAAAACAATTTTGTTGTTATCTTTTTAAATATATTTATTTGAAATGTTTAAATTGT
This sequence comes from Ariolimax columbianus, assembly GCA_036924085.1. Classification (NCBI taxonomy): domain Eukaryota; kingdom Metazoa; phylum Mollusca; class Gastropoda; order Stylommatophora; family Arionidae; genus Ariolimax; species Ariolimax columbianus. The sequence continues at coordinate 31,923,213 of JAVGWX010000002.1, forward strand.
TTCTCAGTCTGCAGTTAATTTAAAAAGCTGTAAAAAAAATTTTCAGTTACTAATCTTTACAAATGTGAGGATAAATTAATGATAAATGAACACCGCTGCGTTGTATTTTGTATTGTACATATAAAAGTGGTATGAATGTATACAGAGCCTTGGAAACGTTTGTGGCATTCAAGTCATCAGATAAGGTCCACTCCTGTTGAATATGTATTTATAACTTCTTCTTGAATGAATGGGCTGTAGAGGTCAACGACCTAAAGCTGACTGCTAGCGTCAGCGACCCAGATCTGCCAAGACCCTTCACCACCTTCATATGTTATCCTGAATAACAGGGCAGACTGGCTAAGGAGAAGGGATTGAAGAGGATGTGTCGAACTGAAAGGTGCAAATATCGCAGTCAGGCAGAAAACTACGACAAAACACATCCTGTTCTCTGGACTACATTCTGCTACTTGCAAAGCCCTTTTCAGGACTTGGTAGTGGGGGTTTGAGAACGAACGACGGAGAAGAGTTTCTTCTTGTATTCTCATTCTCTCATTACAAGTTCCGGTAATGAACTCGACCATTGTCTGGAGTTCCTCTTTCAGTTTAGTGAGGTCATTTAGCCAATGAAACACGGAACGATGCAGGTGAGAGACTAGCTACTCTGTGGGAGACACATCACACCTATCACGGCAATAGCTTTTTTGCAAAACCCCCACAGAAACGGTGGACTCAGGTCAGTCCCAATGACGAACACCACCATGAACTCTCCAACCACCGATTCGTTACCGATATTAGAGTAGTTACACGTTTCATAACAGGCAGTGATCATCACCTCCAGATTTTCTTGATATTTAGAGACAACAAAAAACATGTCTACTTGGTCCAAGTCACATACCGTCCTAATTTACAAAAAAGGAGATAAAGAAGACCTGTCCAACTACCGTCCAATCACCCTCCTTCCAACACTATACCAAATGTCTCCCAGCAAGGATCTGCAAGACCCTCGAGGCACAACCAACCGAACAAGTTGAATTCAGACGAACATACAGTACACTAGACCACATAACAATGTGCTACAATCTGATCGAGAAGGCACAAGAGCACCAAACACTGATGATACTCACATTCATTGACTACAAAAAGACATTTGACTCGGTAGAAACAGAATCGTGTGGAAAGTGCTGGGCAAGCTAGGAGTAAACATGTGACAGCGTTCCACAGTAGTTAGCTATCTAGAATGTTACGACAGACATTCACATCACGAAACAAAACACAGCCAATAATACAGTAATGCAAGGTAACATATATATTATATTAATATCAACAAAACCAACATTTAGGAAACCCAAAATCAATATTACACATATTAAAACAAAAAGAACAATCTTCATCTGTAACTAAATGATTATATATTATATATATTAATATAAACTACTGCAGAGGTTGTAAGCACAAGCTTTTAATATTGCCCCCAACTAATACAACTCAGTTCTAGCCACTACACTCCCCTCCCATTATCTGCACGCTCTCACAAACTCGTCTTTACGGTCGTATTCTGTGCATTCACTCACACTCAGATCCCTTAAGGCAGGTTATCTTTACATTACATATTCAATCTGTTCAATGTATACTCACATGTGGTCACACATTCAGTCTATCTGCGTATACACAAACTCTGGAATATACATTGTTCCCTTGGTATCCTACACACACCTTATAGAGCGACTGGCCAAGACTCAAAGGCATTTGCTGGTTCAGTCACCCTGAACTCATTCCATCCCTCACGCATTCGTAAAACAGCCTGCTAACTAGTAGCAGTCTATCAATCGCTCTTCTAGTAAGTTGGTGAGCTAAACTCTCATTCCTTTCGGAAACAGTCTCCTAGCTAAATTCTCAGTCCCTCTCTCTCCATGGCCAGTCTGCTTGAGTTAACTTTGCCTAGTATTATATAGTGTTAAGCAATATCATTGCTATCCAGTGGACTTCTATGGGTTGTCTGACTCAGCCATCACTGTAGTTTGGATCTATCTCCAACTAGTTGTTATTGGCATGAATCTCTCTGTTTTCCTGTCACTCTAAAATGTCGCAGCAAGACCTGATGGGATGTTTGTCACTAACCCCACCCAAATTAGAACACCAGAGTGGCCAGTTCCAAACCCCTACCAGTACCAGACACATTCTCTTTCTCTTCCCCCCCCCCCCCCCCCTCCTTTGTCAAGACAGTGAGTAACCTTGGCACACATTCAGGTACTTTTGTTCCCTTAGTCGCCGACCCCATCACCCTTGCCCTTAACGCCCATGCTCCGGCTGGAACTGTTACAGACATCCACTACATAGAAATACTCAAGAGATGCGTGCACTACCGTCATGCGTCCATTCACTCAACCCATCACCATCGCGACCGAGAGGGAAGTACGGCAAGGATACCCTATCTCATCGAACCTATTCTCTGCATGCCTTGAGTCGACGATGAGGAACTGGAACAACTATGCATCAAAATCGATGGAAGACGACTAAACCACCTCAGCTTTGCATACGACATTATCCTCATCACAGAGGCACCCCTAGAAGCAACATAGATGCAACGGTCACTAGACATGGAAGGCATAAAAGCAGGTCTACCTATAAATCTAGGGAAAACCAGATCTAAGCGCAACCATTTCGCAGACCCCAACCCCATACTCTTGGGTGGAACGCCAATAGAGGATGCTCACAAACATGTTTATCTGGGAAGGCTCCTCAACATGGAGAACAACACAAAACATGAGATTGCCAGGCGGAAATGGGGGGCTGGACAGCCATCAACTCCATCATGACAGCCACAGAAGACACAAGACTACGTGCTGACATTTTTGACTCGGTAGTCCTACCAGCGCTCTGCTATGGTAGCGAAACCTGGTCTCTAACAAAAGCAGCAGAGAGCCAACTGAGAACAGCACATGTATCTCTTGAAAGACACTTGGTGGGCATAACTCTCAGACAACAGCGGCAAAATAAACTACACAATAGCGACATCCAGAGAATGTCACATCAAGGATGTCCTACAGTACATCAACCATTCGAAACACCACTGGCAGGTCATGTAGTTAGACGAAAGATGGAGTACCATAACCGCCATGTGGTACCTGCGCGACAAAAAGAGACATCAGAGACGGCCCCAATTACTGGCGATATTCACTAGCCAAGTACAACATACGCGACCCACAACAGACAGACTACTTTCCCACTGGACGACACACGCCCGAGACAGAAACGGCTGGAACCTGAGTTGGTACCCACCCCTTGGCGAAGAATGGGTCCAACTAAGAACCTTTCTCGTCTGGCTATACGAAGGGCAGTCTTGTAAAACATGTCCTATAGTTTGTTGCTCAGTCTGTGTACAGTGTCGAGACAGACAGACAAATTCTGTACATGTGTTTATTTAAAATAGTCTCTTTTGCCCTGTCCTGAGGCGAAGAATGGTGATCTGCCATTTCCTGTCAACATTGTGGTAGTCATTGTCAGGTTGATTCTGATCTCTTCTGACAACCTAGATAACTCTTCTTCTCAAAATATGTGATTTCATTGTCTTTCTGTTCATGTTCTCTGCCCTTTTGTAAACCTGTCTGTTTTACCATTTCTGGGTATGGTATGGTAATCACTGAAGTACGGTTCGAATCCTGGCAGCTACTTAGTTCATCACTCAGATGTGCGAGTTTACCCCCTTTGAAGGGGAGAGACTAACATCTGGTCAGGCAAAACATAATGATCAGACATGTTAGTCAGAGTCATTTTCACTGAGTTGTCTACATCGGCTGCTCATGACAAAGTACCTAACTCTAAAACTCTTAGCAATGCTAACACGTTAAGCATCCAAACAGCTCAGTTAAGATGTACTGGAGACGTTTGCCTGCCAGATCAGCACATCCCAAGCAGCAGTTATACGGTTAGCTCACAACAGGCAGATGCTTCCCATGGGGCAGAAGAAATGCTACAGAGACTCCTTGATGTCACCTTCTGGAAGATGCTTGTACTAATCTGCACCACCTGGCGTGCTTGTATCGACAATGGTGCTCAGAGATTATAGCCCCACCACCAGTACAGTGAAGACAACTACATGATAACAGTCAACATTGTTCTAGAGTTTGAACATAATTACCAGTGGAAATATTCATTGTCTCTATAGTTTTCAGGGTATGAGACAAAGATACCACTGCTTCCATTCTTAACAGTATTTGTCACTGATCTATCTATGTAGGCATGTATCTATAATTGTTTTCTTCGATCATATTCAGTGTAGCAGATCACTTTTGTAAATCATTATATTCATACCTGGTTGTAAGACCACTGTTTGATGTATTACTTTGTAGGATGTTGTCCTGTTTCCATGGTAAAGGATAAAGGATAGGCTTAATGGCTGCTGTCTTTTGCTCCAATGTATAAAGCTGCCACATTTTAAATGTCTCAATGCTAAATCATCTAGTCTTGCTTTCATTGGCATACTTTTGCACTTTTCCCATCATGATCCATCATGCTATTCATGTTTTCTATTGTGACAGTGACTGTTTTCCAGTAGCTATCTGCATCTCAAGTATTGTGGTACTTTTCATATCTCTTGTAGTGCGCTTGTTATCAAATATATTTTAGCAGCTGTTGCCCATGTTGCTAAGTCAAACTCCAGAAGCTGTTATAAATCTTCTGAAGAGTTTGTTCATTTGTGGCACCGCTGGTACCTGCTTGTTTTCCTGGGCATTATTATTATTAAGAATTTTTTTTTTTTTAATGTTTAATTATCATTAAGAGTGGCCATGCGTACATATGCTGCTTGAGACTGTGTTCTTAGTAAAAAAGGTAAATATAAGTTCAATGGTAGACACTGACATTAGGAATGAAAAGTTACAAGACTTCAATATGCTAATTAGTCAGCCTTGTGGTATGACATGTTTTCTTCCCCACAGGCACTTGCCTTGACCAATTCACGAGCAAAAAGTCAGACGCTCATTTGTGCAACTGAGTAAAGTACAACATGTCACAGACTGGCTGCTAACAGGGTCACCTTGAGAAGGATATTGTCCATCACATGCACAATGGGCTTTGGTTATGAGAAGTCATGCTAGACCAGAAATGAGACTGACATTTGAGAAAAGAGATCATTACGCCTAAAGGAGTCTTAAATTTCAACAGCTCCAAGAGTTGTATGAAGACAAATTAATTGACAGGATTCGATGTGGACAAAGGTCATTTGAAAAGTTAGTGGACAAATGGCTGTATGAGGACAGTTAAGGGACATACATGGACAGTTAATGGACTTTGGCTAAGAGAAGTTATGCCAGACCAAGAAGAAACATGAAGTGATCACTAAGTGAAGACAAGTTAATGGACATCGCATGGCACAAAGACAGGTTAATGGACATCGCATGGCACAAAGATAGGTTAAAAGACAATAGACTTCATGAAGACAGATTAATGAACCAAATGTCATATGAAGACAGGTTAATGAACTAGGGCCACATGAAAAATAAATAGACAATGGAGTCCGTGGCTGGAAGATCTTGCGGCAGTCAAATCCTTAACCTAGCACAATAATTAAAAAAATGGGTATGAACGCAAAGATGTCACAGGAGTGGTCTATATTGACCTAAGTGCAGCATATGACACAATAAACCATCAGAGACTACTATCAAAGCTATGCACCTTGACAAATGACTGGCATTTGACCAATATCATCAAATGCCTTCTGCAGAACAGACGATTCTATGTCACTTTATGGAAAAAAGACTGCAGATGGTGAAACCAAAACAATGGCCTGGCACAACAAGGAAGTATCCTAGCACCCATTGATAAAATATATCCCATAATTGGCATAGCACCATCTGAGATTCAAAGAAGTGTCACACCATAAATCAAAAGAGAAAAACAGGAGCACGGCACAGGGCACCCAATGTTTGGACATTCAGGTACAGAGCACAGTACCCAAATCCAGACATAGCTTCCGAAAATCAACACAGCCAATACAGACAAACCCTGAAAGTCGCCGTATCGAGAGATGGCACGAATTGATGCAGGCCCCAGAGATGGAACTTCGAGAGGAACCTGCCCGCGGACATCATCTACCATACACGACATGGAAGTCACTGAACGGACTCTGGACTGGTGTATCAAGGTGCAAGAGGAATATGAAATGATGGGGATACACAGATGACACATGAGATTGTGGTACAATACAGTACTCATACCACCTGATGACCTGCCGCAACCTCCAAGAAACATGCAATAGGTGCGACATGCTGGAGGCAAATAACCAGGCAATCCATGTCGGTGAATACTGGATGCATACTGTATAACATTGTGCTTAGACACGGAAAGGAAGGAAGGAGTGGCTCAAAGGCTTAATAAAACCAATGTTGATGCCCAGATGATCACGAATGTCAGCGTGCGCAGTGCTGTCAGACAGTCTATTGAACTGTGTCTGGACCCTTCAATTGTCAAATCACAAAAGCTATGCTGGTAAGGCTATGTGATATATTGTCATGGTTTGTCCAATGTGATACTTCGAGGTGCAGTTCCTGGCAATAGAAGAAGTCGGCCCAAGATGTGCTGGACAGATGATAGTCGCAAGTGGACGGCATGACATTAAAAGAAACTGCAACACACACAATGGATAGAGTATGATGGCGACAGACAATTGAGATGCACATATGACCATCTAGGTTATAGGAGAGATGAGAATGGTCACACAACTGTAAAACCTTCATACATATTTGATGGGATCAAGATGCTGACCAGCGCATGAGCTGCAGTGGTCAGTGACTCATAGCTGACTACTATCGTCAGGGCCAGCGAGCCAAAGCTGCCAAGACCCTTCTTCACCTCCACGCGGTGATCCTGGATAACAGGCTGCAGCAGGGCATACTGGCTAATGAGAAGGGATCGAAGAGGGAATGCTAACCCGGTACTCAAAAAATGCTTGCTGAAGTCGGACGTGTTGGACCAAAAGGTGAAAATATCGCAGTCAAGCTGTAAACTACGACACAACGGATTCCGTTCTCTGGACTACATTCTGCTACTTAAGCCCTTTCAGTGTTTGGTAGTGGGAGATTGAGAATGAACGAAGCCAAGCCATACATATTTGATGAAGACTGACAGAAACAGCTTTCTTTTACTTACCTGTGTACAATCTTCTATAACCATATGAAAAATTAACTTGTTTATCTGTTCTGCCGAAGCCTCGTATGTAATTGGTGATTTGCCTTTTTATTAACGTCATTGTTTCTCTTTAGGAAAAATTAAGATTCAGTCTTTTATAGTTTATTGCCTTTTATCTTAGCTTTTATTATCTTCTTCTCGTCTCAAATTGTGATGCCACTCAGGTTGTGGGTGACAGACAACATGTGGCCTTCAGGCTTGAGACACCTGGTCTAGAGTCAGGCAGGAGGAAACATTATAAATTGTCTGTAATGATGCAAATTTTTTTTTACTTGTATATAAACACTTACACAGATATAAGTATATCGACGAAAACCTCTTTAATTAACACGTTCCACCTCCTTATATAAGATTGTGATAGGAAGTAAACAAACAGCATGAACATAAACAGTAAACATTTATTTTATATCATTTACAAAAAATGGTCACTCAACGATTATATATATATATATATATATATATATATATATATATATATATATATATATATATATAAATATATGAGGTAACATTAACTTTACAGTCAGTCATAATGTCCGGACAAGAGCAGCAACTCTGTAGGCCAACAAGGTTTTGTTCTAACTCTTTACATTCCCATTATGTGTCATGCAAAACATCAGTTTATAAATTTAGACTGACCTAAAATTGCGCATACCAAGATTCTGTTTAATGATGAAATATTTCAGAAGATAAGGACTGTGGTAAGGCTACTGATCGAATGATGCAGAAACATATCTGTCAAAAACCATTTACATTGTATTTCCTCCTCAACATTAATTACATATAATGCTTCATACTAATATATCTATATATGGGGATGGTGTGGTTAAGTGACACGACTCACAATCCGAAAGTGCTGGGTTCGTCCCCCAATCACAGGACCCGCCATTACCCTGGGGAAGCAAACCCTTACATAGAATGTATGCCGAAGTCGGATGCACTGGGCCGACAGGTGCAAAATAAAAACAGTGCAACGCACACCGCCTTGGAGAATAGAGAATAAGTAGAAAAAAAAAGAATATAAATATATATTTTTATTATGAATACTTCATAGTCACTTATTCACTCTGTAATTCATGAGGGCTATTGGATGACCCCAAGTTACATACCCAACTGTTCATAAGAGATGTCAGAAAATACAACTAAATAAATAAATCTCTTCTTCTTCAGCGTTCAAACTGAAAATGATAATGTGCCATAGTTTACAGCGAGACTGCGATATCTGCACCTTTCAGTCCAACATATCCAATTTCAGTTGGCTTTTTTTGGGTACCGGGTTTGTCTTCCAACTGCGATCCCTATACCTTAGCCAGACTACATTAAGGACTTGTGCAGCCTGTTTCCAGGGCCGCCACTGGTAGGTGAAATAGCGTCTTGGTCAGCTGTAGTCTACTGATGCAAGCTATGAGTCACTGCCTATTGTCAGCTCATTCACTGCTGCATCTTCAATCCCATAAAGAAATTTGATATGCAAACATTTTGGACACTTCAATTTGTCAAGTCTAATGCACTTGCTTGTAAGTGCCAAACCAGCGTATCAAGGTTGCAGTCTTTGAAGATAAATACTTACTTACTTTCCGTGTCCAAACACAACATCCGTCCAGTATTCAGCAACTTGAGCTTGAGGATAAATACTATGCCAATATATCAGCTTGTCACGGTCAATCAGTTGTAATTACATTTTTTTTTAAACCACTATTTGACATATTGAGTTGCCACCGGGCTGTAAAACAAAAATCTGAAAGATTTGGTGGAACTGGAAAAGGTAAATAAATCTAGACACAACATTCAATTATCTATCACATGCCGTATTCATATTAAAAAGCTATATTAGTATGATGCAGGTATTGAATAAGTACGTTTCCCGACCACATTTGATTTCTGCTGGAATGCTATTCCTACTGAGTGCCTTTCCCACTGGCATGCCCTAGATAGCTTTTTCCAACTCTTGTATGCTCGATTTATCGTCAAGTTCCAACAATACTTGCAGAATCTCAATTTCGTTGAGAATGTAGTCCACCACTACATTTTTATAGGTCATTTTGACCTCGGATCTATCATCACCGACAAAAATTCACTGGAAGCAGAGCTGCAAAAGCAATTAGGAATGGCCTCATCAGCACTTGTCAGGCTCTCACAGAGAGTGTGGAATAACAAAATGCTAGCGCCACTTGCTGTGGCTTGGTCATGTGTACAGTAGGGAGGATAGGCATATATCAAAAGATATCCTATATGGAGAGCTGCCACGGGCAGGCGAAACAAAGGTAAACCCTTCATCTGCTACAAAGATGTTTGCAAGCGTGACTTGAAAGCGTTGGATATGAACACATGCAACTGGGAGGAACTTGCCAATAACAGACCCGGATGGAGGCAGGCTTTGTGTGTTGGTCTGTAGGCAGGGGAAGACAAGATGCAGACTCCTGACGTGTGCGTCAAAAGTAAGGGCAACAACTGACTGTCCCCTCTCTAGCGTGAAGTTCATTTTCTCTTGAGACTGACAGCATGTCAATCATTATGGTGCATTAAATGTCATTAATATAAAATTGTTATTCATTCACCTCATATGTGTTCAAATTATTGCATTATCCCATTGATAGCATTACTACTTTCACTGTTTGAGTCTGAATTGAACTTGTATTCAATATGCACATCTAATTCAGATGTATGATTATTAGTCTGATCAAATAAGTAATTTCTCTGCTCTTGAAATTGAATTTCATTACTTGGAAAGTCGCAACTTTAAAAATTCACCAAAAAAATAAATACCTGTGGTATTAACTTAAAGCCACACATGTGTCAGAAGTACCTACTAATTAAGGTCTATCTAAAAAATAAAACTTTGTTTCAACTGATGTTTTGTGAGCAGGCACTTCCGGACTAATCCAACAGTTGATTTGTCATTAGGGACAGTGTTAGAAGCCTGGTCTTAGCTTTTGTGAAGTGGAATGGACAACAAGTTTCATTCATTGCTGCATTGTCTCCCTTCCCTGTTCTCACATAGTCAGTTATCAATTTACCTCTAGGTAGCCTGCAATTTGATAACTAAGTTACACATTCAATCATCCTTGGGTTCATGGCAATCTTCTTCTCCGTCGTTTGTTCTTAAACTCCTACTACCAAGCCCTAAAAAGGGCTTTTCAAGTGGCAGGATGTAGTCCAGAGAACAGAATGTTTCATATTTTACAGCTTGACTGTGATATTTGCACCTTTTGGTCCGATACATCTGACTTCAGCATGGCATTTTTGGGTACCAGGTTAGCCTTCCCTTTTCGATACCTTCTCCTTCGCCAGTCTGCCATGTTGCAGCCAGGATCATCAGGTGGAGGTGGAGAAGGGTTTGGGCTGCTCTGAGTCGATGGTCGGTTCATGGCAATAAAAGAGCTAATCTTTTGGCTTCATAAGTAACCAAAAGTAGAGACATTAAATAATGAAACGGGAACATACAGAAATCAGTCAATCAATGGCTGTTGATTTAAATACAACATAAGTCGAGCCTTAAAGCAAAAGTGTGCACAGGCAGCAAGCTACATGAACCACCAATGTTCATGCCGTTCATCGCTATTAAAATGACTTGAAAACTCATTTATTTTTCTGTCTGCAGTGATGAATGAGATGATGTATAGATTTCTCACAGCAGTCTGGTGTTTCTTTGTATTTCTTGTTTGGGTGCTCTCTTCAGCTCAATGATATAACAAGTTATCTTTATTTCATGTATTTCTGAAAACCACTTCCTGATTCAATGGAAAAACTATTATACTGTAATCAGGTCCACAATTGACTTATCTGTCACAATAATCACTGACTCGCTAATGTCACCGTCGAAGATGTGAAGAGTTTCTGCTCCTTGCACCTATGAGATGAAATGTCAGAAACACTGGATGAAAACACACATTTACAAATTTCACACAAAAATGTCAGTTTTATACTATCTGCTTCATCTCGTCTACTTATCACTCACATGAATCAAAAACCAACCGTTGTAGCTGGCTCCTTACAGTAAAGCTGTTTCAGATCACTGACATGCACTCTTGCAATGGTGGTCTCTGGTAGCAATCCATTTGACTAGGGTGAGCTAAGTATTGCACAAGCCAAATAAGGTTGATACGATTTTAACAGGTGCCAAACCTTTTCTACTTCACTCTTAAAACTCAAGCTTCTCTCATTGCCAGTTTGTTACAGGTACATGCAGATTTGTAATCTACAGATGCTATTCCAGCTTGTAGTAATGTTTCTTTGAATGTTTCCCAGAACCCCTAAATGGGGAGGAAATAATAGGACCACTGCACCTATGTGTATGTCGTAAAAGGCAACTAATGAGAGTTGTGCATGGGGCTGGCAACTTCATTGTCTAAAACAAACTGCTACAGAAACCACCATACCACAAAGCATATAAAGTGCTTTGACGCAGGCTTCATAAAGGAGATCAACTAAACTCCGACTGGGGTAAAAAAGGGTTTACAATTAGTGTTTGCAATCTGAGAATTGTCACTAACAGATTCTTGATTGCAATATCACTACCTCTCTAATAGCTGCATCTTTACCAAGATATGTTTACACTGCATACTTTGTATTACATACCCAGATGTAGTTTTACATGGTAGAAAAAGTGGCAAGAAACATTACAACAGCGCATATACAGCTGGAGTTTAGGAGAAAGAATTGCAGATGGATAGAACACAACGAAACGTTACAATATAATCAGATATACTGGAGCCCACAGGGAAGGAGAAGAGAACACATGTCGAAGGATGGTGAATAAGCAGACACGGGCCACTGGAATCTTATGAGTAGAGCTCAAAAAGACAACCCAAAATAGGAATCAGGGGAGAGCATCTGTTGCAGTCCTATATTCCATGGGGAGCAAGAATAATTAAGTCGTTACGGATCCAGCACCATCCAGGCTCTCGCCCTTTGACCCAATGTCATGTAATGGTATTTGCACATGTTTATCACCTGTTGTCTAATGTCATACGAAGTGTTCCATGTATCTGGCCACGGAGGAAGAAGCATTAACTCAAAGAGATGATGACCAATGGTTTCAAATGGGTGTGTACACAGCTGGCACTCAGGAGTCTGTTGTGGTTAGACTCTGTTCAGGTGTTTGTTTAGTGGGATGTGTTGGGTTCTCAGTCGGAAAATGGTGCTCTGATCCTTCCTTGTGAGTTGATTTACATTGTCATTTGGACTGGGGCTTGCCATATGTCTGTAGACCTCCCTTCCCGTGTTTCCCATGGCCCATCTGTTCAGCCAAATTTCTTTGTTTGCTCATCTTATGAGCTGTTTGGCTGTTTATAAAGTTGTTGCTGTCTGTGGCTGTTCTTGTCTTGATCCCTCCTTTGCTAGTCTGTCTGCCTTACCATTGCCAGGTGTGCTTGAGTATCCAGGGATCCACTGCAGAACTATTTTGACAGCACTGGAAGTGTGGTCAATGTCTAGAGATATTTGAATAAGGTCTACAATGACCAACAACTTCAAATGCTTGAAGAGCTGCCATTGAATCTGTGAAAATAACAGTGTTTTGGGCCTTTGAAGGAAAGGCATCAAAAACTATCCTCAGATGGTACAAAGCGGCTTCAAGTGCAGTGATTTCAGCTTAATATTTGGAGCAAACCTCCCCGCAAGCATTAGACAGTTCATCCCTGCCAAAGACGGATGTGTCGGACAAAAAGGTGCAAATATCGCAGTCAAACTGTAAACTAGCGACACAATGCAAATCCGTTCTCCGGACTACATCCTGCTACTTGCAAAGCCCTGTTCAGGGCTTGGTAGTGGGAGATTGAGAATGAACGCAGAAGAAGAAGACAGTTCATCAGAGGATCCGTCCGGGTATTTTATATAAACGCCATAATATGCTTTGATGGCAGCTTTTAACACAGATCCATCAGTATATCCATGTATCCATTCATCGGGATAGGCATCAATAGTTCTTTGAGCTGCTCCGATGAGAGTACTTGGATCTGAACTTTTGGTTCTATCATCTATTAATTTTGTCTGTATTTCTGGTGTTTTAAGGAAAGCTTGTGGAGGTATGTCTTTTACTACTCTCTGTAACTCTTGTCTTCTTTCTGGTAGATGGTATCTGTCTTTGATTTCACTGGCATAGTGAAGTACAGACTTTTGTTTAATTTTTTTTGTTGACTGCCAGTTTTCCACAAGCAGTCTGTTGGGATGATCCCATTTCATTCTGCTACTTTGCTCATAAACTTCCATAACTGCTTTATCCCTCCGCATCTCAAGGGGTTCCACTTGTGTGTGGATTTCGCAAGCTGCAGTTGGTGTTGTCCTCATTGCTTCACTAATGAAGCGTAGAGCACTATTTTGCATCCTGTCCAGGGATCCCAAGTTAGATTACAAGTTGTAAGGAGCGTACTATTATATTCTATTGCTGAGCGCACATAACCAAGGTATAAGCCTATCAATGTATCCTTGTCTGATCCCCATGATGTACTAGCAAACCTCTTTAAGAGCTATAGGCGTCTTCACAGCTTTATTCTTCACATTCTGGATGTGATGCTTGAGGTTGAGTTGTCGGTCAAGCGTGACTCCAAGATATGTGGGGTGTTCTTCTCTAATCAATTGGTGTTCCTCTAATCTCAAAATTACATTTTGTTTGGCAACTTTGTGGCTCTTAGTGAAGATGGTATATACTGTCTTTTCACAGTTGATTTTTAGTTTCCATGTTTGGCAGTAGTCATGCAGTCTCCTCAGGTCTCTATTTAGCCTTTATGCCCCACTATCAATGTCTTCATGACTCAGCCATATTGCCAGGTCATCAGCATACAAAGCTTTTTCAACTTTGATCTGGTCAGCCGTCATTGACATAGATCAGGAAATGAGTACAGCTTAGGGATGAGCCTTGTATTAATCCTTCTAAAACTTCTTCAGAACAGATCGCATCCTTCCCCTTCATCTGGGTTGTTCGCTCAGTCAGGAAGTACTTTATCCAATTCTAGAGCTTTCCATAAATTCCCATGTTAAACATCTTTATCAGAAGATCTTTCCTCAAAACACGATCGTAAGCCTGTTGTAGGTCAAAAAAGATGGCCACTGTATGCTTGTTCTGGAAGCCATAATTTATTCTTTGTGTTAGCCTAAAGAGCTGGTCTTCTATGCAGCTACCAATTCTGAACCCTGCTTGTTCCTGGCATAAGGTGTTGGATTTCTCCAGGAACCAATAGAGATATGTGTATATCATTCTCTCTGCTAATTTGCCCATGCACGATGTTAGGAAGATGGGCCGATAGCTGTTTGGTTCATTCTGAGGTTTTTTGTGTTTTCAATATTGGCACTTTATGTGCATTCCTCCATGTTTTGGGGAGCTTGCTATTTCTCCATGTCATGTTGATCAATCTGAGGACAGCTTCTTTGCCCTGAGTCCCCAGATGAAGAAGCATTTCATTATGGATCTTGTCTGGTCCTGGAGCCTTTCTAGGTTTGAGTTTCTTCAGGGCCTGCTGGAGCTCTTGCATGTTGAAATCTTCTTCAAATATGGAGTCATTAGCTTGTGGCACTTTCTCTTGGCACTTCAGGTAGCGCAAATACTTCCTATCCTGTTCTCTAAGTTTTACTATGGAGTCATTAGCTTGTGGCACTTTCTCATGGCACGTCAGGTAGCGCAAATACTTCCTATCCTGTTCTCTAAGTTTTCCTGCTCTATTCACCGATGTGAAGTAGCGATTAAAGTGTTCTGCTTTATTTTTTGTCTGCAGTGATTGTTATCGCTCCATCTATCCTTGGCTTCGGGTTCACTCTCCTGTTTCCCTTGAACAGACTGTCGACCAATGACCAGGCTCTATTTCCATTATGCCTGTGATCTAATTTGGAGCATGTCTCAGCCCAATTTTCACTTTTTCCTTTCTTGACTGTCAGCTTTACTTTGGCACACAATTTGTTGTACCACATCTTTGCTTCTTGTGATGGCATTGTTTCAAGGGCTGTTCTTGCATTCTTTCTATCATGTATAGCACTCTGTATTTCTCTATTCCAGAATGGTCTATATGATTTACGACAGCCTCTTGGGATGCACTGTGATGCTTCTTCCAAGATTGCCTTTGTAATCTCTTCGTTGAGCATTTCAACACTGTTGGTTGTGTTTATAAGGATACAGTCTGATGTTTCTTGAAATAACTGCCAGTTCGCTTTTTTAAAGTTCCAGCACATTTTCTTTTTATAATATGCTCTTAAGGGTGTTCTTATGGTTGTAAGGAGTGGTTTGTGATTACTTTCAATGTTATCAAGAACTTGCAGGTTGCAGAAGTTTATCAAATCAGATGAACAGAACGTCAAGTCAGATTGACTGAGAGAGAGGTGGGCCCTGTGTAGCAGCGTTGGGATAGAGTCTGCATTCTGCAATACAGACAAGTTGGTAGCATCGTAGAGCTATTCTATGAATTTTCCTGTACTGTTATGGTCAGTGTAACCCCAATGAGGTGAGTGTCCATTGAATTCACCTGCAAGGAGTGTTTTGTGATATTGTGTTTCATGCAGACCAGGCAGATTGTAGGTCGTCTGTGGGGGGGTTGTGGGAATATAGTGTTTGTGGACACAAGGAAAAGACTCTTACAAGCACTGTCGACAATTGCTAATACACTGTACGGAGTAGTGGAACAGTTGAAGAAGATCTGTATTTATTTAGAATGTCATTGGGTTGCCAAGAGCAAGCTTGCTCAGCAGTTATGAGATAACAACATTATATTTTTCAATTATTAAGATAATTTGTTTATACAAATGTTCATGTCAATAGTAGTACGTAAGTACTTATTTAAAAATTGCTGCCTTAGAATTAAGAAAATGTAGACCCCCAAAATTGTAGGACTTTTATTATATTTAGAAAAGTAATTCTCACCTCCTGCATAGTAGGTAGTATGAACTGCTGACCAGACTCAATGTGTTGAATATATTGCTGTGTGTTGACTACCACTGTGGAGAGCTGAGTTAGCATGTTGGAGTCACTGACTTGGTTGTGGTCCAGACTAGTAACTGTATGTTTGGTATGTCTGGCAGAGCAAGGCACTGTAGCAACAATAATAAATAATAACAGGTATCCTTCATTAGATGAAAGAAAAATTCCTCAAAGCAAGTATAATTAGCTTAACGTCTTTACACTGGTTTAGAAGATTACAGTCTTTATACAACACGTTTCTTGGAGGGTGGTTTTTACTGATGTGCGAGTCCATCTTAATAGACTCAAACACTAGAGCTAAGTAGACCGGCAGCCAGTTAGGCACCATCTATAGTTGCTCTTAACAAACCACCTGGGGAAAGGTACAAATAACTTGGGTAGATTTTTTTTAATTTTTTTTTAGCGTTCGCCTTATTTCTCTAATCCCCAAGGCGGTGTGTGTTGCACTGTGGTTTTTATTTTGCGCCTGTCGGCAAAGTGCATCCGACTTCAGCATGCATTTTATGTAAGGGTCTGCTTCCTCCTGCATTTTCTAAGGGTTTGCTTCCCTGGGGTAATGGCCGATGCTGTGATGGGGATCGAACCCAGCACCTTCTGATTGTGAGCCGTATCACTTAACCACTAGTCCATGCCATCCCCGCTTTTTAATTTAAATTTTGTCAGGGAAGCAACTGTTAAGCCTACTCTTTTCGATTTACAACTGCCAAGGAATTTTTAACTTGCTTGAGACTGATCTCACTACCCAGAGATCAGGGGAATTTTTACCAGAAGATCCACGTGAAAAAACCCTGGTCTCTGCCGTGATTCGAACACACAGACACCTTACCTCGAGACCACTGAGTCCCCCCTTCTGTTTTGTCCCTCCAACAAACTGCCATATCTTGGAGGATGGAACATGATTGACATCCCAAGCTGGGATATATGATAATCATGGTTCGACAAGCATATTGGAGATTATGTACTATAAAGGACTAAGTCTGAATATTTCCAAAACATTAACAATGGTCATAGTAATAATTTAATTACAGAATAAGTTCAAAGGAAATATTAAAACAAGTGAAACATTCAAACACTTTGGAACTTTATTGCATAAACCAAGAATAAATAAATGGATTGCTCAGTTTGATGAAGCAGATTTAACTGGTTCTGCCCCTAGGCTATTGAGCATGCCTGAGGGTAGCCCTAGGTCCAATCAGCTTGCCTTCAAGGGGCACTTAGAATGACATGATTTTGAAACCCCGGTTTTCTTCTTGTGATCACGTCTTTGATGTTTACACCATCACATCCCGTGATGAACTCATCCATTGTTTAAGACACCTCTTTAGCTCCGTATTTTGAGTTTTGTGTTGAATCATTAGGTCATTGTATCTGCCTTAACTGGTCATACAGAGGACAGTCCTGTAACACATGCTCAGAAGTTTGTTAATTTAATCCACATGTGCACAGTGGCAAAGCAGACAACGGAAGCTTGTACATATGACTGTTCTGCTTTGTTCTGAGGCCAAGAATGGTGATCTGTCCCTACCGGACAAGGATGTGATAGTCGTCGTTTGTTCTCTTCTGACAGTCTGGATTGCTCTTTTTTTCTCTCTCAAAATATGTGATTTTAATGTCTTTTTGTTCAATCTCCTACGCTTTTTTGCAAGTCTATCTACCTTCTAGTTCCCCGGTACATCACAATGGGTGGTTGCCCCTATGGTTTGCTTTTTGGCAGCTACCTTGTTTAGTTCATTCCTAAGGTGCAGGAGTTTGCCACCTTTGAGAGTTTACAGTACAGACAGTGCATCTGTGAAGACAACTACCTGACGGCATTGACAATTTCATTTATAAATCATATTTTCAGCTTGTTCAATTGCTTGACCCTCAGCCGTAAAGTTGTATGCAGAATTTACCAGTGGGAATACTCTTGGTTTCACAATGGTTCTAGGGGACGGCGTGGCAACGTGGTTAAATGACACGGCTCACAACCAGAAGGTGCTGGGTTCGATCCCCATCACAGCACCGGCCATTACCCCGGAAAAGCAAACCCTTAGAAAATGCAGGAGGAAGCAGACCCTTACATAAAACGCATGCTGAAGTCGGATGCACTGGGCCGACAGGCGCAAAATAAAAACCACAGTACAACGCACACCCCCTTGGGGAATAGTGAAATAAGGCGAACGAAAAAAACATACAATGGTTCTCAGAATAAAGAGATAAAGATATCGCTCCTCCATTCTTGACAGCAATTGTTCCTGATCAATCTAAACAACAGCTCACAAACACTTGTAGATACCATTATATTGCATTGGGCCAAATGGCAGGAGCCCACAGGTCGTTGTATCAATAACCAACCATCCATCCATCTGTGTAAGTATGTATCCGAGATTGTTATAGGCAGTTTTCTTTGATCATACTCAGGTTTGGCAGTTGGCTTTTGCACATTGTTATACTAATGTACAGTTGTCAGGTCACTGACTTATGTTATAATCCGGTAAATTAAAATTTTTCCCCTGATCTCTGAGTGGTGAGATCAGACACCTGTGTGCAGTGATGTGCACCATAACAATACCTTAGCATTTGAAAATCAAAAAGAGTAGGCCTAACAGCCGCTGCTCGGGCAAAATTCAAGTTAAAAATCTACTCAAATTATTCTAGGGATTCATGCCCCACAGAGAATATGTCTCCAAAAAAATGGACTGTGTGGTCATAACAACAGGTCTTGGTTATGTGGTTAGCGGAGCGATTTAGATGGCGCCTGACAGGCTGCGAGTCTACCTTGCTCTAATTTACGCTTCCACCTTCACCAGTCTCAAAAATAGGCGATCGTATATTCCAGGTGCTAACAGATGCTGGGATTGACCTGGCAAGTCACCAGTGAATTTTCACCTGCCAAGAAATATCTTTGGCCTAATCACTTATATAAACAAGGAATAGTGTTGGAAAAATTGCTCCTTCCCAAGATACTCCTTGACAGAACAACCCTTTTCTACTCTGCAGACCATCGTTAGCATATCTTGTTATTCTATTGTGCAAGTATGGCTAGGTCCAACTTGTCATGTTGCCTTGATTTAAACTTCTTAGTTTTGCAGTAAGGCTTGTCTTTCCATGCCTTATCTAAGGCTTGCTTTAAGTCAACCCATAATGCTAAGATCTATTTTATCTCCGGTAAGGCATCTCCTACTATTAGAGACAAGTAACTTGTTTTTCTATAATGTAGCATTCTCTAAATCCAACTTGTTCCAACATGATGATATGCTTAGACTCTAAATACCATTTCAATCTGCGATTAACTATCCCCATACAGCTGGTGAGATTGACTGGCCAGCAACTTGCACAGTTCTTACATTTCCATTTCTTTAATATGGGTATTGTGGTGGTCTCTTTCAATACTTGGGGTACTGTACTCTTCGCTCAACTGAAGTTGAATATCTCAAGCAGTTTTGTTTTTGCTGATGGGCTCATATTGATAAGGATTTCATTGCTAACCATCTGGGCTGGGTGACTTTGTCGTCTTAATCTTGGAAATGGCATTCTATATTTAGTTCTTATAGTCTGATGGGTTCTCTCATTGAAGTAGGAATATCTGTATGTCCATTGCTTACCTGCATTTCTTTTCTTATTTCTCTCAGTTCAGTTCATCCTGTAACCAGTGAGGTCGTTGGGGCACACATGAAGACATCCTTACAACTCCACGTCACCCTTCTCTGTCAGCGGCTGCTGCCTGTGCCTCTTCTGATCGGAGATTGGTCCATTCTTTTATGTTGTCCTCCCACCTCTTTTTTGGACGGCCTCTTTGTCGTCTGCCTTGCTCCTTTCCGTGCAGGATCACAAGAATTGCCTTGTTATACAGGTGTTCAAGGACCTTTATAATATTTCCGTTGATTTTATACATCCTCATGGTTGCCCATAGTGCTTTATGCCATACCTTATCAAACGCCTTCTTAAAATCAACAAACACATGATACAGTTTTTGCTGCTCTTCTAGATATTTCTCGCTTAGCAATTTTAAATTAAATATCTGTTCTGTAGTGCTTCTTCCCTGTCTGAACCCTGCTTGCTCCTCAGCAATAATGTTATCTCCTTGGGGTTTGAATGGGTCGAGGATTAATCTAAGCATGACCTTGCACACTCCTCCTGAGTTTATTTTTTACAGCATGCAAAGTAGGATGCAGTGAACTTATCCCATCTTCCCAAATACAGGACTCAGATATCCACATTGGGAAGGAGAGACATAAAATCATATAATCTCAAGTCTCTGACAGCAGGAGTGTGTACATCCAGTGAGCTACTGGAACCATAAGTACCCATATTCTTCTGCATTCACTGAAAGAGACTAAGCTCAAACAGGTCTAGTTGGAGTGCAGTTATGTCGGTTCTAGTCACTCCTCTTCTACCTTGGGCTGTAGAGATTTGCCAGAAAGAGTGCCAGACTATTCTATCCACTGTATTCCTCTTGGCCTGGCTGCAGTCTAGTCTCCGGTCTGTTATTGACTGTTTTATATTGTCATCCCAGTGGACTGGGTCATCCTGGCAGTCTGGATCCGTGGCTGTTTGCTTCCCATAACTACCATGGTATCCGATTTTTTATTCTGCAGACATGGCTAAACCACAAAAGTTGAAATTGCTCCACTAGAATCTGCAAGGGCTGAGTTTTGAGATCGTGCTGTATTTATTGTCTGATTGTAAATCTTGTCTCTTGTTACTTAAACCACCTCTCATTTCAGAGGTTTGTAACAGGTTTCTCTGGGTTGTGGTCATTGCCTACAATTCACATCGTTTTTCAAAACGGGTACATAGGTGGAGCAGTATACAAACTCCTTAGTTTGCTTACCTATTTCGGCTCTGTATAATGTAACATAATCTCGGGTCATAAAATTACCTTTTGCCTTGAGATGTCTGGACAGTGTTCCATTTTCAGCAAATGCCCTGTTACACAGCGGACATTTGTAGGGTTTCTCTCCTGCATGAAGTCTCATGTGCCTGCGTAGCGAACCTCGCTCTCGGAAATGCTTGTTACAAACATGACATTTGTAGGGGTTAACTCCAGAGTGTGTGCGCATGTGAACTGTTAGGGAGTACTGTAACAAGACAAAGGGACACAATTTTGTAAATACTCACAATAAAATGTTCCAAATGAGCAAATTTCTTTAAAAATACATTAAGTAAAGTCTCATAGGCAGTTAAAAAAGATGGCTAAAAATATAAATCAATGGTCGGCCCTGTGTTCTAAGGGGATCAGGACAGATGAACTCAAGTAAGTAATTTGATTTCTTCTGAACCTCTAGAAAATAAATTGCTCCTTTATTTCTGTATCATAATTATTAATATTATATGGAGCATTGTTTCTCAGGGAGGCTTCACCCTGGGGGGACACTCTTCTCCTGCTCTCTCTTCTCACCTCACTCTGTTTCATTTGAATCTGTCCTACAGTCCTGTCCTGTACAACTTTCACACGTGCCCTCATGGTGAGGCCCTTCTATTGCACTTTGGTTGGGCTAGCTTCTGAGGGCGCACGAACCTAGCATAGGTACATACAGATGCACTCATGCATCCAAGCACTGGTTTATGCGTCCTGATATCGCCCAATGGACTACGGTCTGGGGTAGAAAATGGTGCGCCTCCGCCAGTAGAAACTAGTGAGGCAAACATCTAAGCAAAAAAAAAAAAGAGCATTGTTTCTAAAACTATCTTTAAAACCTCAGAAGGCTGCTTCACACAATAGTCTTCTGGCCTAGTTGAATGGTGGGGAGTGCAAACCTATGAGTTGGAGAGTCTTCTGACCTAGTGGGTTTAGATCACAGTGTGGTAGTAGTCTTATTATTTTGCGTTCATCTTTTTCCCTTGCACTGTGTTTCGCACATAATGTCCTAGTGTATAAAACACCATGTATTTTTTTAATAGATTTACTTCCAATAAGTAAGTTCGGGTTGTGAGCTATGCCGCTAACCACTTTGTCACGCCGCCCATACACCATACCTCCAACCCCCTGTTCATTTCAATGGTCTATGGTTATGCATAGTGAAAAGGCTCAAGTTGTTATTGTCTGACAAAATACTTGATTGTATCAACTTCTTGTCAATGTGGATCCCTGGACCCCATATATGATTGTATTAACATCTTGCCAACATGGATCCCTGAACCCCATATATGATTGAATTAACCTCTTGCCAACATGGATCCCTAGACCTATATATGATTGAATTAATCTCTTGCCAACATGGATCCCTAGACCTATATATGATTGAATTAACCTCTTAGCCAACATGGATCCCTAGACCTATATATGATTGAATTAACCTCTTGCCAACATGGATCCCTAGACCTATATATGATTGAATTAACCTCTTGCCAACATGGATCCCTAGACCTATATATGATTGAATTAACCTCTTGCCAACATGGATCCCTAGACCTATATATGATTGAATTAACCTCTTGCCAACATGGATCCCTAGACCTATATATGATTGAATTAACCTCTTGCCAACATGGATCCCTAGACCTATATATGATTGTATTAACCTCTTGCCAACATGGATCCCTAGACCTATATATGATTGAATTAACCTCTTGCCAACATGGATCCCTAGACCTACATATGATTGTATTAACCTCTTGCCAACATGGATCCCTAGACCTATATATGATTGTATTAACCTCTCGCCAACATGGATCCCTAGACCTATATATGATTGTATTAACCTTTTTCCAACATGTATCCCTAGACCTATATATGATTGTACTAGCTTCTTGCCAACATGGATCTCTAGACCCCATTTATGATTGTATTAACATCTTGCCAACATGGATCCCTAGACCCCATATATGATTGTATTAACCTCTTGTCAATGTGGATCCCTGGACCCCATATATGATTGCATTAACCTCTTGCCAACATATATCCCTGGACCCCATATATGATTGAATTAACCTCTTACCAGCATAGATCCCTAGACCCCATATATGATTGTACTAGCCTCTTGCCAACATGGATCCCTAGACCCCATATATGATTGTACTAGCCTCTTGCAAACATGGATCCCTAGACCCCATACATGATTGTATTGTATTAACCTCTTGCCAACATGGATCCCTAGACCCCATATATGATTGTACTAGCCTCTTGCAATTGCGGGCGAGCACCTGGCTGCCCCAATTGCAGTACTTTTAAGCCACAAAAACTTCATAAAAGTCAAATAGAAAGAAAAAAACAGCTATCCGCTTCTTCTAAGGTCTTCTCTTTTGTTAAGAGGTAAAATTATACTGTGCAGATAAAGTAAAACAGAACCTTTACTGCGGCGAAACAGACATTGAAGGTAGAACGATTATGAAAGAGAGCTGAAATAGATGGCATAGGATAGGAGGGTGTGGTGTGTAATATCTCAATAGGGAGAAAACAGGCATTGACTGATTGATGATGGCAATTTGAAACACTGGGTTCTGCTGCTTATGTAATTTATAATTACTCTTTTACTATGGATGCAATGAAACTGATGAAGCTCTTGCATGAATTCCATATCAAAAGGATAACCAAAGCCCTTAAGAACCTCCATTCAATGCATCCTAAAAACGGGGAATTATCAAGTCCTCAAATTACCTGGTTATTGTTCGGTTCTCATGAGAGTGTCCCAACATTACGATTTCAAGTGTGGTATAACATGTTGCGTACCCAGTATTACACATTAACTATGGAGGTGCAACATAGAGCACAATCTTGACCTTGTGGTGGTTGTGCCTGTCGGGATTCATGAAAAAGGACACAGTAATAGTTAGACAGCTGGGTATAAGAATTGGAAAGTTTGTGTGTGTGCCTGACGTAATGAGTTCTTGGGCAGTTTACAACTAGAGTGAAGATTTATAGAGCCCACTGGATAATGGAGATTCTATTGTATGTTACTTCTGCGGAAATTTTTTTGTTCATCTTGCTTTCTTATGTGGAGTGTGTTATACTGTGTTTTGCACCATAACAGCCAGTATATCCGACTTCAGCAAATATAAGCACGTTTGGGCTACAAGTCATGCCATTGACCACTTTGTCATGCTCCTTCCCATCCCTGCGAGCTTAAGACCAGAAGAGACCTTCTAATGCATTCAAAAACAGAATGGAATGTCTAAGAGTTGTGGCTCATAACTCAAACTCAACATGTTGCAGAAAGGTAGGATAGCCACAAAATTAACTTTGACCTATGATGCCAAGGCAGTGGTTTCCAACATCAGAGCCACGAAGAGTTAAGTGCAGCCACAAACAAAATCCAGATCTTTTAATTAGGTTTTTGTGCATATGGTTCTAATTTCAAATCATGTAATAAGGGAGGATAGGAGTATATTGACTTAACTATTTCTTTTCTATCTTGTGGTGCAAAGGTACTTTTTTCCCTCTTTGTGGCTTATCATTTCTAGGGAATAGGACAGAAGTGAATTACTATGGCAGCAGCCAGTGACTCATGGCTGGCTGCTTACATGAGGGTCAGTGACACATAACTAAGACCCTATTCCACCACCAAGTGGTGGCCCTGGAAACAGACTGCAACCATGCGGCCCGACTAAGAGATTAGGGATCAAACAGGGAAGACGAACCAGGTTCCAAAAATGCCATGCTGAAGTCCAATATGTTGGGCTGAAAAATGCAGATTATCACAGCCTCACTGTAAACTACGCCACAAATGGCTACCAAACATCTCTATTTAAACAACATGAGCATCCTACCTGGGTCCTGAACAGTTTGTCACAGAGAGAACATTGGATGGTACGCTCTTGAGAGTGTGTCTTCAGATGCTGCTGGACATAAGTCAGACGTTTGAACAGTTTTCCACATTCCTCACACTTAAAGTTCCGCTGCTCTTGATGAACATACATATGCTTTTTCAGGATTTCTCTAGATGTAAAGCTGCGATGGCAGACATGGCACTGGTGTGGGCGATCACCTTGAAAGGCAATATAGAAAAACTAAGTAGATACTATTTCAAAAGGAAAATGAAAACTTTTACATGTTAACTTTGCTAACATTTTTCCTATGGCTTGAACAAGTGAACCAGTGTGTGGGTGGTGGTGGTGGTGGTGGTGGGGGGGGGGGTTTAATTAAAAAATATAGACATATACACACACACACACACAAATATATTTATTTATATATAAATGGTATGTGTTTGGGGTCTCCAGGTAAGGTGTTAGCCTCGGCTGCTAGAGGTCGTGGTTTAAAATCACGGTGGAGACTGGGATTTTTTCACGTAAAATCCAGTAAAAATGTCCCCTGATCTCTGAATAGTGAGATCAGACACCTATGTGCAGTAACACGCACGTTAAGATTCCCTAGGTGATTGGAATTCGAAAAGAGTAGGCTTAACGGCTGTTACTCAGGCAAAATTCAAGTTAAAAATCTACTCAAATTATTCTAGGAATTCTCACTCCACAGAGAATGTCGCAAAAATGGGACTGTGCATATAACATCAGGTCTTGGTTGTGCGATTAGATGGCCCCTGACGGGCATGGGGGGTCCACCTTGCTCTAATTTACGCTTCCATCACCACCAGTTCCAAAAATTGGTGGTCGTATATTCCATGGGCTACCCACGTAACGGTTGGTAATAGATACTGGGATTGACCTGGCAAGTCACCAGTGGACATTTCATCTGCCAAAAAATATGAAACAGAGGACACACCTCCCCATGATGTCTAACGATACAACTGGACTGAAGATAGATAGGTGTGTTTTAAGTTCAAAGAAAAAAAGGAGGCATGCCTCCCTTAGAGTCAAGTAACTATATTGTCGAAATGGTTACTCAATGGAGGAACTACTTCTGATAATCAGATTGTATTCTATTGCAAAGCTGTGCATAAAGTTCTCTTTAAATTACTGAATATTATATATCATTATACACACATAAATACACATACAAATACATAGAGATTGTGTGGTGAATGTTGCAAACAGATTATGCTTTGCTTTTAACCTTCATCATCATGTAGCATGTCCTTTGTAGAACACAGCTCTCATCATAGTCAGCCAATATGAATCTTGGTTTGAAGTCAATCTTCCCACCTGCTCCATGTTCATGTTTAGAGTTTCCTTAATATATCTTGTATCCACCTTCACCTTGGTCGATCCCAGCGTCGCGTTCTAGGTACCATACCCTCCATGACTGTTCATTCCAGTCCATCATGACATTTGACGTGGCCGAAAAAATTAAATTTCCGAAACATAACATTGTTTATGGGCCAGTTTTCTTTAACTTTCAGGTCTTCTAGGATGGCTTTATTTGTCACTTTTTTTATCCAAGGAATTTTAAGGATTCTTCTGTAGCATTTTTTTCGAACGCTCAAATTTTCTTCCTTGCTGCTTGTGTTTTAACCGTAGAGTATCATAAATAGCACTCTTAATCATCACATTTCTGAGTATAGAGCTTTATCACAGGGAACCCTCTCCCTTCCCAAGAAACATGTTTGGTTTCATTATCTTGGAATCATAAGGCTTAATCGCAGCCATTATTTAAAATAAGAAAAAAAAAACAAATAGCAAAAAGATAAAAGTCCTATAACAGATACTGTCATTGGTGATGAAGTGTTGGAGACTTCATTATACCAGGTCTCAGTTTTAGTGAGGTGGGGTTACCATTCTGCAGCGTTGTAATCCCTAAAATCAAAATAAAAGATGTAAATAACAACAGTGTCGGGTACTATTTAACATGAATTTAAATATGAAGAAATAGACTGCACAAGAAGTTTGAATTTTCATGATATGCAAGTGTTGTAGCCACTCAATGGCTTGGCCAATATACAATAAATGACCTTTTTCTCATGATGTGGGTTGTTGTTTTTTTTTTGTTTTTTTTTTGGCGTTCGCCTTATTTCTCTATTCCCCAAGGCGGTGTGCGTTACACTGTGGTTTTTATTTTGCGCCTGTCGGCCCAGTGCATCCGACTTAAGCACGCATTTTATGTAAGGGTCTGCTTCCTCCTGCAATTTCTAAGGGTTGCTTCCCCGGGGTAACGGCCGGTGCTGTGATGGGGATCGAACCCAGCACCTTCGGATCGTGAGCCGTGCCTCTTAACCACTAGGCCACGCCGTCCCCTTGATGTGGTTTGAAAGGGAGTTTGATAAGGGTGAGGAATAAAGGCTTATTGCTCTGGTAGATGTGGCCCAGTGTGAAAGTTATGTTTTTATTTTGTTGAAGATAGAAGAAACATGCCTTTCCAGCTGCTATTGTAATCACTCAGCCATCTGCTCCTCTGGTCATTTAAACCACAAGTAAAATCAGTTATTTTTTACCATACCTGTGTGTGTCCGCATGTGCTGTTGAAGGTAACTGCGAAGTCCAAAGAATCGATTGCACACCATACACTGCAGTTTTCCTCGTGCTGATCTTTCATTCTCCACCTCTACAAATGGCCTCTGTCTTTTCAGGCTGTACAACTGTTTCACTGCTAATAGTGCATCCCTAAAAATAGTGTAGAGTTTAGCCACCTATTTGATCATATTCGCAAATCTCTAAACTTCTTGTTGTCCCATAAGAACCATAAGACTACCACTTCAGCTGGCCCCATTACAAGAAACCAGCACCAAGCACATTGTGTATTTTTTGCAGTGATTTTTTTTGTGTGCGTTCGCCTTATTTCTCTAATCCACAAAGCAGTGTGCGTTGCACTGTGATTTTTATTTTGCGCCTGCAGGATCAATGCATCCGACTTCAGCATGCATTTTATGAAAGGGCCTGCTTCCTCCTGCATTTTCTAAGGGTTTGCTTCCCTGGGGTAACGGCCTGTGCTGTAATTGGGATCGAACCCAGCACCTTCTGGTTGTGAGCCGTGTCACTTAACCACTAGCACATGCCGTCCCCAAGTGCAGTGATGTTTTCTGTAACAATTTATTTAACATAATGACTTGGCTTGGCTTCGTTCATTCTCAACCTCCCGCTACCAAACCCTAAAAGGGCTTAAGTAGCAGAATGTAGTCCAGAGAACGGAATGCGTTGTGTCGTAGTTTACAGCTTTGACTGCAATATTTGCACCTATCGGTCCAACACATCCGACTTCAGCAAGCATTTTTTTAGTACCGGGTTAGCATTCCCTCTTCAATCCCTTCTCCTTAGCCAG
This sequence comes from Ariolimax columbianus, assembly GCA_036924085.1. Classification (NCBI taxonomy): domain Eukaryota; kingdom Metazoa; phylum Mollusca; class Gastropoda; order Stylommatophora; family Arionidae; genus Ariolimax; species Ariolimax columbianus. The sequence goes on from JAVGWX010000002.1 coordinate 31,951,352, forward strand.
TCTGCCCTGCTGCAGCCTGTTATCCAGGATCACCGCGTGGAGGTGTAGAAGGGTCTTCGCAGCTCTGTTTGCTATGGGTTGCTGCGCTGCTCAGCATCATTTAACATAATGAGGTTGCTAGCTCCATGCACAACCTTTTTTAATCATCTTTTATAATACATTTTCTGGAAATTCAGACGATTATGCATTAATACTGTAGGCTAAATCATGAGAACACTCTACTGCATTTGTTACACTGTCTATAGTGACTCACCTAGAATCATCTCCCCCATCTAGATACTTCTGTTGCAATCTGAACAGGACAACTAGGTCAGTCTTCATCAGCAATTTTTTAGTGTATTTTTCTTTGGTCATACACTCCATGAATATGGTTGCCATTTTTAATCTGAGCTAACCTTAGCATCTGCTACCTAAATAAACATCAAACTGGATGTTGCTGCCCCGTAATGACACCTTTCATCATCATCATTTATCCATCTAGTTCCCCTTAGACCGCAACAGAAGCTCTCCATTTGTTCCTATTCTCTGCTGTCTTCTTGAGACCCTGATTGAACTGACTTCCTCCTTAACTGTTTCATGCCAGGTGTTTCTTGATCTCCCCATTTGTCTCTTTCCCTGAGGGTTTGAATCCAGAATATGTCTGATTAGACTGTTTGGCCTCTTTCTGTGAGTGTGTCCTATCTATCCCCACATACCTTCCCAAATTTCCTGCTGTATTAGCTTTTGCCATGTTCTTTTCCTCAGATCTGTGTTTGCCATTACCTCTGGTCATCTAGCACAAAGTATGCAATGAAGACATTTGTTAGCAAAGGTCTGCAGTCTGGATGTGATTCTCTAAGTCACATCTCAGAGTCATATAGCAGAACCGACTTTACATTAGTGTTAAACAGTCTGATCTTATTTTCCACGGAGAATGCTGCCAAGTTCCATATTACGTGAAGAGAGTTGAAAGCAAATTTAGCCTTTTTAATCCTGGTGTTACTACTGATCATTGTTGCTTCATATATATTTCCTGGTATCTCCTGCTGCTTGTGTAACGGCATATATATATCATTTGCAAAATCAAGGTCTTCCAGCTGCATATCAAATGTGCATTGTATTCCTGTTTTTCTACCCTCTGTTGGTTGCTGCATCGCCCAGTCCATGACCGTGGGAAAGATTGTTGGAGATAATAAACATCCCTGTCTGATTCCAGTTTTAACTGTAAATGGATTCAATTCTACGGTCTTATGTCAGTATGAAACAAGGATATGCATACCTTTCCTGTACCAGCTCATTTCCTATTCAGGTAGCCGTGTTCCTCTGACATGTGTGGCCGGTTGTCAGACTTTGATGAACCCATCTTGTGCATGCCTTCAAATACCCAGGATTGTAGAAACTTAATGCATTCCCTTCCATAACTGTGAGGCAGGCACATATTACAGCTGAGTAGAATGGAGACCCCCACCATGAGTGCAGATCTGGTCTAGTTGCAGCGAGAGACAAATGTTCTAACTACACATTTTAAAAACTAAAAATAGCTATAAAAGAAATACCTTGTAGTGTTCTTCTTGTCTTGGGTAGTTTCACTCTTCATTCCTCCTTCGTCTTCCTCCATTGACAACACACTGGCTTCAATATCCTGCATATAATGAAAACCATAAGCACTAAATAACTGCCCTAACTGTGATTTGTTCAGATATGTTACCCATGGATACTACAAGCTCTGAATAAATGTCCATTCTGTGATTTCTTCGGCTATGATAACCACTAAGGTTGCACTGATAGGCAAATTGGCCAACACATATTAATTGACTGCCAATTACTGATTATGTAATTATGTCTTGTGATATGAAATGCGTATCGTAATTAATTGTATGTAATTTACTATAATATTTCATAATTAAGGACAATTTATCATCAGTCCACTTATGTCGTTAGACGTTGTGGGGAGGTGTGACCTACTTTGTTTCACATTTTTTTGGCAGGTGAAAATCCACTGGTGACTTGCCAGGTCAATCCCAACATCTGTTAGCCCCTGGAATATATGATCGCCTATTTTTAAGACTGCTGGAGGTGGAAGCGTAAATTAGAGCAAGGTAGACTGACCCGCAGCCTGTCAGGTGCCATGTAAGCTGCTCCACTAACCACATAACCAAGACTTGGTTATAGCCACACAGTCCCCTTTTTACGACATATTCTCTGTGGGGTGAATATCCCTAGAATAATTTGAGTCGATTTTTAACTAGAATTTTGCCTGAGCAGGGGCTGTTAGGCCTACTCTTTTCGATTTCCAACTGCTAAGGTATTTTTAACGTGCCTGCCACTGCACATGGGTGTCTTCTTCTTCTTCTTCTTCGTTCGCTCTCAATCTCCCACTACCAAACCCTGAAAGAGATTAAGTAGCAGAATGTAGTCCAGAGAACGGAATGCGTTGTGTCGTAGTTTACAGTTTGGCTGCGATATTTGCACCTTTCGGTCCAACACATCCGACTTCAGCAAGCATTTTTTGAGTACCGGGTTAGCATTCCCTCTTCGATCCCTTCTCCTTAGCCAGTCTGCTCTGCTGCAGCCTGTTATCCAGGATCACCGCGTGGAGGTGTAGAAGGGTCTTGGCAGCTATGGTTCGCTGGCCCTGACGCTAGCAATCAGCTATGGGTCGCTAGCCACTGCAGCCCATGTGCTGCTCAGCATCTTGATCCCACATGGGTGTCTGATCTCACTACTTAGAGATCAGAAGAAATATTTACTGGATGATTGATGTGAAAAAATTCCGGTCTCCACCGTGATTTGAACCTGCGACCTCCAGCACCCGAGGCGAACACCTTACCTTAAGACCACCTGGTCTCCCTATCTACTATCAATAATAAGTAAAACGAGTTATCAATTATGCAACATTAAATGTTATTCTCTGAATTATACTTACAGTAACAATTTTTTTTTATAACCCTTTTGAGTTTTGAAAATTGTCTTATAGCTGTACAATCACTGTTTAACCCAATGATGTAAACATTTTTATTATTTTGTATAACAGGTGAACTAGGTAAAAAAATGAATTTTTTTCTGAGTTAACGTGAGTATGCTGAGTGGCAGATAATGAATGAAACAGCACACCTGTCTCGTTTTTTTTTTTAAACACATGTTACCCATCTTTTTTTAAAATTATGTTTCCTTCAACCGATTTTCTAATCTGAAATCTCATTGTGTTCAGTATCTTTCGAGAAGTGTACATTTTTGGAGGTCTGTGTCGGCTGAACGGCAGTTTGAATCGAACTTTCAGACTGACACGATACAGTTATGTGCTGGTTGACAGCTGTCCCCCGTGCAGCCATTTGCGTTACCGTGTGATGGTAGTGTCAAAAACAGTAGTTTCTTGCAGTGCCATTCAGTTGTTGTTGTTTGTCAATGCCCAAAATGAGTAGATTTACTCTTTTTTACGTCCTGATAAGGACGTTAAGTGGCGGGTTGCAGTAGCTTTCCTCACATCTCGAGCATACTGATGAAGGTGGACCAGGGTCCTCCAGGTGGTTGTGCTATGCTTGGCTTCATCTGTGTGTCACTCACTACTATGTGGATCACATCAATCCCTCACCTTGTTAGCCAGACTGCCATAAAAACAGTCCATTTCTAGGAAGGGCTACGAGGAAGCCAAGGTGAGAGTCTTGTCTAGTATGTTTTACCTGACCCTGACTAACTTGTCTGATCAGCATATTCTGCCTGACTAGACATTAGTCTTCCTTCCCAGTGCCATTCAGTAAAAGTCTAAAAGAACTGTGGGTGAGACATGTTAACCCCAGGCCCAAAAGTGAAACAGAAATGCACATGCCTACTCCAGTTTTAATTATTCACCAGCAAAATATGTGAAATGAGAGAATGAGCGATGGTAGATTTCTGTCGTAACAAGTTAGCAGCTGGCTACAGAGAATTTGGTTAGATTACACTGGTGGGCTTAGATTGTGTGTCCTAGGAAATAATGTATATTTGTTATTTATTTTTACATGTTGAATACGATACATTTTCCAAATTTCTTTGCCATGTATGGTTTTCTTGTTACAGCATATGTGTCTAGAAATAATAATAAAAAAATAAGGACGACTGATAATCAAAGCCAATTAATCGTATAAAAAGCCGATACCGATTAATCAACAAAATGGCTGAAAGGCCGATTATTTGCCAATTAATCGATGCAACCCTTATAGCCACGGAAACTATCAGCTGTGAATATGTACCCTAGCTGCGGTTTCTTCAGATATGATAGTCACAGAAACCATAAGTTCTGAATAAGTGTGCTAACTGGTTTGTTCAGACATGATAGCCATTCTTGTGTAATTCCAGCAACTCATTGTCTTAGTGTAGAGACTGTAAACTGGCTACTGCATGATCATATACCATCTTTTCTACATATTAAAAATCGAACCCACAGACATGTGTCCATGTGGGAAAGACAAACAGTAGAATGTTCTCCACAAGAAGAGCACAATGACAGCATGGCTCTCTTCAACTTTACTTACTTGCTTAGTTATTCCTCTTCACCCTGGGGTGTAGAGGTTTGGTAGAAAGAGTGCCAGACTGCTGTTATCCGCTGTCTTCTTCTTGGCCTGGCTCCAGTCTATTCCACGGTCTCTTATACACTGTCTTATATTGTCATGCCAGCGGACTTTAGGTCATCCTTTGTGTCTGGATCCTTGATTTCTTGCTTGCCATGACTGCCATGGTAACCAAACTTCTTTCATTCTACGGGCATGGCCAAACCATCGAAGTTGAGATTGGTCCACTCAAGTCTGCAGGGACTGGGCTTGGAGATATTGTCTGATTGTGGACCTCATCTTTTCTTGTTGCGTGGATCCACTTCCTTATCTCATTTCTGGTGTTTAGAGCTCACGTTTCTGTGCTTTTGTCATTGTCCATGACTCACATCCCTAAGTCAAAACTGGTACATAGGTGGAGCAGTACACATCCATCTTTGTTTTCTTACTTATTTTCTTTTTTGCTGAGGAATCCTCTATTTATGACATGGAAAAGTTTACCAGTTGCTGCCTTTCATGTAGCCAGCTCTTCTTTAATACTTCCCTTCTGGTTTATTACAGTTCTGTGTCTGACAAAGACATGATTAGAACCACTGCCCCACAGAGTATTTCATAGAAGGTGACTAAATGTGCAGTTAAACATCAATAAGGTAGAGTTTTCTGTCTGTGACGGGCTAAACAACACTATTAATCTCCTCTTGTGATATGCTCTGAGTGTGGCAGTTTTCCTATTATTATCTCTATCACGTATAGTGTTTTCCTGGAAACAATTTCACTTTTCTGTCCATCTGTTCTGTTTAACGTCATGGGGGAGCTTAAAATGCCGTTCTTCAGTCAAGTGTGTTGCTTCGGTTGTTTTAAGCCTGTTTTGTTGTAGGATTTTTCTTATGTTATCTATCCATCCTAATGCCCTGTAGTCAGATCTTCTTATTATGTAAGTTTGCAGTGGTAGTTGTTAAGGTTACATTCTCATGAGATGACCGAACCATTATATTTTCTGTCTTGATATGTATTCAGCACAAGTAGTGGTTCTCACCATATTTCTAATGTCATAATTTCTCATTTTATTAGTCATGTGACACCAATTATTTTCCTTAGACATTTCATTTCACACATTGTAAATGTCCTCTCAAGTGCCTTGGAATGAGACCAAATTTGACATTGGTAATACAAAGTTGGTATAAATATACTGTTGATAAGTTATGTTTTTGTCAAGCTGATGTTTGAGTGTTTAATTTAAGTGGTGGTGACAGTTGATAAGTCACAGCAGAGACTTTCTGATTTCTGAATTAGATTTCTCTATCAAATTCTCCAACTTCTGTAAAAATACTTTCCAGGTATTTTTTTTCTTTCGATTGCTTGTCCTGAAAAGAACTTTGTGACGTTCAGTTGTAGTTTGCAGCAAGACTGTGATATCTGCGCCTTTCAGCTAGACACATCTGGTTTCAGCACAGCATTTTTTTTAACTAAATGGGGCCTTCCCCTTCGATCCTCATTCTCCATGACAGACTACAAAAGTTCAGCCTCTTTTTATAGGATGGATAGCGTCTTGGTTGTTATGGGGTACTGACAATGAGACAAGCATCCAGAGTCTCTTGCTGCTGTCAACTCATTCAATGCCTACACCCTCGGCTCCATTCCAGGTATTTGAACTCTTTGACAGTTTACACATATGTTTAGTGACACCTGGTGACCTAAAAGCTACTTGGGTTAAATTGACAATGTATTTAGGAACTCACTTTTAAAGAATCATAATGCATAGTTAATATGTGATGTCGTAACTCCTCCTGGTCATGAGATAGGAAGTGACAGAAACCACATCGGGCTGGTTGGTCTGCTAGATGGCTTCGTAGATGAATTTCAAGACCCTCTATAGTTCCTAAGTCTTTTTTGCATACCTGAAATAAGTAACACAAATTTGTGAAATGTTCAAGTAATAATAATACCATCAGAGAACTGTGGGAAAACTGAATCCCATAAGGTAGTACTCATAGAAACAAGCATGTATCAGATTTTACTTGAACACGATCGACAGGGAAATTGAGACTAGGTCTCAGAAAGTATCTGCTGTATTTATCAACTGTCAAGACTGCTTAGACACCCGAGCATTAGTTTGGCAACAAAGCAACAGCTAATAAAGAGTATATTTATGTCGACTCTGTACTACCAGCGCCAAACTTAACTTAACTTAACGTCTTTATACTGGTTTAGAAGACTCTACAGTCTGTATACAACCAGTTTCTTTGAGGGTGGTTTAACTGATGTGCAAGTCCATCTTAATAGACTCAAACACTAGAGCTAAGTAGACCCGCAGCGAGTTAGGCACCATCTATAGCTGCTCTTAACAAACCATCTGGGGAAAGGTACAAATAACTTGGGTAGATTTTTAACTTGAATTTTGTCCATGCAGCGGCTGTTAAGCCTACTCTTTTCCATTTCCAACTGCCAAGGAATGTTTAACTTGCTTGAGACTGAACACGAGAGTCCGATCTCACTACCCAGAGATCAGGGAAATTTTACTAGAAAATTCATGTGAAAAAAATCCCCGTCTCCACCGGAATTTGAACCTGCGACCTCCGGCACCTGAGATGTACACCTTACCTCGAGACCACTGAGTTCCCAAACATGGCCTCTGTCCAGGACATGTGTGAAATGAAGTGTTTGAGGAAGGTCATCAATTTGACCAGGAAATACAGAATGCAGAAAGACGACATTCGCAGTATGGTCAGCACTATGTCTGGTGCCGAATACATTTCTAGATACAATGTATGTTGGTTTGGTCATCTCATGAGAATGCACCCTCATCAACTTCCACTGATGGCTTACAACACTAGTAGATCTGGCTACAGGGCAAGGGGGCGGCCGCGAGGCAGGTGGATAGATGACATTAGAGTGATTGTGCAGCAACATGGGCTCACACTGACCAATGCAACGCACTTAGCGCAGGACAGATGACTTATGCTCTCCACAACACTTAACGGCACAAGTGAAAAGAAAAAAAACTAACTAACAAATACAAAATAACAACTTACATTATGGCCAAAATGTTTTCAACAGAGACAGCAATTAACACAAATGAGACTAACAAATATAAATGATTTAGGTAAAAATTGTTGATATGTCACCATGCTAAACAGAAATGATTAAGGAGATAGAATTTGCGAATATGGTTTTTTTTTTAAATTGAAAGAAATCAAAATGGCATCTTCAAGAAAAGGTATGAAATGTGTTTAAATCATTAGATTTAAGACAACCCCCAATAAAGTTTGTATGGTTTGCCAATAGAAATACTGTTTATGTCGTCCAATGAATGTCAGGGAAAATTATATATGTGTTGTTGAATGCTCACAATGAGTAGGTTACTCTTATGTGTGTCCTGAAAAGGACGTTAAGTGGTGGGTTGTTGTAGCTTTCCTCACATCCTGAGGGTGCTGATGAAGGTGGACTTAGGTTCTCCAGGTGGTTGTGCTATACTTGGCTTCATCTGCGTGTCGCTCGTTACTATGTGGATCACCACATCGACCCCTTAACTGTATTAGCCAGGCTGCCATGAAAACAGTCCGTTTCCAGGAAGGGCTACTAGTAAGTCGAGGTGAGGGTCTTGGTCAGTATGTTTTGCCTGACCCTGACTAACTGACGAGTATATTTTGCCTCACCAGACGTTCGTCTTCCTTCCCTCAGTTTATTGAATAGACGTTACCTCAGTCTGATGTGGCCTGTGCTGAGTGGTTTTTTTTATTTTTTTGCGTTCGCCTTTTTTTCTCTTATTCCCAAGGCAGTGTGCGTTGCACTGTGGTTTTTATTTTGTGCCTGTCGGCCTAGTGCATCCGACTTCAGTATGCATTTTATGTAAGGGTCTGCTTCCTCCTGCATTTTCTAAGGGTTTGCTTCCTCGGTGGGTAACGGCCGGTGCTGTGATGGGGATCGAACCCAGCATCTTCCGGTTGTGAGCCGTGCCACTTAACCAATAGGCCACACCGTCCCCGTGCTGAGTCTGAAGATCACCATCTGCTCTCTTCTGTTCAATTGGTACAAAGCATCATTTTTTTATGTAGTCAGTATGCTCCGTTTCCCATTTGTCCATGTATTTGACAATTAATAAACCTTTTGAACTCATCGTAGGATCGGGCCAAAAGACGCAGATATCGCAGTAAACTATGACAAGATCCTTTACAAGACAAACACTGAAGAAGAAACAAAACATACATTTTTTCTAGTTATGGCTCAGATTAATGAAAAAATAGCCCATAATCTTCTCCAGATGTCCCTACTTTGATGAATACTAACTTACACAACACTGCATTAACTGGAGAAACTGAACTTCTGTACTACTGTTCAAGTCCATCATGACTGTATCATGTGCTGGATCGACTTGAGTGGGTTCCTGAGATGATACTGTATGTTTATCAAGTGCCTGCTGTGTGGTTGTTGTGGTAACTGCCTCCTGAAGTTCTAGCAATGAGTCAAGAGGCTTTATAACCTCACACATAACGTCATCATTTGAAATAGCAATGATGTCAGTGGTGTCATGAACCGATGCGATGCTTGGGTCCCATTCCTGCAGAATGGTAAAAATCAAACAGACCATAAAAATATAATGCTTATCCAAGCGGTACCTGGGTAGAAAAGAATAAGTCCACTGTAACCATTCAAGCATGTCGTAAAAGACAACCATACATGACCGTGAATGAGGCTAGCAATCTCATTATGTACAACCACTGCTCTTGAAACCTTTAGCTCAGTACAGGCTTTCTAAGAGATTGTTTTATGCTTCACTTGAAAAAAAAGATAAATCATCAAATTTAATGCTACATTCCTAATTGATCTGTGTCCAATGCCAAGATGGACAGAACAGGACCATTGTACCCTACAGAACAGGGCCACTGTACCCTACAGAACAAGACCATTGTACCCTACAGAACAGGACCACTGTACCCTACAGAACAGGGCCACTGTACCCTACAGAACAGGGCCACTGTACCCTACAGAACAGGGCCACTGTACCCTACAGAACAGGACCATTGTACCCTACAGAACAGGACCACTGTACCCTACAGAACAGGACCATTGTACCCTACAGAACAGGACCATTGTACCCTACAGAACAGGACCATTGTACCCTACAGAACAGGACCATTGTACCCTACAGAACAGGACCCCTGTACCCTACAGAACAGGGCCACTGTACCCTACAGAACAGGACCATTGTGCCCTACAGAACAGGACCACTGTACCCTACAGAACAGGACCACTGTACCCTACAGAACAGGACCACTGTATCCTACAGAACAGTACCACTGTACCCTACAGAACAGGACCATTGTACCCTATATAAGCAAAAGGTCAAGGTAGTCCCATAGCCTTACAATTTGGTTTTCTGGTTCTATCCTCTACCTGCTCCTCTCTCACGGGTGAAGTTTGTTTTTCTATCTTCTCTCTTCTCCTGTCTCACTTGTGAGGTTCTATCTCTGACTCTATCCTCTATTTACTTCTCTCTCACTTACTTGAGGAGTTTGTTATTCTTTCTCTCTAATCATCTCACTTGTGAAGTTATACCTCTGACTATCATCTATCTATTTCTCTCTCACCTGAGAAGTTTGTTATTCTATCTTCTCTCTCACTTTTGAGTTTCTACCTCTGATTCCATTCTTTGGATTAGCAATAAATAACCAGCACACACAAAAATAAACCATAGTTTCCAATTTTGCTCTACTTCATCTTTCGATATTAATGACTATGCCACACAATCTGAACCAAACTCCGAGACACTTGATATAGTGTTCATATGTAGATTCCATTTTGACATAGCCAACAGTGAACACAAAATGGAAACAGTTACAGATATTTTCATTATTGTAATATCTCACTAATGTAGCATGTTCAGCTTGCAGTAGTTCCATAGTAGTGTCTACACGCTCATAAATACGTTTACGTTAAGTAGAAAAGTGTAGCAGTTTTATCTTTACTTTCATCTCTAAAATCGTATTCAGATATCTAAAATGCGAATGTGAAGTTGTTATGCTATATGACATTGAAAATATGTCAATAAGTTACACATGTAATTTCAATGAGTACTATTTTCAAACTACTATTGTAAGATTATTTTAACTTGCAAATCAATGGAAATCCAATGAAACAACAGTACAATGTTCAATTTACAGCAGATTATGTATGTTGTGTCTTATTGGCACAAAAAACATTTACATAATGACATAAAATGAGGATATTTTAACCCTGGTCTTCAGTGTCTTGAACAGAGAAGAATTCGAGGTGACTTAATACAAGTTTATAAATTAATAAATGGAAAGGATAAATTAGACTATACCAAGTTTTTCAAGGTATGGCCGGCTACAAGAACAAGAGGGCACAGCTACAAATTGTTTAAACACAGTTCCAATTAGATATTAGGAAATATTTTTTTTGTCAGAGAGTGGTGAATTCATGGAATGCATTGTGGCAGGATGTAGTGGAAGCAGAGTCCGTTACTGCATTCAAAAATAGATTGAATGCTCACAGTATTTTCAGTATCCATATAGTGAAATAAACTGTTTGTATATAGACTCTGTAGAGCCTTCTAAACCAGTATAATGATGTTACGTTTTCAGCTTGCAGGCGCAGTTGCCGAAAATGCAGTAAAAACATGAATTGCTGCCGGATATGACCAATTCAGACTTAGAATTTTTTTTTTTTTATGGCACTACACAATGCTGATGGCTCATGCATGAGCATTTGATGTGTAACTGTAGAGTTATTTCCAATAGGTAAATATTGTTGTTATGTTTCAAAGTCTAAACATTTAGAACAAGGAAAGTTGGGCATAAAGACCTGAAAAATTATTTATTATTTGATCAGACCAATGATCACTCATCTGGGTTATTCGTGGATATTCAACACACGCCCGACTCAGACTTTGACTGGTACACATAATAAAAAAGGTATGTATAACGGATATATCGCTGAAACACACAACTTGGTGAATATACTAATTTTTCCTCTTTAATTTACATGTTCGCATTAATGATAATTAACACTTCATACTAGGGAGGAAGACTAGCGTCTGATCAGGCAAAATATACTGGCCAAGACCCTCACCTCGGCTTCCTAGTAACAATCCCTGGAAACAGGCTGTTTTCATAGCAGCCTGGCTTATGAGGTGAGGGATCGATGTGATCTCTGTAATAGTGAGTGACACGCAGATGAAGCCAAGCATAGCAAAACCGCCTGGAGGACCCTGGTCCACCTTCATCAGCACGCCTGGGATGTGAGGAAAGCTACTGCAACCCGCCACTTAACGTCCTTTTCAGGGCGCACAAAAGAGTAACCTACTCATTGTTGGCATTCGCAAACAACACTTCATACTAATATATAATCTTTATTATGAATAATTCATGTCAGATAGTTTAATTATGTTCCTCATGATGTTTAGATCGTAATTTTAGCTCAATTTGTTCAATATTAATTTATTTTATTATGAATAATACTTTGACATAAGAAATTGCAGCATTTGACCCGGACTAATGGACACAAATCGACAGAATTAGACAAGACTGGTAACGGTTACATCCTGACCTCTTGCTAGCCATCATCACAGACAACATTACACTCATACTGGAAATCTCTGGAAAACTTAGATATAACTCCACCATAACAGTGTCCTCCCTGTTGGACATATGCCGGATGTTAAATTCATGCAAGGCTACAGATTGTTAATGCAGCACTATCATTCAAAAGGCAGTCATTGTTTGATTTCAGTATGTCCCCAATTGTTAATGCAGCACCATCATCCAACAGGTAGGCAGTCATTGTTTGATTTCAGCATGTCCCCAATTGTTAATGCAGCACCATCATCCAACAGGTAGGCAGTCATTGTTTGATTTCAGCATGTCCCCAATTGTTAATGCAGCACCATCATCCAACAGGCAGTAATTTTTTTAAATTTCTGTATATCTCTCTGTCATTATCGTACACATGGTTTCGATGCCCGGATGTCACTTATTTTTCATTAGCGTAAACCAATGCATGACCAAGAGAGTAAATTCACACAAGCCTCTGAAGGTTTGAGAAGGTTTTATCCATTCATGCTGCATTCAACCCTTCTGTACTTTCATAAGCAATAGTTGAGAGTCAGGTACAATGACAGCCCTGATTAGAATAAGGTCTCAGATAGTCATCTCGGAGCTGAAGTAACTGCCTCATTCTCCAGTCTTAAACTGGAGGTTGTTGTCATGTTTCCTAATTATCATCTTGCAATAAAGATGGATCAGTATTCTCTGCATTCCTGGCCAAGGGTGATAACTACTCTGTGATTGTCATTTTATTGCCAGAATGGATTCATTCTTACCTTTTGAATATCATCTTAACTGTGGTCACCAATGCAATCGTCTTCTCAGTCTAATCCATTCATGACATCTCTCTTTTGATTCTTGATGTGTTTCTATATGGTGAGTATTTCTTGTCCATGGTAGTCTCTGGGCTGGACCAGCTCATATCTGGATCTTACAGACAGAAGTCCAAGCACGTATTTCCTCTTTACAATGAGGTATTCCAAGTGTAACCTAGGGCCAGACACATTCACTCATTTTGGATGGACTCCAACCTTTTCACACTGTGACCATGACTATGTCCAGTCCATAGATGGCAGAACCAACTGATGATATAGGATGAAAAGCAGTCAAAGTCATGTTTGCAACTGCCATTGTTTTGAGTCCTCTGGAGCTCACTTACATCTCTTTATGGCTTGATCTATATGGCAATTATATGACAGGCTGTGATAAAATCTTATACAGACACACCCATTGAACGTAAAGCTAGGGAGGTCAGCTTTCCTTAGTTGTTCAGGGAGCACTATGCATTTTCCATGGAATTAATCTGTGATTTTCAATGTAAGGTCTCTTATATGTTTTTTGAAAATGCATGCCTATCTGAGCCTTCGCTGTATGTGAGGATGTTATCTACAAATGTTAATGTACAACATAGCTCTGTTCGTTGAATTTTTGAAATTTTTCTATTTTACACAAACTAACTCAAATCTGTCCTTCTCTGTCCTGATGAAAATCTTTTGGTTTTAATGTAGGTTGTTTATTATTTGTGCCAAATTAAAACCAAGCCATACTTGTTTCTGTGAGTATTTACATTTATAATTTGTAAACATTACATTTGATTTAATATTATAAAATGAATGAAGTTTGAGCCATTCTTACAGGACATTGAATTGCACTCTGTCCTGGATGGACACATCTCTGAAATGGATCAACCACAGCAGGAATGTTGGGGTGGTAGGTCCAGTTAGTCATGTATCGGTGGTAACCAGAATCTGGGGTCCTTGCACAGTTTCGCCTAGATACAAAATAAAATAAGACAGATGCTAAGTGAATCAAAGAATGATATCAGTTCTAGTAACCCTACCCATTGCAAACATAGGATTCCAGGTTACCCTTTTGGGGTAGAACAAGTTGGCCCACTGAACACTACTGTGTATGTAGTAGAAGGCAATAAAGAAATGTTGTGCATGGGGTTGACAAGCTAATAACATACAACAAAATGCTGTAGATATCTCCACTGTAAGAGCACATACATGCTTCCTGCAAAGCCAACTGCAAAGCCTATGCTGATGCTGGACACAAAAATAAAGATGATAACAAGATTATCTTTTTAAGATCTTTGTTGCTTGTGCCAAAAAGGACATTTTTTTACATTGTGTCTGACCGATCTGGATTCAGCCCTGCACAGTTTTGGGACAGGGTTTGCCTTTCCTCTTCGATCCCTATTCTTTCCTCCAGGCTGCACGGATGCAGCCTGTTTTCAAGGCTGCTACTTGGAGGCAGAATACGGTCTTAGGACAGCTCTGGTTATCTGATTGCTGTCATGGCTCTCACTGCATCTTTGGCGCCCTTTTTAAGATCAACTAGCAACAATCATGTGGTAACTGAATACAACACTAAATTGATATTATAATAAGTTATAATTGAAAGTTGAAAGACATAACAAAACGTCATTTCTGTATGATTTGAGAATATCTCATTGTGCTGACTGTTTTCATGTTCTTTATTGTCTCGTTGATAGCCTCCCAAGGAGCAAACAAGCCCCAAAGCACTTTCTTTGCTATTGTAGTGGTAGTTTTTGTTGCAATATATTCTTCATGCTGCAGCAAGGTTAATGCACAACCCTCTTCAGTCAATTTTTTTCTACAACAGTCCTAAATTAAATTAATGTTTTTTTTTTTTAAACGAAGGTTATACAATATATATACTGTGCTTTCTATGGTGTCAGAGAATGTTCATGAGTTTCAAGTCCTCCGTTATAAATTATAAAGGCCTATTAAAAATAAAAGGTTGGTTAACGTCCGTTATTGTTCTCACTTAAAACTGCTCTTTAATCTCGTCTGTATTTCAGCTAATAAATCTATAAAACACTTGTAGTTATTTTGGCAGTCTCTAAATGGCAGCTTAGAGGTGTTAACAAGCTGCTTATATTTGAGTGGTAGAGGTTCAGGTGCGTCAGATAGAGGCATTATGTGTTAAAGATAAAAGAAAAATTAATAAAACCTTCAAAGCATGCCTTACACTGTAACTGAATAGGGTTGTGCATTTGGCGAGCAACCTTGCCATGAAAAAATCATTGCTACTGAGATCACCACTACAAATGCTTGGGTACAGGCTTCTAATACTGTATTTGTCCTGCCTTTACTTTGTTTGAAAGTGTGAAGAGTGTTGTTGCAGATTTTTTTGTGTTGATCTGTACCATCCATTTCTCTGCCTATGCTGCTATTATTGTCTGCTGCTCCTTGTATTCGCTTATTTGCAACTGACGACTCGATTTTGTTCGTTATCAATCTCCCACTACCAAGTCCTGAAAAGGGCTCAAGTAGCAGAATGTAGTCCAGAGAACGAAATGAGTTGTGTCATAGTTTACAGCTTGACTGTGATATTTGGACCTTTCGGTCCGACACATCCGACTTCAGCAGGCATATGCAATTGTTAGATGTTCTTCTACACAAAACTCCACCAAGTCGTCTGCATATAGAGCATCTCTAACCCTTTGAGGCAGATCGTGGGTGAGGTCATTGATAAACACAAGGAACATAGGGAAAGACATTACTGAGCCTTGAGGAACTCAATGTTTTAGGAGAATTTTTTTTTCTGTTATTCCTATCCATGGCAACTCCAGCTTTCCCGTTGTGTAGGAATGCTGTGATCCATTTTCTCATGTTATTCCTGATGCCATTCCTATGCAGTTTTGCCATTAGTCCATCTCTCTATACCTTATTGAAGGCTTTCTGGAAATCTATCCATAGTGTAAGGGCCTTTTTCTTATCTTGGAAGGCATCTTCAACAATTTGGGACAAGTATGTGATCTGATCTTCTGTACTGCTACACTGTCTAAACCCTGCTTGTTCTAGTTTTAGTATTTTCTATGTTTCTAGGTACCATTTCAGTCTTCTGTTGACCATCCTCTCCATTATCTTACAGACACAGCTGGATAAGCTTATTGGTCTGTAACTGGTGGCCTTTTTCTGATCCTTTCCTTTCTGCCAATTGTAGTGATGGGCCTTACGCTCCATTTACAGCAAAAAAGTGAATCAATCAAGTTCAGAAAATGAATGATATTTATTTCAGCTCATAGTTGATTATCAAACTTATAAAACACTTATATAAGTATTTCTGCTAACATCTAAATAAGGCAACTTAAAACTTACATTAACTCATAGAGGTTCTAGAGCATTTTAAAAAAAAGAGGCTATAACAATTAAATTATTTTATTAAAGCACATATAAAACTGAGAATAATAGTAAATCCACATTTATAAGGTACAAATTGGCGTGAAGACTAATGTTGAGGCCAGATGAAACTTACTGACCAAGCCCTGTACCTGACATTATGCACCTGGAAACAGGCTGTGTTACAGTAGGCTGGCCAACGAGGTGGAGATTGACATTGTGACCCTCTTGTAGTAGTCTTCTTCTTCGTTTGTTCTCAATCTCCCGCTACCAAGCCATGAAAAGGGCTTTGCAAGTACCAGGATGCAGTCCAGAGAATAGAATGAGTTGTGTTGTAGTTTACAGCTTGATTTGTAGTAGTGAGCATGCTCAGAGTCCTTGCAGTGCAATACAAGAAGGACACAGGCCCACCTTCTTCAGTGTACCGTGGCATGTAAGACGTCACTGCAAACCTGCTACCAGAGAAAATTAATGAAGAGTGAAGACAAGTGAGTACTGGGTACAGCAGCAACATAAAGCACTAATAAAAACATATTTTCCTCAAGCAAATTAGACATTTTCTGTTTGGTGTCTGTACTAACCGAGACTTCATGTGACGACTGAGGGCTCCAGATTCGGAGAAAGCTCTGCCACAGTTTTCACAAACGTATGGGCGCTCACCTGAGGGGAAGAAGTGTCAAATATTGTTTTAATTTTTCAAAGTCCTGTCCAAGCTTAAAGTACATCTGATCTTCTTGATTGTGCATAAACATACCTTACTCTGTCATATTATGTTCTTTTGAAACTGAAGATGCAATATAATAAATGAGCTGACAGCAGCCAGTGACTTATAACTGGCTGTTTGCATCAGGGCCAGTGAACCAGAGCTGACAAAGACCTTATGCTGCCTCCAAGCAACGGCCCTGGAAACAGGATGCACTAGTGTAGGCTGACTAAGAGAATAGGGATCAAAGTTGGAAGGCAGACTCGGTACCCAAAAAAGCCAACTGAAACCTGTTGTGTCAGGCTGAAAGGCATAGATATCGCAGCCTCGCTGTAAACTGCGACACAACAACCTTTTCAGGACGAGCGTCAAAGAAGAAGAATATGTTCATTTCACTCCAGTAAGAACATGGGGTCACCACTTCAGTTAACATTTCAGGAAGCTTGCATCAAAGAATTGTTGTGTGCTTGTAGAAGCAGTTCCTGTGACCCTTTCTTTTACATGATTATGTTGCAAGTCCTAAACACAACTCTACTTAGTTGCCTTTTACAACACATCTATTATTTCCTCAACAGAAAGGGGTCTCATCATTAACAGTATACTAGGTATCTTACTCTTTAGTAGAAGGACATCTAAAATCTAAGACTGATCTCCCTCAAAATTCTAATTACTTCACTTGCTTTGTTCATATCAACTCCGAAGTTTCTGTAGATTTGTAACTTTTCGCCTATAATCACAGCTTCATTTGCATAATTGTAAACTGTTAATCCTGTTTTGTCCTGATATTATTCCAGGTAGATCTTGCTATTTTTGTTTGGTAGGTTTCATTCCTTTTAGACTTCCCATGGTTGTTTTTCTAAATTCAGTTATGCTGACGACACAGCAGTCGATGACCGAGGAAATGGTTTTGAAGAGGTTGAACACAAACTGACAAGCAACCTTTATGGTCATGCCATATATTATCAGAAAATTCCCCTCAAACCAAACCCCAGCAGAATCCAAGAAACAGAGAGGTTAAAATAAAACTTCAGATCAAATAGCAAAGACAGAAACTGGAACACAGCATAGCTCCTAAATACCTGAGTGTAAAATTGGATAACACACTGTTCTATGTAATACACTTCCAGGAAACAAAATGGAAGACACGCGTGAGAAATAATATTTTTAAATTGACTGGCACAACATGACGAGCATAATCAGATGTCATAGAAAATTAGCACTCCTGTAGCTGGGTACTATGGGCCATTTTGAAAAAGCTGCACATGTCAAACTTATTCTATAGTCCGTCTTTTAATTCATGAAAAAAATGCGAAGCAATTTTCTATAAAACTGCATGTCATATCCAGATGATTTTCGCATGCAACTTTGTAATATCCATGACACTAAAACGTTGATATTCTTTAGTTCATAGATGTTAAGAATTCTGTACATCAGCGAATTTCTTTGAACTTTTAGGACCATTGCAAAGAAATGGCATTAAATTTTAAGATTTTACAGTATGCAGCTTAAATTCTCGTCATATTGTGTTTATTGGTGTATCTCCGTAATGTCTTGATAGATCAATTGATTGTGTTACCCTTTATGTAAAATCGTAAAAATGGCACCAATATGCAACAGTTAGTATAGCCCTTCGGTCACCATTAGACCCCAAGGTTGTATCAACTGCGGAGCTAATTTTATGTCGTTTAAAGCAATTGAATTTTGAAATGTATTTGTTGTCATTGTATGTACACTTAATTGTTTTGATCAACATACTCTAATTCATCCAAGTCTGCTAATCAGTATGTCCACAAAAGATTATATTAATCATTCTGAATCTGTCGATTCAAAGAGGTTGATAATTGTTACAGGCGGGACAAATTGTAATCCATCTTGTTGCCAGTACTGTTTTTCTTCCTGGAGCACATGTTCAACACACTTCTTCCAGAACTGAATGTCTATTTTTGAAAGGTACTCATGTGTCAGCACTCAACATCGCACATTTTAAATGTCCTGTTCTGTTCTGCAACTTGTCCTTTCACTTTAGCCCAACAAGCTCTTCAGGGTTTAGATGCGCGTGACATGCAGGTAGTTGCAGAGAAGTGTGACGGTACTCTTCAATGATTTTGTCAATATGATACATCTTTGTCTTATTTGTCTTCCTCACAAACTGCAACAACTCGGGCTTCAAATACGTGTCTTTGAATTTCACTTTTTCCTTAGCTAACCATGTCCTAATTTGAGCTTTTGTATTTGGTGCAAGTGGCACTTTGTCTTCCTCTGATACTGCATTGTGATAGGATGCATTATCTATTACTAGGCATGACGGTCTATACATAATTGGAAGCAGATCATTCGTCAACCAGTGCCTGAAAATGTGTCCATTCATTTCAGTGTGATAGTCTCTACCGTCGGTACTTTTTGATTGGAAAATAAGTTCAGCATCATGTGTTCATGTCCTTTTTCACTGCTTCACTTCTGGCATACGTTAATATAATGCGCTGCCCTTTGCTGCTTGGAATTTGTCTTTTCTGTTCACCGTCAACTGATTGCCATTCATTACCATAAGTGTGGTGAGCATTGACCCAGGATTCGTCCAAGTATACAATATCCTAGCCTTGCCTACGCCGTTCACGTATCTGTCTCAGGTATTTGCTTCTGGCAGCAATCTAATGTGACTTTTTCCATATAATATTCCTGCCACCTGAAGTTTTCCGAAATGTAAAACCGGCAGCTCTTACAATTTTCCAAAGAGTACTTTTGGAAATTTCAATACTGCAGTGTTCATTTTGGTTTCCGGAGAGTAACCAATTGATTTTTCGTCAACAGTTTCAAAATCTCCTGTTTTATGACAGTCTTTGCTTGAAATCTAGAAATTTCCTTATCCTACCTTGCTTGAAATTTTGGTGATCACCTTATTTCTCTATTCCACAAGGCGGTGTGCGTTGCACTATGTTTTTATTTTTGTGCCTGACGGCCCTGTGCATGCGACTTCGGCATGCATTTTATTTAAGGGTCTGATTCCTCCTGCATTTTCTAAGGGTTTGCTTACCCGGGGTAACGGCCGGTGCTGTGATGGGGAGCAAATCCAGCACCTTCGATTTGTGAGCTGTGTCACTTCACAACTAGCCCAAGCCATCCCCTTAGACCTTGCTTGAGTGCACTCTGAGTCCTGTCCAATCCAATGGTAAAAGGATGATCTATTCATATCAAGCGCCAATTGTGTTTCTTTCTATGAGTCATGAATATCGCAATATAAATGACCCATCTTAGAATCACTGCGGAAGAACTGGTAAAGTAAAACGGTAACTTTCTGCATTGTTATAACTGTACACTTCAAACTCATTTTGAAATTTATATCAATGTAAATTTTGAAAAAAAAACTATATGTCACAATAACAACCCCACAAACTATAATATCGTGATACGCCTATATCTGAATGACCTTGGTTGTTTTCCGCACTAGACAAAGTGTCTAATTGGCGCACAGGAAAATCAAGAACTTGTTTTTACTCCTCGTATTTGAATGTCAAAACATCTATTTTTAAAATAGCACAACTGTGTACCTAAACATGTTAAAATTATGTCCAATTCAGTGCGGTTGCTTTTAATATAGCATAATGAATAAATTTCTCAAAATTCATCAAATTTCTTAGATAAAAAAATAATTTCTTAACGTCATGGATATTCTAAGGCTGATTGCAAAAAATCATTTGGATTTGACATACAGTTTTGTAGAAAATTGCTTCAGACCTTGTTCATGAATTAAAAGACGGACTGTGGAGGAAGTTTTTTACAGTCAACACAGCCCCTACAGACTAGTCCTGAAAAGCGGTGCATCTAAAAATGGAATGAACTGTCACGTGCCCTTCAGATTGAGCTGTGGGAGAAACCTGCACTTGGACGTCACTAAAGAAACTCCGAACTGGTAAATCACGATGCAGGAAGAACTTTAAGAGATGGGGATACAGGGACTATGAGACATGTAACTGTGAAGCAATACAAGACCCATACATGTTGAAAAGCAAAGACGAGGCGATTCATGTGACTGAACATTGGAAACAAGCTCTGACGTGGTGTCCAGGATGCAGAAAGTAAGTTAGTGTATAGACTTGGTGAAAAGAAATATTTGCATCTTACCAAACTTTTGTATAATTATGATTATTTTATTGTTCACTCTGGTCCTAAATGCTGTCATAGACAGAAGTGGAATTAAGGAGATCTCATTCAATTATAAATGCTATTCAATTATAAATGCTCCCAAGACATGAACACAACACAGTCTATGAGAGTAAAAGCTTAATTCCTGGTCTTCTCACAGCAGCACTGTTGCTACTAACAGAAGAAGAGGCAAGATACAAGTCTTTGGCACTTTAATACCAGAATGTTCTAGGTAGGTGAAAGCAGTAAGCCATAAGTGTTAATTCACTCAAGAAAAGTATCTCGCCTGCCAAACCACCTGCTACCTTGCAACTGTAAGAGAGAGAACCCAATTGAAAAATTTTGCAGCGTTTAAACTAAAACATATTTGTTTAAACGAACAAAGAATGAGAAAATGATTCCACTCTATCTCCTGCCATTATAGTTGACTTGTAACTGAGCATTTTCCATCTCAGTTTAAATCACTTCATTTGTAATAATTCTTCATATTGAACCTTTCAATAGTTAATAAAGCAGCGACTAGCAATCTACAGACAAGTCTATTTTCGTTCATTCCTATAATCTACATATTAGTCATAATGATGACTAAAACATAATTAAAGCAACTTCTTCTTTGATCAACTGATGCTATACTTCTAGTCCATAAGGAAGACACTGCGTTTCAGGTCTTCACAGGTCACCCACAGATTTGAGGGCATGGTCACTCCACCAGGCCAGACTGCCTCTCTCTGATATGCATAAGTGGGGCAGTCCTGCAGGATATGTACTGGTGTTTGCTTGGGTGCTCCGCATCGCACATGGAGTGTCTCTAAGACCCATTCTGTGCAGGTGAACCTTGAGTCTACAATGGCCTATTCCAAGTCTGAAGATCTTTGTTTGCCCATCTCTGCCAAGTTTGTCTATGCTGTCATTTTCTGATTTGCATTCTTTATGCTGATTTTTCCATTCTGTCCTCATTGATCGTTTGATGAGTGGCTTTGCTTCTTTATAGCTCTGTGGATGGCAAGCCTGTGTGTGAGCTCATCTGCTTTCTCATTTCCAAGGATTCAGTGGGCCTGAATACACTGTGGGACTCGATCTGTTTTTTTTTGGGACAGCAACCTGATGTTATATTTTATTTCTTGTGAGAGTCTATCTTGTTTGGGGCTTGAGATGGCTTGGAGTATGCTTCTGGAGTTTGTTAAAATGACCGTTTTGTAGTTGTAATTGGTAAAAGTCTCTCCTGCTGGTATGGAGTGGTTTTCTATGTCGCACTTGGAGTGTGTGATGTAGATTCCACTGCCTCCCCTTTTTTCGGTCTCCATGGCTGATCCATCTGTGTACACTTGTGTCCAGGAGTTGCTAGTGTACTGTCTCTTGAGCTCATGTAGAACAGGGATTTTTTTTCCTGTTGCCGACTGCTCACTTTTCTTCGCTATCCCCGGGACCGCCAAGATTATTTTGGACCAGTCCTGTCTCCATATCCATGATTCTAGAATGAGTGCTCTGAATATTTCTATTTCAGTTTCAAGAATGTCTGCATATTTTCTTTAGTTTTCTCTGGCCATATAGTTGAGGTTTTTTTCTTAGTAATCTATAAAAACATTTACAAATGCTCGCACACAATCTGCCAACAACAAACTAATTATTGAAATAATTATCCTGCTAAGAAATATAAAAATATTAGAATCATCAAACCTTGGAAACAAATGCATGATTAAATAGCGAATATAATTACAAACCTGTATGTCGCCGCATATGTCGAACTAGACTGCCCTTTAATTTAAATCCATATGGGCAATTTTTAACTGTGCAGAGATACTTTCTTTCCCCTGAGTGGACAGCACCATGGGTTTTCAATGCTGTCATCTGTAAAAAGATTGAAATCTATCATAACAAAGATATTTCATGCATAACCACTGAACCTAATTTAAAATAAGCAAAATATTTTTTTTCATTTAGCGGAGATTTAGTCCTATTTCAATAACCAAATATATTTCTCTCATCATTATATGGTTCATGTTGGTTTCTAATGACAACTTGACATCTACCATAGGATGTATTGATGGCTTCTTAATGAGGTTGTTCACGTATTATGTCACACAGTGAGGGGAGAAGGTTGTACAGCATGTTGTTAGGGAGTGTCACAAGGGGGAGGGGTTTTTGAAGAAATGTGACATCACACAATAAATATTACTATTATCTTGTGTTAAATTATCATTAGTCTACTACATCAATAATTTTTTCCCTGATTTTTACCTTCTGTCGAAGGAGCGGATGTGTCGGACCTTAAGGTGCAAATTCACAGTCAAGCTGTAAACTAGCGACACAACACATTCCATTCTCCGAACTACTTCCTGCAAAACCCTGTTCAGGGCTTGGTAGCGGAAGATTGAGAATGAACACAGAAGAAGAAAGAGTGTGTAGACAGACAAACAGGTGATTGGTCTGTTGTGTCTTTGATGTTGCAACTTCTGCCTCCTTTTAGTCTCTATGCAAGCCACCATTTCTGGTTCACAGCCATTTATTAGATATTGACAGCTAACTTCCAAATATAGAGATCATTCAGCTAGCCGCCACCTTGGTGACACCTGGTAGGAGCCTGGTTCCTCCACCATGGTATTTCCCTCATAAAGCACGCAATCCATCTCAAGCTATTCCCTTCACAGTGCAATTTATCATTCACACAAATTGGAGAATATCAGTGCTCTGTTTGTGAAGCGCAAAGAGACTTGGAGGACATATTCTAAGTTTTGTATGTCTTTCCCACAAAAATGCAAATCTATCAGATTATTGAGATGCCATAGAAATGAATAAGAATGACTTGATAAGGGAGAGCAGTACAAATATTGATAGTAGACAAGAGTTTGACAGCATGAGATGTAGATGAAGACTGAGAAACACATTGATTGAGAGCATAGATGTAAGAATGTAGTCATTTAAGGCAGATGTTATAGAATGTTTTTAAAAAAAGAAATCAATGTCCTCTGAACACGGCACGCGGAAAGGAAAAAAAAAAAAAAAAAATATTAAGCACTAAGTACTAAACTGGTAAAATGTTATGAATTACTTTTTTTTTTCTATCCCTTTCATTAAATTCCCTTATGAAAAGGAGTGTGTGCCAGAGAGTTCAAGATACTAGACTCTTACCTCACCACTGGTCTCTTACCCTAGTATGGTTTCAGTTTGTTTTTCTTTCATAGTGCAAAAAACACACCACCTTTATTTTTAAGCTATATAAATCCTAACATTTATTATGAAGTAGTTACAGATTTTTAAAATTTGTGTGTGCTTTTGCTGCTGCAATATTTGGGTAAAATAAATGGATTTTTAAAAAATGGTATACCTTCTTAAAACGCTGGCCGCAGATGTCGCACATAAATGGACGGTCTAAATCTTGTTCAGACTTGATTATAATCTGTTCATGTGGCTGACTAGACTCATCCTCGTCTGCTAGATCTTCTGTTGCTGCCTCAAGCTGGTCTATGTTGTGTGGTTGTTCTATTATGACATGTATTTCTTGTGTAGTTTTATGTTCATCTTCTTCAAAGTTATGGTCATCGTTTTCCTCTTTCTCCATATCAACTCTGAAGTCTTCATTATTCTCAGCTACTGCCTCTCCTGTTATCTCATCATAAGAGTCTTCCATATTGCCTTTACCATTTCCATGCTCGTATTTCATGTGCCAGCGCAGAGTGGCTTCCCTGGAAATGAGATATTCATTTTTGGTATAAAATAAGAAAATCACATATTGCATAACACGTGATTTTGCATAACACATGATTTTGATTTGTTTGATGTGAAACCTAAAAACCAAACAAGCAAAATACAGTTTGATATTGTTCACTGTCATCTCTTAAGAAATCGCACCTATTTCACTCATAAACTTGGCAATCTGTCTCAAGCTTCTATTGTCAACATTCATGTTAACCCTGAATTATGTTGGAGAGGGCTAAACTGCCCCCATTCCAATCCCTCGTAAAGAAAACACACTTGGAGAGCATTTTATACTGTTTATTTTTTCCACCCACATGAGCACATATCTGTGTGCCCAATTTTTAATTTGTTGAACAGGTTTTTATATCAGTCTGCAGTGTCAGTTCATAGCCTCGATATTGTCTATTAGTCCCTTAGAGGCATAAACAAAGACGGAGAAATGTTTCCTCATCTAAGGTTCGCTGAAGACATAGCAATCCTCAGCCACAGATTCAAAGAAGTGGAAAAAAAGCCTAAATGAGCTCGGCAGAGCAAGTGTTAAAGTTGATCTACAAATTAAAAAAAAAGAAAACCCAGTTCATGCTCAACACCTTCTGCCCAAAAGCAGATATAGACCTCAGAGACTGTCCCGTCGAAAATGTAAATTTGTATATTTACTTTGGCCAAGAGATCACGAACTCTCATTCAATAAATCGTGAGATCTCGTGTAGGATAGCAGCGGCTGGTTCAGCTTCAACTGCAACAGATGTGACGCTAGAGCTCAGACCTTCAACAGCATAGTTACTCCAGCCATGGTATATGGCTGCAAGATGGGAAACCTACGGAAAGCTGATGCAGATATACTCTGCATTATCCAACGAGTTATGGAGTGAAGACCATTGAAGATCTCCCTTTGAAGACCAAATCCACAACGTAGAGATCAGACATTGAACTTCCTTCACTGACATCATAGATGTCGAGCTGCTATGAAAATACAGATGGGTCAGTCATGTGGTGTACATACTGGATAACAGATGGACATGTAGAGTGACGTCCTGGTGGCTATACAACTTTAGCCGCCCTCACAGGTGACCGAGAATGAGGTGGCGAGATGACATAATGGAGGCCCTGGGTCCAGCATGGTACACCAAGGCAAAAGAGCGAAATGAGTTTACTCAACATTTGGTTACTTAGCATCAGACAGACATGCCTGATTGAATACCAGGATTTTGAGAATTGCAATTCTTGGTAACCTCACAAATGAAACCATAGACAGCCACTGGTACAAGCCTGTGGAAACAATTCAGAACATATGTGAAGAGGTTCTTGGACAGAGACGTAGACAGCATAAAGAATGGCTCACAGAAATGACATGGAACCCGATAGGAGAAAGAAGGATTATGAAACCAAAAATAAGCGCATGCAAAGAACAAGAAAATACAAGACTGTGCACATTATATTTTGAACTAAACAAGAAAGTGACAAAAGTACTAGACATGATAAGAAAAAACGCATAGATAAATAGGCAGAGGACATTGAAAAGGCCACAAGACAAGGTGACCTAAAGACATTATATAATATAACCAGAATACTATTAAGAAAAAACAGGATCACAACACTAGTGAAAGACAAAGAACGACAGAACATCTGTAGCAAGGAGAAGCAGTGAAACAGATGGTAGAATAATTTAAATACAAAACAAAAATCCACCAACGGCCCAGAATAACATAGAGCCATCAAAGGAACCCCGAAAGGTAAATTTAAATCCACCAACAAAACAAGAGATCAAGCAAGCACTCAAATTAGTAACAAATGGAAAAGCTGCAGGACTAGTTGGAATACCCCTAGGAAAGTGGACATCTCAACCACCACAGAGACGCTACATCAGCTCTTCAAGAAGATATGGGAACAAGTGATCATTCCCAAAAAGTGGAAAGACGTCCCAAAACGTGGAAAGACGTACGAAAAAGTGGGCAGAAGGTGATATAATCAAATTACTAAAGAAAGAAAATTTTGCATCATGGACTAATCGGTGAGGAATAACTCTCCTGATAATCAGCAAATCATACGCAGGTGTTCCCTTGTAGGAGAATAAATACACACTGTATCTGTTCTATTGTTACTTCCTACACCACATGTTTCAAATATACTTGTCTTTGTTAACTGTTGTCATTACATTGGGGTATATGGGGTGTCAGGGAAGGGTACTACCTCTAGTGGCGGACATGTCGTGCCCCATCTTGGGTAGTTTGTCCATTATTGGTCCTTACCTGGCACTCAACGTAGCTGCCAGCATGCGATAGTGGCCATACCCCGGGCAACGGTCTCGACATGACCATTTAAATCAAGTGAGGGTAGCTGATGAGTCTAATAAGCCCATGGTGATATAGGGCTTGTCTACCTAAGCATGTGAAGACTGGATTCGACGGATTGTACAGAAGAACCCCTGGCTGGTCAACGGGCAGCAAAGCGACTACCAGCAACTCGCTGTGGAGTGTTTGGAGCAAGGCTAGAAACAGAAGATTCCCTTGGTCGTCCATTGCATCTGGATTACTGCTCCAGTCGTCTTGATCATATCTCGCCACTGGATCAAGTGGAATCAGGACGAGAGAGTGAGGCTGACAGTGCGCAACTCTCCCTCACTTAAATCCAACTCATGCGCAAGTCATATTGTCATCTTACAGATTACAATGTGGTCTTCAGAAATGATGGACAAACAAAAACAATATTACTTTGTTTATTTACTAGTGTATGACCTCAGCTTTCTTTTGTAACTCATAAAGTGTTAAGAGGCTTCATTGTACTAGGTCTTGCCTTTTTTCCTTTTGTGTGAGGTAAGGTGAACAGTCACCTTCATTCACAAGTTTCACACCTTATTAATACAAAATACTCAACAAAATCACTCACCTCTTGAACCTCTTCTCACAAATTGTACACACATACAAAATTTCGAAATCAGACTGACTTAATACAGCCTCTGGTCCTACAGACTTTCTCCTTCTGCCTGAAAATGCACACAAAATAAAATATATGTGTATATTTCCTCCCTTACTTTCTTTTAAACAATTTGAAAATCTACCAACCACTCGCTATTCCCGTTCCAGTTCAGTGCTCAATTGGCCATCTTTTTTCAAGGTGACCCAGGATGGCCTTCATGAAAAACATAGCAGCCCTGTGTCCTAAAGCCCCATCCTACTTTGAACATCCTAGCAATCCATCCCTTACTTTCTTGTTTTTATCTGTCATAGCATGGATGCCAGGTTGGAATTTGAGGGCTAAAGACAAATGCAGGTGACATACCAGATATTGTCATTACTAAGACATCTAAACATTCCAATACAGACAAAAAGACAAACAATCAGCAATATATTCATACAAGTTCTCTGTTATCAGTGTCAGATATGGTCCCGGACCAAGTCAGTCATATAAGCTCACATGTGAAATAAGACGCTTGTGAAAAGCAGTCTGTCTGAGTGGTTCATGTGTCCAAAAGAATAGACCACTGCTCATTCTGAGCATATCATAAGAGATGACTAAGGAAGGTTGTGCACAGGGTTGGCAACCTCATCATGGAAAAACCATTGCTACCAAAACCACACTGTAAATAATTGACTTAGGCTTCTGTTCTTCTTCCTCTTCTGAGTTCATTCTCATTCTCCCGTTGCCAAGCCCTGAACAGGGCTTTGCAAGTAGCAGGATGTAGTCCAGAGAACGGACTGCGTTGTGTCATTAGTTTACATTACTGCGATATTTGCATCTTTCGGTTCGACGCATCTGTCTTCGGCAACAGGCTTCTCTAAAAGCTGGTTTAAAGTAAACCAAATTGACCCATCTCTACCAAATGGAATAAAGTGGGGAAAATAGAAGTCAAAAGCATCAGGGTCACTAGAAGAGAAACAAAGAAATATGATTATCAGTTGGCAGATTATCTGTTTGTAGTTTACCCATGCTCTCTTCTTCTGTTATTTATATTAAAACTTCCAAATGGTTTTCTTTCTGTTTCTGAACCTTATTTTTTTTAAATGGCTATTTTATCCATTCTTAATTTTAGCCTCATTTATTTGTCAGATAAATCCAATTACTTGTTTCTCTTTCATTCATTCTCTCTCATTTCCTCACATAATGCTACAATTCTGTCCCAGATTCTTATCAGCCAAAACATAAATATAAGGAAAATGGTCATTTTAACAGACTCCAGGAGTACTCCAAGCCATTTCACGCCACAAACAAGATAGACTCTCACGTGAAATAAAATACAACATAGGATTGCTGTCTCAAAAAACAGATTTAGTCCTAAAATGGATTCTGGCCCATTGTGGGATCCCTGGAAATGAGAAACCAGATGAGCTCTCAAAAACCGGAAGTGACAGCAAGCAGATTCCCCATCCACAGAGCTATAAAGAAGCAAAGACACTCATCAAACTATCCATGAGGACAGAATGGAGAGAACAGCACAAAGAATACAAGCCAGAACATGACAGCATAGACAAACTTGGCAGAGATGGGCAGACTAAGATCTTCAGACTCAGAATGGGACATTGTAGATTCAAGGCCCAGTTCCACAAAATGGGTCTCAGAGACACTGCCACGTGTGATTGTGGAGCACCAGAACATATTCTGCAAGAATGCTCTACCTATGCAGACCAAACGCAGTCTGGCCTGGGGGAGCGACCATGATCAAAAAGCTTTAGAAGACCGGCGAAGGCCTGAAACGCAGTCTCCTTCGTGAACCTCACCGGACTAGAAGCATAGCATCAGTTGATCGATGAAGAAGAAGAAACTACGATGAAGAAGAAGAAACTACAATTCTTAGATAGCACAAACATTCACGTTTCTAGAACATTCAAACGCCTGCATTTTTCAGCTATTTATTATATTAAAGACATAACAGGTGGCTTTCTAGTACAGCTAGCACTGTATATCAGTCAAAATGTCAATTGCTGCTGCCGAAGACGGATGTGTCGGACCAAAAGGTGCAAATATCGCAGTCCAGCTGTAAATTAGCGACAATAAATTCCGTTCTTCGGACTACATCCTGCTACTTGCAAAACTCTGTTTAGGGTTTGGTAGCGGGAGACTGAGAACAAACGCAGAAGATGAAGAAGAAGATGTACTCTGTGTATTTCCAATATTGAATAATAAAATGCTAACCTCGCTTCTTTGGTGTTTGATCTTGCTCTAAATCTGTTTGCTCTAATTCATCAATTTCATCTTCTGTTTCTAAAACCTTGCCTGCAGCTAGTTCACAAACAACATTGATAAATGATCCTGGCTTCGAAGAATTGGCATCTTTTGTTTTTGTGTTTGTTGTAGCTTTCCTTTTTCTTGCATTTTCTTTTCTCTTTTGCTTTTGTCGCAGAACCATCTGTTGGTCTAACACAGACCGTGTTCTATGGATGCTGTAGTTTCCATGTATATCTTTACATTCCTGGTATTCTGTTAAACTCTTAAAGACCTTGCTTCTTAGACCATGGGCATCTCGTTGAGATGGGTCAATGACTGCGGGAATGTTAGGGTGATATGTCCAGTTCTTCATGTAATGTGGATAGGCTGAACCAGGTGACCTCGCACAGTTCCGTCTGTTAAAAATAAACAAAACATCTGTCATTGCAAGCCATAGAATTACATCAGTTTAATACTTTGTAAGTTTCAGAATTACATCAGTTCAATAGTTTGTAAGTCATTCAATGACATTTAATAAAGACTTTGTAAGTCATTAAATTACATCCCTTCAAGACTGCAAGTCATAATATTACATTTGTTCAAGGCTCTGCAACTTATAAAATAACATCCATTCAATACTTTGCACTCCTTAGAATGGCTTCAGTTCAAGACTTTGCATCCGACAGAATAGGTTCAGTTCAAGACTTTGCTACCAATAGATTGGCTTTAGTTCAAGACTTTGCATCCGACAGAATGGGTTCAGTTCAAGACTTTGCAACCAATAGAATTACATCCATTCAAGTCAGGAATTTTGGTTTCATCTAACTAGCAATTCATACACTCATGAAGATCCTGGGGAGCAAATAATAACATTACTGCAACTTTTGAAGCATGTTGCTAGAGGCAACTAACGGAGAGCTGGTGTAGAAACCACCACTGCAAGGAGCACACATCACTGCAACTATTGAAGCATGTTGCTAGAGTAGAGTCAACTAAGGGAGAGTTGGTGTAGAAACCACCACTGCAAGGAGCACACATCACTGCAGCTATTGAAGCATGTTGCTAGAGTAGAGTCAACTAAGGGAGAGTTGGTGTAGAAACCACCACTGCAAGGAGCACACATTACTGCAGCTATTGAAGCATGTTGCTAGAGTAGAGTCAACTAAGGGAGAGTTGGTGTAGAAACCACCACTGCAAGGAGCACACATTACTGCAGCTATTGAAGCATGTTGCTAGAGTAGAGTCAACTAAGGGAGAGTTGGTGTAGAAACCACCACTGCAAGCAGCACACATCACTGCAGCTATTGAAGCATGTTGCTAGAGTAGAGTCAACTAAGGGAGAGTTGGTGTAGAAACCACCACTGCAAGGAGCACATATCACTGCAGCTATTGAAGCATGTTGCTAGAGTAGAGTCAACTAAGGGAGAGTTGGTGTAGAAACCACCACTGCAAGGAGCACACATCACTGCAACTATTGAAGCATGTTGCTAGAGTAGAGTCAACTAAGGGAGAGTTGGTGTAGAAACCACCACTGCAAGGAGCACACATCACTGCAACTATTGAAGCATGTTGCTAGAGTAGAGTCAACTAAGGGAGAGTTGGTGTAGAAACCACCACTGCAAGGAGCACACAAAGTGCTCTAGTGAGGGACCAGTTGATGACCCTGTGCTTATCAGTGAACGATGTGGAGACAAGATGAAAAAAGATGCAACTCATAATGGTAGCGAGTATTTAGTCTCCTCTTCATTACATATGAAGCATTTGGCCACCTAACAGGAAGTCTGTGTCAAAGCACTAGGTGCTCTTGAAGTGATGATTTCTGTGGTGCTTCATTGAACATGAAGAGATGTCTAGAAAATGCACAACTATCTTTAGTCGCCTTAAACAATTTGCTTGAAAAATTACAGTGGTCTTACTATTTTACTCTGCAGGTGTCACTCGTTTTGGAAACAAATAATTGAACAAAATTACAACTTTTCTTTCTATCAATTCATGGCCATGTTAATTGATAACGGATCTACAAAACTTGGTATGTCCAGAGCCGTTTATCCATTCTGATGTTCTTCTTCTTCTTCTTCATCGTACGCAGTCAAACATCAACCTTAATGTTTTCGAAAAAAAGCAGCCGTCATCCTGAGGCTGTCGACACTGCCACAGAACTTGTCTAGTGTTGCCACTGGTGATGGCCACATCTGCTCTCTCTGATCCTTGTATGTCGGGCAGTTTTGCAGCAAATGCTCAGCGGTCATTTTCCCGGTACCACACGGGCATTCGTCAGTGCCACCTATCTTTAATTTGTTGAATAGGTGGTACCTAAGTCTATTCATTCTGCTGTTGATTCTCTTTCACATTTTCATGTTTGAATCCAGTCTGGCACCTCTACACCTCACGGTAGAAGAGGAGCGACTAAGTAAGTAAGTAAGTAAGTAAGAATCCAGTCTGGCACTCTGGCTTTTATCCTTCAGTCCACAACATGTTGTTGTTTCAGATCAAATACTGCTTGTTCTCATCCTACATCACACTGCCTATTACTGCAACTTTTTTGTTTCCCCAAGTAATTTTGTCTTTTATCGTAGTATGCTCCATTCCTCCTCTTTATAACATGATCAAATAAACAACAAATGATTGCTTCTCTCTGGTATGTCTAATAAACTTCCTTTGTACATTAATTTCACCCGGAGCATCCTTACTGGTATTTGAAGATATCCACGGGATTTTCAAAATTTGTTTTATGTAAAACTACATCTATCTGAATTCTAATGATCCACTTGTTTATTTATTTACTTTCGTATGAAAATTACCAACAAAGTTGCTCAGACACTATGGGGTGCCCCTGATATTCACTAAACATGATTAATAAAACATATAAAGATATGAAAAACAGGGTTCTACATGAAGGTCAGCTTTCTGAACCATTTCATATAAGAACTTGTGTTTGACTGGGGTGTCTCTTCTCACCATTTCTCTTTCTGAAGGCTTTTGACTGGATTATGAAAACAACAATATCAATCAACATATGGAATTCAATAGAATTTGAGAAAACAGCTTGATGACCTGAACTGCACAAACGACTTGGCTCTTCTGCCCCATAACCATAATCAGTTGCAAATTAAAATAAGGCTTCTTGATAAGAGGTCACAGAAATTTGGACTGAGAATATATAGAGAAAAAACCCAGATTATGAGAGTAAATGTAACTAACGACAATCAGATTGTGTTAGGAGATACACTCCTACAAGATGTAGAATCATTCATATATCTTGGCAGCAATATACACAAAGTAGGAGGTACAGATAAGGATATGAAAATAAGAATACAAAAAGCAAGAGGAGCTTTAATGCATTGGAGAACATATGGAAATCAAACAACATTAAGTCCAACACAAAAATACAAATCTTCAACTCCAATGTAAAGTCTGTTCTTTTGTACGGTTTCTGAAACATGGTTAATAACAACGAAAAAGGTACATATTTTAATAAATGGGTGCATGTGTAGATTAGAGGGATTGAAATGGTATAAGATCACTAATGTGGAACTGTTGAAAAGAACCAGACAGATACCAGTAGAACATGACACGAGGATACAACGAAGAGTGAGAAAACTGATAGTGGGATTCCAGATTTATACTTATGAGGAGACTAAAAAAAAACAACACCCTAGCGTGTTTAGAAAAGAGAAGAATTCAAGGTTATTTAATACATGCTTATAAGATAATCAACGAAAAGGACAAATGCGACTATAACAAGTTTTTAAAAATTCAGCCGCCTACAAGAACAAGAAGGCATAGCCACAAATTAATTAAAGAAAGGTCTAGATTAGATACCAGGAAATATATTTTAGTCAGAGAGTGGTGAATGCTCGGAATGCTTGCCATAGGAAGTAGTAGAGACAGGGTCAATTAATGCATTCAAGAATAGATTGGATGTGTATAGGTATTTTTAATCAAGTGAATGTAAAAGGCAAGATAAACGGTTGCACTATGCACAAAAATCAGATTATTGCGTACATTGGTCATGTCAATATTACTCTATGCTTATGAGACATAGACAGTTACAGCTGATCTTCAGTGAAGGATACAGGCCTTGACGATGAGATGTTTCCGAAGATTTTTAAACATCACGTACAAAGATCGAGTTACAAATGAGGAAATACAAGATAGAATTGCAACAGCAATAGGGCCTTTTGAAGACCTCTTGGCAACCATCAAAAGAAGGAAATCGCTCGGTACAGTCACATATCGAGATCAAATGGTCTTGCAAATACGATCCTGCATGGAAAGGTGCAAGGCAGACGACGAAGAGGCCGTCCCAAAAAAGGTGGGAGGACAACATAAACGAATGGACCAATCTTCGACCAGAAGAGACACATCAGCGGCAGCTGACAAAGAAGGTTGGTGTGGGGTTATGAGGATGTCTTCATGTGTGCCCCAATTACCTCACTGGTTATGGGATGACCTGACCTGAATGTAAAAAGAAACTGGTTGTAGTACACACCAGACTCTACATAGTCTTCTAAACCAGTATAAGAACATTAAATTGAAAGTTTAATTACAAATTTTGTTAATTTATAGCACTGTAATTTACGTGCACAAAAATTTCAGGTATAAGTTAAAAGCAAAAAAATGGCTGGAATTTTCTAACACGATTCGTTTAAACCGCAATGTCATTCTTTGGACATCAAGCACAACATTATAATTGAGTTGAAAAACGTTTACTACCACATTTATCAAACAATTATAAAATTACGTTTTCCCAAGCACAATTTACAATCTTTTCTATTTGGCATTTGTACTAACCGACACTTCATGTGACGAGTCAGGGCCCCAGACTCGGAGAAAGCCCTGCCACAATTTTCACAAACATATGGACGTTCACCTGAGGGGAGGAAATAAAGAAAGCTCTCATAAAATGATGGTTTTTCTCTAAAACATAGTAAAATGCAGCAATAAACACCTTTCAATGACTCTATGGAACAGAACAATGACATTGAGTTATACTGTGTTGTTGTTGGAAGTCACTCATACTGGGTTAATTTAACTCTTAATGTTTCTTTTGTGATGGATGGATCTTCTTACATCCAGAGGCATACTTGCAAATGTGGACCAGGGTCCTCCTGGCTGCATTGCAATGTGAGGCTCTTCAGTAAGCTCACCACTACGGGGATCACATTGTCAATCCCCATCTCATTGTCCAGACTCCTGTGACACATTTTTCCATGTTCGCAAGGTATATCCTTGATCAGTATGTTTCACCTGACCCTATTGTTACTTATCTTTCCTTAGTAATACTGTGTTAAATGGGTATTATATCAAGACTGCAACCTTTCACCCAACGATGTCTCCACTGCATAGTTCATGATAGATGGCCAGATACAATAACAAACACAAATCTGCATCAGAGACCACAATAACAACAATACATTTGGAGATTAGAGAAAAATGTAGATGTATAAGGCACACACTCAAAGAAAAACCTGAAAATATAACCATACACATTCTGGATTGAAATCCACATGGTAGTAGAAGAGTGGTGAAGCCAAAGAACACATGGTCCAGAATGGTTGAAGAGTAGGCCAAGGCAGATGGAGTTTCATTATCAAGCTCAAGACAGCCAAAAATAGGAATCAATGGAGAACATCCACTGCAGTCATATGGTCCAAGTAGAGCAAGATGAATTAAGTCAATCAAGTCACAATAAGTTTGAAAAAAGAACTTTGATATACAGAAATAAATTCTGGCAGGGTACAACTTTTTGCAACATGTTTGGAGATATTATTGAAAATATAAAAATGCACACCCCCCCCCCCCCCCCCTAATGAGTGGCACCACAGCCCAAAAGGGCAGCAAAGAATATTAATCCTGTAATCCTGTAGCCCGTCACCTTGCATGTTATTAGCAGGGCTGGCTACTCCATCCTGTAGAAACTTTAAGCCTCAAAAACTACAACATATACAGACAGATCAACGTTTGATGACATGGCATGTATTTTTTAAAGACGTGCTCCCCGGGGAGCTGATAAGGTTTTGATTGATTGATTGATACTGTTTTTCTAATTTCTGGAATCCATCTGAAGGATTTATATGGCTGAGCAATAGACCAATGTCCAATACTACACAAGTCGCAAAAAGCAATTAATTAGGGCTGTACATGCGACTAGCAACCTCATAATGTAAAATAAAGCGTCTTAGAAAACAGTTCTTTAAAAGCACATACATGTTTTGTTACAGACTTCCTACAAGAGGTGCCAACTGCAGTGTCCTTCAACAAAAACATTGGATAATGATATTAAAGAACAACCATTCTTATCCTTACAAACCTGTATGACGACGCATATGTCGGACCAGACCACCTTTCAACTTAAACCCATACGGGCAGTTTTCAACTGTACAGACAAACTTCCTTTCATCTGAATGAACAGCTCCATGTGTTCTCAACACTGTCATCTGTTAAAAGACAGAATAATGCATCTTATTAAAAAACATTTCACGTGTCCTTATTTTAAATGGAAGTTAGCAGAACTGACTTGCTATTTAAAAAAACCACTGAAGTTGGAAGAAAACAAAATTATAAAGGGACCATGCATATTGTAAATGTATTTCTTTTTCATCTTTGTTCATGCTGAAAAAGGACATTCTGCTGTAGATTACAATGATGCTGAAGTATATGCACCTTTTAGGCCAACACATCTGGTTTCAAGCACAGCATATCTTTGAGACTGGGTACCCAGTGCAGATGTGAAGTGGGACATGAGGTAGGGTGTGAGGTAGGATGTACGATGCAGACATGAGGTGGGATGCAGGATGTATGGTGCAGACATGAGGTGGTGGGATCTTGGTGGAATATGAGGTGGGATCTTGGTTGGATGTGAGGTGGGATCCTGGTTGGACATGAGGTGGGATCATGCTTAGTATATTTCACTAACCCTGATGCAAGTACTAGCTTTTCAGATCCCTGGGAAAACAACTATTTGCTCTTTTCCCTGTGTCAGATACTGGAATGTATGTTTTCTTAAATTGTTTTGTGTCTTCATATGGATGTTGGTGATGGAGGGGGTTGGCGGTAGCAGTTGCCTCCACGAGAAACTGATGTAAACAACTTAGCAACCATTTTGTAGTGGATAAAGTAGAGAGTTATACAAGGATGTTCGTCACATGATCTCATCTCTATATTGACAGAAAATATCATGTGATCAAGAGGAAGTGCTACTTATATCAGTCGTATACAGATAATAAAAATACTAGTGATAAACTGATCACACTGTCTGTAGAAAGTAACCAACAGAAAGTAATAAAAAAAAAAAGCCGTAACCTAAATACCATAAAATGGACACAGCGATCTTATATAAAAATAGTGAATGAGCTGACACCAACCAGCAACTCATAGCTGGCTGCTTGGATCAGGGTCAGCAAACCACAGCTGACCAAAACCCTATTCTACCTCCAAGTGGTGACCTTGGAAACGCTACACCAGTGTAGTTTAGCAAAGAGAATTGGGATCACAGAGGGATGGCAACTCGGTCTAAACAAATATCGTGGTGAAACTGGGTGTGTAGGGTCAATGGTGCAAATATCGCAACCTTACTATAAAATACTATATAATATTGTCCATTTTAGGACAAATGCCAGGAAGAAAGAGAGAGAACATGAAATCAACACCTGACTGGGACTGACTAGGCTGGCTGTTTGAATGAAGAAAGGAGCACTTATGGGAATGTCCCCTGTGTGATGATGTTGGTTCGTAGAATCAAGAAGAGAGAGAGATATAGAAACTAAGTATGCCAGACCTGACCCAGATGACTTAACATGCAGTTGTACTTATCTTGTCCATGTGTCCTTATCCCCAAGTGGATCCCCGAATTCCCTTACTGGGAAGGAAAATAAAAAGGGCCACCGCACCTCCATTCATGTTGTAAAAGGCTACTAATGAAAGTTGTGCATGGGGGCTAGCAACCTCATCATGTAAAACACATTTCTACAGAAACCCCAGTTACAAAACAATTCAACTGTAGTGGTGACCATATATCCCTGCTGGAGGAAATTGCGACAAGAAGTAGCAGATGTCTTAGCCAGGCCGAAAATGGGAGTTAGGTGTAAAGAATAATAACACTGTAACCTGTCTGGCAAGCAGTATGAGGTCACCAAGAATAACTACCCATCTCACTACACATCCTGTAGAAACTGTAAGCCATAAGAATAATAAAAGAAGACCTCTACCTACATCTTATGGTAGAAGAGGAGAGACAGAGTCAAGTCAAATAAGATAAACATTTCTACTCATTATTTCATACTTCTCCCCTGTATCAAGATGCTGAGCAGTGTATGAGCTGTAGCTGTCAGCGACAGTGACATAGAGCTGCCAAGACCCTTCTCCACCTCCATGAGGTGATCCTGGATAACAGACTGCAACAGGGGAGACTGGATAGGGCGAAGGATCGAAAAGGGATGGCTAACCTGGTACCAAAAAATGCCCCACTGAAGTCACGCGATGGGCCAAAAGGTGCAAATTTCGCAGTGGAGCTGTAAATTATGACACAATGCATTCAGTTCTCTGGATTACATCCTGCTACTTGAAATGTTCTTTTCAGGACTTCGTATCGGGAGTTTGAGAATGAACGACGAAGAAGAAGAATACTTCTCACCAACTCCAACCACAAACAAAGACAAAACTTCTACAATTATACACCTTTTCATGCAGAGAGCCTCTCCACCCTCTATATTTGATACAAGTTGATGTGAATGGGGCCACTGCATCCTACTGCGCATGCAGTAAAAGATGGACTAAGTGGAATTTTATATGGCGGCGGACAACCTCATCATGTAAAACAAAATGCCTCAGAAACCACCACCACAAAACCACATAAATGCTTTGACGCAGGCTTACAGTAAGGAGGCTAGACATGGAAGTGGTGTTCTCTTACTGTTGCTAATATAAATGATTTTACTAAAAACAGGAAGATGTAGTGATCTGTGATAAAATGGGAGAAAAAAATACCTTTTTAAAATGACGCCCACAGATGTCACAAACAAACGGGCGTTCTTGGTCCTTAGCCTCCTTGTCACGCTTGGTTATAGTCTTACGAGGCTGACTAGACTCATCCTCGCCTGCTAGATCTTCTGTTGCCGTCTCAAGCTGGTCTATATTCTGTGGTTGTTCTATTATGGCATGTATTTCTTGTGGGGTTTTATGTTCATCCTCTTCAAAGTGATGATCATCATTCTCTTCTTTCTCCATATCAACTCTAAAGTCTCCATTATTCTCAGCTGTAACTTCTCCCAATTTCTCATCATCCGTGTCTGCCCCATTTTCTTTGTCATGCTCATATTTCATGTGCGAGCGCAAAGTGGCTTTTCTGGAAATGTTTAACAGTAAGATATTCATATTTGGTACAGAACAATGAGATAGTCACATATGATAAAACATAGAACATAATAGTCATACAATGGCAAAAGCAGTTTTCAGTCAAAACGCATGCTCCACCTTAATTTGCGCAAGGGCATCTTTGCTCATAAAATTATTTTTATGACATATTTTATAATCTGCATTTTATAATGAACATTAATCTTAAAATTTTGATTTCTGAAGCCTGCTGTCTATGTCTTTGACTCTTGCTGATGAGCTGGCAAATAGAATACCAAAGGCCAGCACAGCTTATGTTAGAATGCACTCAACACTGTGGAAATATTGAGGAATCAACATTATGACTAAGCTGAAGGTCTACCATGCCACCATTTTCCCTACCTTGCTCAATATGTGTGAGAGCTAGACTGTTTACTCCATATTTGCTGGCAGGAATATATCACATTTGAAGTTAAATTTTATCATTGTCTTAAGTTCTTCATATGTAGCACTGTCGTTTGGGGTTTGTCGCCTTCCTCTTTTGCCAGTCTATCTGCATTCCTCTTTTGCCAGTCTATCTGCATTCCTCTTTTGCCAGTCTATCTGCATTCCTCTTTTGTCAGTCTATCTGCCTCCTCATTTCCGTGTATCTTACAGTGTGCAGGGATTCACTTAATTTTCACTGTTTAAATTTAGACTTACATTCATGAGTGCCATTATGACTAACAGGAAATCTGTAGGGAAGACTATCTTGTCTCTGACATGGTTCTTGTGTCAAAGGTAGCAATTCAAGGACAGTCTGAAGGAGCCTCTTTAGTGCTGTCCAAAATGGCATTGCAGTCAGTAAGGGTTACCATGTGCAGGCAGTTAAGTAAAGACGAGCAATCGCAAAGTCTTGAGCAGAGGGAATATCAGTACCAGTTGGAGATATTGTCTGCCAGTCATGCAACCGAACTTTCTGTGCTCATATTGGCCTGATCAGTCACAAGTGCACTTACAGTCTCTAGGATGTAGTATAACACAGGATGATGATGGCGGTCCTCATTGACGACGAAAAACGCTTATTATTATTAATATTAATAAACATTTAAATCGTTTAACATTGATTTATTTGTTTAAGAAGAACAATTTATCACTGCTGTTTTTTTAAATATAGGATGTTAATTATTGTGCAGAAGAATATTACTACTAGCTCTCATTTTTAAACTGTCAGCAATCCAGATTTACGGCCTTTCTTGTTCTTTCTTTTTTTTTAACCTCTTTATAACAACTTTACTTGTTGTATGTTCTAGATAAAGTTGCACACACTTTAGCTCTGTCCTCTCAGATGCCCTTCACTCGGGTTCAAATTCCTACAATATGTGGACTGCCGATTCATGTATATATGTCACTGTCATCATGCAAGCCGGCGGTCATTTGTTGATTTTAATAAGTGTGTCTATATACATTTTGGATACTTTTAAATCCAGAATATCAGCTCTTTCATTGCTGTAAATCTTTGCATCACCAAGGACAGTACTGAAGGTTTGAGGCATCCATGTTTGCTATTCACGCATGTCCATTATTCTTCCTGTACCTTCTGAAGCAAGGATTAAGAATCAGACACAATGACTGCCCTGATTAATGGCATCTTTTGTTCTTCATCAATAACGGTCAATGTTCATCCATTTGGCCAGTTGATGGGTTCGACAGGTCATGGGCAGCCACATTCAAGCTCAAATAAATGCCTCAATCTCTATCCTTTAAGTGGACGTTTTCATGTACTCGTATGTTCTGCTCTACAACAACCTTACCTCTCGTACTAGAAGACAATACCCATACTGATTTCTTATCACGTAACCCAGATATGTTGGTATCTATCACAGCAAGATCATCACTTATCAGCTGTTTAATTTCAAGCTCTGCATTCCCTACTGAGGGTGATAACTCTGTAGTAGTATGCCAATTTGTCATCAGTATGGGAAAATTAACTATGGTTACCTGCCAAATTGGTTATCTGTTTGATCGATACATCTCTTGATTCTTATTTCCTTAATGACTTCAGTATTCATATACAATGGGTGTCTCTTATAAGCAGTTAATTGCATATAGACTTTGACTAAAAAGTATGTACTTGTATCTCATCTTAACAATGTGGGGGAAGATCCCACGCATGTGCTCATACACAAAGAGAGAGAGAGAGAGAGAGAGAGAGAGAGAGAGAGAGAGAGAGAGAGAAAGTGCGTGTGTGTGTATGTGTGTGTGTGTATATATATATAAAGAATACTCTTACCTCTTGAATTTTTTTCCACATACTTTACATGTGTATGAAATTTCTAAAGTAGATTGAGGAGTTGACGGAACTTTTGGCACCGCAGATTTTCTCTTTCTGCCTGCAATAATTGTACAAATAAGACACACATATTTTTTGTACTGGATCACCCATCAGATAAATATATTAATAGTCAGCGTGTTTATGGCACAATGGCAAACTAATACAACTTTCTCTCCTTCTTAGATCCTTGGTAGTGACTGGTAAAGCAGCGAGTGATCAATAATACTTGGTGGTGTCTTTAAGAGCAGCAACAAATTCCCTCCACTGTTCCCAGTCTGCAGCCATCTTTCGAATGGTGCCCCAGCTCTAATTCTTTTGTTCCATTTAGACTTCCACGGTTCTTCAACAAGTTGTCTTAGGTAGGCTCTCTTTCTAGAACATGGTCAATCCAATTCCAGGGTCAAGCAACCATGACGGTGTGCATGCCTTCTTGGTTGCTCTGGGCAAACAGCCAGAAAATTATATGAATCCTTCTAATACAGGTTGTGTGGAAAGACAACAATCTGAATGTTTCTTTTTCTGTTTATCTCCAACACTCAGTGCTATACAGAAGCAAATAAAGTAAATAACTCATATATTCTTAGTTTGCTGATTGTGCTATACTTCTTCAAAGACTTTCAAACATTGTTTAAACTAGCAAAGGCATTGTTCATTCTGCTTTTGATGTCATTACCTGTTCCATCATCTGGTGTAACTGTGCTTTCAAAGTATGTAAATATATCTGTCCTCGCTAGTTCTCCATTTTCTATAGTAATTGTGGTGTGGGATTTATTATATCTAGTGTCATGACTTCCATCTTTTTGACATTAATACTCAGTTCCACTTGTTGACTATATGCACTCTGTTCGTTTTCTCTTGAATGTGTTGGTTTGAGTGTGAAAACAGTGCAATGCCATCTACATTATAAAACTTTGTTCCATGTTTAATCCCAGTCCAGGTTCGTTTATAAGTTTTTGTTGCTTGCTAATGATATATCTAATAACTGTTGGTCTAATTGCTGTTTTGAATATCCACAATGAGTAGGTTTACTCTTTTGTGCGCCCTGAAAAGGATGTTAAGTGACGGTTGTAGTAACTTTCCTCACATCCCGAGCATGCTGATGAAGGTGGACCGGGGGCCTCCAGACAGTTGTGTTATGCTTGGCTTCATCTGCCTGTCACTTACTACTACAGGGATCACATTGATCCTTAACCTCGTTAGCCAGACTGCTATGAAAACAGCCTGTTTCCAGGGAGGGCTATGAGGAAGCTGAGGTGAGGGTCTCGGCCAGTATACTCTGCCTGACCCTGACTAACGTGTCTGATCAGTATGCCTGACCAGACGTTAGTCTTCCACCCCTACTCTAATTGTTTATATCTACAGTATCTACTTTGCTTTCTTGCTGTCATTTTCCACTTATAAATTAAGGCTACAACATATGCTTTCCCCTAATTTACCTCTCTAGTCACCATCCATTCCACACCTCATATTATTTAGATGTGTCACTAGGTGAGTCCAATATTGACTGAGGTTAGTTTTCATGGTCCCATCTTCACTGACTCCCAAATGAATACTGAATAATAGTGTGACTTCTGCAATTTTTGTTTTGCTTTTATTGGATATATTATAGAATATGAGATGACAAATCAGTCATAAATTTTCTCAATGCATAGTTGTCACTTTTCCACTCAAATAGCAGCATGGGTCAGCATTGTAGCTTGACCCATTGCAACGTGCACCAGAGTATGTTTAAAATTATGAGGTTGCCTGTTAAATATAAAACCTTTCTTAGTTCCCTTTAATGACACAGGGAGCTTTTCCTTGCCAGTAGAATATGTAGTCTTTATCACTAATTGATCCCAAGGCCTCTAACCGAGTTTCTTGAAGTGTTGCAATCTTCTTCTTCCTTATCACCTCGAGGTGTATCAGCCATCAACCAACCCTCTCCAAGCAGTCCTGTCATGTGCTGTATTCTTCATTACTTTCCAGCTTCTTCCCATTTTTATTGCACTGGCCTCTATATCTCTTCTAGGGATTCCACGACAGGGATTGCTTGATGATACTGGATTGGTGTTTTCATAATATGTGGCTATCCAATGACACTTTCTTCCTAAGATTTGTTGTTCCTCATGTCTTATTCCTGATCTCTGACATAAGCTTTCGCTTGTAACTTTGTCTCCCATAGTATGCGAAGAACCTTTCTCAGGGATTTATTAATGTCCTAACTTAAAACAAGTTAGGTTGTAGTTTTTTCAACAATATAATCAACTGCTAGAACAAGAACAGAAAAGGTGATAGAAAATAGCCTTGACGAATCCCATATTTAATGTTAAATGATTCTGTGAGATGTCCCTTGTGCAAAACTCTGCGCTATATGTCCTCATATGTCTGCTGTATTATACCGGTGCGCTTTTGTGGGATCCTGTGTCTTAGTAGTTTTGAGTGTACCCCTATCCAAGTTGTCAGAGACTTTTTCAGTCAATAAAGTTAATGTAGAGACTAGAATTCCATTCTAATGACTGCTCTACTGGTCAGACATAATTTTTTTTGTCTTAAACCTGCTTTTTCATCTCTCAACTTGGTATGCAATGCATTTTTAGTCTTTCATGTATTTTGTGTAAAACTTTACCTGGCACTGACAGGAGCATTATTCTTTTGTAATTTTTTCCATTCCTGTAGATCACCTTTCTTTTGATAGTTTAACCAGGCAACCTTCTCTCCAATATTTTGCAATTCTTTCTGTATCCCAATAAAACATGTAGAGAATGTTTGTTGATGCTTCAATTGTTTATTTTAATAGTTAAGCTGATAATCTATCCGTCACTGTAGCCTTTTTTTAAATTTTAAGTTGAACTGTTCCCATAATCTATACTTTACTTGGTTTATCACAGTTCACTTTGGGGTCTTGTTCAGCAGGTAAAATGACAGGTGGGATAGTTGGTAGTAGTCTATTTAGGAGCTCCTTTAAGTATTCTGCCCATCTTTGTTTTTCCCTCAAGATTGGTTATCCTTCTTCCCAATGTGTCTTTTTTTAGCCTGCTGCTGTGTTGATATTTTCTGATAGTGTCAGACAAACCTTTCAAGTCTTCTCTTGCTGTAACTTCTTC
Organism: Ariolimax columbianus; assembly: GCA_036924085.1. Classification (NCBI taxonomy): domain Eukaryota; kingdom Metazoa; phylum Mollusca; class Gastropoda; order Stylommatophora; family Arionidae; genus Ariolimax; species Ariolimax columbianus. Next base: position 31,995,987 of record JAVGWX010000002.1, read on the forward strand.
AGCTTCTGTTGCCAGACTATCAATGTAGTTTCTCTTGCCACCATAATGCTTCTTGTTAACTTATATTTTGACCTATGTGTAACCTTTCTGTGATTTAGCTTTGGCGATTCTAGTTTTTCTGTTTGCTAAAGCCACTTTTTTATGTGTGTCTTGACAATCTTTGTGAGGATTTCTGCCATTATTTATTCTTTGTGCTCGCTTTATTTCTAACCCAAAACTTCCTCTCGTGCTGTTTTCCAGACCTTTTGTAACTGTTGCCATTCTTCATCAATGCTAGTCCCAATGCCTGGTTGTTCCAGTGCTTAAAATGTATTGCAGAGTGTGATACTATCTCCATTTTCTGTTTACCTCCTTTGAGATATCCCACACTGTAGAGAGGCCTGTTGAGTTGTTCTGGTCATTCCTAGTTTTAGCTTAACTTTGGTCATCACTAGATTATGCTCCTCTGTAGACTAGGGCATCATGTTAAGATTGTCTAAATGTCTTTCTATTTCAGAAGCAGGTTTGTAGTGCATGGTATGAAGATATCCATGGTGCCTTATGGATTAATTTTCTTCAATGGAGAACATGCATTCTTCAATGACCACTTGGTTTTCTGCATTAAAATCTCACCATTTTCATTCATTACTCCAAGTCTTTTCCTGCTAATAATCTCTTTGCATCCTCTATTATCCTCTTCTATTTTGACATTAAAGTCTTCAATTACTATCGATGTATCTCATCCAATATACTTTGCCGTTTGTTGCAGAAACGTGATTTAATTGACTATTTCATTAGCTGGAGAGTAACATTGTATTACATGGGTATACAGTGAATGGAAAAAAAAAACTTCAGCCTGCACACTACGCTGTTAACTGCATGGACAAGCGGCCTATTAAACTAGCTCTATAAATCACCTGGTAGACCCTAGAAATTGGGAAAATGCCAAATAAAGAAAATGTGTTTAAACACAAAGTTTAGTGGACCTGTTATTTCCTCTTCAACAAGGGAAGTGCCCTTGGATACATACAGGAAACTATCTTTACCTCTGCAGTTGAAGTATATGTATATAACTCATTGATTTGTAAGAAGCTTCTAATCTTAACTGTATACAGTATGACACTCCAATATTAAACAGGAATGTACTCACCTCTCTTCTTTGGTGCTTGATCTTGCAGAAAATTGTCCTCTTGTTTCAACTCAGCAACACTTTCTTCCTTTCCTATAGATGTGTCTAAAGGCAGCTCAAAGTCAACACTGACAAATGATGCTGGTTTAGAAAACTGTATGCCGTCTAGTTCTGTGAGGGTTATGGCTTTATCTTTCTGTGCATCACCTGCTTCATCGTTGCTATATGTTTCCTTCTGCATCTGAACCAGGCGCGGTAGAACCATTCGGCTGTCCAACTTTGACAGAGTTTGAGAGATGTGGTAGTTTTCATATTTGACCTTATGCTCCAGGTATCCTGCTAAGCTTTGGAAAACCTTATTGCACTTTCGGCAGACGTGAAGATCCTCACTGTCATTATCTGTATCTGGCACAAGTGTCTGACCTGAAATAAATCATTACATGTGAGACATCGAGCAAATGGCAGAATGATAAAAGCCATTGTCTCTCGCATCAAAAGTTCAAGACCCAGTTACAGCATGCTCCAGTTTACCCAATTGTAAAAATTGGTACCTGACACTGTTCTGATTCAGGGAATGCAATGCTTTGATGCTGAATACCTATGATGAAGTCTCAAACACTTAATCCCCAACAGCAGCATTGACTAAGTTTGCCATAAGCATTAGATACAAAACAATGGATAACAAAGATGTGGAACACTGTGCTACTGTACTGAATTGGTATGTTAAAAACTTAATTAGTTCCAAGAACCTTGAAAGCAGAAATTGTTATTCTTAGATCTTCTTCTTTGGTGCTCATCCTGAAAAGGACTTTGTGATATTGTAGTGTAATTTACAGCGAGGTTGCATCTTTCGGCACGACACATCCGGTTTCATCTGACTTTTTAAGTTTCAGGTTTGCCTTCCCTCTACGATCTCTATCCCTTGACCAGAGTATACTAGTGACTAGTGCAGTCTGTTTTAAGGGCGACCACATGGAAGCAGAATAGGGTCTTAGTCAGCTATGGTTTGCTGACCCTGATGCTAGCAGCCAGTTATGAGTCACTGTCAGCTCACGCTCTGCTGCATCTTGGCCCCCATATTAGATCATGTTCTTATTCCTAAAGATCGACTTCACTATACTCCAAGCACCCCCATAAGTGCTCAGTCCTCTCTCAGCAGTTGGCGAAGGGTGTGGATACTTATGATCCTTGTTCCTCGCTGGTTGTACACACTCCTTGCTCTTTCCTCTCATGCGCCTTAGTGCGCTCAACCCTCTTTTGATCACCTCAACTATGGTCACCTGTCTAATTGTTCTTTCTGCCTGTGCCCTTCAAGACATTCCTCTCTTGATTCGAGCTCTTTTGATGTTTGAGGTGTTGCACAGAAGGCGGCTCAAGTCTATGTTAACTCACATTTAAACTTCCATCTGTGTCAATTCATATCTGGATGTCACAGACAGAAGTCCTAACAAGTACCTCATTTTCAAAATCAGGGTATCCCTAGTGTAACCCAAAACCAATCATGCCCCATTCTGGATGCAATCTAACATTTCACACCATGATCCTGATAATGTGAGGTTACCTAGTTTGTATTCAACAACTGACAGGATCAACTGATGATATAGGATGATAATCAGCTGCTGTTCCACAATTGCAGCTGACATTGTCGTGAGTGCTGCCAGCCCTCGCTAGCATCTTTGAATAATTTGGTTGACATGGCACCTATATGACAGGCTTGATCAAATGTTACAATGAGGTATTTCTATCTTTGCATCTCTCAATGACCCCTCCATCTAGGGTTATGCCAGGGAGGTTAACCTTTGCTATAGACAACACCATATCACATTGGCATTGTTAGGATTGATCTTGAAGCTGGAAACCCAACACCACTGTGAGATTGTCTACAAGGTCTCCTGGATGTCTCTGACAATGTTATGCATATCTGAACCAGTCCTATATGCCTGGTTGTCATCTGTAAATGTTAATGTTCATCCTAGCCCTGTGGATTGAATGTTGGCTATTACTATTGTGTAGATGTTCAATATTACAGGTGAGAGTGGAGAATGTTGGGGTATCCTGGACATATTCACATCATCTCTGATGTTCAAGATCTCAAGTGGAGTGTAATCTTTTCTCCATCAGGGCAACTGCTATCCAGCTCATCAGCCATGAGTTGATTCAACACTCGCTCAAACAGCGTATCAAGGTTCCAAAGTCCACCCGGTTATATATATTCTCTAGGTTGAACACGCAGTGACTGTTTCTTGCCTTTACTAGAAACCCTTATGATATAATACTGTAATCCTGGTGTTTATTCGGGCACATCATGTTCCTTATGCCAGGTAGCCAAATGTCATCTAAACTCATCTCTGTCTTTTGTCTTTAAATACCATGCAGAACCAAGGTTTTGTCACAGGCCATCTCTCCATCTTCTTCTTCATCGTACGCTGTTTACAGCGATATTTACGTTGCACTGATTTAATTTGTTAGCCAGTGGCTCAGTGCTTCCAATTTCAACAGGCGTTTCTGTAGGGTTGCCCTCCTTAGCCTTTGGCTGTCCCCAGCCTAACTGCAAGGCAGCAGTTGTTTTTGGTCAGAGTTGTCTCTCTTGGGAAGTTGTCTTGCAGGACTATCGAGTCTTCCCTACTCGTGTCTATAGCGTTTGGCAATGATATGATGGACTATGTACTAGTTTGTACTATCCCGGAAGAGAGGCAGTCCAGTGTGACTTTTTCCCAGGATCGTCACGTCCTGCCAGAGACGTAGCATATGCATATGAGTGAGGTATCTTTTTGCTCGCTCTATTTTCTCGGCTCATCTGCAGTGATGGTACGCCTAGCATTCCCTGCCACCCGGGAGCTTGCCACCATAGTACAGGAGGTGCAGTGTCCGCTGGACTGCATCTCTTCTGCGTCCATTGGAATGACTGATAGCAGACAGATGCAAAGAGCGAGGAAGGAGTGCATTTTACCAGGTGCATTCCTGCGGCTCGATCGGGCCGGGACACAAGCCCCAGCCATGTCGTAGCCTCCCATCTCAGCGGTGCTGAGATTTTGGGCGGGATTCTGGCTTAGAGGCGTTCGGCCGTAATCCCTCAGATGGTAGCTTATCAGCCAAGCACGTGGACCAAATGTCAGCGACCTGTGATTCCTCTCGAAATAGTGCATTTGACCAGGTGACAAGCCTAGTCTTGCACGGAGATGTTGTCCGCCTAGGGAGCAGACATGGTCAAGGGTTGAGTCTCAGCAGTTCGCAGTGAGGTAGCTGATCTACTGCTTAGGGCACCCGACCGAGAACTAAGTCTTCTACAAATGATTTCATTCCTCATCGCCGTATGCAGCGAACTATTTAATAGGCTAGAGTCTCGTTCGTTATCGGAATTAACCAGACAAATCGCTCCACCAACTAAGAACGGCCATGCACCACCACCCACCGAATCAAGAAAGAGCTATCAATCTGTCAATCCTTACAGTGTCTGGACCGGGTGAGTTTTCCCGTGTTGAGTCAAATTAAGCCGCAGGCTCCACTCCTGGTGGTGCCCTTCCGTCAATTCCTTTAAGTTTCAGCTTTGCAACCATACTTCCCCCGGAACCCAAACACTTTGGTTTCCCGGAAGCTGCCCGCAGAGTCATCGAAGCAACTCCTGCGGATCGCTAGTCGGCATCGTTTATGGTCAGAACTACGACGGTATCTGATCGTCTTCGCGCCTCTGACTTTCGTTCTTGATTAATGAAAACATTCTTGACAAATGCTTTCGCAGTAGCTCGTCTTGCGGCGATCCAAGAATTTCACCTCTAACGCCGCAATACGAATGCCCCCGTTTGTCCCTGTTAATCATTACCTCCAGTTCCGAAAACCAACAAAATAGAACCGAGGTCCTATTCCATTATTCCATGCACCATTATTCAGGCAGCCGAGGCCTGCTTTGAACACTCTAATTTTTTCAAAGTAAACGCGCCGGCCACCCAGGACGCTCAGCGAAGAGCACCCGTGGGAGAGAGCCGGCGGACGGTAGGGCAGGAGACAACGGGCAGTGAACCGGCGCGAGCCGGACCGCCCGCCTGCGCCTGATATCCAACTACGAGCTTTTTAACTGCAACAACTTTAATATACGCTATTGGAGCTGGAATTACCGCGGCTGCTGGCACCAGACTTGCCCTCCAATAGATCCTCGTTAAAGGGTTTAAAGTGTACTCATTCCAATTACGGGGCCTCGAAAGAGTCCCGTATTGTTATTTTTCGTCACTACCTCCCCGTGCCGGGAGTGGGTAAGTTGCGCGCCTGCTGCCTTCCTTGGATGTGGTAGCCGTTTCTCATGCTCCCTCTCTGGAATCGAACCCTGATTCCCCGTTACCCGTTACAAACATGGTAGGCATGTCACGTACCATCGACATTTGATAGGGCAGACATTTGAAAGATGCGTCGCCGGCACATGAGGCCATGCGATCAGCACAAAGTTATCCAGAGTCACCAGTGGGGACGCCGCAACCCCGCGAGGGGAAACGACGATTGGTTTTGAACTAATAAAAGCGCTCTTTCCGCGAGGGTCGGAGCTTGGTAAGCATGTATTAGCTCTAGAATTGCCACAGTTATCCAAGTAGGATCGTGTCATCTAAGGAACCTCGACTGATTTAATGAGCCATTCGCGGTTTCACCGTGAGACAGTGTGAACTTAGACATGCATGGCTTAATCTTTGAGACAAGCATATGACTACTGGCAGGATCAACCAGATATCTGTCGGAGACGTACGTACAGCACACACCGGTCGGCGGAGGAAGGGTGTGTAAAAAGCCTCGCTGGGACGGCCGCAGGGACCGACTGACGGGACGGACGGACGGTTGTTCCACCCGTCCCTCACTCCGTCGACCTAGGACCGCCTGACAGGGGCCTCCCACACGCACCAGACGACCGACCGACCGGGCTCGCTCGAGGAGGGATGGCAGCGCTCTGTGCAGAACGGATCCCAACGACCTCGGCGATGAATTTCACTGGGACTAGAGACAATTTGGCCTGCCGGCCTGCCCTTCTCCGTAGGAGAACGCAGGGCCTCGAGGCAACGATTCCTGCTTTCCATTTGCCGGTCACAAGCTCTTTGCGAGAGTCGGACCACCAGCGAGACGTACTGTCGAGCTCTGCTATAAGCCTTAGATAAATCACCACGGACGGACCCCGTTTCCTGATACGGACCAGACCAGCGCACCTCGGTGGAGGAGCCGCTACAACAAACCGCACCCAATTCGCTCTACGGGGAAAGGCAGGCGAGCGTTTTCCGCAAGCCCGCGCTATCGCTCCGCCTGGCGGGACTGAGATCGCTTTACGAACACTGGTTGAAATTGAGTCGCTGCGGCGAGACAACTACCCCAGATCATCTCTCCATCTAATTGGTAGGCCAAGGGGTCAACAATTATTGGTGTAAGGCCACCATGACGTCACTTTATGTGCTCAACTATTGTCATGCAAGCTCACCACATGGCCTACCAATACACATCATATTAAAATATCCCAGCGTTACTCATGTCTCCTTCATTGGTATGTAACCCCAAAGCGCATTGTGTAGGATGTGTTCATCTTAGAAACATAGCTGTTGACATTCTTATGCATAATTTAAACTAGGACATTAATCAATATACTACATTAAATATTTTAAATGTCATATGCGTATACTTTAACCTATTAATATTCACTGAAAAACATTTTCTATGCCAAAATAAAAACAAAATGTCAGATGCTTAATGAACATGTAATCACTTGTTTTAGGTATGTCCTATTTATTCATTTGATGATGTATTTAGATAAATTCAGCTTTCAGAAAATGTGATTGCCTGCTCTTCTCCGTGTTATTAAGTCTAAGAACTTTACTCTTACTGTCTATCACCATGTTATCAACATTTTCCTGCAGCTCTTATTCACTAATTGAACTGTATCTTTACCATATCATGCTGTTTACTTTACTCCCAGCTGACTGATATTTTCCTGCGGTATGGAATTCCTTATCATGTTTTCATTGAAGCAGATCTATCTAATGATTCTTGATAACTGAAATTCCTGCATGGTGCTAAATCCCTGTTCTAATCTTCCAAGTTTTGTTAGAGCATCAGAAAGGTTAAAGTTCATGCTGCTCACAACTAAGGTACCAGGTTAGATCCCCTGTTTCAACACGCTTCAGTCTATCCAGCTGGAAATAAATACCTGACTTACTATTAGGAAAGACAAGGCAGAAAGAATGAGAACTGGTCACACCATCTCACAAAAAGCTGAGACCTAGCACAATAACGTCACAAACACTTCATGCCTGAAGATCTTTTATTTTATATTACAATAATTAAAAGAATCTATTAATGGTTTTATCCCAGTAGCACACAAGAAAGAAAAGAATAATGACACATTTGGACTCATCCTGTAAAATTAATTGCTACAGAATCCACCATTGCAAGAGTGCACACTTGCGAATCTACAGCGGTTGTCCTATGCTTCGTATGGAGCAAAAAACAAAGACAAGAACAAAAATAATGGTTCTGCTGATGAATTGGTTAAGTTTTAATCACTGGTCACATCTGAGATTTAAAATTTAGTTTCTGCCGTAGACGGATGTGTCGGAACAAAAGGTGCAAATATTGCAGTCAAGCTGTAAACTAGCGACACAACACATTACGTTCTCCTGACTACATCTTGCTACTTGCAAAACCCTGTTCAGAAATTGGTAGTGGGAGATTAAGAAGTAACGCATAAGAAGAAAATGTAGTTTTATAAGTTCATGATTAGGTTTATTACCTGCAGCATTGTATATTTCTGCTATATCTATACAATAAAAGTAACTAAAAGTTAACCTACATATTCAGGCAGAACACTAACATTTGTAAATGGCTCAGGTGGTGCGGGTCGCTATAGCTGAGAGGCAAGGCACTTGCCTCTCAAGTAATAAAAGCGTGAAATGTTGGGTATTCTAACCTCAGAAGTTTAAAGCGTCCCTGGTCTCAAGAGAAGTGAGATCAGCTCATAGTCCTATCGGACATGAATGTCAAACTTGGAGGTTCTATGTACATGCTTTAAATGTAAAAGAACCCTTGACAGTTGAAAATCAAAATGAGCAGACTGTTAGCTACTGTCAGTGCAAAAATTAATATTAAAATTAATTAACAAAAATAATGAAATTTCTACCCAATAGTGGTCTGCATGAAGACTAAAATGAGGCAGTCTCTCCATCATATAAAGACATAACAGGCCAATCATCTGTTTCTAAGTACAATCGATTGCAAGTATATACCTAAAGACCAGGGAGTCAGAAAATGGCCAAAAGACATACAAGAGACCTTACAATCAATCTCGTAGTGGTGTGAGGTGTCCAGTTCATAGATTTATCCCATGTTATGTGTAACGTTCTCTTGAACAACTCCATAATGAAGGTTGACCTTCTAAGCATAACCTTTGATGGATTTGTCATTTAAATATGTGACAGGTTGAAATATTTCCATATAACTTCTCTTCGCAGCTCCAACACTTAAACAGCAACTTTTTCTCATCATATACTGTCTGTATCAACTATCCTATTAGGGACTGGGTATTCTCACATTGTGAAAGGTTAAAATGCATTCAGAATGACAAAATATGACGGGTATTACTCACTATTAGCTTGCATTAGGGATATTCACATTATAAAGTTGAAATACCTGCTCGGATTTCCATTGCTTAAATCTAGAAATTCACTGGCCTAGACAAAATGCTACCGTAAAATCGTGTGCATAATACACAGACTAGACTTAGCCTAAAATTTTTGGGTAAAATGAAAACTCATGTATCATGAGATGGGAAATATGACAGTGCAATGGGAAAAGTAACCCTGAGGTGAAATGATTGATAAGCTATAACAGTTGGAACAATAAAACTTTTGAATGGATCTGCTGTGCTGCACAGCAAGAAATCCAGATGTGGACTTCAGTGCAAGGCTAGAGTCAACTAGAGTGAGAGGCATCGTCATTGCTGAGCAGAGCATACATGATAATCTCAGTATGAGAATAGTGACTGGGGCAGTTACTGCAGCGCTGAGGTGGTTAACTGTGAACTCATTAACCATGTCAGTCATTGAGTCTTGACTCTCAGAGGCTTGTGTGGATCTAATGTTCTGGTCTTGCTGGGATTAACAGCAATTAAGGTGCAGCAGTGCTAACATTTTGGCTGTTAAAGTCAAAATGTGTAAAGCGAAGACATTAAATATTGATGAGATGAGATTTATTAGTATTAGACATAGTTAAATCAATTTATGATCTCCTCCTGAATGATGACATAGCAATCGATGAATTGACGACCCAGACATATTAATAATTATATAATAAAATATAGACTAGACTATTACTACACGAATTTTACATTAAACGTAAGTCAAGATGGGAGAGACGCCTGGGGTGGGGACAGACCAGGTGTGGATCAGCTAGTAAGAGGAACCATCAATAAGTAAATATTCATCTTCTTCGCTATGTGCAATGATGACAGAGAGCACCTGTATATCAGCCTTGAGTGCAGTGATGTCGGTTCTGAATAACATGGCACAACGATCTTCTGCACTGTGCTACATTCCTCTACCTTCTATGCAAGTTCCATGACACACAAACAAATCTGTCAAAAATGGTAAACAGTACACGAAATATGAATAATCACAGGAATATAACAATATAAGGACTGTTTTTACCATTCTGCTGTATCAGGTAGACTATCTTATCAACAGTTGCACTGTTATCGTCTACGAAATCCGTCATTTTGCGACAACTTATTCACGGCGCTTTCATTGAAGATGGCGCAACGAACAGTTTGAGGTAAAACCCATCTCTCATATTTGCACAGATTCGGAATGTGCAGTGTTGCACATTTAAACAATGAAAATTATTGTCATCAAATAAAATATATAACCATTCTTAAATTCCAAATTTAGTTAAAAATTAAGTATGGAATAAATTATTTTGTTAAATTGTTGCAATTATGTTTATTATCTGCTAATATTTAAACAATATATCCATATCAAAGTTCTAAAATTAACAATATACGCTCAAAATCCGAACATGAGCTTATTTAAGTTCGGCGCATTAAAAATAAAACATGGCTATCGGCTTAGCGGCTTTGTCGCTAGCTTGCGCAACTACTGTGCCAGTTTACGATGATTTGTCATTGTTTGAGACTTGCAAGAAATTTGGTGACCTTTGTGGTTGTAAAAAGACACAATTTATCAGATAATTATGAGAATATTATTTTTGTTCAAGTCATGCATAATTAAGTAACTATAGTTCGCTTTAAAAAAAAGCGACGTCGCCTTCTCCGTGCCCGTTTCCACTTCGATCTTCTTCTTCTCCTTTTCCTTCTTCTGCGTTCATTCTCAACCTCCCGCTACCAAGCCCTGATCAGGACTTTGCAAGTAGTAGAATGTAGTCCGTAGAACGGATTTGCGTTGTGTACTTCGATCTAAAACTTGCAAAGTTCATCCAGCAACGATTATATTGGGGTCCACAGACGCTCATCAATCCTTCGATTACTGCGAGTACGACCCTCGCTGCTAACAAGCAACTGTTGTCAAGAAGATCAAGGCCAAGTTCGTTCTAAATTGCAGAAAAACTTTAGTGATTTATATTAAATAATTCCCTTGACAGAATGTAATGAGATTTTGTGTGGGTATTATTATTAGTAATGGTCACGAATAGTCTAAATATGTTCTCCTGTATGCTGTAAGTTAGTACTTATTTGAGGTTAGTAAAATTACACTGGTCTGGATTTGGTATACCTATACACATTTTACAGTAAGACATTCCAGTATTCCGTTCAATGTATACTATTGTCTTCAAAGGCTGAGTTATTTGAAGTGAGGAATTGGGAATTTCGTGAAAAACAATTCAAGCAAGTTGTTCGCATTTCGTTTGCACCCATGTATGGGACGTATCTACACGTCATTTGTTTTCCGTTGTGAGAGATTGAACGAGCTACTTTCTTATCAATTTAGTAATATTTAAAGTGCAAATTCATGCCGATGAAGGAGGTGACTGTACTATTGCACAGTTACTTCTGCAGAGACCTCTACACCTCACGGTAGAAGAGGAGCGACTAAGTAAGTAAGTACTTCTACAGAGAAGCCAGAAGTTGGCGTTTAAATCATAACATACAAGATCGTTGGTTGAGGACACAACATGCGCTCGGCATAGATAGAATATATTTTTCCCGTTGGATAAAACATGACTTAGAATCTGTAAATAATACAGTCAAACAAAGAAGGAAAAGAAAACGGATGATTTCGACAAAATGTTATTGGACGTGAGATTGAAAGCTGGAAAAGGGGAATTGTACCACAGGCATGGAAAGATGCAATACTGGTACCAGTACCAAAAACAGGAAAGGACAAAACAGATCCAAATGGATACAGGCCCATAAGCCTACTGAGCTGTGTCGGCAAGCTGATGGAACGGATGATAAACACCAGACTGATGTGGCATCTGGAAGAAAAACGAATACTAATTCCACAGCAAGCCGGCTTTAGACAGCACAGATCCACTGAGGACCAGGTCATCCTCATAGCCCAGGAGATAGAAGATGCCTACCAGGCACAGAAACACACAGTAGCTGTTTGGGTGGATCTGGAAAAGGCATTTGACAAAGTCTGGAAGGATGGACTTAGAGTCAAGCTAAGAAGAAGTGATGTATGTGGGAAGATGTACAAGTGGATCAACCACTACCTCAAACAAAGAACGGCCAGAGTCCAAGTACAAGGGCAGATGAGCAAAAAGGTGACACTCGAGCAGGGAGTACCCCAAGGGGGAGTATTGTCACCCACACTCTTCCTGGTATATATAAACGATATTGCAGAGAATATACCAAGAAGAGTCCATAGCTCAATGTTTGCAGACGATCTGGCTATGTGGACCTCTGAAAAGAATCTCACCATAGCAAGAAATCGGATGCAGACGGCCCTAACATCGCTGGAAGAGTGGGCGAACTCATGGCTGGTCAAAATAAACGAGGAGAAAACCACGTGCACAATATTCTCGCTCTCATTAAAACCCCAAAGTACCAAATTAAGTCTAAATAGCAAAATCCTGCAGCCAAACGACAACCCAACCTATCTGGGAGTCACATTTGATCGGCGCATGACATGGAAAAGTCAGATTGAGAGAAACCGAATGAAAGCCAGAGAAAGAATGGCGATCATGAGGAAACTTGCTGGCACAAGCTGGGGAGCAGACGAAGGCATACTAAAGAAACTGTACACTAGAAGAGTGAGACCAGTTCTCGAGTATGGCATTGCGGCATGGACAACAGCAGCGAAGGCGAACTTCGATAAAGTTAACAAACTTCAAAACCAAGCCATGAGAATTATAACAGGTGGCATGAAGTCAACGCCAATTGTAGAACTTGAAAAGATTACAAAACTGCAATCCATGACCGATAGAAGAGACTGCAGAGCCCAGCTGCAGTCAGAGAAACTCCGAAGACTGACGGACCATCCAATGTACCAGAGACTAAACAATTTGGGAAATGGGAAACTAAAGCGGAGAAACTTTGCAGAAATAGCCAAAGCAAAGATGCACGAAGATCCCATAAACGCACTAACAACACCAAAACCCATCACTACTGTACGAAAACCTACTTGGAGGCAGGATATATTTCCAGAGGTGGTAGAAAATATACCAGGTATTGCAAACAAAAACTGCCAGACTGAAAAAGAAAGGAGATACACTACCCTAAGCTTCATAACGAAAAGCTACCCAAGCATGGACTGGACCCATGCATACACCGACGGTTCTGTAACAAACACTACACAGAACGGAGGGGCAGGAGCATTCCTGAACCTACCAAATGGCAGAAACATAACACTGTCATTCGCTACTGGTAAGTACACAAGCAATTTCAGAGCGGAGGCAGAGGCACTGAGGGCGGCAGTGGAAGAAATGGTAACACACAGTGAAAATGAGAGCCATATAGTCCTGCTGACAGATGCTCTCGCCGTAGTCACAGCGCTAAAAAGCCAGAAAAACACTGAGCTTAATGACTTAAGAGCAGCACTCTGCAAACTGTGCCAGCAGTCCGCACCAAAAAGGATAGTGGTACAGTGGGTTCCGTCACACTGCAACATCCAAGGCAACGAGGAGGCAGACAGACTGGCAAAAGAAGGTGCAAGGCTACCACAAACAGATACCAGTATGACGTACGAAGAGTCAAAACGGCTTATCAAAGCCAGATACATGACCAAATGGGAAACCGAACATACTGGTTACACCAAAAACGATGCCTATTACCAGTTGAACCGAAGAGAGCAGGTCGTTGTCTTCAGACTCCGCACTGGCCACAACAGACTGAGGTACCACCTATTCAACAAATTGAAGATAGGGTGTACCGACGAATGCCCGTGCGGTACTGGTAAAATGACCACTGAACATCTGCTGCAGAACTGCCCGACATACGAGGATCAGAGAGAGCAGATGTGGCCATTGCCAGTGGAACTGCAAGACAAGCTCTATGGTAGTGGCGAGAGTCTCAGGATGACCGCCGCTTTTTTCGAAAAAATAATGGTTACTGTCTGACTGTGTACGCAGAAGAAGAAGAAGAAGAAGGACGTGAGATTGTAAAAATGTTTAAGGATAATGAACTTGTTACACTTCGCAAACTAAAAGTTCTGATGCAAAGAAATTTGAAATTGAAATTTTTTAAACCGCTTTATGGAGAGTTGTTAAGTGAAGTAGTGTCACTTGTTTGGAAATATATTAGTGGTGGGAACATATTTTGTGAAAAAATCGCGCTTCATTACTGTGCGATGCAAATACCTTAGGCAGATTCGTGAGCTCGGGATGAAGGCTACGACATAGTATATTTGGGCGAATCGTGGGTAAGTGCTGACCATACATATGAGAAAGAATGGCAATCACTGGACGGGAACATGTTTACAAGAGAATGGAAATTCCAAGTAGCCAGTGTCAACGTTTTGTAATAGCTCATGCAGGTAGCAAAGAAAATGGTCTTATAAGTAGCGCAGGACTTCTTTTCCAAGCACAGTCCACAGATGGTAGAAACTACCACACTGAAATGAATGAGATATTTTCATAAATTGGTCGGGGAACGCACTTCTCTTTCTGGATAGACCGCCATATCTTGTACTTGACAATGCATCCTGTCATAATGGTGCAGAAAGACAAAATTCCAACTGTATCAAGCACGAAACAAGTAATCATGAATTGGTTAGCAAAAGACAATATTTCTTTTTGTTATAACAATTCAAATTCAGAGTTACTGAAGCTTGTAAGGCGGACTAGGAAGACAAATATTTTTGTCATCGGAAAAATAATTGCAGAGCATGGCCACATTTCTCTTCGACTTCACACCTCAACCTAATAGAACTTGTGTGGGCTGCAGTCAGGGGTCAAGTTGCTGCACAGAATAAGACTTTCAAACTGCGATGTTAAAGAATTGACACTTGATGCCCTCTCCAAAATAGATGTGTAGTATTAGAATAAATGTAAAGAGCATGTACTCATTTTTTTTTAAACAGCAATAACTGGTATTTTATTTTTCTGCTTTGCACAACGTATCTTTCGTGATCAACTTGAGTCATGTGAAGATCTCAAAATCACAGTCTCGTTCAGGACCCATGCCGCAAAAAGAAGCGTAATACAATCTGATAGCAAAAAAACATTTAACTTAACATATACTTAAAGTTCCATACGTCGCATTGAATGTTACCAAATGTAGTATAGATACACCTTTGAAAAACACCATCACTATTTAATGCATTACTGTAAAATGTAAGGTTTGATTAACATTGGTTTGTGCATATTTTTTTTTTTTTTTTTTTTTTTTTTGCGTTCGCCTTATTTATCTATTCCCCAAGGCGTGTGTGCGTTACACTGTGGTTTTTATTTTTGCGCCTGTCGGCCCAGTGCATCCGACTTCAGCATGCATTTTTATGTAAGGGTCTGCTTCCTCCTGCATTTTCTAAGGGTTTGCTTCCCCGGGGTAACGGCCGGTGCTGTGATGGGGATCGAACCCAGCACCTTCTGGTTGTGAGCCGTGCCACTTAACCACTAGGCCACGCCGTCCCCGGTTTGTGCATATGATAAATTAGATAACAAAAAAACGGCTTTATGCAAAAACTACGTTTCCTGTTAATTCGTTAAACATTAAATCGTAAGGTCGTAAGAAATACAATACTGCTTGCAAAAAGTGACTGCTATAAGTATAGTCGTTTTTGAGAAAATTAAGAAAATTAAATGTGTTCAACAATTTTGGAACAAACTATAACTGTTCCGCCGAACGCCCCTTTTCTAGCTGTAGAGAACAACAATGTGTAATGACAGAATTGATTCACTTCCCCTATTGTGAATGGAACCGGCCATGCTTCGACTTGTCAAAATCATTTAGTACAGGATTTTGAAGTCAGAAAAACTAGACAAAATGTTTTTTCATTTCAATTCACGTATATTTTTGTGTCAAAGTGAAATATACGACTTTTTGGTTACAATTTAGTATTGTTTATTACTCTGGTCCTGTGTGTAAGTACTGATCAGATGGCTACCCTCTGGCTCTACTTATTCATTTTTCCTTTCTCTGCATTCCCTGCCTAAGGATATGAGGACTATGTGATAATATGTCATTGTATTACCAGTTCGGACCCATTCTTTGCTCTTGACTATTGCCTCGACTGTAGTCATCTGTCCAATTTTCCTCTCTGTATGTGCCATCCATGCTGTTTGTTTGCGTTCGTCTTATTTCTCTATTACTCAAGGCGGTGTGCGTTGCACTATGTTTTTATTTTGCGTCTGTCGGCCCAGCGCATCCTACTTTGGTATTCATTTTATGTAAGGGTCTGTTTCCTCCTGCATTTTCTAAGGGTTTTCTTCCCCGGGATAACGGCCGGTGCTAGGATTGGGGAGCGAAGACAGCACCTTCGCTTTGTGAGCCGTGTCACTTAACCACTAGCCCACGTCGTTCCTTGTGCCACACGTCACATCCTTCTCTTGGTTCTATTTCCCTCGATGTCCGAAGTGTTATTGAATAACGAGAGCCACTTGTCTGTGGTAAATCGTAAACAGGCTTTAGTATGTGCCAATTTATATTTCGAAGTCCCAGACAGAAGTCCTATATTGTATATTTATTTTTTATAATCGGGATATCTCTAGTACAACACAGAACTAGTCGCATTCTTAACTTAACGTTTTAATACTGGTTTAGAAGACTCATCAGTATGTAGACAACCAGTCACATCTGCACTACCCTGCTATAAAAACTATGCACATCCAATCTATTTTTAAATGCATTAACTGTCTCTGTCCCCACCACCTCCTGTGGTAATGCATTCCAAACATTCACCACTCTCTGGCTACAACAATATTTCCTAATATCCAATCTGGACCTTTCTTTAGTTAATTTGTATCTGTGCCATCTTGTTTTCGTTAGTGGTTGTATTTTGAAGAAAAAAAACTTGTTATAGTCTAATTTTACCGTTCCTGTGATTATCTTATGAACCTGTAATGTCATCTCGAATTCTTCTCTTTTCTAGACACTGTAGGCCGGTTTTTCTGAGTCTTTCCTCTTAACTGTAATTCTGGAATCCCACTATCAGTTTTGTCGCTCTTCTTTGTATCCTTTCCAGCATGTTTATATCTCCCCTACGATAAGGACTCCACACGTGTACACAGTACCCCAATCTAGGTTTTACTAATGCTTTGTGCAGTTTGACAATCATCTCCTTACTCCTATGTTTAATATTTCTTTTTATCATACCTAACATTACATTTGCCTTTTTCACTGCTACCTGGACTTGCTCATTCATCTTTCCTGTATGATCTATTATAACCCCCAAGTCCCTTTCTTTTACTGTCATTCTAATATTGTTCTCGCCCATTCTGTAATTATGTTCCATATTGGATCTACCCATGTGGATGATTGTACATTTATCTACATTAAAGTCCATTTGCCATTTCACAGACCAGTCTCGAATTGTATCTAATTCCCTCATTCTTGGTGCAATCCAACCTTCCACACTGTGATCATGACAGTGTGATGATACCTAGTGCATAATTTACAACAGAGATAACTAACAGACGATAGAGAGGATGAAAAGCAGTCTATGCTCAAAGTTTGCAGATGTCATTGCGTTAATTGCTCCCAGTCATCGCTTGTATCTTTATATGATTTGGTCGACGTGGTACTTTTGGGTGGTTGGTTGGTTATTGGTCCAGCGGCTTATAGGCTCCTGCCCTTTGGTTCAATGTCATATAGTACGTGGTACTTATATGACAGGGTGCGATCAAATGTTACTCCCAAGTATTTCAACCTGTCAATGACATCTCCATCAAAGAAAAAGCCAGGCAGGTCCGCTTGCACTATAGAGTTGTTCAATGAGCATGTTCAATGCATGCCTCGTTAAACTTGATCTGGAACCTATAACCACTGTGAGAACGCTTGTAAAGCTATCTGAGGAAGTCCCATAATTCAGTATGTCATTTGCAAATGTTAATGTTCGGCCTGGCCCAGTCAATCTAATTGTTTTAATGTGGAACAGCACTCGTGATAGCGGGACACCTTGGGGCAATCCTGGACATATTCTCATCGGTCCAAGCGTAGTGCAACTGTTCTTTCCATCAGTGTGGATGATATTTAGCCCGCAGCCACGGATTGATTCTTCATACCTTCAAATAGCGCACCAAGGTCCCAAAATCAACCTGACTGTATGCACCCTACAGGTCAAGAGCCACGTCAACTGTTTCTCGCTCGACTTGGAAGCCCTCGTACACATCGTATGCAAATGTACCAACGTTACTTCGGTTTTATTTCATTGTTCTGTAACTGCCCAGCATGCCGGGTAGAATTTGTTCACCCTCTATATGGGACTTTTTTCTCAAGCAACTTGCCATAGACATAATGAGGGGGTTATATTCGATAGCTACTGAGGAGCGTGGGGTCCTCGCCAGATATAGAGAGTAGTCGTTGATAAATATGGAGCTATGATGCTGATGTGGGTTTTTTTAAATAGTGGTATTGAACTCCACCAGGGATCAAGATGCTGAGCAGGGCATGAGCTGTAGTGTCAGGACCAACGACCCAGAGCTGCCAAGACTCTTCTACACCTCCACGTGGTGATCCTGGATAACAAGCTGCAACAGAGCAAACTGACTAAGGAGATAGGAGCGGAGTGGGAAGGCTAATCTGGTACACAAAAGTGCCTGCTGAAGTCGAATGTGTAGGACTGAAAGGTGCAAGTGTCGCAGTCAAGCTGTAAACTACAACACAACGCATTCCGTTCTTCAGACAACAACATGTTACTTGCAAAGCTATAAGGGCTTTGTAAAATGATTTTTTTTCTTTTTCATTCATTCCCAATCTCCCGCTACCAAGTCCTAGACGTTCTCAATCTCCCGCTACCAAGCCCTGAACGTTCTCAATCTCCCGCTACCAAGCCTTGAGGGGTCATTGCAAGTAGCATGATGTTGTCCGGAGAACGGAATGCGTTGGTGTCGTAGTTTACAGCTTAACTGTAATATTTGCACCTTTCGGCCCTTCTTCTTCTTCTTCTTCTTCTTCTTCTTCTTCTTCTTCGGACGCTGTCAGACGTCAACGTGAATGTGTTCGAAGAAAGCAGCTGTCATCCTAAGGCTGTCAACACTGCCACTGAGCTTGTCTAGTGTTGCCACTGGTGATGACCACATGTGCTTTCTCTGGTCCTCGTATGTCGGGCAATTTTGCAGCAGATGTTCAGCGGTCATTTTCCCTGTACTACAGGTGGATTTGTCAGTGCCACCTATCTTCAGTTTATTGAATAGATGGTACCTCAGTCTGTTGTGGCCTGTGCGGAGTCTGAAGACCACGACCTGCTCTCTTTTGTTTAGCTGGTAGTAGGCATCATTTTTTTGTGTAGCCAGTATGTTCTGTTTCCCATTTGGCCATGTATCTGGCCCTAATAAACCTTTTGGACTCTTCGTAGGTCACACTAGAATCTGGTTATGGTAGTCTTGCACCTTCTTTTGCCAGTCTGTCTGCCTCCTCGTTGCCTTGGATGTTACAGTGGGATAGAACCCACTGCACCACTACTCTTTTTGGTGCGGACTGCTGGCATAGTTGACAGAGTACTGCTCTTAAATCAAAGAGTCGTGGTACAGTGGGTTCCATCCTACTGTACCATCAAAGGCAACGAGGAGGCAGACAGACTGGCAAAAGAAGGTGCAAGGTTATCACAACCAGATTCTAGTGTGTACTATAAATAGTCCAAAAGGTTTATTAGGGTCAGATACATGGACAAATGGGAAACAGAGCATACTGGCTACTCAAACAATGATGCTTATTACCAGCTGAACAGAAGAGAGCAGGTGGTGGTCTTCAGCCTCCGCACAGGCCACAGCAGACTGATGTGCCATCTATTCAATAACCTGAATATGGGTGCTACTGACGAACGCATCTGTGGTACAGGGAAAATGACCCCTGAACATCTACTGCAAAATTGCCCGACATACGAGGATCTGAGAAAGCACACGTGGCTATCACAAGTGCCAACACTAGACAAGCTCTATGGTATCGTCGACAGAATCAGGATGGTCGCTGCTATCCTTGAACCAATTCAAGTTGATATCTGACAGCTTACGAAGAAGAAGAAGATGTAGAGGGAGTTTGAGGACGAAAAAGAAGAATTCCATCACGGGGTTCAACTAGGGCAGCGATGCGGAATACAAAACTCGTATGTCTCACAGCCTCTCCAGCTTAATTCTGTCTCACCTGCACGTTGTTGGATCCTGTTATATCCAGTAATCTTGCCAAATGCTGGCCTCTAACCCCAGTTGGAGGTAACATTGGACAGCAAAACGAGGTTAAGACGAAGCCAAAACTCCCAGCTAGAGAGGAGGGGGAGGTGGAGCACACTACATCAAAGAACAGAGGCTGAGGACAGGAAAGTACCAGGCCAGGAAACACACAAGCGACCGTGCAACCTGCGCAGCTTTTTTTATGTCTACACAACAAAAGTCTACATATTATTCAGAGAACTGAACGCCACGTGCACATATAATTAAAAAAACATTGCGAACGAAGAAGAACTCTTTCACCCCATTTTCAAATCGACCTAATCCCGAGTGACCAGCCGGGGTCTTTGTGCCTGACAAGGACAGGAATAGCACCACTGCCCCAAAGAGAGCATGTTGTAAGAGGCAACTATCTGTGTCACATGGCATAACACCGGCCATAGGTGGTTTGTTTAGAGCAGCGTAGATGGTGCCTAACAGGATGCGGATCTACTTTGCTTTAGACACTTTAGTGTTTGAATCAATTAAGATGGATTCGCACATCGGTTAACCACCCTCCACGGCACTTATAACCAACGCAGTGGAGTAATAAGCTACTCGAGTCTAGCCCGCTAAGCAGGATATCCTCCTCCCGGCTAAATCAAGATTATACCAGAGCTGTGACCTGCACAGGGGCATACACCTCTGTAGAAGTACAGGTCGACTAACTAATAACCTTATATAATTGTCGAAAGTATGCGAAACAACCACATAACGAACACATTAGGTTATTATCGCCCCTACAAAGGGAAACAAAACGGGATAACAATTTGTACAAAGCGTCAGAACGGCAGCGCCGGAAATCAATCAAAATTTTCCAAAATTGTAAGTACACTCGGTTACAAACCATAAAACGATATAATTTTGTGGTTGCTTGCAGGCAGAACAACCTAAACCATTCTTGAGTTCCGATCCTGTAACTTAAAAAGATTGTCACGTAACTTTACTGAATTTAGTAGAGTCGGCGTGCAGTAAATAATAAAAGCGGCCCGAAGTTGGCCTGATCAGGTAACGTGGATCGGGGATAGAGTCAGTAAGTTGAGTAGTATTGTTATAGTAAGTATACACTATACGTCTAACTATAAGAGGCTATAAGGTAAGAATGGTCTCATGGAGTTTGCGAAGTAATTGGTTGTATATGCGAATAGCGAATTTGGACCAGACGGTGTACTTTTACTGTATAATATTCTAAACACATCATTTTAATTTTGTCTTAGAATTATATACTAATACTAACTTAGAATATCTAGCTACGCTAGTAAAAGACTAGAATTATGGAAATTAAAATAAGCATTTTTACTGATTTAGTAGAAATTCATAATTGTCAAAGTATTCAGGTATCATAAATCACTAGAAGAGGCTGATGAATCGTGAAGATCAGCGATTTCAGAAGTGGAACAGAAAAGTCTGAAAAGTGTGTAGTGTGTACTGTGTAGTCAAGTGAAATGTATAGTCAATAATATGACTTAGTGATAGTCTACATCAACTACATGTCTTTTGTCTACCTACATACATATGTGAAAGATGTGTCATGTTGTATCAGGAGACACACAAACTACTATACTCTAAAGTATAGCGACTGACAACCTTGAAAGAGTTTGGGACATTACATTACCGATTACGGTTACCACAGGCCATGGCATGACCATATTATCTACAGTACACATCACCATACAGTGCGGCTGAGTGCCTACAGCAACTTTGCAATCAATATGATGTTGGAGATGCCTTGAAGCCAACCATCCATTCGCGAGGAGCTGTCACCTGAACTGAACAAATCGGCACACTTGCTTTCTTCTGTTTCAGCCACTGATAACGGCAATGAAATAGTCACAAGCAAGTGAAGAAATAGACATAGAAAGTTAAGAAAGGTTTGATCATACCTTTTTTTTGTTCAAGCTGCAGAGTAAAACAATGCATTTTTTTGGAAGCCAGCACTCTGGCACTGGCAGTAGTGTTACTCTGACTCAGTGATTGGTAGAGAGAGATAAACAAGTGTCTTTTATAATAATAAATTTATATTATAATGTAAATATGAATTGGTGCTTACCACGCACTAGACTTTCGTGACTCAAGACAGCATCTGGTGGAAACGAAGTTGGGACCAGCCGCTACACTGAGGAACGGGTCATCAAGATATGATAGATTTACACTGGTGCAAGTTAGAAATCATTCACGTGTCAGGATTAGTTCTGTTTACCAAATGGCAAACAAATGTAATGGATTTTTTTCTGTGGTAAAGCATAGGTTCAATAATATTTATGAATTTATTTTATTCCAAATTTTGAAACAAAATTGCTGTGTCCTACTTTTTCATTTCATAAAATTTTGACTAAAATTGTAGACTATATCAAATTCATCTAGTGATTGCAAGTGTGTTATATGGGGAGTGTGTAGTTAAGCCTTTGTGAGCTTTATTTACAAAACTAAAGTTCATATCATGTCATGCTCTGTTTGAAAGACCGCATGTCATGGTTTTTTCATGGTATCTTCCATTTGACCCAGCAGCTGTAAATGGGTACCTGATGAAGTCAGGGAAAAATTAAGAGCTGCTGACGGAGCTACATAGTTTGTGCTTTGCTGTTGGCACTATCAGCAATGAAAGGGACTGAGCACATAAGAAGGCATCCAGGTGCAATGTCTTTCTTCGTACGCTGTCTGACGTCAACCTGTATTTGTTCGAAGAAAGCAGCTGTCATCCTAAGACTGTCAACACTGCCACTGAGCTTGTCTAGTGTTGCCACTGGTGATGGCCACATGTGCTTTCTCTGGTCCTCATATGTCGGGCAGTTTTGCAGCAAAGGTTCAGCGGTCATTTTCCCAGTGCCACCTATCTTCAGTTTATTGAATAGGTGGTACCTCAGTCTGTTGTGGCCTGTGCAGAGTCTGAAGACCACGACCTGCTCTCTTCTGTTCAACTGGTAATAGGCATCATTTTTTTGTGTAGCCAGTATGTTCTGTTTCCCATTTGGCCATGTATCTGGCCCTAATAAGCCTTTTGGACTCTTCGTAGGTCACACTAGAATCATCCAGGTGCAATAAAATCTGTTCTATGAGTCATTTTCCATTTTTATGTGTTGTGCTTGTATATACATCTTCATCATCCTCTGTTTCATGCAAGTAGGAACATGGGGCCACAACTCCAGTCTGTATGCGTGCAGGAACCCTGTGCCAAAACATTTATAACATTTATGTACCCTTCAGTTGTTATTTCTGTCGCACAATTTCTCAGCTGCCTCTTGTGACATGAATAGTGACCATGTTCTTTCCTTCCAAATAAGGGGTGTGTGTGTGTATATATATATATATATATGTACACACACACACAAGATCTGATAATAATTTATCCAAATGGGTATCAATTTCAGAATCTGGATATACAGTATAATTTTCTAGGCATTAATTTGATCTTTGAACTGAATGTTCATGTAGCTATAGCTACATCTGCCCTGATTTTTTTTGTTGCAGTAGTGCTTTATCCTTATGTAGACTAATGTGAATCGCATTTGTTGCATTGTCATGGTGGAAAAATAATAGATTGACGGTGCAGGCTGTTTATTTTTTCAATCAGAAAGGAATTGTACATCATGAACAATCTCTATCAGGTCAGACAATCAACAAAAAGTCATTTGCAGCATTTACTGATTGCACGTTGTCACAAAAGGTCAACATTATATGACAGTGGTCAGCAACTCATGGTACAGAACCTGCCCATGCATCGCAACTTGTGCAGTAGTTTCTTGCCAAGCACCATATTCCACAAGTCCACCAGCTATCTTATTCAACAGAACTTGCTTCCTTCCACTTTTTCTCTTCCCCAAAATAAAATGCCACTTTAGGATCAAGGTGCTGAGCAGCGTATGAGCTACAATGGTGAGCGACCCATGGCTTACTGCTAGCATCAGGGCCAGCGAACCAGCTGCCAAGACCCTTCTACGCATCCAAACGTTGATCCGGGATAACAGGCTGCAACAATGCAGACTGGCAAAGAAGAAATTATCAAAGTGGGAAGGCTAACTCGGTACTAAAAAATGCCTGCTGAAGTCGGATGTGTTGCAAATATTGCAGTCAAGCTGTAAACTACGTCACAACGCATTCTGTTCTCGGGACATCCTGCTACTTTGCAAAGCCCGTTTCAGAGCTTGGTAGCAGGGGACTGAGAATGGATGTAGAAGAAGAAATTACACTTGGAAGGAAAAATATTTTAGGATTTGAGTAGATACATCAGTTTGCTATTTCAGAAGAAGACTTCAAAATATGCTTCAACCAGTGGAAACCGCTTGGCTAAGTGTGTGGCTTCAGAAAGGAACTACTTTAAATGCGATAAATGTAACTTGTATTATTAAAAAAAATAAATCCAGTCTGAATACCTTTTAATCCCACCTCATATATATATATATACACACAAACACACATATATATAAGATTCCGTGGCGAAGTGATTAAGAGGTCGACTTTGTGATCAGGCGGTGTGGGTTTGACTCCGGGCTCCGCCGTCTTTTTCACGGTGCTTAGATGCGGAGTCCTCTGCATATCGTAGTCGTCTTGTCCTTCACTTGCCATTGGGGTTGGGCGGCTCGATACGAGAGAGTGAGGATAAAAAGTAGTGCAGTTAATCCTTACTAAAAATAGCACCAGCAAAATAAATTATGCCATTATCGTCTACGATGGACGACGGCCTTTGCCTATATATATAGCTATTTTTTATACTTCTGCAACTGCTGATCTAACTGTAATGTTATTTTTTAAAGATACAATGCAGCAACAAATTTAAACTCTATGCTTGTTCACAATAGGTATCACTGACTTATAAAGCAGAAATGGCTGATTTGGAAAGAAAAAAGACAGAAACAGCAAGATCTGCAGATGACAAGAAAACCGATAAAGCAAATGGTGAAGCTAAGGCTAAAGCTGAAGAGGCAGAAGAGACTAAGAAAGCTGAAGAGCTACTGAAGCAAAAAATAAAAGATTTGCGGAAGAGTCAGCCGAGATTGACTCCACACAGTTTTCCTGACTGGAAGTTGGAACAAATGAGAGGTATTGTATTTGTAAGAAGATATTTGTGTGTGTGTAAGGGAGCATGTATGAAAGTTGGGGAGAAATAATAAAAAATTGGCTTCAATAAATATGGTGCTCTCTCTGCGAATGTTTAAAAACAGGAAGCACTAGCCCTAGGCACCCTGAAGTCAAATTAACGGACCAATGGCCACAAATACTTTTGATGTCCCAATCACATCAGGATGTCTAGTTAATGGGCTAGTGGCCATATCAAGCTACATTTCTAAAATTTCCACCAAGGGCTAGTAGTAAATACTTTTAATATTCCAATTGCTGCATGAAGTCAAGTAAATGGACCAACGTGAAGACAATTTGATGTCCTAATGATTACATGAAGTAAAATTATTTCACCAAGGGCCACATGACAATAATTTTACTGTCATAAAGGCTGCATGTGGACAATTTCAATATCCTAAACTCCGCATGAAAATAATTTATGTATGTTAAGACTGCATCACAATAAATCTTGCGTTGGAAAACCCTTTTAGATGAAAGGATTTTTCTGTTACTTTATCTCTGTAAATCTTTTCTCTAATGGATAATATATTTATTTAACATTCCACATTGATATATTTTCTATTGATATATGTTTTATTTTGTTTTTATGAAACCGTAATCTCACATTTAATTTTGGCGTTTCTCATTTATTATCCTTGTTGTTTATCTGTTAAAAATATCTATATTTAATATTTTTTTTTAGTTTAATGCTTTTCTTTTTGAACCTTTATGATATCTGATGCACATTATGAAGTGCACCGTGTTGTAATTACAGAATAAGATGCTTGGTGAGCCGCATGTCGCCCACAGGCACTAGATTGAAATTTATTATACATTTTTGTTTAATGGTTTCTTGTAGTTTTAAATAAATGATTTCAACTTTAAAAAAAGAGGTGTACAATTAGTAGGTTATAGTTCTTGTCTCTTACACTAAATGGTGTCATGGCAGCATCCAGTTCAGCCATTTGTGTTCTGCATTAGGAAAGGCAAGGAAGAAAGGTAGTGTAATGATTCTCTGACAATTAATTTTCTATACAGTATCTACTAAGGAACTACCTGTGAGTCATAATTATTTTCTTCTTCTGCGTTCGTTCTCAATCTCCCACTACCAAACCCTGAAAGGGCTTAAGTAGCAGAATGTGCACCTTTCGATCCGACTTCAGACTTTTCACACCTTATATTTGTGGTTTAGGATAACTGCTGGCATTAAATCATTACTGGAATATTTACTGACATTTATATGACCATTTGGAAACAGGGTGATTATTGGGCAGTGTTTCACCATATGATTCATTCACTCTCTAATCTTCATTTCATCTTTGACTTCAAGCCATTTATCTGGTATAAACGATTAATGTTGAAGCATTCTTAAGAGATGACCCAACAGTTTAATCCTTAAATTAAACATGATTTTTCTTCATCATTGGGTTGGGGAGGGCCATGTTGTCATCCTGTTCCTCTCATGGAACCAGCACACCTGGAGAATATGTTCCAAAGTATTTTTTGTGCTTTTGTAGTAGTGGTTTCTGTAGGACTTTATCATAATGAAGTTGCCAACCCCATGGATAATCACTCTTAGCCACCTGTTATCATATGCACTATATGTGATACGCCTTGATATAACTAGAAAGATTTTGTCTGTGGTTGAAAGGACTATGCATTGCCTAGAGGATTAAAAACTGCAACAAAGATGATTAAGTGGCGTTTGTCCTATTCCATTAATCCCCCAAAATGGGTCTCAGGGAGCCACATGGAGGAATCCATAGATGACCTATTTTATGGCTAAATTACCATGCTCAATTCTTGTTAAAGACACAATCCAGTTAACCAGACAGTAAACAGATACCTGACTTACTGTTGGGGAATGGAACTTGCCATCCACCTCATAAAAACAGAGACCTAATATAATGACGTCTCTAACAGCACTTCATCCCTAACAGTATTGTCATTTGTGGGATCACCATTTTATTGTATGTGTGTGCACACACACTTGCCAGGGTTCTCAAATTTCTAGAATGATTGATTGTTTTCAGAGTGTTGCATGTGGCAGGTACAAATATTTCCCATTGACCAAGAGGATTGCAAAAACATCATCTTTGACACAGCTACGAAGGTTGCACATAAAGCCTTATACTATGTTCCAAAGCGCAAAAATGGTCATGGGTATGTAGAATCTCTTGTCTCATTGAATCTTTGTTTTGTCAGCTAATCTTCTTCTCCTTGGATTACTTTAATTGTATTTATTTGGTTGTTGTGTCCCATTTTACAGCAAGACTGCAATATTTGCACCTGTCAGCTTGGCACATTCACTTTCTGTAGTCTCTTACCTTGAGTTAACTCTCCCAAGTCTATGACTATCACTAGACTACCTGTAAGGCAAAAGGATAGTTTAAAATCAGAGCTTATATTCTCCTAGAAGGATTATCTCATCTGACTTATGTGCTTCATCCCCTTTGAGCATTCTGGTTTTACAGTGTCTGTGACTCGCCCCTTAATATCACTGTGAGAAGTTTAAGATGTTTTGAGAAAAAGAGCTATCCAGGCTGTCAGGCACAGAACAGAACCAACCAAACAATGGCTATCACACCCTTGACCGGCAAGGACAGATTACCATTCTTTGCCTCAGAACAGACACATGTACATGCTTCAACTGTGTGCGTCACCACTGTGCTGCTTCACAACTGTGCACATGTGGATTGAATGAACAAACTACTCAGCACGCATTACAGTACTGCCCCTTTGTATCGCCTTATGATTCAACACATCTCACAACTGTATAGAACTAAAGAAGATCTCCAAACAACAGTCCAGTTCATCATTGGGAACTTGTCTGATGATGTAAACATCAAAAATGTCATCACAAGTGTGCAAGCCTTGGTAGCATTTCATTAGAAAAGAGAATTCACACTCAATTTTGCACCCAGATATGACAGCATTTAGGACCTGTCTGCTGCCGAAGACGGATATGTCGGACCGAAAGGTGCATATATCGCAGTCAAGCTGTAAACTAGCGACACAGCGCATTCCGTTCTCCGGACTACATCCTGCTACTTCAAAAGCCCTATTTAGGGTTTGGTAGTGGGAGATTGAGAATGAACGCAGAAGAAGATACACTTTGACATTTGCTGGAAAATAAACGTAACCCAGAATTCAGTGATATTGATATAAAAATGGAAAATGTCTCATTGCACATGTGCACCCCTATATGTGCTCAGTCCCTTTCATTGCTGAAAGTGCAGGTGACAGAGCACAAACCTTGTAGTTCCTGCTAGGGCTCAGAAATGTTTCCCTGACTTCATTGGGTACCCATTTACAGCTGGATTGACTTAAGGAAGCGGTCATCATGAAAAAAATCCACTGCATGCTCAATTTGTCAAACCGAGTGTGATATGATTATTTGAACCTGGTATGTTAGGTTTGTTAACCAAGCCCACAACCTCATCGCTAAATACTTCCTCGATGCTGATATAACATAACTTTAAGTGTACTTAATTTTGATACTTTAATGACAGTATAAAAATGCTCCTTGGTGATTCAGGTTTATTTAAATAAAAAGTTCATGGAACAATATTATTATTGTCTCCAGTGTTGAAAGTTCATGGAACAATTTTATTCTGTCTCCAGTGTAGCTGAGCTCAACATAATGACCAACAAAGATGCTACTGCCATTATGGGCAGAATTATTCGCACTCCATTCTACCATAAACTTGTCACTGTGGAGCTTACTCGCCGTGGCAAGGAGGGAAAGTATGCTAGTGCACCTTACAGGAAAATAGAAGAGACTGGTATGTTATTTTTTGATGTTTTTGTTACATTTAACACTCAATTTTGTTCTTTTCTTCTTTGATCAACTGATGCTATGCTTCTAGTCCAGTGAGGTTCACAAATGAGACAGTTCGCTTCAGGTCTTCGCCGGTCTCCCACACCTTGTTGAGCGTGGTCGCTTCCCTAGGGCCATACTGCCTCTCTTTGGTCTGTGTAAATAGGGCAGTCCTGCAGAATATGTTCTGGTGTTTGCTTAGGTTCTCTGCAATCACACAATGTCTCTGAGACCCATTCTGTGGAAGTTGACCTTCAGTCTGCAATGTCCCAATCTGAGTCAGAAGAGCATTGTCTGCCCAGGAACTATACATAATGAATAACAACTCAAGAAATAATGAGTTCTGAAAAATGCAGTTCCAGTATGCCTCAGGGGAAATTTTGTTAGTTTCGTTGCCATATCAAAATTCTAAGATGTTGAATCATTATAAATTTACCTGTTTGCCTATTTCTACAATTTCTTTCAGATACAATTTGCTTTGTCATATTTATTTAGTTTCAATCAATTTACTCATTAAAAATGTAATTTGTCACAATAAAATGAATACAGTGACAATATTGCATGTCATAATTCAAATATATATTATGAGAAAGATAGGGTGCAGGGAAGGGGGCCCTACAAGTTTAATACTTGCATAACTATCCTGGGTAATGCCAAACTCTATAGCTAGTATGGCATAAAACATACACTATATTAATAAATAGCGATTGTAAAAAGTAAGAATGTATTATATTATTATAGATTTCACTGCTGCAGAAGACAGCCGGAGATTGAAAACGAACGCAGAAGAAGAATAGCTTATCCATACCATGTATGTTGTTGAATTTGAGTCTCAAAGGGAGACAGCTAAGACTTAAAAATGTAGAATTCAGACAGGCTTGACCCATGATTTACAACGCTTGCTTAGTAGAAGGGCTTTTCTGGATTTGAAGGAAAACTCTTGAAACAATATACTATATATATTACAGAAATTTAAAGTGAGTAACTTGGCTTCTTGGAAGAGGAGGAAAAATAACATCAAGTAAATCTTGGGGCTGAAGATGCAACATGGTGAATGAACTGACAGCAGTTATCGACTCATAGCTGGCTGCTTGCATTAAGGGTAAAAAAATAAGATTTGACCAAAACCATATTCCGGCTACAAACAGACATTGCAGCCTCGCTGTAAACTACGACACAATGCACCGAAGTCCTTTTTGGGATGAACAATCTCAAAGAAAAAATAATCTTAAATAATAATTTTACGTATAGTTTGTTTTGTGTAAGTTTTGTTGTGATTTGTTGTCTCGTTGCTCTTTGATCATAGTCATTTTTCATTTTATTAACATTGGCAGCCACTGTTGTGATTGATACCACCAGGTGCCAGAAGATTAAACATAATGCTGTGGCAAGGGGTAAGTGGACTTCATCATCACGTACTATATCTTAATGGATATTAGATCAGGATTCTTTGCAGAATTCGTTTATATCTGAGTTTGGTCATCGATTTGAATACACTTAATGAAAACTGCAGTCAGTCTGAGATTTCTGTACTTTTTTTAGAAATGGTCTTATAAGACGTTCTATATGGCCAGAGTGAGCCTTCCATTACAGATGCTGCTGTTGAAGGTTTGTCATGAGCCTTGTAAAATAACAAGGGTCAGACCACCATGACAGCTTATATGATACAGACGAGCCAGGCTCAAAGTAATAAGATACTGCAATGGAGTAGGAGCTTAGCTATTTCAATATTTAGAAAGTACTCAAACAACCTGAGATTGCTTCTGTCAAATGGAATGCCTCATATGTGCTTTCTCTGTTCCTCATATCATGTGCTGGACACACTAGCTGCAGCTGATTTTCAGTGGTAATTTTATCAGTGTGACAATTACACTTATCCGTAGTTCTTAACTTTAGTTTGTTGAGTACAAATCTGTTTAAACCATTTGGTTTGAGACATGCAAATTCTTAGCGTTAGCCAGCTAATCCCCACCTGCGCAAACATGCATGTGGATACTGCATGAAGCATACTGATCAAGTCGTGCTCCTGGAAACGGGTTGTGTCACGGCAGTCTGGCCAATGAAGTGGAGATGAACTGCTTGCTGAGCATCCTCACATTGTATTACATCCAGGAAAATCCAGGTCCACTTTGTCAAGGATGCTTCAGGATGTAAGAAGAGCCACTAATCTACCACCACAGAAATGTTGTAAACAGGTAAATGAACACAGCACGGGTGGCTTCAAACAACATGAACCATGACTCCAATAGCACATGCATAGGCCACCCTATGTAAGTGGCAGACAACTGCAATGGTGACCCTTTACTTCATAAGGAATAAAAGGGAGAGAAGAAAAAGAACTATATTACACTTTATTTCACAGCTGCTGCAGTGCAGACTTGCTCAGGAGAAAAGAGGAAAGACTAACTCGGTACTCAAAGCCTGCTGAAGTTGGATGTGTCGGAAAGGTGCAAATATCGCAGTCAAGCTGTAAACACAACGCATTTCATTCTCCGGAATACATCCTGCTACTTGCAAAGCCCTTTTCAGGGCTTGGTAGCGGGAGATTGAGACCAAACTAAGAAGAAAAAGAAATTAAGCTAAAACTGGAGTGTTAATTTGAAAGAAAAGAATATCACAATGTGAACTTTCAAGCATGTCTTAAAGGCCAACTAAAGATGATTGTCGATTGGGGTTACTAGTCTGAATGAAAAATAAGTTGTTTGCGAATGCCCACAATGAGTAGGTTACACTTTTGTGCGTCATGAAAAGGACGTTAAGTGGCAGGTTGCAGTAGTTTTCCTCACATCCCAAGCATGTTGATGAAGGTGGACCGGGATCTTCCAGGCTGTTGTGCTATGCTTGGCTTCATCTGCGTATTACTCACTACTACGGGGATCACATCGATCCCTCACCTCGTTAGCCAGGCTGCCACGAAAACAGCCAGTTTCCAGGGAGGGCTACTTGGAAGCCTAGGTGACGGTCTTGGCCAGCATGTTTTGCCTGACCATGACTAACATGTCTGATCAGTATATTTTGCTTGACCATACGTTAGTCTTCCTCCTCTATAAAATAAGTAAACTACAATAATAATCACAACCACATTTTACTGCAAATTCTTTGTTATATTTTCCCTATTATTGGATCGGATACAGTTCTTATTCTATGCTGTATTTGGAGTAAACAGTGGGACAAGAAGAAGTGCCCTGAACCTCTCTGTTGTTAATACTTGCACATAAATCTATTTCACAGATGCCCAGAAAAACTTCTGGATCAGATATCTGTCAGAGAAAACAACTCCAGACTTCCTTCGTGTATTATTTCCACTGTCACGAAGCGCTCAGATACAGACTCATGACAGTTTGAAGTAAGAGGGAAGAACTTAGTTTTGTTTAAATATTCTGTCCTTGGCCTGTGCTACACTTGTTTATGCGATAGTTTAACACAGGGGATCAAGATGCTAAGCAGTGCATGAGCTGCAGTGGTCAGTGACCCATAGCTGACTGCCAGCATAAGAGCCAGCAAACCAGAGCTGCCAAGACACTTCTACACCTCCACACGTTGATCCTGGATAACAGGCTGCAGCAGGGCAAACTGTCTAAGGAGAAGGGATTGAAGTGGGAAGGCTAGCCCGGTACTCAAAAATGCCTTCTGTAGTCGGATATGTCGGACCGAAAGGTGCAAATATCACAGTCAAACTGTAAACTACAACACAGCGCATTCCATTGTCCAGACAACATCCTACTACTTACAAAGCTCTTTTCAGGGTGATTATCATACAGAATAACAAAATTAAAAGAGCCTTCAAATTTGTAACATTGCACTTCAATAAATCACAATAAACAGTGTGTGTTCAAAAAGTATCCCATCCTGAATTTTTTTCTGTGGAAACAAAGGAAGCATAGCTGTTGTCCTTCTACGTGGAGGTATATGGGACAATCATGCACATGCATGAATGTTTTACCGCCTGCAGATTGTGCATCAGTCGCTGACAGTCAGTCTTTCAGTGTTGAGTGTAGTGAGCACTTATTGGGTTTTCTTTTACCACGTAATGGCAGAAAGAATTGTGCAGCAGTGTTGCAACAAATTTTGCCAAAATCTAGACAATAACCTCCAGGTCAGTAATTGTATTTTTCTGCCCCAAAGGATACTTTTTGGAGCACACCTTGTATGTAGACTAGAGGACATTATTTACAGTACATGAATGTCCTAATATTAGTGAGTTTTACACCTAAAAATTCTTGTGTATGGTATGGTCTAAAACTGTTCTTTGGGTGTAGATGGGACCTCTTGATGATCCAGAACTTGCATTAGCTTGACTGTTGTCACTGCTGGTACTGTCCATACTGTTGCTATCATTATATCATCATCCTGAATTCAAGCCATTCACACAGGTCAAAAGTCTGCAGTGTTTGTAGGGGGGCTTATGGTTTTTGAAGAAAACTCCAAAGAAACAATACATGTCTAGTCTATATGTCTTTGTTCATTTTCATTTGTTCTATGTCCCGGAAGAAGAAGGCTCTGTAGCCGTAACGTGGGTGTCATTTTGTTTCTGTCCTCGTGTGGCATACCTGTATATATTTTTATTGACTTTTGACTTTAAGAATCACTGCAGCTTCACTTTATTTTTACAATGCACCGCATATAATACAGGAATAAAAGCGTGAATACCTCGTCTCTGGCATCTGAAGAAAATATTTGAACATGGAGGCTTATATTTTTAATATTAAGAACCAGAATATTATGCTGCTCTGGTGATTCGTTGAAAATAGCAGCATTAATTATCATTGCTTTTTTGCACTTTTCAGGGTTGGCTTGGTGGAAGCCAATTCAAAGCCAGATCAACAACTGTCCATGAAAGCCTATGTAACAGTTATCATCAATGGCATAAGTGTATTGTCTATTCACAACAAAGAACCAATGGAAAAGGAAAGTGGTAGGTTTTCTCATTGTTTTGGCTTCATATTCATTTTTACCAATTATCCTTTTTAAGAAAATTGAACCAAAACATTTGTTTGGTTTGATATGTAATTAATTTAGACTCAATTTTCGTCTTTTTTTTGTTCAATATTTAGTGACACCATATTTCACAGCTGGGCTGCGGCTTTCAGCCAGGCGCATCCACACCTGGCAAGTGTTTACTCCACTTTGCTTAGCCATTGTTCAATCCAGGGGGGTTGGGGTGGTGTGAGAAGGTATTTTATACTTGCAATCAAGTGTGCAGATAAACAGGTGGAGGGCTGTCTGCTATTGGCTTTCATGCATGCCACTTGTGGGTAGGAATTTTGTTACCTTTATAATATTTGTTCAGACAGCAGCTAATAGCCTGCTCTTTTAGATATTTGAAATGAGGCCTTTTATTCAATAGGAATTACCACCTATGACTTTGAAAACAGGAATACAACAAGAATGTCCATTATAAAAAAATACTCTACTTAACTGGGTGATGTGCCAGATAACCGAAGACACTTTAAAAAAAAATAAGATGGACACTTGTAGACTTGGAATATACAGATATCATTGCACTATTTGCACACTCACATCAACATATTCAAAAGAAAACTGATAGGCTTGGTGAAAATGGTTAACAAGTGGTTTAACCTTTAGCACGCCCTTGTCCTGTCTCTTCTAACCAGCTCGGCCTACAAAAACGGTGTGCGTAAAAAAAATTTTTTGAACGGAGTCACTCCTGACAGCCATTTTTTACTGCTGACTACGCCCTCCATATATACACGATATTTTGCCGGTTAAAGTATCGTGTGTTCG
This sequence comes from Ariolimax columbianus, assembly GCA_036924085.1. NCBI lineage: Eukaryota > Metazoa > Mollusca > Gastropoda > Stylommatophora > Arionidae > Ariolimax > Ariolimax columbianus. The sequence continues at coordinate 32,030,486 of JAVGWX010000002.1, forward strand.
ATTACAAATGGCTTTTGAACAGTTTTAATTTTGTATACGCCGTTTGGAGCAAGCCGACTTTTGCGAAAGGGGAAGTAGGTTGTTGAGAAAGATTTTTATCGTGTAGATCTGTTTATTTTGTTTGTTTAAATGAAAGAACTACGTTTGAATTGAAACTAACAGTTGTGGCGATATTGTAAACACAGTATCGATACGTTGTTGTGGTTTCCATGGTTTTCTATCGAAGCCTAGTGGTTGAGTCAAAATTTTTCCCGAGATTTTCATACATTTTCAACTTCATCTTTTTAAATCTCAAAAACTAACAAACATACAACAAAAACAATAACACCCACATGTTCGTTATGCTATTGTGTATCTACACGCCAGAAAATCATATTTATTGACAAACAAACATAAAAGTTACAAATTTTGAAAGACGACTACCACAGCGACTAATTAAGAAAATTAATTAGGTCAAATTTTTTTCATAAATTATGTAGCGTGCTAAAGGTTAACAAGTTAAATCTCAAGAAGACAGACGTCGTGACACTAAATATAAAAAATATCACTAAAGTTAAAACATGGATTAAAGAGCTAGAAAAAAGTTGACACACTTACATGTTTAGGAAACACAGCTGTGCCATCAGGTGACTGAACAGATAAGTCCATTAATATCAGATTGAACAACATCAGAGTAGTCATTGTCAGCTTAAACAACATTTGGAATTCGTTGCAGTACCGTACAAACCCAAAACAAAATGCATAAGAGCTGCAAACTTTATGTGCTTGTGTATGGTGCATAGTGCTGGATAGTAATAGAAAAAGAAATATCTAAGCTGTCATCCTTCCTCTAAACTTGAATTGTAAACTTGATGGTCCCTGGGCTGACTGAAGTGGAAGATGCCGGGGTGGGGGGCACTGTACACATGGTGCCCCCTCGACCAAGTGAAGTGGAAGATGCCAAGCTGGGGGCACTGTACACATAGTGGCCCCTGGATCAAGGGAAGTGGGAGATACCAAGCTGGGGGCACTGTACACATGGTGCCCCCTGGGCTGGGTGAATGTCACTGATTGCTTTGTCAGTCAATGACTAAGGATCTAAGAAGAAGAGTAATGGATGTTTTAATTTATCTGGTAAATATTAGTTCATTCACTCAAATATTTACTTAATTTTATGTATGTGTATTTGTGCTGTTATAATAGAAACCAAGGCTGAATTAGAGAAAGCAGTGCAAGCCTTTGGGGAATTGAAGCAAGCTCCGACAGACATTACTGACAAACATAGTCAGCGCAGAGATGACAAAAGTGAAACTTCTCGTATTATGAAGCGCACCATGCACCAGCAACATGTGGGAGAACAGTCATCAGCAAGCAAACGGAGCCGTGTTGAACAGCCTGCCCAAAGGGGTAGCAGTGGAAACTGGTCGGCAGATAGTCGTTGGAATGCTGGCAGTCTATTTGGTAGTGGAAGTGCTACTGGGAGAGGAGGAAGCCGTGCTGCCTTTGGAGGTTTGTGCATTTGTTGTTTGTCATTACACATTTGATAAGCATGCTTCATGTGATTATACTTTATGTAAGGACAAGTTATGTTTGATCATTATCACCAGCATCATTCACATTCCCCTGGTAAAAAGTACTGAAATGTTCCTAACTGTTCATCTATATTTTTCTCATGTGGTTGTTCGAAGAAGAAAAAAGTCAATTCTCAATTTAAAAAAATACTTTGCTGGTATTATGTTTCAAGCTCTTTTACTCCATGAACTGCAGTGAAAGGAATGTCTAGTTATATAGGTTTGTTATGTCCTGTTTTCATCTCCACTTTCTATTTTTAACCTATGTATGTTCATTCACATCTTCTCTCCAATGTGAAGTATAGGTTTTAACTGCAGCTGGGCACTTTACAGGAAGTCTGTTCTGAACTTTAGTAGTCACTGATTATAATAGCTAGGTTTTTTTGCATGATGGGGCTGCCAGCACCAAACACAGCCCTCTGTTGTCACCTTTTACTACATTCTTGTAAGGTGGCAGTGGACCTATTCTTGTGATGGTACCCCACAGGTATGTGAATAGATTGGCTGCCGTCTTTTTCTCAATGACATCAATCGTGTACATACATAGTCAATTGATTGGCTTTCTCCTGCATATGTGATCTGTCCATCTCCACCATGTTTAACAGAGATAATATTGCTCTTGCAACACATATGCAAAGTTAATACCATCATGCACAACTCACCCATACTTGAAAAGAAGATTCTTCCCCAAATTAATAACTGGTGTAAGGTGTGCTCATGCTCGGCACCACATTCCAGTGGCTCTGAGGTCGGCTAGCTCTTCCCTGGAAGAGTGAAAAGTGAAATTAGTAGCCTGCCGATTAAGTGAGCTCACAAGCCAACCTCACCTCCTCGAGGGACTAGAACCGCGAGACTCTAGGCTAACGAGGCAATGGCTCGCCTGGCGGGATGGGCTCCTCTAGGTTAAATACAGATGTTGGCCCACCCCAGCTTGGAGAGGACATGGGCGCCGCCAGGTGATTTCAAGCCTAAGAATCACACATGAGGACAAAAACGAAATCTATTAAACCGGATCAGTCGCAGCCCGGGTCAACAAGGACCGCGCCTGCCGTCCCACACCAGGGCGGAGGTGTTAAGTGCGCAACTGGTGATACCATAAGACTCAGAAGAGAGGATTTCATTCTGTGCACTTGGAATGTTAGAACTCTAAGTGCAAGCGGGAAAATAAAAGGTGACACAAACTTCCGATTTGCTGATGATATTGATGTATTGGCAGGCACAGAAAGAGAACTCCAGGAGTTGATTATTAGCTTGGATAGAGCGGCCCTGAGTTTTGGTATGGAAATAAATGCAGATAAAACAAAGCTCATGACCAAGAACATAGCAGGGTTTAAATCTGTAATAGAGGCAAATGGGCAGGAACTTGAGGTGGTAAAACGTTTCAAATATCTGGGATCATTGATCAGTGAAGAGGGATCGAGGCCAGAGGTAATTGCAAGAATAGCACAAACAACAGCGCGCGGACTCGGCTGAAACCTATATGGCAAGACAAGTGGCTCCGCATAGGCATAAAAGTTAGACTAATGCGCTCTTTGGTGCTATCAATATTTCTGTATGCCTGTGAGACTTGGACTATCACAGCAGATATCCAGTGCAGAATACACGCAATGGAAATGAGGTGCTATAGAAAACTACTAAATGTTACATATAAAGATCGTGTCACAAACATAGAAATACGTCAGAGAGTTGAAGACGCTATTGGTCCATTTGAAAATCTGTTCACAGCTATCAAAAGATGGGCTGGTGCGGGCACGTCGCGAGGTCCAACGGAATTACCAACTCAATACTCTTTGGTTCCGTACCTGGACAGAGAGGGCGAGGACGTCCAAGGAAGAGATGGGTGGACAACATCACTGGTGAGATATGACAGGCGGCGACAGATAGAGAGGGATGGCGTGGCATTTTGGGAGTGTCTTCATGTGTGCCCCAACAACCTGATGGGTTACGGAATGAACTGAACTGATTCTCAACATTTAAAACAGAAACAGAAATGCAAGGAATGCAGATTTATATCAAAGAAAAATGTTCACCAAGACCATTTTAACAGTGCTAAAGTAAGCATCATCATAAAATGTAGAAAACAAGTCTACTGGGAAGTAATTATCACTGGCAGATATTGCAGTGTTTAGGCAACAGCACTGTAACGGGCAGCAGACTCTCATAAGGTGCAAAAGGCAGACAGAGAAGCAAGTAATTATCTTCAGTAATGATGGCATTTACAAACTAGCACAAAAATGAACTTGGTGTCCTGATTAAATGCTATGTTCGGTGCTTCAAAAAGTGGTCAATACATTGGATACCAACCCACTGTAACATCCAAAGCAATGAAGAGGCAGACAAACTTGCCACCCAATATGGCGATTTGATGCAGCGGGAACTGAGTTAGCACAGTGGTTAGTCCACTGATTCCCAGCTTAGTGATTGGGGTTTGATCGCCAGTTTGTGCTAGATTAGGTTACACCCAGCCTATAAAATTGTGAACCTGAATAATCCGAGAAGAACAAGGCGTCCAGCATGATGTTAACCACATCATCCCTAGTGTGTTGTTGTTCAAGACAAATATGGACCTAACACCATATTCACAATATGCCACACAGGCGTGAAATCAGGACCTTATAGCAACAATCAAAAAGACTTTTGACCGTAGCAATCTCTCAGGTGTTCATTTGTATCTTTATTTGACATGACAGGCGGTAGTCAGAGCCAGATCAACCCTCGAAGCGTGACAGCAGAGATGATTATGATGCAGGCTAGGCTGAATCAGACCATACGGACTCAGCTGATGATGTTGAACCCTAATGCTAGAAGAGGTTTCAATACTGGGTTTGCTGGTCGTTTTAGTGGGACTGGTCTACGAGGAAACAAGTGAGTTTATTTATTTGTTCACAAATGAGCTCTTGTTAATCACTTCACGTTTTCCAATTATCTTTTTGCTCTTCTTATAAACCTAATGTTGTAGTATCTACACATTTGTTAGTTGTTTAATTTCATTTATTTGGACACAGAGGTAAAGCTTTTTCCTAGTATCATTGAGAGTCTGGCGCTCAAAGTAATGGCGATTAATGGTTTTGTATGTGTGTCTACACAGCTGGGTCTTAGAAAATTTGTTCGTAGTTTTTTTTTTGGGGGGGGGGGGGGGGGGGGGGGAGATTGGTTATGATGCCAGTCTCCTAGTCTAGAGATGTGAGTTTGAACCCTGATAAGACCTATCTGTAACTTTAAGAGCAAGATTCCCTTTATTCTTAGTTTCAGATTTAATGCAATAAAAACTGCTGGACTTCAAAATCTGAGAAATGATTTATTTTTTTGATCAGACTAATGATCATGCATGTGGATTACCCACTGATATTCATCACATGACTGATTCAGACTTTGAGTGTGATTCAGAAGAGAGGGACTGGAAATGATATAGAAGGATTTAAAGCAGAATAGTCATGGCATTTTGAGTATAATTATTATTTTGTTGGGGATGTATTTTCCCTTCAGCACTAATAACATTTTAATATTCATACTAATATATATATATTCTAATTATGAATACTTCATGTCATAGATAATTGAATTATGTACTATAAGATTGTTAGATCACAGTTTTCGCTCATTTTGTTTATTTTAATTTAATTTTTAAAAGCTATTTCTCATATGAGTTGCAGCACTTGCTCCAGACTGAAAGGCATAAATAAACAAATATTATTCAGGACTTGAAAGTGTTAAGAATCCAAAAGGAGAAAGCTTTAGGGAATTTATGGAAGTTGAAAGGCATTAGGTCCACCACAAAAAAGGCAGACCTACAATGTAAAGTCTATCCTATTGTATGTCTCTATAACATGGGAAACAATGAAGAAGGTTCAAGCTTTCATGAATTGATACCTGTGTCAAAATGGTATCATAAAGTCACTAATATAGAACTGTTGGAAAGAACAGGACAGATGTCTGTGGGACGATGTAATGAGAAGGTTGTCTTATTCTGTTTGCCCAGGGGACCACTAAAGTGATTATAGTGGGATTGCTATTGTCATATGGAAGGTTTCATTTGTGCTGTTGTAGTGGTGGTTTCTGTAGCACTTTGTAATACATAATGAGGTTATTAGACCCATAACAAATCTCATGCAAAGTAAGGTGTGGAAGTAGTCTTCTCTCCTTTCATGTGATGAGCTCCAGTTAGACCTTGTGCAAGAATGGAACTAATGACCCCAACTCAGAAAAAGCTGAGACCTAGATCTCAGAACACTTCATCTCTGATTGCAGTATCAGCCATCACATGTCCTTTTTCACTCAGTAGGAGCATGTGGTCTGTGCTCTAGTTCACCTATCAGGGAGCCTACTGCATCAAGGCATTTATTTGCTTTTATGAAGATTGTGTCAATCGCACTTTGCTTTTTACTGTGAGGTTACTGCCAAAGACGGACGTGTCAGGCCGAAAGGTGTAAATATTGCAGTCAAGCTGTAAACTAGCGACACAACGCATTCCGTTCTCCGGACTACTTCCTGCTATTTGCAAAGCCTTGTTCCGGGCTTGGTAGCGTGAGATTGAGAACGATAGCAGAAAAGGAACTATGAGATTACAACCCTAATTAGTTGCTTTTATGACATGCATAGTATGGGACTTTGTAACTATTCTTTTGTCCCCAATAAGGGGCACAGAGAACCACATGTGGGTTCAGTTGTTAAGTGCTGGAGGATATATATATATCCAGGAGTCTGATCAACAAAGTAGGAATTGACACTGACCCACATAATGATGAGCACACTGAGGAGTCTCGCATTACACTACAGCCAGGAGGACCCTGGTCCACCTTTTAAAGAATTTCTTTATATATATATATATATATATAAGAAGAACCACAGTAACCTGCCACCAAAGAAACATCATCAATAGTTAACTGAACTCAGCACGAGTTGCTTCGAATAACATTATCAAACAAAAATCATTTGATAGCATTACAAGACAATCTCTATTCTGGAACTCCCAAGGTAAAAGACATCAAGGCAGACCAAAACGCATTTGACAAAGGGAGCTCAAGACAAACATAAAGAAAACAGGGAAGACATCGACGCAGCTAGAAAGATTGGCCCAAGACAGAAGGGCTTGGCGAGTATTTCTTTAAGACATATGCTCCATAGGGAGCTAAAAGGGATTTGATTGATTGATAATTCTCACCTTAGATTTCTGAGAGGATAGGTGTCTAATACATTTTTTTCTGTTATTGTTTTTCAGGGGCTTTGGGGGAGGATGGTGATCTGCTAACTTTACTTTTCTTTTTATCTTTGATTGATTTTGTTGTAGTTGTTTCAAGAAATTCTTATTGCACAAAATAAACCAGGTAGCTAAGATAAATGTAACAAATTGAGCTGCTAAAAGTCATAAGCCACATGCTACCATAGCCAGAAGTGAAGCAAGGAATAGTAACGCTGATGTGACCTGCTAGGCATGTCGTAAGAGGCATCTAATGAGGGTTGAGCATGGAGCCAGCTACCCAATCATGTAAAAACAATAAACCACAAGAACATTAAAAGAAGACCCCCCCCCCCCCCACCCCCACCTTCCCAAGGTAGAAGAGGGAGGACTAAGTCATGTCAGGTGAAAGTCATGAGCAAAACTTATCAAACAGATGGACAGAACATATGAATGACTACTTGGTGACAACAGATGCAACAAACCATCAACATTTAATAATAATGGTGGCAGCATTCTCAGATCAGTAGATAAAACAAAAGATATTAGCAAGAGTAAAGCATCATTCATAACTGAACATAATAAATATAGACATGATAGAGGCTCTAGAGAATTTCTTCTTCTTCCCATTTTTTTCACTAAAAGGTCAACATTGTGTCAAAGCACTTTCTGTAGTAATTTGTTTTACATGCACCACGGAAAACCCATTCAGTCATTTTAAATGACATCCTTTGGAAGTTTGCAGTAAGTCTATTCTTAACTCTCCATAATCCATATAGGTAATGTCTAGTGGTAGTTGAAAATAAGGTGAGGCTGAGGCGATTCTGTGAATTAAAATAAAGTGTTTAAAAGCGTCTATAGTTATGGTTCAGATACAGCGCTGAAACAAGAATGAAACCTACGTTACAACCAAAAGACCTTTACCGGGGACAACAGACAATGCACAAAGAACTAACACATTATGGAAGAAGGGATGTCATCAATAAGTTCAATGGAATGAAGAGAACCAATAACAAGACTGATAGAAAAAAAGTTGTAGAGAGGCTTCATCATCTAGACCTCATCACGTCTCTCTTTTGTTTTTTTTCCCTCCTCAAATGGTCTTAGTCTCTATATTGTTCCTGTCTCCATTTCACTTCTTGGGCCAACCATTGCAGTTACTGTCTTATAAAAACCTACGTCGAAGCAGTGATGGTTTCTGTAACAATTTGTTTAACGTCGTGAGGTTGCACGTCGAATACACAACCCACTTTAGCTGCTTTTGATGGCATGCTTGCAAGTTACATTGGTCCAACATTGCTATTCCAACATTATAATTATTTTTTGCAGTTTATTTCTTGTTCCTGCAATAATTTGTTACACTTGAGATCATAATTAATCTGATTATTTCACACATTAAATATCGTTAGAAGAATGATGATTTAGCTGTTGTCCACATGTTTTCTGTTTTTGTATGAGTAGTTATCACTAATAAATAAACACACAGGTAACCTGATTTTATTTTGAGTGTTTGCATTGATTTCAATCAATAGCCTTCTCCATTTTGAAGGTGAGCTTCTGAGGGCAGAGCAGAGTGGTAATAGAACTTGCTTATCACAGCAAAGTTACCAGGTTTAATCACAGGTCTTGACACCCTCCAGTTTATCCAGATGTAATTTAGTACCCGAGGGACAGTGAAGCAGGGTTCTGGTAGCTCAAAATAAAGAAATGTTGAGACCTAGTTATCATCCTGAGCTCGTGCCGAGTTGATTTAACACTTGATGATGTTTCTGTGGTAGCGGGTTACGGTGGCTATTCTTACTGAAGTGTAGTTGAGAAAGTCATCTAGGGTCCTCCTGATTAATGCAGTACAAGGTTCCTCAGTAAGTTCACTACCATGGAGATTAGTATCAATTCCCACCTCATTGGCCAAACTGCTGTGTCACAACCTGTTTTCAAGAGCACGAATGAGGACGTGAGGTGGGGTCTTGATAAATATGTTTCACCTGACCATGATTACTCTTTGCTGCCTTGAGACCAAGTAAAATGATATCTCTAACACTTCATCACAGACTGCAGCTTCTGCTATTGGACCACTTTTTACAATGCCATTTTGTACATTTAAAGCCCTTCTTTCATCATCCTTTTTCATTTACATTCCATGGGATATAGGGGAGCAGCAGTCACTCTCCATCAAATCCTATTTTGGACCATCTTCTTTAAGCTTTGCCCATTACACGATTTGCCTTATCTTCCTCTTTCACTGTTCTTCACCATGTGTTGTATGACCCTCCCACTCTTCACTTCCTTTGTTGGTTTCAGTCCACTGCATGCTTAGTTATATTATTTCTTTCTGAAAATATATCTTAATATCCTATCCTTTCTAACATATTCTCCTCTGTAACCTCTAACTGTATTGATTACTGTTGCCACTTATGCCTATTGTTACATCTGACCATAAAGTTTGCAAGGGAGACATCCCTTGGTGAAAGTATGCAGCCTGCATATATTTTCATAAATGTTAATTTGTTTGTGGTGGAGATGCCAGATCATCCCAAAATTAAGATTTTCCAGTAGGTCTAGCAATTTCTGTCTTTCTATCCATTTCTGGATGTTTTTTTCATTTTGAATCCTTAGCCGAAAATTAACAAAGCACTCATAGATGGTGTCTTTCAGGACAACAAATTTCCTTCACTTAGCTTAGTCTGGTCATGCTCTATTTACGCTAGTCCTGTTTCATGATTGTTATTTTGGTTTCTATAGTGCTCTGTCAAGTTTCAGACTGGTTTCTTGTTCATCTCCTTCCTGTGATTTATCAGGGTATCTTCTTCAGTGTTAATCTGATTTCAAGGCCGACCAGTTATGACGGTGTGAATATCTTCTTGTTTGCTTTGGGTAAGCAAATTTCAATTAATATTTCTTGTTGTTTTTTATCCTTGTAATGGCTACATATAATTGTTCTCTTGCTGTCAAGCTTGCCAAGTGTTCAGCATCCACTCATTAGTTGTGATATAATTTCTGAGAGTTGTATCGTGTCATAATACTACCCTGGTGGTTTCTGAGAGGGCTATGTGTGTGATGGACTAGAGAAATGGATCACTGCCACACTTATTTCAAACAGTAAGTGTTGTTTGTCTTTGCTAATGTAGAACACTCATAGCTCAATGGGATTTGCACACAATGCTAATTGTGTATTGAGTGACTTCTTGATTTGGATGGAACATCTAGAAACAGTATCCCCAAACGTGAAAGCTTAATATCAAGGGGAATAACTCATTGTTTTAGCGATCAATCCAAGAATTTCACAATATAAACATTTGAGAAAGATTTGGTGGGGAATAATCTGCACTGCTTAAACACTTGACCATCAACTTGGCAATAAAGCTACTATCATCACAACATTTATTTCACTTGTTGAGGTCCACCAAGAAGATTAATAGGACAACAAAGGAACAGTTGATAAACAGTATATTTGTAACAACTCTGTGGGGAGCGAAGAGTAATCAGGGCCAGGTGAAACAAACTGATCAAGACCCCCACTTCACATCCTCGTTTGTGTTCCTGGAAACAGACTTTTTCACTGCAGTTTGGCATATGAGATGGGATCAACATTGTAATCCCTATATTGGTGAACATACTGAAGAGCTTCACACTTGACTTGGCTTCATTCTCAATCTCCCGCTACCAAGTCCTGAAAAGGGCTTAAGTAGCAGAATGTAGTCCGGAGAAGGAATCTGTTGTTTCGTAGTTTACAGCTTAACTGTGCTGTTTGCACCTTTCAGTCCGACACATCCATCTTCTTCTTCTTCATCAGACGCAGTCAGACATCAACCTTTATTTTTTCGAAAAAAGCAGCGGTCATCCTGAGGCTGTCGACACTGCCATAGAGCTTGTCTAGTGTTGCCACTGGTGATGGCCACATCTGCTCTCTCTGATCCTCGTATGTCGGGCAGTTTTGCAGCAAATGCTCAGCGGTCATTTTCCCGGTACCACATGGGCATTCGTCAGTGCCACCTATCTTCAATTTGTTGAATAGGTGGTACCTCAGTCTATTGTGGCCAGTGCGAAGTCTGAAGACCACGACCTCCTCTCTTCTGTTCAACTGGTAATAGGCATGGTTTTTTGTGTAGCCAGTATGTTCGGTTTCCCATTTGGTCATGTATCTAGCTCTAATAAGCCTTTTTGACACTTCGTATGTCATACTAGTATCTGGTTGTCAGTCCGACACATCCAACTTCAGCAGACATTTTTTGAGTATCGGGTTAGCCTTTCGATCCCATTTCCTTAGCCAGTCTCCTGATTGCTGGCTCTGACGCTAGCAGTCAGCTATGGGTCGCTGACCACTGCAACTCTTGTGCTGCTCAGCGTCTTTGATCCCAACTTCACATTTCACTACACCTTTTCAGGATATAAAAAGAGCCACAGTCGGCTCAGTACAGGTAGATTTGAACAATAACTAACTTTGTGCTACCAATGTCAGTAGATCCTTATCCAAGACACAGAAGAGCAAAATTACATGTGAAATGAAATGTCTAAGAAAGATAGCATTAGAAATATTGTGAGAACTACCCATTCTGAATATATTTCATGGCAGAAAATTTGATGGTTTAATCATCTCATGAGAATGTAACTTGATCAACTACCACTACATGCTTACAGCACAAGATCTGGCATGAATACCATGCGGAAAATGGATAGATTACGAGAGAAATCCAGCAACCGATTTAACATGCTTGGCCCAAGAAACGTGACTTATGCTCTTAGCGGCACAAGTGGGCACAACTAAGACAGACCTCATTATTCCATAGACAATCTGCCTTCCATATGTGCAGACAGATGTGACCTTGGAATGGAATCCACTGGTATGATTGAGGTCTGACAAACACATCTTGAGAGTATTTTTTCTATGATTGATCATTGCTGGTTTGAGTGTAATCAGTTTAGCAGAAATGTGATTCTGGAGGCTGATGGTAAACAGAAAATGAATGACTAAGAAATCGAATGCAATACATATTACTAAAATAACAGCATTAGAAGATCCGTGCTAGTGAAATATAATGAAAGGTCTGATAAAACTCAGTACTACTCAGTGGCCCTTCAGAGTACATCTCCACTTGGATCAGTCTGCAGCTTCGTCTTCCCAGAATGCCGGACTCATGCCCAGAGCTTTCATTATCACGCTTACACACATCTTTGAATCTCGACTATGGTTGGCCGACTGTTCTGTTGCCATCCCCCAACTGTCCATGGAGGATATCTTTGGGAATGCGACCATCTCCCATGCGGTGAGCATGATCAAAGATCAAGAGTGCACCTATACATTTGTCACTGTCATTCCATGAAATAAAAGAACGGATTGCAAGTGCCGTACATGGAAGGTGTTAAGCCTGTGCTCTTGTTTGTCATAAGTTGTCCAAGTCCACGCTAATATATCGGAGTGTGCTTATGACACATACATTGTACACCATGTCTTGGTTTTAATGTGTCAGTTTCTGGTATTTCCAAACACGCATTGTGAGTCGAGCAAATGCAGCAGCAGCTTTGCCAATGAGATTGTTTATTTTTGTACCTAGAGAGAGCTTGTTATTGATTAGGGATCCCAGGAATGTGAATTGGTGCACAGATACCAGTTCATAATTATCTATGCTAAGAGTTGGTGTGGCGTCTACTTCCTGTCCCAGCACATCACATTTGTTTTGCTGAAATTGTGAGACCAAAATGTTTGAAAGCTTGGAAGAAGCGATCTATCAACCTCTGAAGTTTCTGCTATCTGGGTGACAATTGCAGGGAAAAACAAGTCCCTGATGGTGATCTCCCTTATCTTCATTTTGACCTTGATCCTTGTAAGGTTAAACATCTGACCAAGTGTAAAGACAGATTCCTTCATTTGTGTTACCCAAATGCGTGCTTCAGTAACAGAGCAGAGAAGATTCCGAACAGGGTCAGAAGGCAGTTCTGCTTGACATCACTTTGATAACCAAAGGGTTATGATATGCTACCATCAAATTGAACTGTTCCTTGCATGTCTTCAAGTAACGTATTTTTAATCTGCTTGGGCAGATCATATCAGGTGGGAACCTGGTGCTGTCAATAGTTTTATTCAGCTCTTTTATAGATGTTCGATGTCCAGCTCGTCTATACTGGGATAGCTTTTGACAGCGTTAAGGGATGTTGGACTGTATATATTGTCACACGAGTAGAGCTCAGAATAGTGCTTGACCGATCGCTCCATCTGCTTTCTTTTATCTATTTCCTCGCCAGTGATGGATTTGAGTGGGGCAGTTTTCCTACTTGCAGATCGTGTGATATCCTTCACCTTTGCTTCAAACCAGTCATCTGATTAACAGTTCTTCTTTCAAATGTAGCAAGTGCAGTACAATTGATGTTGACATTTCTGAGATGTTGCCAGGTCTCTGTAACAGCTGTGTCATAATGAGGGATATTGAGTTTCCTCAAAAGTATTGTTGAATCTCTTGATTAGCACATGGTTAAATCTTTTACTTGCGTCTAGTGTGGTGGACATTTTTTGGCTGCAATTTGATTGTACAGTGAACCAATGAAAGATAGGTGTTGCAGTCTGCACTACTATATGGTAAGAGCACGTCAGGAGCACATACTTGAGGAGAGATCTTCTGACAAGAATTAGATCCAGTTGATACCAGTGCTTTGATCTTGGGTGCATCTGCGATACTTGGTCTGAAAATATGAGTTGGTTACACACGAGTTCATGGTGGACACAGAACTGTAAGAGCCGTTGGACATATTCATTGTTGTTATTGTTGAATGCCCACAATGAGTAGGATTACTCTTGTGTGCGCCCTGAAAAGGATGTTAATTGGCGTGTTGTCGTAGCTTTCATTACATTCCGAGCGTGCTATGAGTGTGGACCGGGCTCCTCCAGGCGGTTGTGCTATGCTAGGCCTCATCTTCATGTCACTCACTACTACGGGGATTATGTCGATCCCTCACCTTGTTAACCAGGCTGCAATGAAAACATCTCGTTTCCAGGATGGTCTATGAGGAAGCCAAGGTGAGGGTCTTGGTCAGTATGTTTTGCCTGACCCTGACTAACATGTATGATCAGTATATTTTGCCTGACGTTAGTCTTCCTTCCTTGGTCATATTAATTCATTTTGTCAAATCCAATTTGCTAAGACAAGAAGGCCACGTGTCGTAATCGGCGCCAACTCTAGCATTGAAGTCCCCGAGTAAAACAAGCTCTTCTTGTCTATGAATACTTCTAATGACTGCTGACAAATCCTCATTGAGCTCATCTTTGGCGTCAGGTGTGGAGCACAGGGTAGGTGCAAATGTACTGACAAGGGTGATGAAACCTACTGTGGTATGGGGACGAAGTGTAAGCAGTCATTCTGAGCCATTCTTGTCTGGTCAACCATGTTTATTACCTACTTTTATTTTACTGAAAGGTCTACACTATGCTCTCCATTTCCGTTGGGGTCTTTCTCGTTAACTGAGTTTCTTGAAGTGCTACAATGTCCATATCCAGTCTTTTTAGTTTGTTATTAATTATGCATGTATTTCTGGCATCGCTTATATCATTCGGGCTATCGAACAGTCCAGTCATCATGGTGCGGACATTCCAACATTACAGTTTAACTACTGATGCACGAGTTGTATCGACACTGCAGTGTGAAACCAGAAGGCCGCTTCAGGTCATGAACTTGAGCATCTACCTATGAAGGACAAGCTGTTGCCCGTGCGGCAAGATCCCCCCTCCCCTCCACGTAACTAACTGATCCAAGTAACAACATGAGCCTGGCATCAGCGGCATTGGAGGAGTTATCAGAATAACGATAAAAACCACCACTGGACTGCCTTAGGGACACCAGCTCCGGATTTTTCCTCAGGGTTTACTCTCGATGCCATATTCCGAAGAGGACTGTCAAAAAATACCTCAGTGCTGTCTTTAATGTCCTGATAAACGTAAGGACATTGAACACATACGTATTTCCTGTTCGACTGGTGAAATGTATCGACGGAAAATGGCGATGACCTAAATTGAAAATTTTAAAGAACACGCATTACAATTTGCATCATTTACAATTGCATAAACTTTTACAAATAATACCGTCTTCCTTATCTTTTCTTTTTCTTCGCATGCTTTCAGACGCTAACTTGAATGTCTAAAGAAAGCAGTGGGTCTCATAAGATCAGCGGGAACTCCATAGAGCTTGTCTTGGTTTAGGACGAGAGATGGCCACAGGTGCCTTCTCTGTAACTCGTATGTTGGACACTTCTGCAGCAGATGTTCAGCAGTTATTGTATCAGTGTCGAGCGTACGAAGAAGTATCAGTGTTGCGGACACATTTATCAGTATGTCCTAATTTGAACTTGTTGAATAGATGGTATCGTAATTTTTTGTGGCCTTCGTGGAGTCTGAAAATCTCCACCTGTTCGGCGCTGTTTAACTTGTAGTAAGCGTCCTCTTGTCATCGTCCTGGATGCTCCGCTAACCACTTATTCTTGTATCTGCACATGATAAACCTCCTGACGTCTTCGTAAGTTATACATATAATCATAATAGGTTGAGGCAGCATTCTGCCAGTTTGTCAATCTCCTGATTGCCAATTAGAAGGAATCAGCTGAATCACCACTTTCCTGACTTGGAAACATTGTTTAGAGAGAACCTGACATAGTTCTTTTAGATCTGAATTTTTTATTGGCTTCCAAACTCTGGCACCACGGATAGTTCAGTGCGTCTGGGAAAAGTACCATGTGTTTCTCAGTTTTTTCATCCATTATTTATCTGCTGCAGTTTTCATGGACTCTGTCTTTGAAATCACTTGAAAATGTTCCGGTTGCCACTGAAAAAATTCCTTCCTTTTAATAACACAAATTGTTGAAACAACATACACAGCTTAGTTTGTCCACAGAGTTGAGGATAAACTCAATTGTATGGAAGAATTTCATTCTCTTCAACCAATCAAAGATACTGCAAGGGAAGTAGACATTTTCCAGGAAGTAAAAATGTATATAAATTCAACCTTAAATGAGAAAAGCTAAAAGGAATATCAATCCAAAGGGCTGCATAATGAAAAGATCAAAGTCTTTGTTCCTAAAATAATAATAATGTACCTTATATGAACATGAATACAGAAGATTCGCGTCTGCTTCATTCCATTTTACATTAGCACAACATGTGCGCTACAATCAATTAACTTGGCCCTTGCTATGAGCACGGTAGATTACGACACACATGTCCTAAAGTTGAGAGCTATACACCACCGCCGGTTTCAAGAATTTCTGAAAAACGTTCAATTCGAGCATGAAGACTTCACTTCTTTTTTTTTTTAAACTGTGAAGTGAGTTGGCAAGTAAAGGGAAGATGCGATGGGCAGATGATGTTCGGATATGCACAGGCAACGCCTTCAAAGAGACTGAAACACTTGCAGCGTTCGGCAGACTGAGGCGGCGACAGATAGTTCAGGATGTAGTGAGACATGATACATACGGGGCGAGAGAAAGTGTTTGGTTTACATAGAGAATAAAACAGCTGAGGCAGCAACAACTTTCCAGAAAATGGACGTTTTATAAAACTACTCATAGTACACCAAGTCTTAACTTAACGTAATGTTTTTTATACTGGTTTAGAAGACTCATCAGTCTGTAGACAACCAGTCACATCTGCATTACCCTGCTCTAAAAACTATGCACATTCAATCTTTTCTTAAATGCATTTACTGCCTCTGCCTCCATCACCTCCTGCGGTAATGAATGTCAAGCATTCACCACTCTCTTACTAAAAAAATATTTCCTTATATCCAATCTGGACCTTTCTTTAGGTAATTTGTATTTATGCCCTCTTGTTCTCGTTGGTGGTTGTATTTTGAAAAAAACGTTATAGTATAATTTTACCTTTCCTGTGATTATCATATAAACCTGTATTGTCCCCTCGAATTCTTCTTTTCTAGACACTGTAAACCGATTTTTCTCTTTCCTCGTAACTGTAATTCTGGAATCCCGCTATCAGTTTTGTCGCTCTTCTTTGTATTCTTTCGAGCATGTTTATATCTTCTCTACGAGAAGGACTCCACACCTGTACACAGTACTCCAATCTAGGTCTAACTAATGCGTTATAGAGTTTCACAATCACCTCCTTACTCCTATGTTTAATATTTCTTTTTATCATGCCTAACATCGCATTTGTTTGTTCACTGCAACCTGGACTTGCCCATGCATTTTCCCTGTATGCTCTGCTATAACCCCTAGGTCCCTTTACTTCTCTATCTTTCTAATATTGTTCTCGCCCATTCTGTAACTATGTTTCATATTGGATCTACACATGTAGATGACTACATTTACCTACAATAAACTCCATTTGCCATTTCACAGATAGTCTCAAATTTTATCTAAATCCGACCTCAAAATATCCACCTCTATTATAGATGAGACACTGCTACATAGTTTTGTGTCATCTGCAAATTTTTCAATCATGGATCCTAAATCAATGTCCAAATCGTTTATAAATATCAAGAACAACATCGGTCCCAAAACCGAGCCCTGTGGCACTTCACTCTTTACTTCACACCACTCAGAGTACCGCTTATTTATGCCCACTCTCTGCCTTCTTCTCATTAACCAATTTTTAATCCATTCGGCAACCTTCCCACTTATTCCATGTGATTTTAACTTTTTAAATAATCTTCGATGAGTTACTCTATCAAAAACCTTTGCAAAATCTAGATAAATAACATCCACTGGTTCCCCCTTATCTTGTCTTCTGTTGTGATTTGATAGTGGTTTTAGTTTGTTCTTTGTTCCTGGCGAAGGCCTTTTGTCCGTAACGTAGGTGTCGTTTTGTTGTTGTCCTGTTGCGGTCACTGAGCCACGACCTATTTATGTTGTTATCGGCTTTTGTTAAGCATATCTTTGTCAATGGAGGTGCCAAGAGAGTCATGTCATGGAAGCGACTTAGAAGTAGTTTTACTGAAGAACGTTAAGAGTTCCATCGACGTCAGAGAAGATTAATGAGAATTTGCCGAGGGAAAAGCACAGAGACAACTTGTTACACTCGTACTCTTTTTTTTAATGGGTTATTTAAAAAAAAAAGATGATGGTTGGCGTACATAGTAACAATAGATACAGAAAGAGGAACAGATGACGACGAGGAGAGATATCGCTTGACTTTTTATCATCATCGCATGATAGACGGTCAACGACAGAATTGATAAACTGCTCTCGTAGCTGAAAGTTATGGAAACCCTAGCAAAAAATGGCAATAAAAAGGCGAAATTTAATCATCGAGTACCATACAAGATCAAGAACATCATCAGAAATCAGTATATTCATCAATGAAGAGAAGACAGAAACATAAGCGGTAGACCAGAACCAATTCACCAACTCAAAAGAAACCAACAAATTACCTTATTCCTCTGAGAACTGGTCACTGCAGACTACTAGAACATCTATACCGACTAAAGATATCACACACTGAAAGCCCACGAGGGACAGTGGGCTAGAATCATGAACACACTCTCTGCAGAGTCTTCTAAACCAGTGTAAAGACGTTAGGCTAAGTTAAGAATGCTCACTCTAAAGTAAAATGAGATACTCGACCTGGCCAGAAGGCGCAGAGTTGAGACAAAAGCTGTGGGGCAGCCGCTCCGACTTGGTGAAGACTACAGACTTCATCATGGCTACTGGCCCGCGGATATAGCATGACCAAAGATCCTGAACGCAAAGAAGAAAGTTTGGAGACCAATGACGACATTTGTCAGTCAGCATGTCACATGATGATGATTATACACACATTTTGGTGGGTTTCGCGTTGTTTCTGTCCTGGTGCAGTCCCTGTGCAATTACTTATATATGCTTTTATCCTTTTATCATCCATTTTTTCAGTCACCTCTTAACACCAAATTGACCTTCAGTACTGCCGCAGCTTCGATTTTATTTTTATACAGACGTTTTCTTATAACCGAAAAAGGTGTGCAACTTTAGCTTCCTTCTTCAAGCACCATTAATGGTTGAGGTTGACTCTTCTTATCGCGAGGTGCGGACTCAAATTATGGAGGATCAAAAGATACATCTGAAATAAAACCATCATCGCACTACGGCAGTTCAGTCCAACATAATTTGATCAAATGAATTTTAAAGCTCTATTATTTTGTATCAGTTACCTCCCTAAATTTCTAGCAGCGACAGGTAAATCAGCTTTGATTGTATTTTTATTGGGTCAGATATGTCTATAAGGGAGTAGCGAGGTCTGGGCTGGACGTCCCGCTCGTAGAAGGAAAGTGAAGCGTCTGATATAGCCTTTCCTTTCCAGCTGTAGAGATCGCCGCTGGATTCACTGTTATGCTTGCCGTTCAGGAGTTTCCATGCCAAAGGCCTCTCCTACATTATTGTGTCCACAGCAGCACCTACATGAGGTGCCCCCTGTTTCTTACAGAGCCTGCTGTGAGCCGCGACCGAGTGAGTACCCGGCGGTATAACTGGGCGGGCAGATTGGGCTCATTAGACTTGGTTGGCAGCCAATCTAAGAGAAGGTAAACTGACTCTAAATCATGGTAGACGAAGTTCGTTAGCCTGTTCAGGCAGTTCGCCTAGCAGAGGATGAACTCTGATTTTAAACACACAAGTCCCAGAGAGTGTTGGCTAGTCTTGAGACGATGAGAGAATCATCGGATGTCTCGAGTAACTAGTATATGCGGGCAACGACTCCACTGCCTTGTGGAAACCTAGGGAAAGGATAGGGCTACGGGAGTAAACATAGACAGAAAATCCGGAGTGGTAGCACCTAAGGTGGATGGTTTCAAAATTGCGTACTTATTTCGGCAGCTGCTGCAGCTGAGATGGTGCTAAATTTTCATGCTTTGCTTTTCTTTGGATTACATCAGCGATGCCGAGAGGGGGATCCTGAAGTTTGGGCGGTCCAGGGTCTCCATATTCAGCTCCCAGGTTTGCGCTCAGAGAGGCTACTCACAGGGTGCCACGGGCATAGTCTGCGTAGACTGAGCCACCAATGAATGAGTAATATATATAAATATATATATTGTCAAGTATCGAAAGGTAAATCAGCTTTGATTGTGTTTTATCCTATCAGATATGTTGTATACATATCTGTTTTACCATATATATGTTTACTGTCTAGTAGCGATAGGTAAGTCAACTTTGGTTGTATTTTGTCAGACTAGATATTTTGTATACCTACCAGTTTTACTGACCACCATTCGCATAAAACTAAAGCCGATTATTTTGTTCTGTTGAGAATCGACATCACTGTGCTCTGGGAAATTATAGGTGCTCAATTACACCGCCCCCCCCCCTCCCATTTCCGGAGTATGACAGAGCGTGTGTATACTGATGGTTCCAGTAACTCGTTGATTATACACACTCCGCTCTGAGCACCCAGGAGCTCCTTCATGATCGAACAGTTTTTGATTTAAATTCTCTGCAGTCAGTTGATTGCTGTGTCAACATCCAAGAAGTGATCATTGATAGACCTCAGAATCTCACCAAATTCAGTGACACAG
The DNA here is from genome assembly GCA_036924085.1 of Ariolimax columbianus. Classification (NCBI taxonomy): domain Eukaryota; kingdom Metazoa; phylum Mollusca; class Gastropoda; order Stylommatophora; family Arionidae; genus Ariolimax; species Ariolimax columbianus. The sequence continues at coordinate 32,050,687 of JAVGWX010000002.1, forward strand.
TCTCCACTATGGTCTGTCACGTCAGTTCTAGCATTGTCGTGAACCCCATAACTACGTGGACAGTAAATTCATACAAGCTCCCAAAGTTTGGAACCTTCATGTCTACTATCCAGCCCGCCAGTCCCTTCCGAACAAGGACTGGGAGTCCGATACGATGACTGCCCTTGTTACAGAGCTCTCAGATATTCACCACAGATCTCACTTCACATGTTCATACTTTAAAAAAATATATGTAAGGTAGAACATTGAAAAAGATATATAAAAAGCTATAATCTGCCCTTTAATTTTTTTCTCCATGTTTATATTTGTATGTACGTGTAATATTATGGTTGTACAATGTATGTACACTAACAATTTGTACTATTATTGGTTGTACAATGTATGTACATGTAACAGCTTTTACGGTCCACCAGCTCCTTCTTCCACCTCTAAAAAAATATTTTGCAATTCTATTGACTTTCACTTTACCCTAGCATAACAGGATAGTTCTCACAGACGATCCCTAGCTAAGTAGCCTTTTTGTATGTGTTCATCATAATTTCTTTTGTGTGTGTTGTTCTTGATGAAGGTCTTTTCGTCGAAACGTCGGTTTAGTCGTTGCTCTGTTTCGTCCATTTTTGTATACTGTTTGTTTTAATCATACATCTCGTCCAGTAATGATACGGTACTTGCGATGGTCATATATACTTTTACTGTACATTACATGTTGGCCACTTTTACAGAGGAAGTTTAACTGTCAGTTTATCAGCATCAACGTTAGAGTAATCGGCAGTTCATATCTCCAGTTTATTGAATGGATGGTATCAATATCTCTTGTGGTCTGTGCGAAGTCTGAAGATTACCACTTGTTCACTTCCGGTAGACTGGTAATATACATCATTGTTATAGTAACCAAGAAGCCCGGTTTCTTGTTTGTTCCTGGCTGACCTCTTCATAAGTTTGATTCCATCTTCTTCTTTTTTTTTTGCGTTCGCCTTATTTCTCTATTCCACAAGGCGGTTTGCGTTGCACTATGTTTTTATTTTGCTCATGTTGGCACAGTGCATCCGACTTCGGCATGCATTTTATGAAAGGGTCTGCTTCCTCCTGCATTTTCTAAGGGTTTGCTTAACCCGGGTAACGGCAGGTACTGTGATGGGGAGCGAACCCAGCACCTTGGGATTGTGAGCCGTGTCACTTAACCACTAGCACACGCCGTGGCTCTGCTTCAATCTGATTGAAGTAACTTCATTCAAAGGTGTTTTTATGTTTCTAAAATCTTTCATTATGCGCATCTTTCAATATTCTTCAGAGTTATACACGCTGTCAATTTCTCTGATTGAAAAAAAAATGTGGCAATGAGTCGTAGATGTTATAAGTCGTAAACCAAAACTTCGTGACGCGAAACCTTGCTGCAACCATAACTATTTAACAGTAAAGTATATAAGTCGATCTAACTGGACACATGTTCTTGGCTTAGGGAAGGAAATACATCGAGGAAGGTAACTGGTCACTCCACCTCATAAAAACTGAAGCCTAATACAACCATATTTCTAACGCTTCATTCCCGACAGCAGCGTCTGCCGTGGACTACCTTAAAACACATTATCTCTTTACATGGATAATTACATTCAGTGGTGTCATTAGTTAGGCGCAGAGTGTGCGGACGGCACCGAGTGAGCGGACGGCACCGAATGAGCGGACGGCACCAAATGACCGGACGACACCGAATGAGCGTCGTACGGCACCGAGTGAGTGGACGGCACCGAGTGAGACCATCAGAGGCAGCGACACAAAAACCACTATCTATAAAATGTGTGTGCAGTGTTTTCAAAGAACGTTTATTATTTATTTTAAATAAGTTTTTATGTATTTATTTCCTGACCATCCGTGGCCCATCACATGCTTAAGTCCTTTGATTCTATGAGAATCGAATGCATTTTTTCCCCATTCGTTGGTATTATACTTGATACATGTAATCTTATAGTACAAGGTGAATGCGTGTACAAGTGAGAATCATTTATGTTAATACCAAAAACCATGACTAAGAATTATTCGTGGTTTGGTACGGGAGAGGTCAATAGGGTATGACACCATAAGTTACCACATTTTATAACACCAACTCTAATTGCGCCGCCACTGATTACGCTGTACTTTATTCTTTACAAAACTAGGTTTAGTCCTTCAAGTTGTAGCGCTCTACAGCAACTCGTGGGTAATCCTACACCTGATGCTTGTGCCCAATTGCGAAGACGTGACGCCTACTCCGACCATGTATGACGATGAATGTAGACAGTGGCATTACGACCCACAAGAAGTAGGACGCGCTGGCCTATGGAAAGTGTGCCATTCTTTCCCATTGGGATTCATCCCAAAGATGTACTTCTACACAGAGCCATACTGCGCCAACTTTTCTGAAGATGAACGACCTGGTATGACTGGATATTGCGTGTATATCTTAACGTTTCAGTAGCTTAGATATAGAGCGCTTGTTTGTCACGGCAAAAGTCTTGCGTTCAACCCCAATTTATCAACACCCTCCAGTCAACATAGCTTACTGATAGGGAAGGAAAGACAGCGAAGAAGGAATAAAAAAGCTTATATTTAGCACGATGAAGTATGTAACACTTAAACCTTGACAGCAGTGCGATTACCTTTACATTGACATTGAACATGAGTTTGGAACCGAAGATGGTGCACAGCGAATGAGCTGACAGCAGCCAATGACTCAAAGCTGGCTGCTTGCATCATGGCCAGCACAATCAGAACTGACCAATACCTTATTCCAGTTCCATGCGTCGACCCTGGAAACAGGCTGCACTAGTCTGTCTAAGTGAATAGTGATAATATTGGAAAGACAAACTAGGTATTCAATAGGGTCTGCTGAAATCGGATGTGTCGGACTGAAAGGCGCAGATTTAGAAGCTTCTCTGTAAACTACTACACAAAGTTCTTTCAGAACGAAGAAGAAAAAGGGGAAGAAAAAGAACAAGAACAAAAATAAGAAGAAAAAGAACAAGAAGAAAAAGAAGAAGAAGAAGGAAAAAAAAAGACTGCCATTTCCCTCATAAATGTTTTCTCCCCATAGTTTTTTCCTCATTTGTGGAAGGAAGACTAACATCTGGTCAGACAAATTATACTGATCAGATAAGTTAGTCAGGGTCAGGCAAAACATGCTAGACAAGACCCTCATCTTGGCTTCCTCGTAGCCCTTCCTGGAAACGGGCTGTTTTCGTGGCAGCCTGGAAACAAAGTGAGGGATCGACGTGATCCCCTTAGTAGTGAGCGATACGCAGATGAAGCCAAGCATAGCACAATCGTCTGGAGGACCCCGTTCCACCTTCATCAGCACGATTTGGATGTGAGGAAAGCTACGACAACCCACCACGTAACATCCTTTTTAGGGCGCACAAAAGAGTAATCCTTCTCATTGTGTGCATTCAACAACAACAAATCTTCATTTTGGTTGAACAGGGTTATGTTTTCACTCTGCTTCTCTCGTGGAGCCGACACACGTGAAGAACATGTTCAACTGTTTGTATGTCCTTCCTATACGGACACTTGCATTAATGTTTAGTGAACTCCAAGTAGATTCTAGGGGTTTTATTGAGAAACTATTATGTATTCCCTCAATGGGGACTAAGAGGGATCTGCGTGATGCTGACAACCTCGTTGCACGAGGGGGAGTAAAAAAACACTTTACTATTTGTTATTGACAGAATACGCCACATTAGAGTTGTTTTGTTGACTCCTACTTGTAAATAACAAATATCAACACATAACATGCCCGGTTGAATACCAGGAATACAAGTATAAGTAGATGCTTTATCTGAGACTTGCTGCGTGTGCCAAATGCTGTTGTAGCTGGGAGTGGAGTTAAGAATAAGCTCTCACTTCTAAGTAAATGCTTTCATGGCGTGTGTGCGCAATACGTAGTCTCTATCCGGACTGTTGGACTGTTTCTATTTACAGGAGAAGGGACGAGGTACAAGTCCATGGCACCCTAAAAAACTATCTGGGTAGATGAACCAAGTAAACCATATGCGGTAATTCATCTAGGAGATGGACACTTGTCTTTTACCCCCTGCCGCCTTGCGGGAAGTCTTGTGACAGTAATTGGTTTGGGAAAGTTAACCCACATAAAAAGACTTCCTGAAACCAATTTGAACGTCCTCCTTCTTTCTTATCCTTAATCAGTGACTGGTAAAACAATTTAGTGGTCAACATAGTATTTAACGGTAGCAACAAACTCTCTCCACTTCGCCCATTCTGCCACAATCCTTCGTAGAATACACCAGCTCTGGTTCATGATTAACACTTCAACTTCGATGGTTCTTCGCCAAGATATCTTAGGTATGCCTCTCTTTCGCCTTCCTTCCGGGGATCCATCCTGAATATTCGACTCATCGTATTCAAACGGTAATATTCGACTTAACATATTGGAATCCTGGTATTTAAACAGGCATATTATTAATGTATACAGGTAGCCGAAGGTTATCCGAAGTAGTTATTTTAAACCTTTTGCGGCTTACTATGCCTGGGGGAAGGTACACATAATTTGGGTAGATTATTAACTAACATTTTTTTTAACTTTCCGTTAAGTCTACTCTTTTCGATTTCTAACTGCCAAGGGATTTCTAACGTGATCGACACTGAACACGGGAGTCCGATCTCACTACCCAGACATCAGGGGAATTTTTACCAGAAGATCTGATAATATATTCACATATTAACATATTCGAATTGCACTATTTGACTAAACGTGTGATCCTAAGTAGTCCGCCGGGGTCTTTGTGTATGACAAAGACAAGAATAGCACCACTGCTCTACACAGAGCATGTCGAAAGAGGCGATTAACTATGCATAACACCGGCCATTGTTAGGTGGTTTATTTAGAGCAGCACAGATGACGCCTAAAGGAACGCTGGTCTACTTTGCTCTAGTGTTTGAGTCTATTAAGATGAGATCGCACATCGGTTAACCACCCTTCACTACACTTGTCCCAACGTAGCGGAGTAATACACTGCCTGAACCTAGACTCCTAAGCAGGAAACCCTCCTCCCAACCCTCCTCACGCCAGAGCTGAGAAGTACAGGTCGACAGAAACTAAGTAGAATAAACATTTTCAAACTATAAATAATATTCTACACAACGTATTTCAAACTAACAACAACAACAACAAAAATATTTGTTTAAATACGCGAATAAGGTAGGGAGGAAAAATAAGAAGCATACTTACTCCAAGGTGGATTCATACAAGATGGCTTCCATGCTTCAATTTCTTCTTCTTCTTCCTCGTTCATCTTCAGACCTCAACTTCAACGACTCTAACGAAGGCAGCGGTCGACTCAAGGCTATGTACGCTTCCGTACAGCTTCTAGTGGAAGGACACTGGCTGTTGCCAAATGCTTCAATTTGAGCGATAAGTAAAGTACAAAGCGCCTGTTCTAGTAATGTACCTACACATGTCCAGCCATGTCATCCGTTTCTTTTCCGAGTTCAATTTACTTCTACGAGTTCTCTTCTGATTGGAAGTTCTTGTATCTTGTGTTTACGATAACCTTATGTGCTTTATGGACAATCTACAATCTACACCTTTCAATTGGCGGGTAAAGTATTTCTTGTTCATTAAAGAAGGACATTTTCCAGTCATTTTAAAAATCCCTGTCTTGAAAAATAATAATGGACCATGTTATTTGTCATTATTATCCTGCATCTCTTCAATGTTTGCAAGTTAGTCCGAGTCTCTCTCTCTCACTCTGTCTCTCTCCTTCACTATCTCTCTCTCTCTCTCTCTCTCTCTCTCTCTCTCTTTGTGTGCTGGGCTAAAGAAGAGCCCAACACTACAGCACAATTCATCATGAGAACTCGTCTAACAGTGTAAAGATCAAAGATGCAATAACAAGAAGAATAACACGTCTTTCTTACTTTCTTTCTCTCTTAATTGGTATGTATGTATGCATGTGTTGACTCTTCAAGATTTGACATGCCACACCTCTCCTAGTGCAGAACAGCGAATAGATAATTGGAAGAACACTCTTCTAATCATATACAATTAGAGAATACAAGAATGAATAACTGACATTCTCAGGGGTTCGTTCGCAAGCAGAGGTTTATTTGTGTGTGTGCACGCGCGTGTGTATCTGTGTATAACTGAAATGCCAACAGACGTATTGTGTGTGTGTGTATGTGTGTGAGGGAGAGATATAATTTGTGTACTCGTGTTAATGTTTTTAATTCCTTTGCTGAAAACAAATAATTCTTGCGCTTGCCCCCGTGCTTGAAATTTAAATACGCAATGCTCATGCTCTTTTTTTTTTAAGTAAGAAAGTGGCGAATGCTTGGAATGCATTGCCAAAGGAAATAGTGGAGGCAGATCAATTAATGCATTAAAGAATATATTGGATGCACATAGTTATTTTTAGATCAAGTGAATGTAAAATAAACTGGTTGTATACAGACTCTGCAGTCTTCTAAACCAATATAAAGATGTTAAGTTAAGTCAAATAATGATCTGTATTGCCAGCTCATCAAATATGAACGGACTGTAATGTTCAGACTTGGGACAGGTTACAACATACTTAAATACCAGATATTTGTCAGAATAAAAAGCTGAAATAGTAACAAGTGTAGCATTGGTACTGATGAAAGTGGTCAAGAAACAAGGACCAGGGACAGAAAGAGTTCACGTGTACCGTTCTTGCACGTGCTTTACGGAGATAACATTCACCTCAAACTGTCAACACATTATTTAGATATACTCAAGATAATGTCTGACAGCATACGAAGACGAAGAAGAAGAAGGAAAAGAATGAGAAACAAGCAAGTATGGCACAACAGTACGGCTCCTGCACACAATTAATGGAGATGCAGTTAACCTCAGCCAGACGACTGTTTTTTTTAGACATGTAAAGTTGACATCAGAAAGTGAATGAAGAAGACGAAGATGAAAAGGAGAAGTAAAAAATGTAGATAGCAAGATGACAAATACAATTATTTCTAGCTTTCATTTCTAATTTCGGACTTGTCTACCCAATCCACGGAAATCCATCACCAATGCAGAAGAATGGCTGGAGATACCGCAATTTCTGTGCCAGTTAGCCATAGCCCTCAACGTGGTTGGTGTCTTACTTTCCTTAATGGCCGATTTAACTAAACACAGCAAAGGGAACTGGGCTAGTTCTGCCATTCTCATTATAAGTGGTAAGTATGTGTTATCTTTGCCTGGGAGGTGAGGTCTTACAAATATTGGCCTACTGCACGCATATTTTTATTTGTAGATTTATGCTCTTTGGAAACGAACGGGGTAAGTCAAAGGAAGTTCAATTTTTGGCTGAAGTCACAATGCTTCCCTGGCAACGGTGTTGTAAGAGCATTGTCTAGCTATTGCTGCACTTGCGCTGCTGACGCTTGAATTAATACTGATGATATCGTCGAATATGGAGGTGATGATAGTGGTAATGCTAATTGTGAAGACGATGATGGTGGGGATTATGGTGATGGTGATAATGGTATCGATAACGATGTCTGCGACTATAACGATGGCAACGATGATCGTATTGATGAAAAAGGTGGCGAGGATAAAGTTCTTAATGTTAAAGATGATGATGATAGTGCCGATTTGGACTAATTATGATGATGATGGTGAGGTTAGTGAGTAGAAGGGATGGCGGAGGGACGAGTGGATAGCAGCTATTGATGCTTCCAATCTCCAGCGGTTGACATGGGTCTACTGTCCTAGTCATGCTGTAGCTCGGGGAAACGAAAGAGCTGACATCCTGACTTCACAAGCTCCCGTCATGGGCATGTTAGTGATGGATAGGAATGCCATTTTGAAACCGACCAATGACTGTCTATTGGACGAGATGAATCAGCAGTGCACAGACTGCAAGGCTTCGGCATCAAACTAATGTTCAAGCGGAGTGGGGCGCATGAGAGGACGGAGCTGGAGAGTGTACAACCAGCGAGCTAAAGGGACCATCAGCATCCAGACACTGCACCATTTACTGAGAGAGACGGAGCGTCTATGGGTATGCCTGGAGTCGATAATTAGAGACAGAAGCAGATGATGAGGATGCTAGTGGTGATTAACATAATAGCGATGTGGTGATATGATGGGGGTGATGATGGTGATAGTTATGTTGGTGATAGTGATGATGGTGATAGTGATGGTGATAGTGATGGGGCTATGATGGTTGTGATTATGATGGGGTGATTATGATGGTCGTGATTATGATGGTGGTGATTATGTTGATCGTGATTATGATGGTCGTGATTATGATGGTCGTGATTATGATGGGGTGATTATGATGGTGGTGATTATGATGGTCATGATTATGATGGTCGTGATTATGATGGTCGTGATTATGATGGGGTGATTATGATGGTGGTGATTATGATGGTCGTGATTATGTTGGTCGTGATTATGTTGGTCGTAATTATGATGGTCGTGATTATGATGGTCGTGATTATGATGGTCGTGATTATGATGGTCGGGATTATGATGGGGTGATTATGATGGTGGTGATTATGATGGTCGTGATTATGTTGGTCGTGTTTATGATGGTCGTGATTACGAGGGGAGTTATTACGATGGGGGTGATTATGATGGGGTGATTATGATGGTAGGGTGGGGGGCTATGTATTTATTTATTTGAATATGTTGATAACGATAACAGAAATGATGATGGTATTGACAACTTTGAATATTTCCACAGCAACTTGTGGTTTCTTGGGAGCAGTTATATTTTACATTAATATAGGCAAAGACTTCTTGATGCCTTACAAACTGGACACAATTTCTATGTTCCCGCATTGGGGATTTTACTGCTCCATCGATGGGTCTGTCACAACATTGCTGGGAGCTCTCTTACAGAAGAGGAAAAAGCCTTAGAGGGTGTGTGAGTGAGTGTGCGGGAATGAGTGAGTGTATGAGGGAGTGAGTAAGTGAGTGAGTATGTGATTAAGTGGGTGAGTGGGTGTGTAAGGGATTAAGTGAGTGTGTGAATGGGTATGAGGAGGTGAATGAGGACGTTAGTGAATGTTTGGGAATGTACGAGCAAATGAATAGGCGAGTGAGCAAGTGAATGGGTGAGTGAGCAGTAGATAGAGAAATGAGTAGACAGTGAAAGCGAGAGAGGGAGAGAGAGAGAGAGAGAAAGAGAGAGAGACAGAGAGATATGAAGATGTAAACCAATAACATCAAACACAATGGCAATTCACTTACAATATAAAAATACAACATATAATGAAATAACATGCACCATGTGTTGATCCTTTGTATTGACCATATTTCTTGATTATGCACACTGAAGTAGGAGCCATTATAGTTGGTCGCCTAAATGAGATCTGTGTTAAAGCATGTAAGCACTTTTGTAGATATGGCTTTTGTGGCACTTTTTCGTACATAACGAGGTTGCTAACCCCATATACGATCATACTTCAATCAAATCAAAAATTATGAGCTCCATGTGGAGTACAGGTCTTCAACAAATGCTCGTCAAGTTCTCCTGTTCTGAGCAATTCGTGCAGGCTTACCTGTTTCCCTTGTTTCGAGCTCTCTTTTCCATGAATGTTTTAGTCTGCCTCCGCATCTTCTGTACCGTAGGTTTCAAAACAGAATCTGACATGTAATGCTAGGGAATATGCTGAAACACCGAGGCAGTGAGTTGTAAACAAAGAATGTTTGTACATGATAACGATCACAAGACAAGTATGCATCTGCACTCTAAAAGCATTTATGACGAAAAACAGAAAAGAAAGTGACGTATTAGGCAGTCCGGAATTTGAACATCGGACCCCCAGGCCTTGCTGGTCTATGCTTCATGATAGGAAAGGTAGGCCGTAATTGAATCTATGTCTGGATCAAACTCGACCTATATTACAAAGTCACAAATGCTGAATGACGAACGGGTTGGCCATCTGTGACACTTTTGTGAGGTGGGAGGGAGGGGGGGGGGGGTGTCCCACTGGACTAGTACCATGACTTATCTCTTTCTTGTGGCAGGCCGTTTCTGTGGCTTGGAGGTCCGGTGTTCGAATTCCTGGCTGCCTATTATTACCTTACTTTCTTTACTGTTGTTCGTTGTGTGTTTTCCGAGTGCAGATAACATACACGCTTTTAGCTTATTTCCATAATGTGTGCTCTGTCCAACGCCAGCACCTTCTCATGCATGACCTTATGTTACTTTGATACTGGTTCCTCCCAACCACACCACATTAGTGATCTTATCATACCATTTCAATCTCTCTATTCTGCGCCGGCACCCATTTTTGATAGTTGTGTAGCTTTTTTGTCTGCTGTCTTTGTTCCCCATGTGCCAGAGACAGGTACTAAAACGGACATTCAATTGGAATTCAGAATTTTAATTTTATATTGGACTTATTTTTTTAAAATTTCCATAATTTCCCCAAAGCAATGAAAGCTGTTCTCGTCTTTTATATTATTAATTGGCATCTTTATCTGTACCTCCTACTTTGTCTATATTGCTACCAAAATACATGAATGGTTCCACAGCTTTTAGGAGTGTGTTTCCTAAAACTATCTGATTGTTGTTAGTTACATTTATTCTTAGAATCTTTGTTTATTTATGTGCACTCTCAGTCCTAATTTTAGAGACCTCTCATCAAGTTTTCTTATTTTATTTTGTATCTTATTGATCTAGAGACAGAAGAACCAAGTCTTCAGCAAAGTCCAGATTGTCAAGCTGTTTTGTTAGAGTCCACTGAATGTAGTTGTGTTCCTTGATGATGTTGTCTTCATAATCCAGTCAATAACCAGCAGAAAAGGAAATGGTGATTTCTATTGTTTGCGAATACCCGCAATGAGTAGGTTACTCTTTTGCTGATCCCTAAAAAGGGTGTTAGATGGTGGGTTGTCGTAGCTTTCTTCACATCCCGAGCGTTCTGATGAAGGTTAACTGGAGTCCTCCAGACGGTTGTGCTATACTTGGCTCCCTCTGTGTGTTGCTCACTACTACGGGGATCACGTCGAACCTCACCTAGTTAGCCAGACTGTTGTCCTCGACAACAGCCCGTTTCCAGGACGACCAACGAGGAGGTCAGGTGAGGGTCTTGGCGAATATATTTATCCTGACCCTGACTAACATTGTATGATCAATGTGTTTTGCCTGACCAGACGTTAGCCTCATCGTCCCAAGATTCATGTCCGCCATGTTCCTTTATGATAACGATGAGAAAGCTGACTTTCATGTAGAACTCTATATTTTATATCTTCATACATTTTCTTATGCTAATGAACTACAGGAACGCTTCATAGAGCTAAGTACCTTCCAGAGTGGTTCTGTCTAGCTTGTTCAATGTCTTTTTTTGTATAGTCCGTGAATGTCATTTAAAACGTTGGGAGTTTCATTTCGTACTTTGCTCAACTATGATTTTCAGTGTAAGCTATATGGTCTGCACATGAACTATTAAGTCTGTCTGTTCTTCTATATAGTGTATTCTATGATCTATTGCACCTTTCGATCCGACACATCCGGTTGCAGCACGGTATTTTTGTGGCCGGGTTTGCCTTCCGTCTTAGATCCTTATTTTCTATCTATGCTGTATGGGTGCATTCTGTTTTCAGAGGCGGAACTTGTGTAAAGAGAATAGGGACTTGGTCAGTTGTAGCTCGATGACCCTCACATACATATATGAAGACTAGTTTCTGGCATCTTATTCACTGCTGCTGCGTCCTAAGCCCGGCCTCCACTATTCCTCTTAAGTATATACTATGTTTCAGATCTCTCTTCTTTGGTAACTTACCTTTGTAACCTTTCTTCCAGCGTACATATATTTGTTATCTTTCCTAAACTTTACCAAGTAATTTATATATCTTCGTTGAAGTGTTGATTGATTACTTCTGCTGAGGTATCATCTGGACCAGTACCTGTATCGTATCTGTGGAACATTATGGCTCTCTTTTTTAAAATCTTCTTTGGTTGGTTTCTTGCAATTACCTTGCAGATCAAATTCAGCTGACTGAATGTCTGGTGGATCTCGTGGAGTTGATCAATTTGGAAATTCTTAGAAATGTTCTGTCCTGATATTCATCTACTCATCTGTGTTGCTAATCGAATTTCCTTTCTTATCTTTAATACATGAATTTACTTACTAACATTGTCCTGTTAATTACTTTATGCTGTTGTTCATTCCTGGCACATTTCCTTTTGCTGCAGTTTCCTCTGCCTCTCTTGTCAACATCAGTATGTTTCCATTTGTCTCTTTTAAATCTTTTGCTTACTTATTGTCTGGCTTTTGAGTACAATTTCTCAGTCTTGACTCTAGTAATTTTGGTTTTGTTTCTGTTAAAATCTGCCTTCATAATATTAATTTCCTTTACATTGTTAAAATTCTTGTTGTTATCCATGCGTTTCGTTGAGGTTGTCTTTGTTTGCTAGAACATCTTCACAAGTCTTCCATAAGTTTTATTTGTTGGCCGTGCTCTTCTGCGTCCCTTGTTTCTCATACTTGTTGTAAAACCTAATTAATTTCATATATCATAACTTTAAATGTATTTAATATTTTCTTGTTTCAGAGGAATCCCATAATAAACTGTTGTATGTGGTTTTATGCTTATATCTTTTAAGTTTAGTCTTTATTTTGGTTACCAGAAGATGGTATTCTGGTACCACGTCTGCTCCTCTACACACTTTTACACCGTGAAGTGATGATATGTACCTGTTGTTTATACATATTTAGTCGTCTGGTTTTTCTATCCTGTTATTTTATTGGTTTTGCTTAAAGTTTTCCTTTATTGATTCTACTGACGAAGGCACTGTGTCCATGTCTCTGTGACAATGTCACCCTAGACATTCGTATCTCGGCGAAGACGTTTGCCAACTCTCAGACAATTTACTGAATACTTACATAGTTGAATTGTTCGTCAAACAATTTGCCAAATTGTCAATCCGAAGTCACACAATTAGTCAATCAGTCAGTGTTAGTTCCAAATGGTAGATGCTAATCTCAAACTTTACCGAAGTTCAGTGTCAATTTCAAATGGTAGATGCTAATCTCAAACTTCACCGAGGTTCAGTGTCAGGCGGCAGGATTGATAGGCAAATCGAGACTAGGTGTCAGAAAGAATATACGATAACTTATCAGCTGTCACCACTGCTTAGACACCCGAGCAACAGTTTGGCAACATAGCAGCGGCTGATAAGCAGTATATTCATGCCGACTCTGTGCTACCAGGGCCAAACATGATGTCTGTTAAGGGATGGTGAGAGCAGAATTTCGATGTGTGAAATGAAGTGTTTAAGGAATGTCATCGGTGTTACCGGGAAAGACAGAATGCGGAACAACGATATTCGTAGTATGGTTGGCACTACGTTTTGTGCAGAATACATTTACAGGCAGAAAATAAGTTTGTTTTGGTCATCTCATGAGAATGCACACTAATCAACTTCCACTGATGGCTTGCAACGCTGGTAGATCTGGCTACAGGGCAGGGGGGCGGCCACATGGCAGGTGGATAGATGGCATCAGAGTGATTGTGGAGCGACACGGCTCACAGTAACCGACGTAATGCACTTGGCGCAGGGCAGACGACTTAAACTCCCCACGGCGCTTAACGGCATAAGGGGGGAACAACTAACTATTGCCTAGTCCATATTTCTATTTTATTTAGGGCCTCTTGGATCTGATTTCTGGCTACATGTGTAGATATTATCATTCCCAACCTTAGCATTTAGGTCTCCTATCAAAATTGTAATGTCCTTCTTCCTCCTTTTATCGATTATGTTTTCAACTGATGTCAAATTCTTCTTTCACGGAATCTTCTTTATCATTAGTTGATGCATACCATTGGATACTGTTTATCGGTATCGTCTTGTCAGTTTTGAAAGTACCTAGTTTTACTTACTTACTTAGTCGCTTCTCTTCTACCGCGAGTTGTTGAGATTTGCCAGAGAGAACGCCATACTGTTCTATCCGCCGTCTTTTTCCTGGCCTCTATCCAATCCAGCCATTAGTCACTTAGGGACTGTAGTATGTTGCCTTCCAAACGTACTTTGGGACGTCTTGGGGGTCTGCGTCCGTGAATTTGTATCTCCCATGATCGCCTTGCTCGAAACCCACATTGTCTCATTCATATGTGAAAGAGTCTAAGATTAGCTGAGTGGTTTACTTATCTAAAGAGTTACAACATGCATTTACATCACGACAAGGACTTCACACAGTAAAAGACAGTAAACACTATCCTGACTATAAATCAAAACTTTATCATTTATTAATCGTTATAACAAAACAATATTATTTGTTGCACAGTATAAACATAAAGCAAAGTACTTCTAAACTCAATAATTATTATATATATATATATATATATATATATATATATATATATATATATATATATATATATATATATTTAGACACACACACACACACAATGGACTTGTCATAAGTCTTTACCCTGACCATGAAGGAGTAGGAGGAGAAAGTTGAAATTTGGCACAGTGCTTATTCCTTGTCAATGTAGCCACCACCTGGATTTATACATATTTGTCATCTCTACATGACCTTGAAAAGACCATAATAATAAAGTAACCTATTTTTCTAAAACTAAACCAGTTATCACAAGCCAGTATGACATCTTCGTCACTGTCAAAATGATTTCCTATCACCTGTTTTTTAAGTTTTGAAAAAAGAAAAAAGTCTGATGGAGCTAAATCCGGAGAATATATTGGGTGTGGAAGAATTTCAATATTCAAATTGATGGCTGTTTGCAGCACAAGCCTTGCTTTATGGGAGAGCGCGTTGTCTTGAAGCAAAGGCAGAATTTTAATGCGTGCTATCCCTTGTTTTCTGATCAGTCTTTCTTAGTTTGGTAAGATCTGCATAATATTACCCATTAACCGTGATGACATAAAGCAGGTAATCTTTCAATATGACACATTTGACCCCCCCCCCCCCCCCCAAAAAAAAAAAAAAAAAAAAAAACCCCAAAAAAAAAGAAAAAAGCAGCCAGCATGACTTTTCTTGCAGATTTCTGCGCTCTTGGCTTGACATGTGTTGGTGAGCCCAGTGTTTTCTACTGCATGCTGGAAATTTTGGATTCTGGATTATAATGATGAACCCAAGTGTCATCTACTGTCACCATGGTCGGCAACATGTTTTCGACCCACACATTTTGAGCAACTGGCCACAGTAATCAACCCTATTTTGTTTCTGTTCACATGTCAGCAGACACGGGATCCAGCGGGCAAACACATTTTTCTCATGTTCAGTTTGTTGTGTAAACTTCTAAAAACTGTACTTTCATTCAGTTTTGCTGACTTAGATATCTCTGCAATTGTCATTTTCCTATCCTGGTCAATGATTTTCTTCACTCTTGCAGCGTTTTCATCGCTGCACTCTGAGGATGGTCTTCCACACCTTGTTTATCTTTTACAAATTTCAGGGGGGGGGGGGGGCATTTCTTTTTCTTTCTCATGTTCTTTAGGGTCCTGTAGAATAGTTTCTGGTTTTCTTCACCATTATTTTCCAGTTTCTTTGAAAATTCCTCCCAAGATGTCTGTTTGGCCTTGATCAGAACTCTTTGCTTGTGTTCTAAAATTTGCATATTCTTTATATTCCTTTGTTTGTTCTTCTGTATTCCTAGCCTCTAGGTATTGCTCCCATGCCTTTTTCTTTTCTCGTATTATTCGTTTCACTTCTTCTGTCCACCATGGTGTACTTTCTCTTCCACCCTTCTCTGGTATGATCACATGCTTCTACTGCAGTCTTTGTGAGGATATCTTTGAATTTTCCCCAGAGCATTTCCATATCGTCTTCAGATTCTTCTATTCTTCCTATTGCTGTTGTTATGATCCCTTGGTATCTCCTCTTAACATCTGGTTCTCTTAGTTTTTAAGCCTTAATTTTATTTTTTTCCTTGTGTGTTATTATGTTTCTTGCTTGTTGATGGGGATTGCCTGGCTGCATAACTTTTTTTCTCGATATCTCTCTTTATTTTAACTAGGTAGTGGTTGCTTCCTATCTCTGGTCCTCAGAACACTCTAGCATCCTTTACATGCTTGAAATCAGTTTACCTCACTATTGCATAGTAAATAATGGATCTTTCACTTCTTACCGGCTCGCATCTTGTGTAGGCATGGATACGCGTATGTGGAAACCTTGTATTTGTAAAAACAAAGTTTTGTTCTTTGCAAAATCTCAGCAGTCGTTTTCCATTGTCATTTAAGACATCTTCTCCATAACTGCCGATCACTCCGTCCCATCTAGAATAGTCATTTCCAACTCTTGCGTTGTAGTCTCCAAGGAGAAGTATTTCATTTTAGCAACGGTCCTTTGAAGGAGATCATAAAATTCATCTTTTATGTCAGTGCTCTGATATTTTTGGTGCATAGACAATGACGATATCCATTTGACTATGCTCCTCTTATAGACAGAACCATCAGTCGTTCTGAAATGAACTTCCACCCTTTAATGTTTGCTTTGTTATTACTATCCACTATACAGCCTACCCCTGCTCTTGCTCTTTCAGTCATAAGAACTCCGCTGTAGTATAGCATGTTGCCGTCATGGTCCAGGACGCCCTGTCCCTTTTTCTTTGTTCCTGTAAGTGCCAGGACTATCAATTTTGCTCTCTTCATCTCCTCTATTAGTTCATTTTCTTTTCCGTTTATACTTCTTACATTCCATATTCCGTAAACCGTGGTCCTTGTTTCTCGCCTGTTCGTCGCCGCTGAGATCAGTCCGGTTTTCTCTATGTTTCGACATGTAATCGTTTGTTAAGGCAAACAGCTGATTAGCCTGTTGGGTGCTTGCATGGTGGAGCCTGCCGATCCGTTTTTGTCCACGGCTGCTTATTTATTTGCAGCTAACCTTCTAAATTAGGAGGCCTTTCAGTAATCCGCAACTCTACTGGCGCGCCTGGTAGGAGGTAGGTTCCTCCCCCAGGGTAGCTAGTCATAGTGCTTTCAATTCTTAAGTGCATTTTGCTTCTGTTTAGATAACATTAAGCTACATCTTCACATGATGTGGGCCTTCTTCAGTGTGCACTAAGGATTGCAGCATTCCCCATGTGTTCTGTTTTGTTATCTCTACCCCTTTCATCCTGTTTTGCCAGCCCCAGGATATCAATTATGTAGCTACTCATTTCCGTGTCCACCTGAGCAGCATACCTCTACTCGTACTTTATACGAATTTTTAGCTACCAAACATGGAGGTTTTCTTACAAGAAAACGGGTAAGTTAGCTATGCACACGCATTACAACTTTTTCTACATCGTATTATTTGCCCTTTTGACAGAGGCCCAGCTTCAATCTTGGATGTTTGAGTTAAATTTTTCGTCTTCGTTGGTTTCGTTATAATATTTCGTTTCATATTTGCTTAAGTTTTTGTGGCTACAATTTATACAGGATAAGTTAGCCTACCCCATGCCCAACGCAAAACTGAATGACCTATTTGGTAAATCTGTTCTAGATAATATGATTGCTACTTTAAAATTCTTTTATGAACGTGGATTCACCTGCAGAGGACATGACGAGGTATTTGGGTCAACAGCGAATGGCAACTTTTTAGGCAGTCTAAAGTTATTGGTCCAGTTTGTTTCATTATCTCCACATACAGAGAAATATAACAAAAGAAAAGGTTATGCTTGTTTTCCATTCGTCCAGCACTTGTGGTCAGCTCATAGATATTTTGGTTGGAGTTGTACTACTTATTTACTTTCCGTGTCCAAATACCATGTCACACAGCATCCGTCCAGTATTCAGCAACTTGAACTGCCTTGTCGTTCGCCTCTATCATGTCGTTCATGTCACAGGTTTCAGGGAGGTTGGGGCAGGTCATCAGATGATCTTGGTCCTGAACTGCTCCGTATTCACATGTGTCGACATCTGAGTATCCCCATTTCTTCAAGTTCACTCTGCATCTTGAGACACCAGTTCGAAGTCTGGTCAATGCCTTCCACACAGCGTAGGGCAGGTGATGTCCAGGCGCAGCCTCTTCCTTGAGCTCTATCCATGGATCCTGCATTATTTCGCGCCACCTCTCGATGCGTCGACCTTCCGGGCTTGTCTGGATGGTCTCTGTCGATTTTAAGAAACTGTGTCTTGATTTAAGTCTTGTGGCTTGTTCCTGGTGGCCAAACATCGGGTGTCTAGGGTCGTTTTCCTGTTTCCCTCGTTCGATTTCCGCAGCTACACCTCTTCTTAAATCAGGTGGTGCAATGCCAATTAAAGGATATATTTTGTTTGTGGGAGTGGGTTTAAGGCACCCCGACACTATTCTGCACATCTTGTTCACTGCTGTATCAACTTGTTTTGCATGGGCGGAGTTTTTCAAGACTGGTGCTGCATATTCCGCTGCAGAAAGGCACAGGGCAATCGCTGATGTGCGTAAGACTGATGGCTGAGCCCCCCATGTTGTGCCACTCAATTTTCAGATAATGTTGTTTTTCGCATGTACCTTACGCTTTGTCTACTGGCAGTGTGTCATATAGGATAATGTACGATCCAACTTTATACCCAGGTATTTGGGAGCCGGGCAGTGTTCAAGATCCTGTCCTTGCCATCTGATCCGTAGTTCTCTGTTTGCCTCTCTGTTCTTGAGAGGATAGGCGCATACTTGAGTTTTGCTAGGGCTGGGTTTTAGGTGGTTTTCCCGATAATACTATGCGAGGTCATTCAGAGAGCGTGTTAGTTTACCTTCTACCTCATCGAAGCCATTAGCCTGAGCAGCGACTGCTGTGTCATCGGCGTTTATAAATTTCCTTGTGTCTGTATCCATATGCTGGTCATTGGTATAGATGTTGTATAGCATGGGAGCAAGAACACTTCCTTGAGCCAGGCCGTTGGTTTGATTTCGCCCTCTGCTCTCTTTATTCCTCAAGGTTACATAGAATCTCCTGTTTTGAAGTAAGCATTTGATTATGTTAGACAGACGCCAGTCTTTCGTCATGTTGTATACCTTTGCCTGCAACCTACGATGATTTACTGTGTCGTAGGTAGCGCTTAGGTCTATATATGCCACTCCAGTCACCTGGTTGCGCTCGAAACCATCCTCTATTATCTGTGTCAGATTGAGGATTTTACTACTGCAAGATCTCACAGGTCTGAATCCAGCTTGTTCATTGATCAGTCTCGAGTCTATCCAGGGAGAGATGCGGTTCAGGATCATCCTTTCAAATACCTTGAATAGGTGGCATAAGAGCGACACTGGTCGAAAATTCTTTGGGTCTGTTGGAGTTTTCCCAGGCTTTAACAGGGCAACCACGTGTGCTTTCCTCCAGACTTTGGGAATATTCAAGGATTCGACGCAAATGTTCATGAGATTTAGTAGCCAATTGGTTGTTATTGGTCCAAAGTTCTATTTGCTCTGTTCTCAAGTCGTTGGGGCCGGCTGCTTTATTCGATTTTGTTTGCTTTATTGCTGCACTTAATTCTTCAATTGTGAAAGGTGCGCACAGTATATCACTCTCTACCTCGCGTTGTCGTTAGGTCTTTGTTTGTCTCGTTTTATAGTTGGTTTTGCCATTCATCAGTAATTGGTGGGCCACTTGGTCAGGAGTAACTTGCGTTATCCCTGGGGGAGCACATGTTGGGTCATTGCTTATGATCTTAATGAGTTTCCATGCTCGCCTGCTGTTTTGCTTCATGTCTAAGTCTTCCACCAGGCTACGCCACTTTTGCGTTTTGAATTGTACTGAAGGATATCATTACAGAAATTAGACACGCTAAGCATTATTCTCTTTATGTGGATTCTACACGTGACATCAGCCACATAAATAAGTTGTGATGTATATTTCGTTATGTTCTGGATAGTGATCAAATTTAGAGATTTGTTCAGTTCATCGAGTCGAAAAAAAGACTCATAGAGATGAATCGGTGCAGCACTAGTTATAAACCCTCATCTGTAACCCGTTTAAATATACTTGGCAGAATGTTGTGCTGTAAATTATGCCTAGTCACCATTCTAGAACGCTAGGTTATAAATTCTCCTTAGTCGCTCTTTTAGACACATCTGGTAAAACGTTGAGTTATAAATTCTCCTTAGTCACCCTTTTAGACACATCTGGTAAAACGTTGAGTTATAAATTATCATTTTCCACCCTTTTAGACACATCTGGTAAAACGTTGAGTTACAAATTATCATTTTCCACCCTTTTAGACACATCTGGTAAAACTTTGAGTTACAAATTCTTCTTAGTCACCTTTGTAGACAGACATGGTAGAACGTTTGGTCAAAAACACTCCTTAATCACCTTTGTTGACACATCTAGAAGAACTTTTGGTCATAAACACTCCTTAATCACCCTTGTTGACACATCTAGAAGAACGTTTGGTAATAAATACTCTTTAATCACCTTTACAGACACCTGGTAGAACTTTTGATCATAAACACGTTTTAATCACCTTTGTAGACACACATGGAAGAATGGGGAGTTATGAACTCTCATTAGTCTCCCTTTTTGACCCACCTGGTAGACGTTTGGTACAAACTCGCCATAGTCACCTTTTGTTGAGACACTTTGTAGAACGTTGTGTATGTAATAAACCCTCCTTTGTTACCCTTTTAGACACCACGCTTGACGTTGCAGGTCCTTTCTTTATTCTTCGACCTTGACTGCTGGAATCTACAGGCCATAAAGTAATGCAAAACCTGGCCGACTATTCAAGTCACAACATTTACACTGTACCAGGGATTCTCCGATTTTTCGTGTGGAATAAGATTCAAATTAATGTTGATAATTTTTCTTTCAGTGTTTACGTTGTAAACAAAAACAGTATGAATTCTCAATGATCTTATATCAGTGTTAAGAATTTGTTAATGGTCGATGAGGAAAGATCTTTAATGACTTCATGAATGTGTGATGCAAACATGTGGGATAATGGAAAGTATAAGAATTCTGACAGTGACAGTCCCGAAGTTGAAAATCTTCGATTTGTCATCGATGAAAGTGACGCCAGATTAGGGTTCGTCCCTTTTGAAGAAGAGAGTGGCTCTTTATTGTGGCCGTGAAGTAAAAAAAAAAATGTATTGAAATTAAGAACGACAGTGTAACGCACACCGCCTTGAAGAATAAAAAGAAAGGCAAAAAAACAAAACAAAAAACCCCCCAAAAACGACAGATGATTTAATGAAAATCTGGCAGCCATCTTGAGAAATAAATTGACACTTGTTGAAAGCGTTGTATTTATGTATTTTTGTTCACTTGCTCGACAAGAGGGACATGACAAGTAGAATCATATTTTTGTGGTGGTTTTTTGCTCTCAAAAATAATACTGATTAAATCCTTCTGTTAAAATATAAATATGCAATGCAAACGAAAACTCTAATGTACTGGGTCTGCGTACTTAGCACTTTACTGAATAGGTCTGAAGCGTGGGCTACTTACGAGAGAAGACTCAACAGCTTTCATCTTCGTTGTCTGCGCAAAATAATGAAAATCAAGTGGCAGGACAAAATTACCAACACTGAGGTCTTGCCTCGAGCCAAGCTGCAATCCATCGTGGGGGCACAGGGAGAAGACCTGTAGGTAGACCAATGTTAAGATACAAAGATATATGTAAGACCTCAATGAAAGACCTCTATAGACTTTCAAAAGTGGGAGGAGATGGCTGAGGATAGAGTTGCATGAAAAACAACATTATATAGAGGTAAAGAGACTTTCGAAGAAACGCTAAAAAAACAAACACCTTGGATAGCAAGCGACAAAAGGGCAAAAGTAAATGTATCCAATTATCCAAGACCTGCACTCACTGTGATAAAGTGTACCTTGTATGGTAGAAACCTGTACACCATATGGTAGAAGAGACATGTACACCTTATGGTATAGGAGAAATGTACACCTTATGGTAGAAGAGACTTGTACACCTTATGGTAGAAACCTGTACACCTTATGGTAGTTGCGGAGTGATTGAGTCAACTGATAAGGATAATCCATTATCCAATAATGTAGTTCCCATACCCCTCCCTTGGGAGAAAACACTACAGCCGCTGCAGATTCATGCGTGTCTTAAAAAACGACTAAAGAGAGTTGTGCATAGAGGTTATCAACCTCATCTTGTCAAATAAACTGCTACAAAAAACACAAGTGGATACACACACGGTGCTATGGAGCAGACTTCCTCAAAGAGGTCAACTAATAATGGCCTATCCTCCGGCTGAAGTTAACATTGACAACAACAAAACAGAAATACTGTCCTGCCGCTGGGGTTGAAGTGTTAGAGACTCAATTGTTTGTAGTCTGTTAGGGGCATTTCTCCTTGTGGTGAAGAATGCCCTGTTCCACAATGTCGTATCATATTTCGGCTGTCTGATAAATGACAACCCAGCTGCATGTACTGGATCACGGCTAGACTAGTTTATTATTCCGG
This sequence comes from Ariolimax columbianus, assembly GCA_036924085.1. NCBI lineage: Eukaryota > Metazoa > Mollusca > Gastropoda > Stylommatophora > Arionidae > Ariolimax > Ariolimax columbianus. The sequence continues at coordinate 32,072,997 of JAVGWX010000002.1, forward strand.
TCATATGGTGAAGACTGTATCAAGATGCTGAGCAGCGCATGAGCTGCACTGGTCAGCGACCCATAGCTGACTGTTAGCGTCAGGGCCAGAGCTGCCAAGACCCTTCTACACCTCCACGCGGTGATCCTGGATAACAGGCTGCAGCAGGGCGGACTGGTTAAGGAGAAGAGATCGAAGAGGGAATGCTAACCCGGTACTAAAACAATGTTTGCTGAAGTCGTATGTGTTGGACCGAAAGGTGCAAATATCACAGTCAAGCTGTAAACTACGACACAACGCATTACTTTCTCTGGACTACATTCTCTTACTTAAGCCCTTTTTTCTTTTACTTAAGCCCTTTCAAGGTTTGATAGCAGGAGATTGAGAACGAACGAAGCGAAGCCATACGGTGACGACAGATTCTGAAGTGTGACATTTTTAGACACAGTTAAAAAAAATAATTTCAGTAATCATAAATTGAGACAAAGACAAGAAAACCACCCAACAGTTACATGTTTTAGAGAAAAGAAACCAGTTAAGTCACAGATCTATATAAGAGGAAAAATGAATCTCACCCGAAACAGAAAGCCACTAAATATTCTTATTTTTTTTATAGAGAAAGCCACTCAATGGTCTCAAATTTAAACATGAAACAGAAATAGACTAAATATTCATATTTTTTTAGAGAGAAACACACTCAATTGTCATACATTTAGAGATGAAACATAGAACCACTAAAAATAAAATATTTCTTTTTTAGAAAATGCCACTCAATGGTCAAATATTTGGACACGAAACAAGCAAGAATACACCGAATAGTAACATATTCATATTTTCAGAAGAAAGCCACACAATATTTACACATTTGTAAGCATGTAGAGAAAAGTAACTAGCTAGTACATTCAAACGCTGAAAAGATATCCTCTAAACACTTTATATAAATAGTTCATTCAGAGATGAAAGTAATTATTAAATAGTCATTTATTATGTGCATAAACCATACGAGAAGAAATCAATCACACAATGATAGGAAACTATATAATGGAGGAGAAATCACGCAATTTTAAGAAACCATACAGTGATAAGCAATCACAGAATTATAAAAAACCATACAATGAGAATACATTCCATAATGATAAGAAGCCAGGCAATGAGAAGAAACCATACAATTATAAGAAATCATACAATGAGAAGAAACCATACAATGATAAGAAATCACACAATTATAAGAAACCATACAATGATAAGAAATCATAGAATTATAAGAAACCATACAATGAGAATACATTCCATAATGATAAGAAGCCAAACAATGAGAAGAAATCATACAATGATAAGAAACCATATCAATGAGAAGAAATCACACAAGTATAAGAAACCATACAACGAGAAGACATCACACAATGATAAGATACCACACAATGATAAGAAGTCATACAATGATAAGAAACCGCACACTGATAAGAAATCATCCAATGAGAAGAAACCATACAATGAGAAGACATCACACAATGATAAGAAACCATACAATGAGAAGACATCACACAATGATAAGAAACCATACAATGATAAGAAATCATACAATGAGAAGAAATCATACAATGATAAGAAATCATACAATGATAAGACATCAAACAATGATAAGCAACCACACAATGATAAGAAATCATACAATGAGAAGAAACCATACAATAATAAGAAATCATACAATGAGAAGAAATCATACAATGATAAGAAATCATACAATAATAAGAAATCATACAATGAGAAGAAATCATACAATGATAAGAAATCATACAATGATAAGAAATCATACAATGAGAAGACATCACACAATGATAAGAAATCATACAATGGAAAGAAATCATACAATGAAAAGAAATCATACAATGAGAAGAAACCATACAATGATAAGAAGCCACTGAATAGCCCCATATTTATGTGAAGATAAAGTCACAATAGATCGACCTTTGACCAGATAGTCTTTCATATTAACTAAAACGAAGATCGGTACACTGGTTTTGGAAACACTTAGCAGGACCTCGAAAACTTTGTGACAATAAAACTATCAAGGACAAGAAAGACTGAGGAAGACAGAAAACAAAGATCTGGGATGCCACGACAACCTGGTTGGCCAACAAATAAGATGCCATTTTTTTAAATAATCAAAGGACTTATTGTTGCGGAGGTGGCAATATCGTCAGCGCCACGAGACATAATGATGGCAATGATCTTATATTGTGCGCACACACATTCGGTACAATCCGTTGACCCCTGACGTGATGAAAGGGGAACCGCTGTTTAAGAAACGACCCATTGCAATACCGGATGTACACCTGTTGAGAAACTTGCAGTAGATATTAAAATAGAAGTCATTGGTGTCAACAGGAGAGATACAATAAGACATTTGTTATATTAGAAATATGAAGTCGATCGCTATACATGAGATATAAAAATGCTTGTCTATCAAGAAGCGAAAGCGCGAATGTGAGGTTTAGAATAAGTTTCAAGCGTCCCTTGGTTTCAAGGGAAGCGGGACTAGCGCACAGTCATATTTGAGATTGCCGAAACAGACTCTGAAATCCCGTGCACACTCAGTGCGTATAAAAGAACATTTGGCAGTTGAAAGTCGACAAGAGTAAGCTGTTTACCGCTGTCTAGGTCAAAATAAAATAATAAGAAAAGTAATGAGATTTCTACCCAGTACTCAACCTACCTTTTACCAGACCTAGTAGACCGTAGGAAGTAACAATTGCAACAACAGCAAAAATGACGTATTACGGAAAGCCTTCGCTACCTGGCAGTAGGCAGATCCAAATACTTGTATGAATACCAGGATTCCAAGTGAGAACTGCACTTTCTGTTGAATACATGTCAAGACAGAAAATACGATAGGACAGTCACACCATGAGAACGCAACCTAGTCAGCTACAACTAGACTCTAGGGGCAAGAAGATCCAACTGCACGACACGGGTAATTCTGCGTGGCTGATAGATACGAGCTACAGCACGGACTGACAACCACCAACACAACACACTTGCCGCAATAAAGGCGACTTAAGTTCATACGTGGCTAAACGGCTCAACTGGACAGACAACTAACATAAAGTAAATCTAACACGACTTTAATCCTCTTCATCTAGAAGATATGCGTTCTACAACATACTTACGGTTGTGCGGAGCAGGCTCTGGTCCATGCAAGATACCTGATTTCATGACAAGACAGCAAAGATGAAAAGATATGCAGATGCCAATGACTGTGCCCTGAAGATGGTCTACGGCCCTCCGTGCCATCACACACTTTCTGTCCTTAGTGCTCGCGTTAGGATGCTATTAAGTGACAACGTCCATTTTTGTTTTGCGCTGGGTGGAGAATTTTGACGCCATTTTTAACTGTCCATCCATCATCAGTGAATAAACCATGGCTCGTAAACCCTTAAGCTGGTAGTAACCAAAGACTTGACCTCGAGCCCAGCGAGACTAAGGGTCAGACACGCTGTCAGCTAAGGCTCCCAGGTATGATTTTCTCTCTTCTGTACAAGCAAAGTGGCAACAGTCAACTCTGTAACAACCACAGAGGCATCTCCTTATTCTCAAAGTGGGCATAATTCTGGCCCAATTCCTGCTCAACCTCCTAACTGCTCACCCTGAGCAGGGTCTACTTCCAAAGAGTTGTGTGGTTTTCGTGTGTGTCGTGGGACGGTCGACATGAAATATGCAGCACATCAACTCCATGAGAAATGACAAGAACAGAATTATGACATGTATAGTTTTTGTTGAAATGACCAAGGTCTTTGACCAATCATAGCAAAGTTTGAAGGCAGCAACTATGGTATCACGATCAACACCAGGAAAACTGAGGTGCTCTTCATCTACCTCGGCAGTACCCTCACTAGAGAGACGAATATCGACTTTTAGATTAACAGCGGAAACAAGAACAGCCAGACTGAAAAAGAAAGAAGAGACAAAACCCTGAGGTACATAGCAGAAAACTACCCAAGCATGGACTGGACCCATGCCGACGGTTCTGTAACAAACACAACACAGAATGGAGGGGGAGGGGTATTCCTGAGCCTAACAAATGGTAGAAAAATAACACTGTCAGTGGCAACTGGAAAATTCTCAAGCGATTTCAGAGTGGAGGCAGAGGCACTGAAGGCTGCAGTAAAAGCAATGCTGACAGGCGAAAGCAATGAAAGCCAGATAGTCCTGTTTACAGATGCCCTGGCCGTGGTTACAGCACTAAAAAGCCATACAAATACTGAATGTAATGATTTAAGAGTAGTACTCTGTCAACTATGCCACCAGTCCGCATCAAAAAGAGTAGTGGTACAGTGGGTTCCATCCCACTGTAACATCCAAGGCAACGAGGAGGCAGCCAGACTGGCAAAAGAAGGTGCAAGACTACCACAACCAGATTCTAGTGTGATCTACGAAGAGCCCAAAAGTTTATTAGGGCCAGATACATGGCCAAATGGGAAACAGAACATACTGGCTATACAAAAAATTATGCCTACTACCAGTTGAACAGAAGAGAGCAGGTCGGGGTCTTCAGATTCCGCACAGGCCACAACAGACTGAGGTACCATCTATTCAATAAACTGAAGATAGGTGGCACTGACGAATGTACCTGTGGTACAGGGACAATGACCGCTGAACATCTGCTGCAAAATTGCCCGACATACGAGGACCAGAGAAAGCACATGTGGCCATCACCAGTGCCAACACTAGACAAGCTCTATGGCAGTGTCGACAGCCTAAGGATGACAGCTGCTTTCTTCGAACAAATTCAAGTTGACGTCTGACAGCGTACGAAGAAGAAGAATAACAGCGGAATTGTAAAGGTGAGCTCTGTGTTTGGGTGGCTTCAAGCAAACGTTTGCAACCGACATGGCATTAGTGTCGCCCCCAAGGTTATAGTGCAATGAGCTGCACTCTTAACCACTGTGATACATGCTTAGGAAACGTGCTCAGTTTATACAAGACAAGTGTGACAGCTTAATAGTCTTCACTTGAGATATCTGCGTGGGCTGCTCAGGATCAAGTGGCAGAATCAAGTGCCTAACTCTCAGGATCAAGTGGCAGGACGAAGTGCCTAATTCTCAGGATCAAGTGGCAGGACAAAGTGCCTAACTCTCAGGATCAGGTGGCAGGACGAAGTGCCTAACTCTCAAGATCAGGTGGCAGGACGAAGTGCCTAAGTCTCAGGATCAGGTAGCAGGACCAAGTGCCTAATTCTCAGGATCAAGTGGCAGGACGAAGTTCCTAACTCTGAAATTCCGAGTAAGACTAACATGTTGATCACCCATACGCTTCTGCGATAAGCACAGATAAGATGGACGGACATGTTGTTCGCATGCCCGATGAGAGCATCATCCGTAAGCAGTTGTTATAAGGTGGGCTCAGAACAGGCAGACACTCATTGAAAAGGCAGAGGAAACGCTATAGAGACTCCTTGAAAGTCTCTGAAAAGCTTAAACATTGATGTCATCCCCTGAGAGACTTTCACAGAACTGTTCCACCTTTGCGCGTTAGCATCGCCAAAGATGCTCAGATTGTCGAGTGAAATTCCATTGCCAAGGCTCAGAAAAAGCGAGTCGCCCAAAAGAGCAGAAGACACAAAGAACCCACAGTCAACTCCTCACATGAGTACCCAGGGTGTACTCTTGGTCTCTTTACCCATGAGAGTACACCTCGCAGCATAAATATGTTTCAGTCGCCATCTTGGGCCAAGAAATCACGAACCGGGTTGATCTTGCACAGTATAGCAGGGGGCAGGCTCAGCTTCAACTGTATTAAACCCATTCATCAACAGATGCGAACGACTTGATTAGAGCTCACATCTTCAACAGCGTTACTTCATGATATGTGGCTACGAAATGTGGAAACTACGGAAAGCTGATGCAGGTAGACTCTAAGTTGCCCAACGAGCTTTGGAGCGAAGAACATCGAAGATTTCTATTCGAGACCAAATCCGTAAAGTAGAGATCACACGTCGACCTTCCTTTACTGACATCATGGATGTCGCGCTGTTGGGAAGCTCAACCTTAATCAACTTTTACTAGTTTTTTTTCATGTTTTTTTCCCATGGGAAAATACAGATGGTCCGGCCATGTGGTGTGCATGCCTTATAACAGATAGACACGTAGAGTGACGTCATGGTAGCCCTACAACTTCAGACGCCCTTTCACCTCGACCGAGGTTGAGGTGGAGAGATGGTCTGAAGGAGACCCCGGGTAAAAGATGGTACAACAAGGCAAAAGTGCGAAATCAGTTTACTCAACATTTGGTTACATAGCATTGGACACACGTTCCTGATTTAATATCATGAGTTAGAGAGAGAGTTTAGATATATAATAATATTCACGCGCAAGTAATTTTCTTATCATTTCACGTTCGTTACATCACTGTCTACTACGAAGTGCACAATTTAAGTACCTTTGATATTTGGTGCATGAAACATTCGCCCTCTCATGGATCGTGTGCAAAAAATCCTCCACCCCGGTGGAAGGGGGTATCCTGTTTTCCTTGTACTTAGTGCAACAGGAAATTTGGGATTCTGGTTGGCTTATTTAGTACTGTGATTAAGAAACAAAGTATCGTCAATAATCTATTGAATATGTAGTCCGCGACACTGTCAGGGTGTCTAGTATATATGATTACATTCTCAAACGAAAGCATACGGCGATGTAAGCTGCGGAACCACCTGGAGAATATGTACAAAGACAAGATTATTGTTGTTGAATGTCCACAATGAGTGAGATTACTTTTTTGTGCGCCATTTAAAAAGCGTTAAGTGGCGTGTAGCAGTAGCTTTCCTTACATCCTGAGTGTGCTGGTAAAGGTGGACCGAGGTCCCCCAGACGGTTGTACTATGTTCGGCTTCATCTAAATGTCGTTTACTACCCCGGTGATCACGTCGATCGTCGTTAGCCAGGCTGCGATGAAAACGGACTGTTTCCAGAGAGGCCAGCGTGGATGTGATTTGGGGTCTTGGACAGCATATTTCACATGACACTGATTAACAGGTCCGACCGGTATGTTTTGTCAGATCAAATGTTAGTCTCCTCTCCCGAAAACAAGAAGGTAAAACCCCCAAAAATATGTTACTTTTAACTGCGGGATAATTTCAAGGCAAGGACACCATTGAATCAGATGTCTAGCTAAAGAGCAACTAAACTGGAAAAAGGCTCACTTGCCTGCCGAAGACGGATGTGTCGGACCGAAAGGTGCAAATATCGCAGTAAAGCTGTAAACTAGCGACACAACGCATTCCTGTTCAGGGCTTGGTAGCGGGAGATTGAGAACGAACGCAGAAGAAGAAGAAGAAGAAGAAGAAGAAGAAGAAGAAGAAGAAGAAGAAGAAGAAGAAGAAGAAGAAGAAGAAGAAGAAGAAGAAGAAGAAGAATGCCCACTTGCGTCCTACAAGATTACCAAGTTAATTGCTAGAGCGGACAAGGCACACAAAAAACGACAAACATTGATTTTGCCTGCGATGTCTGTTGTCATTTCTGATGTTATGAATCACAATGTACGTGACAATATTCTCGTCATCCGTTTGAGCAACGAATCGGTATCGAGACGTATTGATGAGCAGATCACGTAGAAAAACAACTAGTTGCAAAACTTCTAGCTGCCAAATGTGTCTTACAAGTGGATGAATCCAATTGACACGATGATTTAGCCCTTATGATTACACTTGTTTTGTTTTTTTTAATTAGGAACTTAGTGAGCAAATGTTATTTGCCCGAAATCTTATAAGAGACACCAAAGTTGAGACCATTTTTGTAGAAGTTAGAAATTACTTTCAGATAAACAATATTGTACTAGATGGTAGAGGCAGGTATGCATGATTTCTTGCTCATTAACAAAATACTGTACCTGAAGGTGGCTTTCTTTTTGCATCCTTCAGCACCATCAGCACCATCAGCATCCTATATTTGGTGGCAACAAATGTGAGCGGATGCTAACGACGGGCCTCTTTTAATTATTGTAATAAAAACTAGTATCTTTATCAAATCAATTACACTTCAAGATTATATTTTTCAACAACTTTGTGAAGAAAATGATGACGATTTTACACACCTTTAGATGCGAATCGAGGTTGCATGATTGTCGACCGTAAATTGTCTGTTATTTTGTTACCCTTTGTGACAGAATTGTTTTGCTTCTAAAGAATAAATAGCTTAGAGAACATGCCATTGCTGCCAAGCGTGACACAGAGAACATGCCATTGCTGCCAAGCGTGACACAGAGAACGTGCCATTGCTGCTGTGATGTTCGTCCATCACAAGTGATGAAGACCATTCTCTTTGTTCAGTCGTGTGGACAGTCTCTTGCTGCGTCCGCTGAAATGGATGACTTGCGCGGTGATTTGGATTATAGTGAGGAAGAAACTGCGCCTTTTGTCAACCTCACTCTCTGGTCATGATCTACCGTTGGCCATTGGCAAGATACTTATAGAGACAACTGGAGATAGCATAGGGTGCAGATTTTTCCTCAGGGTTTACTCCCGAAGCCTTTCCCGTAAACAGATATCCTGCAAGGCAGTGAAGGGGGGATGCCATCTAACGTTGTGTCGTGGCTTTTCCATAACCACAATAGGCCGCATGGAAATCACTCAGCGTGTGACTGAGTCTGGCATCTCTCCCCGACTGTGTTCAGTTCATTTTAGTAGTGTCTAAATTTCTAACACTCCAATTTCATGAAGCTTAGCCATAGGAGACACAGGTCTAAGCGTAGTGCCATGCATTTAGCAGGTGTCCAGATCAGGATAATCGGACGGAAGAAATCACAAAAAACGAACGAATTAACCAGTACAAACGGAAAACAACACCACGTTTCCGTGAACAAATGTGTAAGTCGTCGAATAGTGTGAATTCTAGGCAAATCCGTGGTCTGGCGGCATCCATAATGAACCAAAACAGTTGAACAATGTAGACCCGCAGCCAGTTACGGCGCCATCTTTGTTGCGTACATTGCTGCTAAGTCTGACATAGAGAACATGTCATTGCTGCTGAGACATATTTTATCGTTCAGATATCTTTGAAAAGTTGAACATACACTGCCTTAAAAAAAGACATGTAATCTTATATATTGTAAGTAAGGCATTTCTGCTTTACTTGAACGACTCGAGCTATTCTGGAGTAATACTGGACGTCGTGAATTAATGGATTCGTAATTTATCTCACTGGCTACTATTGTACAGAGCTACATGATGATGATGATCTACATGTGTATAGTGAGCATTTAAAGCATTTGTAGCATTGAGTAGTGAGTATTGTTCACACATTTTTTATGTTTCTTTTAATTTACCGGCCTCTATATATTTTTTACAAGTTTTATTTTGTTAGCTCTTCTACATTTAACTACAAATCTACTTATCCACTTTTTACGCTTTCGGTAAAAAGTGGAACACATTCCACTTTTGGCTTTTCTATAACTGTTTTGAAACTCTCCCACTCGTGTTCAACATTTGTTCTTCCGACAATATCTTTCCAGATTATGTGGATCGCTGCCACTGTCTTCTTCTTAACATCTGTCATAGAGTAGTCGTATGTTCGCGTGTTTATGTTTACTTCTTTCCTTGCAATAAGATCCCAACGAATGATTTGATGGTCACTTGAGCCACAAAGTTCCCCATCAGTAACGTTTTCAGTCAAATTTTCCTCTGTAGTAAATACTAGGTCGAGTGTGTTTTTGTCTCTTGTAGCTTCATGTTGAATCAAAAAATTGTCATTTATGCATTTAACAAACGGTTTTCACTCGTCAAGTGCTTCTGCCATGTCCCATTTTATTTTTGGAAAGTTGAATTAGGGGCGATGGGCACAGAAGTAATTGAAACTCAAAAGGGGACCATGTAAATAAAAGTTGAGAATCACTGAGATATGCTAATTCCGACTATGTATGAAGATCATTTGGCGCCAACTCTGTGAGTGGGTATGTGTATTTGTTTACATGTGTTATTTGACTGGTACACAACCTGTACAGCGTTACCACTATCACGAACACTATCTTTGCCTCTAGTAGCATGTGCCGCAGTCAACAGGTTGCGAGCTATTACAATTAGCCAATGAGTAAATAGACAATAACTGCTGTTGTAGAACGAACTATGCGTAGGTGTTGTGTGTGTCTACTAATGGACACAATTGCTAAAGTTTTAGCACAGGGGTGAATCAGAAAGGCAACAATAGCAGTATTGGCGAACATGATAAAATTATTGAGCGATTGTGAACAGCGCATCGGTAGTGAACAATAGAATACATGAATCCAATAACTATACGATAGCTTCGTCGATTTGTGTTCGGTTCTTCAAACGTTCTTGTAACCAGTGTTTTGTATATCTTGTGAAATATGTAACCTTTAAGTGCTGCCCATCATCTTGGAGTAACGGGTCGTAGTCTACAAGGCCTAAAATGATATGGCCAAAAGGACCTCGTGATTGACAGTGAACATAGCTTACTCCAAAAAGAAGATTACAGTTAGATAAACAAAGAGAAACACAGAGACTAGTAAATCTCTAAACAAAGCAGCATCAACTTTAGAGAGCAATATCTCCAGGAGTTCAGGCCAAATGTCAAACCGATCTTAATATTACTAGGTCTTCATAAATAGGGCTGACTAAAGAGTGCAACGCCACAAAGGGACTTTTAACAAAACATAAAAAGACTGTTTTCAACACATGTTAGCGACGAGCCTGCTCTTTTTCTGATTAGACAGCACAGTTACCACTCATCGTGCGAACAAGTTTTTGTTTGAGAATAAGGAGCTACCATCATGGCAAACAATGATGCCGTGTCCACAGGAAGCAACATTGTGGCTTTTGTTATCTCATTCTTTTACAGATTCACTGTCTTGTTGGCCGTAGAAATTATCAAAATTGGGATCTTGTTTGCGATTCTGGTCACGGCTTTGAGTGTATCAGTGTTCGGTTTTGTATCCCTGCTGGTGTGGACTTACAGCGCTTACGAAGGCAGCCTAACGGCCGTATCAGGGGCAGTGCTTATCGGAGTGATGCTGCTGATTCTGGCAGCTATGGCTTTGGAGTACTTGGTCAAAGATATATTTTGTTTGACGGATATGTCTATAGCACAGTTAATCAAAATCTTGCTTGCTGATCTTTTTTGGAGGAGGAAGCAGGTAAGATGTGTAATGGTATGTTAATTAAATAGAATATGCTTTCCATACACACCGGGGTAACTCGTTCTTTTTCATTAGCTCATCATCATCATGATTCTCATCATCATCAGTCCTGTAGCTTGAAATGTAATTGGGGCACCAATACTTCAGTTGTTTGACTAGTTCCAGCCACTCCACTCGGTTTCATGCCAGGATATTTGTTCTAGCTTTGGATGTTCCCTTCCACTTTCTCATGATGTCTTCTCATCTCTTTTTCTGCTTCCCTCTCTTGCGTTTCCCAAGCACAATATCTGGGTCAACCCAGACGATCTTGACGCATGCCCATACCACGTGAGCTTGCGTAATTTTACCAAAGTAAATAGATCTTTACATTGGCCGACCTCTCTCTTACAGGTTCCCTATCTACTTTATTCGTGACGTGGTCTAGATACGAAATGCCGGGGATTCGAAGCAGACATCTCATTTCTAATGCACACATTCTTCGCTCTAGAACTGCTGTCAGAGCCCAAGTTTAGCACGCGTAAACGTACACGGAAATGACAAGTGCATACATTAAACCCAACTTGGATTTCAGGTTGATGCTTTCGTCCCTCCATATGGCCATCGCTGTTCTTGCCTAAATCTCAATTCTGGAACCTTCCGCATACATCAATGCTCCAAGGTATTTAAACTGTTTAACAATTTGCAAGGGTTCGCATTTGATCGCAATCGGACTTGTTTGGCCTTCTGTGACGTTGACCTGCATGCCATTCCTCCTCGTTTAATTCTCTTTCTATTCTCTTCCTAATGACCCGTAGCAGGATTATGCAGGGATGACTTATCAAAGAAATTGTTCGGTAATTAAGTTCCCTTTTTATATGGAATGGTATATGTTCAGATCTTTGCCATGCTTTAGACTATATTACGATGTTTCAGATGTTCTCCCACTGTGCAGGGTAAATACTGAAACTGGCTTTTCTCAACCCACTTGTATAAATTATGTCGGTATGTCACCACATCCTGGTGATTTTCATTTCTTCAAGCATTGAATTGCAAAGAGCATTTCATCCATCTTGGGTTCAGGCTACTGTTCCTCCTTCTCAAGCATCAAGTTGGAGTCCGTTCAGGACCTGCAAACATTTGTCTGCAGTATTAATGCTGTCAAGTTGGAGTCCGTTCAGGACCTGCAAACATTTCTCTGCAGTATTAATGCTGTCAAGTTGGAGTCCGCTCAGGACCTCCAAACATTTCTCTGCAGTATTAATGCTGTCAAGTTGGAGTCCGTTCAGGACCTGCAAACATTTGTCTGCAGTATTAATGCTGTCAAGTTGGAGTCCGCTCAGGACCTCCAAACATTTCTCTGCAGTATTAATGCTGTCAAGTTGGAGTCCGTTCAGGACCTGCAAACATTTCTCTGCAGTATTAATGCTGTCAAGTTGGAGTCCGTTCAGGACCTCCAAACATTTCTCTGAAGTATTAATGCTGTCAAGTTGGAGTCCGTTCAGGACCTCCAAACATTTCTCTCCAGTATTAATGCTGTCAAGTTGGAGCTTCGTTCAGGACCTCCAAACATTTCTCTGAAGTATTAATGCTGTCAAGTTGGAGTCCGTTCAGGACCTCCAAACATTTCTCTGCAGTATTAATGCTGTCAAATTGGAGTCCGTTCAGGACCTCCAAACATTTCTCTGCAGTATTAATGATGTCAAGTTGGAGTCCGTTCAGGACCTCCAAACATTTCTCTGCAGTATTAATTCTGTCAAGTTGGAGTCCGCTCAGGACCTCCAAACATTTCTCTGCAGTATTAATGCTGTCAAGTTGGAGCTTCGTTCAGGACCTCCAAACATTTCTCTGCATCATTACTGCTGTCAAGTTGGAGCTTCGTTCAGGACCTCCAAACATTTCTCTGCAGTATTAATGCTGTCAAGTTGGAGTCCGTTCAGGGCCTCCAAACATTTCTCTGCAGTATTAATGCTGTCAAGTTGGAGTCCGTTCAGGACCTCCAAACATTTCTCTGCAGTATTAATGCTGTCAAGTTGGAGCTTCGTTCAGGACCTCCAAACATTTCTCTGTAATATTAATGCTGTCAAGTTGGAGTCCGTTCAGGACCTCCAAACATTTCTCTGCAGTATTAATGCTGTCAAGTTGGAGCTTCGTTCAGGACCTCCAAAGATTTCTCTGTAATATTAATGCTGTCAAGTTGGAGCTTCGTTCAGGACCTCCAAACATTTCTCTGTAATATTAATGATATTGGTAAACTATTTTGTTGTAAGATATCATTTGGTATGTATTTTCATGCGTGAAATGTAGTGGCAGTTTTGTCTAAGGAAAATATCCCATAATCGTCTTAGTTGTCAACATATGTTGTTTATAGCTGGATACGTTACGTCATGTGACACATGTCGTTAATCACATGCAGGTGGGGGTGAGGGGAGGGGGGGTCTGGAAGGGGCACGGGACGTATGGTGGATGAGACGGGGTGGGGGAGGTGGGCGGGGGTTGCGGGATCTATTAGGTTAACCTTGTCCAGGACACACAGTAACCTCTGAACATGCCAGTCTTTCCCACCCTCCCCGCCCCAGGCTAGACATACACACACACAGACGCACATAGTGATAGTGAGAGAAAGATAGAGAGGGAGAGAGAGAGAGAGAGAGAGGGTGGGGTGGGGGAAGAAATTGTCAGCGATGTGTCAGTTTGGTTTTGTTAGGCCTTATAATAAAATGTCGTCTTTTGAATGCACATTTTCAAGCGTATTTGTTTTAGAATAACAGTTTCGTCTTGCTATTCCAGGCCAAGAAATTACACTGATAAGACCCAAGACACGACCACGTGATGGATAATGTGATAATGATCACGTGTTTTTTTTTTTGGATACATCATTTGCAAGCATTTCGCCCCGACCTCATTCGAAGATTGGACCAACATGTTGTGTGATACATAACGTGTTCCCAGAAACAGTGTACAAATACGGCACTGTTGACATTCGGAGTTAATGATATCAAGTCTGTTGAACCTCGGACGATATCAGATTAGTTAGTTCAAATGTCATCTCCACATCGAAGGTCGGTCGCATTGAATCTCCGACTTATGTCTCTTGTCTTGATGGCATTAGAATCTACCAGGCTTTACCCTGTCCACCTTCATATGTTGTTCTCCTACTTGGTAGCGGTGTTTACCTCTGTCACGTTTACACTCGCATTTCTATCAGCAAGGATTCGATGATGTAATTAAAATATCTGAACTGGCTAACTTTGATTTCGTTCATCAATTCTCTTTCCGCCCCTAATTACTCGAAAACTTCCTTATTTGTTTCACTTTATATCCCCGAAATTTACCAGAGTTCATCATGTGTTCCATGTAGGGAAGTAAACCCCAAGCGTAAAAAATGGATAGCTAAATATGTAGTTAAATGTAGAAGAGCTAAAAATAAATCATGGAAAAAACAAATAGAGGCAGGCAAATCAAAAGAAACATTTTACATATTTGAACAAGCAAAATGTATCTCAGAAAGTGAATAAAGCAGCAAACATAGACTTCGAAAAAGAACTTGCTCATGGGATCAAAACTGATAGTAAAAGCTGCCTTTCTTATGTTCGAAATAAACAAAGAACGAAAGACAAAGTAGGCCATATTATAGATAGCATAGGAAAAATAATTAGTGAGAATAGGGAGGCAGCTAATCTACTCAATCAGTACTTTAGCACAATCGACATAATAGAAGACTGCTCCAAGATCCCAGAGCCTATATATATTTTCCAAAGAGGGTTGAAGATCAATCTGTATTACAAAAAAAATAATTTTTTTAAAATTGGATGGGTTGAAAGTGGATAAATGTCCAGGGAAAGATGGTATTTATCCAAAATTGATGTTTGAAATTAGAGACAAACTAGCAAAACCATTGACTATATTTAGTTCTCAATCCCTTGCAAATGGGATTGTGTTCTATGGGATTAGAAAGATGCAGAAGTGATCCCCTTATTAAAAAAGGCCAAAACATCTGACCCAGCAAATTATAGATCGGTAAGTTTAACAAGCATAATCTGTAAATTGTCAGTCAATAATCAAAGAAAACATTGTAATGCATTTAGACAAGTTTAATCTAATTAGAAATAGTCAGCGTGGGTTTACTAGAGGGAGATCGTGCTTAACAAATCTATTAGAATTCATGGAGGAGGTTAGTAAAATGATAGATAAAGGGGAACCAGTGGATGTTATTTATCTAGATTTTGTACAGGAATTTGATATAGTATCTCATCAAAGATTATTTCGAAAGTTAAAATCACATGGAATAGGTGGGAAAGTTGCCAAATGGATTGAAAATTGGTTAACAGGAAGAAGACAGAGAGTTGTCATAAATAAGGAGTACTCTGAGTGGTGTGAAATGAAAAGTAGAGTGCACAGGGCTCAGTTTTTGGACCAATTTTGTTCTTGATATATATAAACGATTTAGACATTAATATCGGATCCATGATTGTAAAATTCGCTGATGACACAAAACTACGCAGTAGTGTCTCATCTAAAGCAGAAGTGGATATATTGAGGTCGGATTTAGATCAAATTCGAAAATGGTCTGCGAGCTGGCAAATGGAGTTTAATGTAAATAAATGTACAGTTATCCACATGGGTAGATCCAATATGGAACATTATTACAAAATGGGTGAGACCAATATTAGAATGATAGAAAAGGAAAGAAACCTAGGGATTATAATAGATCATACGGGTAAAGAGAGTGAGCAAGTCCAGGTCGCAGTGATAAAGGCAAATGCAATGTTAGGTATGATAAAAAGAAATATTAAACAAAGGGGTAAGAAAGTGATAGTCAAACTGTATAAAGAATTAGTTAGACCTAGATTTTTTGTTTTGTTTTGCGTTCGCCTTATTTCTCTAATCCCCAAGGTGGTGTGCATTGCACTGCGTTTTTATTTTGCGCCTGTCGGCCCAGTGCATCCGACTTCAGCATGCATTTTATGTAAGGGTCTGCTTCCTCCTGCATTTTCTAAGGGTATACTTCCCCGGGGTAACGGCCAGTGCTGAGATGGGGATCGAACCCAGCACCTTATGGTTGTGAGCCGTGTCACATAACCACTAGGCCACACCGTCCCCTAGACCTAGATTGAAGTAATGTGTGCAGATGTGGAGTCCTTATCGTACAGGGGATATGAACATTCTGTAAAGGATAAAAAAAAAGCGACAAAGCTGATAGTGGAATTCCAGAATTACAGTTATGAGGAAAGACTCAGAAAACAGGCGTAAAGTGTTAAGAAAAGAAAATAATTCGAGGTGACTTAATACAGGTTTATATGATAAAATCAAAGGAACGGATAAATTAGACTAAAACGTTTTTCTTTCAAAATACAACCACCTACAAGAACAAGATTGCGAAGCGGCATATAGTTATCAGTCTAAAAAAACATCTCGACTACATAAAGCAATGGGCAAAAGTCGTATTGACAGTTTGTTTGTTTATTTTGATGTAAAATTATGTCATTAGTATGTCCAATGAAAGAGTAGATTTAAAACTCAGATTTCACGAGAGCTGTATAAAGTGTATTCACATATTTATTATTTAATGTTTATTTTAATTAATATAATTTGTTAAAGTTCACTCAGCAAATTAAATTAAGTTCATTTAAGACATCAAATGCATTCAATTGGACGTTTGAGGTATATCTCATAAACCAGCCTACACTGTCTAAAAAAAGAGAAGCATTCGATGTGATTTATAAGATGATCAAGAAAAAGGAAATTATACTATAACGTTTTTTTCCTTCAAAATACAGCCGCCTACAAGAACAAGACGAAACAGTCACAAATTAATTGAAGAACGGTCCAGAATAGATATTATGAAATATTTATTTAGTCGAACATATTGGGCGCGCATAGTTATTTTTAGATCAAGGGAAGTAAAATAAACTTTCATACAGACTCTGCAGAGCCTTCTAAACGAGTATAAAGACGTTATGATAAGTTGAGATTAGAAGATTAATGTGCCGGGAAGCAATTGAAGTTACAGCACGTAAAGTGTGTTATTGATGTGAATCTGTTATTCTCGTCCATGTATTAGATTTAACCGCTTCATTCTAGAAAAGAAAACAAATGCTCATAAGTGTAAATGCTTCCAAATGGTGTTATTATACCTTTGTTTATTTCGCTGTTTACATACTACTATACAGTTTCTGATTTCATAAAACAAGATTTGCAAATCCATAAAGCGTCAAATTATAAAGAGGACACTATTGGATAATTAAAACATTGCAACCGTTTCATTATAAATCAGTACTGTTCAAAGAAAAAACGGCGACATTGTCGCTGATATCAAGGATCAAGTTGTGAAGGAGATCAAGTCTATGGCATTTTACTTATTTTAAATTCAACTTGATGAATCGACTGTTGTGACATCGTAATCCCAATTGCTGGTATTTGCATGATGGTGTTGTGTGATCATCTCCTACAGAGTTAACTCTGGGCAACGTTTCTTTGGTAGCTGGTTACCGAGGCTATTCTGAGATCCCGAGACGTAATTGAGAAGGTGGGCTTAGTTCCCACTGTCTGTAGTGCACTGTGAGGCTCCTCTGTAAGCTCACACTTTATAGATATCACAGTCTCAATCCCCACTTCATTGGTCAGACCGATGTGACACATCCTATTTCCATGAGCACGAACGAGAACGTGAAGTGGGGATCAATAAGTTTCACCTGACCCTAATTACTCTTCGCTTCCGTGTTTGGAAGATGTGTTCACTCTGGTTCACTTAAAGAGGAGTTTCCCTTTTGTCTTATCTCGAAACAACTAACAATGCCTCCAATATCATTGAAAAAGTTTCATCTTTCATTGAATCAGAGCATCTTTTGTAGGAAAGTCTGTGGATGATCTACAAATGGAGCAACAGCTATGTTTGGGACAAAATCTGGATTTCAGGTTGGTATTAAAAAGGAGTTCCAAAAGGGAGAGACATTCATTGTATGATTTATCGCCAGAAGCTGGTCATAAAATAAACTCCCGCTCCACTAAGGAAAGCTTTCGGATAAAGTAATTTAAATTGTGAATTTTGTCTAAGAAGGGCTTTCTAATCAAGCAATTGTGTTTTGACATGGATACAGGCTTCTTCTTCACATAAATGTTTGATGGCCTACAAGAGCAAATGTAACTGAGCGAGTATTTGAGCGCATCGATGAGTTCAAATTATTTGGTTAATTTCAGGGTAAAATATAATGATTTGCCTAGTTGGATAATGAGAAATGGATTATACGCCTTTTCTATTTGGTCGACATTCTTGACCAGCATGTTCAAAACTGAATCTTTAGAAGCAAGGAGGGGATGGGATATCATAAAATACATTTCATGAGCAAGATGGAAACATGGAAGTGAAAAATCGAGATAAAAATATGGTGCAATGTTTAAGAAACTGCCGTCAGTTCTTGTTGTTGGTGATTGTAACCAAGTGCATCCAGAATTGGCAAAAAATGAAATTTTCCAGCATCTGACAAAACCAGAAATGATGACATAAATAAACCACAAAGAAGAGATCAAAGTTTAAAATTTCAGCTACGAACAGGACATACATGTCAACAGCTATTTGAACCGCATCAATCCCCAGCAAATGCCCTTGTGCAGACATTGCTCTCACCCCGATGAAACAGACACCTATTCATTGAGTGCAAGACGTTTACGGACATGAGGAAAAGATTCGTACAAGCACTGCCGACAATTGCCAACACAATGTACGGAGCAATGAAACAACTGAAGAAGACCTGTATCTATATAAGAATAACATTGGGCTGCCAAGAGCAAGCTCGCTCAACAGCTATACGATAACAACAACACAAACGACAGAACCAGACAATGAATTGAGCCGATATTTTCTTGAACTCGGTGACAGTGTGTTGGTTTTAGTGTTAGAGCCATTCAAATTGTCTGTTAAACAAGTTCCTGGTAAATGTCAAGATGAATTTCTGGAACTGAATATTGATGTGGGAGGGAAAGATATGTCCGATTAGAAACCAATCACATTATTTTAGCCCTTGATGTGAGCTATCTGGGCATTGCTTCTAATTGTGAGTCAGGTTTTCAACTCAAAGAAGTATTTGGAGGTTGAACATCGCAGAAGTTGTACCCTTTCAAGCTCTCCTATGCGTATCCAAAAGTTGGTCAAGAAAATTAAAACAATGGCTCCAGTCTGTGGAGTGTCTTTATGAGGTGGGTATGTTGCACACACCTTCAACGTGTATTTACCTGGGGGCTGCTTGTCTAGCCTTTGGCCTTCAATCGTTTTGTTATCAGAGCTAGTTCTCTTAAGAAAGCTTGCTTACTACTGGGCTATATAATATTTTCTTCCCGATTAAATTAACCTAAATTGTTTTAATTTGTTAGTTAGTTCTATCTGTATTATACTCAGTTTTTACCTGCGCCCCGGAATCCCTACCACACTGATCAGGGTCATTGCCTGCAAGCAGTTGATATCTTTACTTACCTTGTTAGTATCCTCATCAGAGAAGAGAATATTGACTGATGTCTACAAGATGATTTCCAAAGCGATTGCTGCTTCTGGAAGATTACGAGCAGACGTTTGGAACCGGCAAGGAATCAATGTTGTCACCAAGATAAGTGTGGATCGTGTTTACCGCCCTTCTATACGCATGCGAAACAAGTAGTCTATAACAGGCATGTCACAGAGGCTCTCTGGCACCCATACACTGCTGGAGAAAGCCCAGATCAGATAGGCGTGGCATGTCAGATGAGCTCCACCCTAAACAACTGTTATTTTGTGAGCTCAGGACAGCGCTTGCAGGATGGCGGGGAAGAAAAAAAAATAAACGATGCAAAGACACTCGAAACGTTTCTTTGAATAATTGCTAAATTGATGTCGCTGCCTGCTCTGAATCGCTCAGTCTGGCGCACTGTCATCACTCATGGTGCTTTCATTGTTGAGCACAGAATCATTGTGTGGCGCAGGGGGATCAAAATACTGAGCAGCGCATGAGCTGCAACGATCAGGGCCAGCGAGCCAGAGCTACCAAGATCCTGGATAACAGAGCAGGCTGTCTAAGGAGAAGGGATCGAAGAGGGAAGGTTAACCCGGTACTAACAAAATGCCTGCTGCAGAAGATGGATGTGTCTGATAGTAAAGTAACTCATAGAATTACTGCCGTAGGAATGTGATGTATTAGCGATCTCACATCCCAAAGGCTCGGCTATATGAGGGCGGTAGTCATCTCCACTTCTTCGCCGCTCTTAATTCCCGGACTGAACCGGTACCCATTTAAGGCTCGGTCGACCCGGGACCCATTGCGGTCTGAAGAAACATTTTCGCCTCAACTGGGGAATGAACCCAGGACCACTCAGATGCGAAGTCAGCTCGCTAACTGCTGCGCTACGCGGCTCCCTGTCGAATAGAAAGTCATTCCGTTCTCCATCTTGCTAGCAAAGTCCTGTTCAGAGCTTGGTAGAGGAAGACTGAGCACAAACGCAGAAGTAGAACTGCGGCGCAGGAAAAGTGAGCTGCATGAAAGGACATAATACAAGACTAACACTGTTCAAATGTGCCCTGTGTGCGGTAGAGTTTGTCACGCTCAGATCCGACTATACAGTAACATGCGGTCACATCTGAATAAACATGTCTGACGCTGTCAACATCTTCGCTTGCGATGGGTAACTAACTAACTATACTTAGTCCCAGACTAACGCACTCTAGTCATAATCTAGGCTGTCGCTTTGAACGTTGATTGTCAAAGATCTGACTAACTACCAACTTAATTGATCATTCATCATTAACGGTAGTTTTTGTGCTCTTGTTTGTTTATGACATGTCTTCATTTCAAAACGTACATGACCTTTTAAACGTAAGCTGTTGTTTTAAATGTTTGCCCAAGTAAAACGAACTCGTTTCTTGGAATAACGCAAAGATCTTTGCTAGATTAGATGCTAACTAGGTTCTTGTCGAGTTATGTTAGGCTCCCTCAATCTAAGGAAAAAAAGATGCCACGAGTTGGAAGGAAAGAAAGTGTTGATGTGTGCGATTGACCTTTTCTAGCGTGTTACCGAGTCCCTAGTGGAGAGCAGAAAATAATTTTGCTGTAACCTGTCACGCTATCTTTAGAGGCGATTAAGGTGGATTTTGGCACGGGACTGGCTACTGTATCTTGTTGAAACTGTAAGCCACAAGGAATCGAAAAGCCTACGCCCAAGACAGAAGAGAAGCAAATACGCAAGTAAACAAATGGCATAATTCCTGTGGTGCCTGTTGAAATCATTATCATCATCATTGTCGTCTGCGTAGACCATGTCGTCTCAGTAGACCATGCGCGTGGCGCCCTTTGAGTTTTGTCCGGTTCTGTCTCCTCTATTTCGAGACTGTCTGCTATGACTGTAAAGGCCGATCCACGCATGACAGTCCCTGCCAAAAATCATACAACCATGCTGAAGTGGCTGGCTTGCCGGGTTGTCCCCCGATTACTTCAGTCTTTCTCTTTTTTCTGTAGCCAGAAGGCGTCTACGAGTGACGGCAGCCACCATGTCACTTCAAACTGACTGACAGTTTGATCCTGAGCCATAGTTTCCCATCATTCGGATGGAATGTCATACGACTTCATGTACTTCTTGTATACGTCCTAGAATCGCAGTGTTGGGCGGCCTTTTCTTCTAGCTCCAATGGCCAGATGCCCATAGAGGATATCCTTTGACAGCGTCTCATCTTCAATGCGGTAAACAAATTCCCAACTATCGTTGGCTCAACAGTGAGTACATGGCAGGAGTGTTTGCTCGCTGTAAAATCACATTATGTGGTACTCTCTCTTGCCCCCCCCCCCCCCAATACTCAATATACGCCTTAGACACCTAATGTGAAAGGTGTTGAGCCGCCGCTCCTGCTTAGTGTAAGTGATTCAAATCTCGCTTCCATACATGAGAGTGCCAAGAACGCTGGCATGAAAGACCCTTGAAATACAGGTCTGTAATGAAAGCTCTCCAGTGATTCATATTTTCAACCATCTTAAACTTCACCCACGAGCTTCCAGCTGTCCTGACCTTACATTTCACCGTTTCTAGCCTGGTGTTCTTTAGCTTCCCCAGCCTTGTCCAATCCTGTGAGTTTCAGTCCAGTGCCTGTTTCGTTATAAAGTTAGTTTTTCTCCAGATCGTATTGGGCTACCTATTTCTACTTTCCGTCCCAATTTAGACGTTTTGGTCATTGTCTTCTTTTTATAGCCCGTGCGTTACTGGGGTGCATAGAATAGTAACGCTGAAATATGCCTGGTGTGTTATAAAAAAAAGTAACAAATGATGGATAGGCATAGGGCAGACTAGTTCCATCCTCCCGAAGAAACTTAACGTCACAAGAGAAGAAGATCTATACATTCCAACACCCCCCCCCCCCCCCCCACGGTAGAAGAGGAGCGACTATACCAAGTATCGTCCTCATCATTCATTGCATCTCCTCAACGGAGGTTGGCCGGTAGTGGATCTCCATCTGTCTGTCTCGGGCCAGGCTAGTACACGCAGTCAAACTGTATCCCGACCACATCCTGAAGATGTCTGTCCATCTGTATTCCTGCCGCCGTTTGGCTCTCTGCCCTCCAAAATAACCTTTAGCAGACTGTCATGGCACTTGACATGACCAACATATTGTATTTTTCTGCTTTTCATTTCCTTTAGAAGTGTCTTTTCTGCCTGAAGTTATTCCAGAACCTCATTATCGGTTTTTAGATCTTTCCATGAAGCTCGTCCTATTCTTCTGAATATCCACATTTCAAAGACCTCAATATTCTTCTCCATTTTCTTTGTCAGGGTCCAGGTTTCTAATCCATACAATAAAACTGAATGCACATGGCATTTTATGATTCTCACTTTTAATATCTGCTTTGACAGAAGTGAATCTCTCTAAGGTCTGAGATATCTGCTTTGAGGGAAGTGTATCTCTCTAAGGTCTGAGATATCTGCTTTAACAGAAGTGTATCTCTCTAAGGTCTGAGATATCTGCTTTGACAGAAGTGTATCTCTCTAAGGTCTGAGATATCTGCTTTGACAGAAGCGTATCTCTCTTGGCCATTGCAATTCTTTTAATTATCTCCCTTTCGCATTTGCCATCAGCTGAAATGAGTTGGCCAAAGTATACATAACTTGACACTTGTTCCAGAAATTCTCCATTTATGTGGATGAAAGCTTTTGGGCTTTCTTTTTTTTGGTGAATACCATAACTTTATTTTTATGTTGATTTCCAACCCATTTTGCTGACTTTTGATAGTTATCTTATCCATTAAGCTCTGCAGATGTACTGGATCCTAAGCAATTAACATTATATCGTCAGCATATCTGACACTATTGATATTTTGTCCTCCTATATTCAATCCAAGCATGTCATCTGTGTCTTTGAAAATCTGTTCTGTGTATATATTAATCAAGCAAGGGGAAAGCACACACCCCTGTCTAACCCCTTTTTTAATATTTATATTAGAGGACGCCTCCTCTCTAGTTCTCAAACATATTGATTAATCCTAGTACAAGTTTGTGATAAGTTTGATATCCTTACCATGCAGATTGATATTCTTCAGACATCTTATCGACTGTTCATGTTATCAAACGCTTTAGTGTAATCAATGAAGCAAGCATATACGTCCTTTTGCATCTCCATCTATTTTTCTACAATCATTTTTATACAGAAAATCCCTTCTCTTGTTCCGCTTGAAACCAAACTGCTCCACACTGACCTTTTGGTTAATCTTTTCTTTAATTATTTCTTGTACAATTTTAAGAAGTATTTTGGTGACAAGGCTCATCAAATTTATACTCCTAAAATCTGCGACAGCTACTGCTTTGGTCTTCTTAGTATAGTAATGCTTATTCTTGGCCTTCCTGTTCTGTTAATTAATGTTTCATTTGATCACAAGTATAGGATCTGTTGTGGAAGATCTACCACCGTCTGGATTGGCAGTTGTGCAACAGTTCAAGCAAGTGGGGTCCAGTGGACCAGTGCTGTCCAACCTTACGACCGTCAGTGTTCCAGTCAGTCATACCAACATTGAAACCACAATGCCGCTTTTACTAGATTTTTAAACAAATTATTTCGAACACCTAATCCTATGGGGTTCATTGTGTTGACACACCCAACTCAGTCCAACTCAGCAGCTGTATAAATGCACCAGCTCAGTTTTGAATGACATATATTTCTTCTTCTCAATTTCAGCACGTATCTAAATGTAAAAACTATTGACAATGTTTGGAAGCATTGTCTATGATGTTTGATTGTCTGCCATGTCAAGTAAAGAAAAACAATGACTAATGAACATTTAGAAAATTTGTCGAGGAACTGCATCAGTAAACTATTACATTGATGCACAGAAGATAAAGTTGTTTGGTCATCTGACAAGGAAGAAACAGAAGTATACGCATACCTCCTCTCTGTGATGCTGCAAGGCAAGAACAGTCGAAAAAAAGAATAAAAAGAAGAGGGCGGCTGTTACTCAGTCCCAGCCATAAAATTACAAAAATTGCAAATTCAATTCAAGGTCAAAGATTTCACTAACAACTTAATTGATCCTTCATCATTAATGGTAAGCTTTTGTGCTCTTATTGGTTTATGACATGTCTTCATTTCAAAGCGTGCATTATCTTAAAATAAGTAAACTTAATTATAGTCACAAAAACAATAATTTGAGAACCGGTAGTAAATTTTATAGTCTCTGCATTTGAAACTTTGGCAGCCCTCTGCATTATACAAACTTTTAAGTGGCCCACAGTAAGAGAAAGGTTTCACAACATTGCTCTAGATGCTAAAATGAGCAGGATGTTGTCCAGAGAACAGAATGCGTTGTGTCATAGTTTACAGCTTGACTGAAATATTTGCACCTTTCGGTGCAACACATCCAACTTCAGTACTTTTAGTACTAGGTTAGCCTTCCCTCTTCGACCCCTTCTCCTTAGCAGCCTGTTTTCCAGGATCACCACATGGAGGTGTAGAAGGGTTTTGGCGGATCTGGTTTGCTGATTCTGACATTAGCAGTCAGCTATGGGTCGCTGACCGCTGCAGCTCAGTTATCTATGCAAAACAAGACACTATCGCTCATTTTAGCCTATTTCCACTACTTAAGTTGAAGCAAGCAAGGAGTGTTAATGGCTTCCGAGGTAAAGGCCCCACAGGTTCATAACACAATCACCTGTTCATGGTCCTAGCACGGCCATCCTGAAAGTATGTGTTCGATCAAACTCATAGAATCTGTTACATTCCTACACTAACATTGAGTGAGAGCAGTTTGAGTTTGTAATACAAGAAAATATCCTTATATTTGTACAAGTTTGAGAGTTGTGGTTTGATTAGTTTGTGTGTGACCATTCAGTAGACCAGTGCTTATGAGAACAAATATTGTATCATTTTTCACTTTTGTGTGCATAAGTTACCATATCTCCAACACACTTTCATTATATTTTATGCACACAATTGTTCTGCTTCACGTGTACACTGCAAAAAAACCACAAAAAAAACCCCAGAATAAATCATCTTTCAAACTCATGTAACAGACGTTTCTATGTGAATAAGCAAAAAGTGTTTTGTTTGATAATACCACCAGCTTGCAACATTTTATTCTGGTTTAGATAGAGTCACCGTAACCTGATTGGACTCAATTAGACTTTGCCCCCTCGAGAGAGACTCTTCATCTTGTCCCATTTCCATTCCTCATAAGACTTAGCAGTTTGGTCCCTTACAGGAAGCCTGCTTGCATGTTTTTGTTGTTTCTGTAACAATTTGTTTAACACGATGGGACTGCTAGCTCCATGCACAACTTTATTTGATTAACTTGTATGACATGTTTGGAAGGTTGCAATTGTCCTATTCTTTCTTTCCCCTGTATTCCCACGGGTTAGGACCTTCTTTCCTCCCCTGTATTCCCACGGGTTAGGTCCTTCTGTCCTCACATGAATTCCCATGGGTTACAACCTTCTTTCCTCCCCTGTATTCCATGGGTTACAACCTTCTTTCCTCCCCTGTATTCCATGGGTTACAACCTTCTTTCCTCCCCTGTATTCCATGGGTTACAACCTTCTTTCCTCCCCTGTATTCCCACGGGTTAGGTCCTTCTGTCCTCACATGTATTCCCATGGGTTAGAACCTTCTGTTCTCCTGTGTATTCCCATGGGTTGGGGTCTTCTTTACTTCCTGTTTTCACATGGGTTGGGACCTGTTTTCTTCTCTTGTATTCCCATTGGTTGGGGTACTCTGGGAGGAAAGAATATACATAAAGCAAATTGATGTGTGATGCATAATTCTGCTGGAGTTATTATGTCAGATAGAGTGCAATAGGGTCCTATATAACTGAGCACTAGTGTTTGGTGGAGTGATCATGTCAAATAGTGACATATTGTTTGTGACTATTAGTGTTTGGTGGAGTGACTGTGTCAAATAGAGTGCCATATTGTTCATCACTATCAGTCTTCTTCTTCTTCTGCGTTCGTTCTCAATCTCCCGCTACCAAGTTCTAAACAGGGCTTTGCAAGTAGCAGGATGTAGTCTGGAGAACGGAATGCGTTGTGTCGCTAGTTTACAGCTTGGCTGCGATATCTGCACCTTTCGGTCCGACACATCCATCTTCGGCAGAATCACTATTAGTGATCGGTGGAATAATTGTTTCAGAGTGACATAATGTTCATCACTATTAGTGATCGGTGGAATAAATGTGTCAGAGTGACATATTGTTCATTACTAATAGTTTTCTTCTTCTGCGTTCGTTCTCAATCTCCCGCTACAAACTCCTAAATAGGGATTTGCAAGTAGCAGGATGTAGCAAAAAACAACATAATGATTCAAGCCTATCTTTAGCCTACCATTTCAACTTCTCTACGTCAATCAATTCATCCATTTATAAGAAACAGAAAACTCTGGAATATCTATTATAGCTTTAATTAGAATATGGACACTTTCAATAAACCAGAAGTTTCATAATCATACGTGATGTGTGGTCAGTCAGAGTATTTACAGTAATGTTCTGATAAAACTAAATTGTTTGAATTCAAATAGAAATACATTATAAATGAAAAATACAAGCACTAGATTTTCTGAAAACAATATGTGACAATAAATTATCAATTTCTGAAAATAATAAATATCTGAAATCCATAAATGATCAATTTCTCAAAACAATATCTGAAATTGATAAAAGATCAATTTCTGGAAATAATAAACAATATTTGAAATATTTAAGTGATAAATTTCTGAGAATAATAAATAAGTGCTTCTGAACACAATAAGCAAACAATTTCTGAAAATATAAATAATGTAATTCCTCATAAACAAAATGCATTCTTCTTACACCAAACAATAGCTAAAAACATAACAAAATGTATGAAAACAAAGAGCACAGATCATCAGTCAACCCTCTCTCTCCAAGTCGACCTGTCTTCTTCATCTTTATCAAACTTGCCATCAACCAAATCTCTTCAAGCAGATGGAACTGGTTGTATACAGACTCTGCAGAGTCTTCTAAACCAGTATAAAGACGTTAAGTTAAGATCAGTCCTGTGCTATTTTCTCATTCTTTCCAGCTTTTCCCTCTTATTCTTGTATAAGTATTAAGGTCTCTCTTCCATGTGTTCTGTGCTTCATGTTTCATGGCAGAGATTGCCTGGTGATGCTGGCTTGGGGCTTTCACAGTGTGTGGTCTATTCAGGGCCAGCTCCTTCCTAAGATTCCGTGTGTTCCGCCTGTCTTTGTTCTGTTATCTCTCATATGTTTCCATTTGTAACCTTGTCGAAGCACTTCACACTCTGAATGGCTCTACCGCTGACCTGAAAAGTGGCACCAAGTATCATCGTCATTGACTGCTTCATCAGTCATCAATCCAAGAAGAATACATTAAACACAAAGCACTATGTTCAAGACAAAAGTGTACTATTCTCAAGACAAATAGAACAAATTTTCTCATACATATCTAGTTAACCTGATGAAAACCTGTATACAAGACCAATGAAAACTGTACAAGAGGAAAAATACACTGTACATGAAACCAATGAAAACTGTACAAAGGGATACTGTACATGAAACAACATATGCATGTTAATATATTTTTGAAAGGTTAGGCGAAGACAAGGTTGGAAATATGGTGAGAGTAAAACTGAAAGGAGAAATGTATAGGCTTGACCAAGTAACTACAATTCTAACCATACACATTCACATTTCTTTAGCTATCGGAGATAAACAATATTTTTATAGAAATGTGAAACCAGAGTGGGTTACATAACTGCTGCCTATTTTTTATACAAAACAAATGGCTGAACTATTTTTAATCACTGGAAAATATAATTAATTTTGTATTCATTTGACTGCTTTAGGACACAATAATGGTTGTTAAAGAAAAATGCTTCAGACATACAGGATGTTACGAACAGGGAATTATTTTTACACATATTTTAGGGGATATTATGGAGTGGAATAATTTTTACCTACATTTTAGGTAGGGCTGTGGTTTTTAATGATTAGTTTCCTGCCAAAGACGGATGTGTCGGACTGAAAGGTGCAAATGTCGTAGTCAAGCTGTAAACTAGCGACACAGCGCATTCCGTTCTCTGGACTACATCCTGCTTCTTGCAAAGCCCTGTTCAGGACTTGGTAGTGGGAGATTGAGAACGAACCCAGAAGAAGAATAATGATTAGTTTGATTCAATGTTTCTTTCTTTCTTTCTCTCTTTGCATTCAGGATCTTTTGGTCATGCTATATCTGCAGGCCAGTCGCCATGATGAAGTCTAGTCTTCACCAGGTCAGAGCGGCTGCCCCACAGCTTTTGTCTCAGCTTCACACCCTCTGGCCAGGTTTGGCATCTCATTTTCCTATAGATTGGGTATATTTGTAGAATATTCTCAGGATTCTGGTATCCTGTTCCACATGGGCACTCATTGGTATGTGAGATCTTCAGTCAGTAAAGATGTTCTAGTAGTCTGCAGTGTCCAGTTCTCAGATGAAATAAGATAGTTTGATTTCTTTTGAGTTGGTGAATTGGGTCTGGTGTACTGCTTATGTTTCTGTCTTCTCTCCATTGGTGTATATACTGATTTCTGATGATGTTCTTGATCTATCTGTATTGTACTCGATGATTAAATTGTGCCTTTTTGCTGCCATCTTTTGCTAGAGCATCAGCTCTCTCATTTCTCGTGATTCTGCAATGGGAGGGTAGCAACTGGAGCGCTGTTGTTGAGGATCTCTGTAGTTTTCCTAGTTCTGCTTTAATCTCTGATAACAGTGGTTCGTTGTTTATTTTTTGTATTGTCTCTAATAGTAATCTGCAGTCTGTGAATACAGCTATTTTTGTTGGCGGTTGCCTTTGTGTTTGAAGTATTCTCAGTGCTCGCAAGAGGGCCATAGGTTCTGCTCTGAGGTTTGTGGGCGACTTTCCTGTTGGGAAGGCCTCTTCTGTTATATTTCCACTTTTGTGTCTTATGAATATGCCTCCTCCCCCATTTTTACCTGCCCCCTCTGCTGAACCATCTGTGTACACCTGTGTCCATTCCTTGGTATTATATCTCCTCAATCATTGCTTGTGCTAAAGTTTTCAGCTCGTGGACACTGTATTGGTCTTTCTTCTGATTCCTGGGATCTCTGTACTTATTGCGATGGTGTTTATGTTGTAGCTTGGCTCTTCATAGTTAATAAGCATTTCTATTTCTGAAAGTTGGTTGGGTATTAGTTCTCCATATTTTTGGTGTAGTTGGTTTGATATATGGATGAAGCTGGTTCTTTTTAGCCTATTTCTAACTAGGTGTTTCAGTTTGATATGTATGGGATGATCAGGCATGCGTAGCATCTTTTCACTATGTGTCAGCACTCTTTCCTATCATCTAGTATTTAGGGATCTTATATTTGCAAATGTTTCCATTGTCTGGATTGGTGTAGTCTTCATTCCTCCTGTTATTATCCTTAAACCCGAGTTTTGAATTTTGTTTAGGCGTTTCGTTTGTTTTTGATGCTGTGGTCTAGGCTGCCATGCCATATTCAAGTACTGGCCTGACTGTGCCAGTATATACATTTTTAAGGATGTTGCTATTTGCACCACAGCTTGTTCTGGCCAGCTTCTTCATAAGGGATAGCTTTCTGTTTGCTTTATGTTCTATCTCCTGTATGTGTTCCCGCCATACGAGTCTTTTGTCCATTTTAACTCCAAGATACAAAGGGGTATTTTCTTGTACAAGCTCTCTGCCATTTAGATTAAAGATTCAATGTTAACAATGCTTGATCAATTAATTTTGTTTTGTTCGATTAATCATTTTAATTTCCAATTTCTGGAATAAAATGGCAAATAAAGACAAACTGTAGCATTTGCATGGGAAATTAATCAAACATTTTGCATTAAAATTAAATGTAGATGGTAAGATGTAGATGGTAAGATGTAGATGGTAAGATGTAGATGGTAAGATGTAGATGGTAAGATGTAGATGGTAAGATGTAGATGGTAAGATGTAGATGGTAAGACCGAGAGCGGATACAAAATTAACTGCATTCATTGCAATAAGCAGCTAGCACATCATGACTTAAATATGTCGTTGACATATCAACTTCAACCCACACATTCATTACAATATCAACATGTGCTAGTGCAACAGAGTTACAGGGGTACAATGAGCCAAAGCCAGGGAAGCCCTGAAAATACCGTTCGTGGTACCCAAACATAACTTGAGAACCCTATCCGAGAAGTTCAGTTCATTGAACGGGGCATGGTCCTCAACTCTCAAACAATGCAAGTTGGGGCTGGCCTACCAAAATAGGTCGCGTTCTCATGGTTTGAACTGGGAATCCCCGTCAACAAGCGGTCAGTAAGTAGTTTGGAAAATAAGGCAGCCTTTCTTTGGGACACGTGAATTCAAATAAAGTTTGTGGGAAATAACTCAAGAAAGTAGAAGTCCTGGACTAAAGCGGGGGGAGCTTGGCATATAAGCTGAGGCAGACAGAATAGAAGGACAGATCAGAAGCAGCAGGCAAGGGTGTCCTACCGGGCAGTGTAGTGAGTAACACATTAGTCAAGAACAAGTAACTAGATAAAACTACAGAAATTAGCCAGTGAGTGACAATAGTAGAGTCATAGAATTAGAAGCCACCGAAGCAGACCAACACTGAAAGGCAACGAGTGACCACACACATGTAAGAATCTGTCTTTGTGTGATGTTTTGTTCGAGACGTCGTCGCTAACATCTTGCTTGAGTGACCTGACTTCATTCTCATTAGACGGAGACGGGTTGCTGTAACACGAAGCTGTCGTCCTAGACGACCGTTGTGATTTGTGGGGTTCCTCGTCCTGACAACCACAGTAACACAACCACTGTCGTCTGTCATAGACACGAGCACAGCTGCAGACAGAGCACAGGTGTAGTCACAGACTGCCTGATGTAGAGATGAGGCAAGAGGTCCAGTAGACATCTGCCTTACGTGAGATGAGACAAGAGGTCCAGTAGACATCTGCCTTACGTGAGACGAGACAAGAAGTCCAGTAGACATCTGCCTTACGAGAGACAATGCAAGAGGTCCAGCAGACATCCATTTTTGTGTAAGCTGAGAGGACAGATAGATGAGGACAGAAATTGTAGATAGACATCCTTTGTATCAACGCACAGAGATACAGTGAATAGAAAAATTTTTAGATTCCGACCATGTGATGAGAACCCTGGGTAAAGTTTAGTACTAGAGTAAGACCTGTGTTACTTGCACGAACCTTTAGAAGTAATCATAGCCAAATAGAGAAGTGATGATAACCAACCTTTTGAGAGACATTAGAAATCATTTATAACTGATGCACAATATGATATGATCAACGAGCCTAGTGATTTATTTGTTGTGCACATTGTTTTACTTGTGAAAAATACATGCTTTGTTTTACTTGTGTTAAAAGAATTTGTTAGTAGTTAAATTTAGAGTGTGTTAAGGAGTGATAGTGGTAATGAAGATAGAATAGAGAATACGTTAGACGTGCTATACTAGCATAGAGGGTAGTTCAATAACAAATGATTTATGTCAGTGAGTGACAAAGTTTATGAGGACTTAAAGATAGCTATGGCCCAGTGGATTGCCAGTTCAGGACATCCAGTAGCTGTAGTAAAGATCCTGGTCTACAGAAAGTGCTGCACGTAGCCTTTCACACAAAAATTACACCTTACAGAATCACAGAGTGATGAACAGCATAATTGCAAGACGAGAAGCTGTGTGAATATTAGAATGATGTGGAGTATTGTAAGAGTTTGGTGATAACTTGTCATTTTTGGAATTTGATAAACAATGAGTCATACTGGTGTATTAGCTAGTCATTGGAATGATTTAGAGTGCGAGTTCTGATCAGTAAAATTGAATGGATTTAGAGTGGGAGTTGTAATCAGTAAAATTGGAAGGATTTAGAGTGGGAGTTGCGATTAGTAAAATTGTATTGCTTTAGAGTGGGTTGTGACCAGTAAGATTAGATTGTGTACACATTACTGAACAACACACATCTGAGGATGATCCGTAAAAAATTTGCTGAAACATTGCTGATAAAATCCTATATATTGTGACAGACAATGCAGGAAACATGGTTGATGCAATTGAACGAACAGAATACAGTCATATGCCATGTATAGCACATTGTATTCATATTGTAGGGTCTAAGTGCAGCTGATGTGTTGCCTCTTTTAGCAAAATGTTGCACATTTCAAGCACAGTTCGGCCAACACATTTGAACTGAAAATCAGCCATGCCAGTACTGGTAATGAACTCGGCTCACAATTCCACAAGATTACAAGATGTGTCAGCACATTGGAACAGCACATATTTGATATTAACCAGATTGTTAGAAATCAAAGATGCAATAGAACAGTAACTTATTGGTTTGTTTTTTAAATGGCACCAGAGTAACACTGACAAATTTTCACTGGGAAAAAATGTTAAAGTATGTGTCAGTCTTAAGTGAACTTGCTGAAGCGACACAGTATGTTGGTTCTGAACTGCACTTCTATTAATTGCCTTTTTGAACAGAGATCTGCGAATTCATGATGACCCAGGCTACATTGCTCAATTAAAATCAGCAACATTTGATGATCTCACTAAAAGGGTCGAAGACATGAATTATTTGGCAATTTTGCATATGGCAACAGCATTAGATCAGCATTTCAATAAACCCAAATGTTTTCCCAAAGATAAACATGATGGCTTTTGTAACCGAGAAAGTCAGTTAGAAAAAACAAGGGGTCAACTAGAAAGCAACACTAATGTAACTTTCGAACCAGTGAAGAAGAGACCAAAACTAACATTTTCCCTGACTGATTCTGATACCTCAGACGATGAATCCCATGAAGAAGGCATCAGTGGACTGTCTGAATTGTCTCACTATAAAGAAAAAAAAACATTCCAGAAACAGGGAATCCTCTCACCTGGTAGAAAAGAACAGTCATAGTTTTCCCTTGCTCTGTAGCTGTGTGAAGACTATACTATGTGTAGCATGTGAATGACTGTTTAGGTCATCTTGATATATTGTCAACAAAACTAGAGCTTCTCTGCGGCCTGAACATGTTAGTGTGCTGGTTTGTCTTTGTGATTGGCTCGAGATTTTTTTTTTTGGCGTTCGCCTTATTTCTCTCTTCCCCAAGGCGGTGTGGTGTGCATTGCACTGTGGTTTTTATAATGCGCCTGTCGGCCTAGTGCATCCGACTTCAGCGTACATTTTATGTAAGGGTCTGCTTCGTCCCGCATTTTCTAAGGGTTTGCTTCCCCGGAGTAATGGCCGGTGCTGTGATGGATATTGAACCCAGCACCTTCGGATTGTGAGCCATGTCACTTAACCACCAGCCCATGCCGTCCCCTATTGGCTCAGATAAAGAACAAAAGAACACTGTGCTGCTTATCTACAGTTTTTGTTGTTGTTGTAATGTCAACCTTTTAGCTTGTAACATGCTAACTATCCAAAGAATATTTTATATCATGGTATACAGTTATATAAATGGTAATATATTGTGAAAGAACATAAATGTAGAAAGCTAAAAAATAAAGGGAAAATAGATTTATAATTGTGTCTATTGACAGTATAAATTTACGAATAATTAAGAACATGTATAGGCAGCAAATAACAGCTGTAAATAAGTTATGAAAATGGTTGCTGATTTGTGGAATGAAAAAAAAATATATTCTTCACGATTTACCTTTTGATCGGATCTAATCGAATAACCAGTGATTAAATGTTTTCGATTAACTATTTTAATCTACAACAGCCCTAATTTAACAGAATTTACAAACAGAAAAATTTAAACATAATAATAATTGCCCATCACAAGCAAAGATGGTGAAAGTATCAGACTTGTGCTACGAGATGTGTTCTCATATGGCTATAGAGACCAATCATGGCACGGCACTTAGCAGCACTTGGGGGTCTCATGTGAGGAGTCAGCTGTAGAGTTGTCGTGCGTTCTGCTCTTTTGAGCGACATCTACTCTGAGCCTCCGCAATGAAGCTCTACTCTGCAATTTGAGCACCTTTGATGATGCTAACACGCCAGGTAGAACAGGTCTGTGCTAGCAACAACCAGGAGGTGACATCAATGTTGAAACTTCTCAGAGACACTTTCATGGGGCTTCTATATAATTTATTGTGTCCCCTTAATGAACGGCAGCCTGTTCTGAGCTCACTGTGTAACAGCTGCATGGAGATGTACTCATCGGACATGCACTTTAGGGATGTTACGAACAGAGGAATATTTTTATACAAATTTGTAATATTCATTAGCATAGTGGTAGAGATAAAAGCTCTCAACTCGCTCCGTGTTTGTGTCGTTTTCTGATGTTTGGTGGTTCCTGGTCGGATTATAATTTACAACTCCTTCACCAGGTGGTATCAAGGATTTTATTCAGTGGAATTGATGTGCTTTTGATCAGTTATCATGTTTGTTATGCTACATTTCGCTGCATTTCATACCTGGCTTAAACCATGGGAAACCAGTCCATGATGGAGTTTGGCGATCCACTTAACTGCACACCAGACTTAAGTCCAGGTTATCACAACTCAAGGACCCTTCTGCTCCAACTGAAGCCGACTTTCTCCTGCCCACCACTCCCTCCACTGTAGGTTACACGATACCTCTCCCAACCTCATATTCTCAGCACAGCAAGGGTCATGCTGACAAAAAGGTGGACACAATCTAGAACCCTTGGCGGCAGGACACAGATAAACAGGGAAAGTCTGACACAAACATTGGTCTAACACACTCCTCGCGGCCCTCATCCCAAGGCAGCGGAGTACTCAGCTCCACCTGGGGAGTTTGTAGGGATTTCGGTCGATACGCTACGCATGAACACAGCCTCAGCAGTTGGACATGGTAGTGGTCGATTGATGAATTGGCCTTTGACGACTACGCGAACATTATTATTGTTATAGTGGTAGAGCACTCGCTATTCGTGGCAAAGATATGGGGTTCAACTACTACTGCTGATAAAAATCTAGTCGACCTTCCTGTAAATGGGTACCTTATTTAATATTAAGGAAGAAAAGGCAGAGATGAAAGAAACTAATAACCGCACTTCTAAAAGAGATGTGGCCTTGTACAACGATAAAACACTTCATCCCAGACAGCAGTCTAATATGGGAATACCTATACCTTTTAATATCAAAACTTCAATGAGGGAAAATCAAGTACAAAACTGCATAATACCAAACATTTCATCAAATTTGAAAAAAATCTGAATTAAGCAAAATTGGCATAATGATAGGTACGGTTTTCTGAGAACATAACAAATGACTAACTAGAGTGCCTGGCAATGCTGGGAAGATGATAGACATGGTTTTCTGAGTACAAAACAAGGAAATGCTGGGAAGATGATAGACATGGTTTTCTGAGAACATAAGGAAATGCTGGGAAGATGACAGGCATGGTTTTCTTAGAACATAACAAATGACTAACTATAGTGCTCGGCAATACTGGGATAATTATGAACATATTACTTTTTGTAAACCCCTCCTTCGTTTCCCCATTGTACTAGCTTCATGCCCTTCTACTTGCCATTCTCTCCCCCTCAAATAATAAATAAACAAACTACAGCTGTTTCTCCAATCCAAGTCGAAAGAACTGCCACCATTTTGTTTAGACTACACACAACCCACTACGATGACATGGTTTGATCAGAAAATCAAATCTGTACTGCACACATCGCACAGACAAGAATTATGAGCTATTACAAGTTAAAACTCATCTACTGCCAGTATTTAACTGCCAGATTATTTCTGATAAATAAATGCAGTATATGAAAACAGAAAACACAACCATCATAAGTAATTAAAATACAATGTTTACAAGCAACAAAATTTGCATAAAACCGTTGTAAAAAAAATTATAATTGCAAATATTGAACACAAACTGTAACCTATGTAATAAAAATAGAATTTCTGTTGCATACAAAAACCTGGGGCAGTGTTTCTAAAGATGAGTGATTGACCTAGTAAAGGAACAAAACAATATTGCTTTACGGAACATTTGTTAAAGGTAAACAAAGGTGACTATGGAATGTGGTAACTACAGAGGTATATGAAACACAGATTATAGGGACACAAGCAAAGAAAAGGTTGATAAACACTAACGAAGGGCGTAGACATTTTTAGAAAAAAAAGAGAAACAGCAGTTACAAAAATGCACAATAAATAAAGTCTGAAGACAGTAACTTATACACATTGAAAAACGATACATCGTGTTTTTACAATCCCTTTAGAGTAGAAGACACTGCACACCTTGCCATTCCCACAGATCAAAGGAGTGCTGAGTAATCACCTTAATTTTATAGAAAATTCAATAAACATTTTCCCCAAATATGATACATATATCTTAGAAATTGTTTTCTCAGAGGACAAGAAATCCTGCTTCCTAAACCAACCCCTGGTAAAGTTATTTCATAAAAGTACAACATGTAACCTCTAATACAGGGGCAGGAAACATGCAGCACTAACCAAACAAATGATTCATCTCAAGAAGAATCACTATACAGGTATATAGGACGTTATATACTAAAGGTTTTCTTCCTTTCAAGGAAACTGAGACGCTAGTTTAGTCAGGCACATACTGACCAACATACTGATCAGGACATCACGTCAGGGTCAGGCACAATACACTGACCAAAACTACAATCTCTCTTCCATGTAGCATTCCCTGGAAACAGGCCGTGTTCAAGGTAGTCTGACTGATGAGATGTAGATCGATGTGATCTCCGTAGTAGTGAGCACCACGCAGATGAAGCCAAGCATAGCATAACCGCCTAGAGGATCATGGTCCACCTTTATCAGTTTGCTCAGGATGTGAGGAAAGCTACTACAACCCGCCACTTAACGTCCTTTTGTGAGCATTAAACAACAACAACAACCTTCCTTTCATGTCATAAGAGGTGACTAAAGGTTGAACATGGAGATGGCAACCTCACCATGTAAAAAAACAATTGCTTTAAAATCTAACCGCAAATGATTGGAATCAGGTTTCCTAAAAGCTGATTAGAGGAGCAAAATGAAATGTTGGACTTGTGCTTCAACAAATGCAGCTACAGGTGTATACTATACAGATCTAATGTCAAACTAAAGAAATATATTAGAACAAATGAAATAGTTTATAAAGTTTGGAGGAGAAAAGTATAAAACAAAAATATGTCCATGTTTATGCAATCTAAAGTGATGAATAAGGGGGTTAGACAATGACACATGTTTCAAGCCTGGAAGCAGATTTGTTTTTTTTCTATCGGCAGTGAAATAAAAACATAGCCTGCAGACTGCTTCGTGACTGCCTAGGCAGGCAACCTATATTGCCCTGTAAAACCTGGCAGTTTTCAGTAATGAGAACAATGTCATAATGATAGTTTTTCAAGCACAATTTACTATGGTGTCAACAAGCACATCTTAATGCTTTACAGCTCGTATGCGCTGAAATTGGCCCCAGAAAACCTAAAAATGGCCACCGTCACGACCAAAGTAGACCTCTGAAACATACCTTTGTGTTTCATGATTTAGTTTATGGAATTTCATTTTTGTACTTTTTTTGGTTAAAGTTTACCCATTTATTTCAACGAAAGTTCAGCGCCAAGACCTGAGAAATTATTAATTATTTGATCAGTCCAATTATCATGCATCTGGATTATATATGTGGATATTCAACACACGTCTTATTCAGACTGACCTCGACACATAATACGAAAGTTAAGTGTAAAGGAATTGACTGACATATCGGCAGAATACATGAAATTGTATTCCATCTGCTAATTAATGTCATTTGACACTTAATACCTACATATACACTTTATTATGAATTCCTTATGTCACAGATAGTTTAATTTTGTGTCTTATGTTTATATTGTAAATTTAGCTCAATTTGTTCAATATTAATAAATATTATATGTTGAATAAAACTTTTGTGCACGGAATCTTCGCTGGATGGAACAACATAAATCTGCAAATTAGCCAGGACTGAAAAGGGTTTAGATTGACACCTCCATTCTAATGGAATACTGCACGTATTGGTAATTATTTTCAGACAGGTAAGGGTGTGTCATCAGTAATGATAATTTATTTAAAATTCTATTGTTAATATATATGGATATGGTACGTTATGCATCTGATTACTGAAATGTAACCTCTGTAATGATACTGTATAATATGGTCTTCTATTGTCTGGTCCCTGTCACTAACAGGTAATAATGACCTCCAAACCTACTACTGGTCAGTATAAAAGAATCAATAACTTAATCAAAGCTGGAGTGGTGCTGATGGTCAATAGTCTATAAAAAACATATTCTGGTAAAGGCTCAGTGACTGCACCTGAGCTGAAACAAAGCTAAATCCACGCTTCTGCCACAAGGCCTTCGTCAGAGACAAAGAACAAACGAAAACAACTAACAAATCATAATAAAGATAATGTATATGACAATGTTGCAATATGCCTCAAGTAAGCAGGCATTACCCAGAGAGTGGTCAGGAACATGTGAATTATGGTATGCCACTTATAAAAAACAGTAGACCAAATATGAAATTGTCAATATTACATGTAAAATTAATACAAATTAAAAAGTGCACAGACATAAATATATGGTCTGTATGAAACATAGTGACACTTGAATAAGAACTTATGAGTTATAGAGATATTGTCTCTATAAAACAAACATTAATATCATCTGCTCTGAGATCTTTACCTCTCAAAAATAAACATACAAAAAAAAGAATGGACAATGAATTGAAATCTCAATCCTTGGCACACATTTGCGACCAGTAATGCCATTCTCATACAGATTAAAACTCGCTCACATCATCACAGTGAATCAAATGTCTCTTCTCTCTCTATCTGCAACCAAACAGTATCTCTTGCTTTCTGGAGTCATAAGTCTCTTTCATTTTATCCAGGTCATAGTTTGCATCCAAAACCTACAATGGTCAGAACAAAATATCAATGGTGGATTTTAGAATGTCTCTTTTCAGATTCTTCAACTTACAACAATATTGTTTAGACTATAGGTAAAAAACACAACAGGATGCTTGATTTGTTTCATGTACAGGTTTTTTCAAAATGTGATGCTGGTGTTAATAAAATGGTTAGGGAGTTAAAACGAAATGGGTTTGTAGCCAAAGTTACAACTGTAGAAGTAGGTGGAAGAAGCTTAGCAGCCACTTCTGATTACAACTCAACTTACTGGAGCAAACAGGCCAGAAAGAACAGCCAATAACTGGAGCAACTAAAGAAATGGAAGAAACAGTTGGAAAAAACCTAATGGCAGCCTCGAAGTGTGCCGGTGTGTGTGTAGTGAAGTGGTTAGTGACCTGATGGGAAGTGAACCTATTAAAAAAAAGTGTGCTTGTTGGATGCACTGGGCTAAAGGATGCCCACAAAAAACCACAACAAACTCTGCCGTGAAAGAACGTGGGGGGAAAAAAAAAGCATGTCGGTAAATGTGATCTCTGTCTCTGTGTTCCCCACAATAAAAGGTATACAGAAGATCTGAGTTAATATAGACTGTGGTCACTGAGTTTTTTGTAAATGTTCAATTCATTTTAAATCATCTTATATTTAATGTGTGCTGTGTTTGATATCCATTTTCACATCTTTCAGACCGAATAGATTATTTAAAGACAGTTGCAGTAAGTTTAATATTTTTTTTAAATATTTGATGTCAAATAAAACGGATCTCTTTTATAATATCTCATAGACGCAATAAAGACTATGAAAGTATGCCAGAAATAAGAGTAAAAGAGGAAGTGTGCGATCAAGGGGTTGTGAACTTGGCTTACAAACCCAGCATACTTACTTGTTCACTCCTCTTCTACCGGGAGGTGTAGAGGTTTGTCAGAGAGAACGCCATACTGTTCTATCCGGCGTCTTTCTCCTGACCTTTTTCCAATCCACCCCTCAGTCACTTAGGGACTGTCGTATGTTGTTTTCCTAACGTACTTTGGGACGTCATGAGGGTCTGCGTCCTTGACTTTTTGCCTCCCATGACCGCCTTGGTATCTGATCTTCTTCCATTCTACAGATATGGCCAAACTACTACAGTTTGGGCTGCTCCATTCGCGCCTGCAGGGGTTGGGCTTCGTGATTTCTTCGTTACAAACCCAGCATACCAGTTAAAATCGTGTCATACTCAGTTATATGAGCGGGCATGTCACTGGTTTTTTTCATGGCATGACAGCTTATCAAAGTCGATCAAGCTGTAAATGAGTAACCTGCGAAGTCAGAGGACAATTTTAGAACTTCAGAGTTTGTGCTCTGTTGTCAGCTCTTTCAGCAATGAAATAGACAGAGCACGTATGACCGCATATGCCCAGGTGTAATGAAGTCAGTTCTATGAACAGTTTTCCATTTCCAAGAATAAGAGAAGATGGGATTAATGATGCATGTTATGCTGATGATACAGTGCTTATAACTAAATATGAATCACATTAACAGAAACTGGCAGATACTCGTAACAATTAAAGTGTTAAAAAAAGGACTGAATATAAATATCTCCAAAGCAGACACAATAATCATAGGTACATCACTAATAGATTTGTAAGATTTTAGAAAGAAAAAGGAAAGATACTAACACAAATAACATTTAGATACCTAGGAAATATCAAACGAGAAGACAAAAGTATTTAAACAATAATGAAAGAACACAATAGTAAAAACATATGCAGGCTTCCGGAACATTTAAAAAAAAAACCATGCTGCCAAATAAGTTTTTGTTTGTTCTTAATGAGTGTTAGACATGTTGTGATACAGTTACAGTTGGACTGTGATATCTTCACCTTAAACATCCGTTTACAGCAAGTTTTTTTCTCTCCATATTAACTCTCCTTAGCCTGTGGGCCCCTGCAAGGCAACAGGCCGTTCGTAGTCAGTTTCCCCTCCTAGATGAACTACCATGTATGGCTGATGTGCTTCATTTACCTATAGCATTCTGGTTTTGGAGAGTCAAAGGTCTTTGTATCTGACTGTCTCCTGTGATGGGGTTCCCAACATTTTGTTCATCTGTGCCCTTTGTGCATTCTGATAGGTTCTCATGTACCTCAAAAAAAATTGATTTAGCATAGTCTTCTGTTTAAAAATGTTTTGTTGTCCCTAAAAGCAAAATAATCAATTGTTTTGTGACAAGATTGTTAGACCATACAGCAGTGTACACAATGGTTATACACTCAAACCCCTATGTACACCCTGTCCTATGAGTAGGAAAAGTCTCACATTGAGAAGGCCAGAAGCTGGGCTTTTACAGTTATCAACTAAGTGTTGTACACACCTAATGAGCATTTAGTTAGAATTTAGAGACTCAATTCCACTACTGGCTATGACAGCACCTGAGATCATACAGAAAGTTGGAATAAGAATATCACTGTCATGTAGAACCAATATTGCTGTATGGATGTGAATCTTGGACAATAAATAAGCAAACAGAAAACTCACTTGCAACAAAAATGTGATTCCCCAAGAGAAAGATAAGTGTACTATGGACACCTATAAAATAAATTGAGGATTTGTTTAGGTACTTTAGTGGAATTTTCAAATTGACTCTACAGCATTATAAATACAACTGTTAGAAAGCCCCAGAAAAATGCAATCCAATGATATATCAACCAAGTCTCTATGTCGACTGCCACGAAAGTTATGATTTTTTATATATTTAATTTAGCTTAAAAGTCCGCAAAGGGTTTATAGAGAAACATTAAAAATAAGGTCTATGAAAACTTGTATCCGAAAAGCAGAGTGGAGTGGATAATATGCCGATTATCTCAGCTATTAATGACAGAACACCTGTAAAACCATACATTTTTATATTCGGGAGAACAATATACAACCGATGGCGGTAATTGCATGACTTTTCAAAAAGGCAGGAACTAATTAATATTCAAAATGGCGACCTCATTTGCATAATTCGCAACTAAAATAATGTTGCATTATTTTGTTTCTTCATGTTACACCACATGTGATATATCGTTTTTACCGTCTTTTTGAGAGGAGCACTAATACATTCATTGTATGCTGTTATTTCAATCAAATGCTTGTAGAATAAGTATACAGAACAAATTATTACACAAATTTAACACACACACACCCCAACCCCCCACGTTTTAAGAAGATATTGGAATATACATTGTTAGAAATGAAAAGAATATTAGAAATATACTTACAGAAGGTCCATGGAATATACTTACATGTTACAGTTGGATATTCAAATGTGGCATCGTCAAAAACAAAATAGTAAGGAACTGTGTCACCTGCATGTCGTAATCCTTTTTCTGAATGAGTTACCGGCATGTCGTAATCTTTTTCCGAATGAGTAACTAGCATGTTGTAATCCTTGTCTGAAAGAATGAGTAACTGGCATGTTGTAATCTGGACACAACTGATAAATTTAACATAGAAAATATTATCACACAAATTTAACAGGAGGCATGTATGATATGCAGTTAAATTCATTAATGGATGTAGTTTACAAACAAGTGTGTCACAGATAACAAAACATTTGGATTAACAGTCGTTATTTGGTAAGTCTGATATGTTAATTGTTGTGCAGTTTTGTTTTTGCATGTTTTTGACTATTTGATAAAAAGTGATATGTTTATATTTTCCACGTAATATGATAAATATAAAACAGCGACAGAAAATGCACGTCCTCAAAGAGCTAACCAAAAAAAGTTTTAAAATTGCTATGTAACACACAAATAGAATATACTTACAGAAGGTTCCTGGAACATACTTGCAAATTAATTAAAGTTGATTATTCGTACTTGATGTACCAAGAGAGCGAAATCAGCTAAGATTACATCACCATCATCTGGAGGAAGTTCATCTATTGTCAAATAATTTGGAAAATTGTATCTATAAAAACAGTTGTTATAAATAAGAATCTATCTACAGTTTTTCCAAGGAACAAATTTAATTTAAGAAATCATGCAAATGTGAGGTCTCCTTTGGCAAAATCAACAAGGAACTGCGCCACTGTCATGTTGAAATCATCCTCTGCTGAATGACGTGGACCTGTACAGGTCAAGCAGACAATGCTCTGGCCTCGTTTTTTCCTGTTCTTGATCGACTTGACTTTTTCTTGATACACAACATCTGTGCCTTTATCATGCCATACATGTTGGAGTTCACTTCCTATAAAAGAAGAAAAATTGTTAATTAATAACTGTAACTTATTTTTCACAGTTGTGTCCAACTTTTTAAACATGTGTAAATGTTCCGCAGAACTTCAAAAGCCTGATCTTTCTTTTCAAGCTCCTTCTGGGTGCTCTCATGTCTCAACTCATAATTTCGCATCTTCTCGTTCATCACTTTGCTTTTCTTCTTCAACATCGCTAAAGAATTCTTCACCTTTGTGAAATCACTGCTTCTCCCAGTAGCAATATTGTACTTGGCTTTCCAAGTCTTTATGCTATTTACCTTCCTCCGGATTGTTTGACCACCTTTGGAGCAAAACTTGCCAGTTCTTATGCATGGTGTCTTTTCTGATCAAACAAACGCCTGCGCAATGTAACAATAGTCTCTCTCAAATTATTGAGTGTGCGCTGCTTGGAAACACAGTTATGACAATCATTACGAAGTTTCTTTGGGGATGGGAGCCCAGCTGTTGCAACTGAAACAGTTGGCACCTCAGTAGGTGAGGAAATCTCTTGTGGCTGCAACAAAACAGTATTAGACAATTCTTTTAAAAAAACAGGAAAGGGCTGCGACATTTCTTCTGCTTAAATTCTCTCTGGAAGGCCCTCAGATCATTGCTAAGCTTTATCTCATCTACATACTTATCCTGTTCTGCAGATGTAATCGGAACAAAAGTCTTAACTTTCCGCATCAAAACAGTGATTGAGGGAGCTCTTGTCCCCACTAGGAGCTGTGCAATGTATCCCTTTTTAAATGGATACACTGGTCCAAAGCATGCCAAATATGCTTTCAGGTCACCAACACACTTCTGGCTTGGTATGGTCACTATGGATGATGGTAGTTCAGCCATTGCAGCTGAAATAGATGGCACTTCAGTAGGTGCGGAAATCTGCATGTGCTGCAACAAAACAGTATTAGATACATCTTTAAAATGTACAGGAAAGGGCTGCTGAAAAAGCAGATTTCTTCAGCTTCAGTTCTCTCTGCAAGGCCCGCAGAGCCGTGCTCAGCTTCATCTCATCCACACACTTAT
The DNA here is from genome assembly GCA_036924085.1 of Ariolimax columbianus. Lineage (NCBI taxonomy): Eukaryota > Metazoa > Mollusca > Gastropoda > Stylommatophora > Arionidae > Ariolimax > Ariolimax columbianus. The sequence continues at coordinate 32,117,698 of JAVGWX010000002.1, forward strand.
CCTGGTCTATAAATGTAGTCGGAATAAGAGTTTTGACTTTCCGTATCAGAGCAATCTTTGAGGGATCTCTTGTTTCCTCCATCAGCCGCGCAATGTATCCTTTCATGAGTGGATACACTGGATCAAAGCACGCCAAATATGCTTTCAGATCAGCAACACACTTCTTGGTTGCCATGGATGAGGAGTAACAATTTCTGAAAATAAAGTTAATTTACAATAACAATAAAATGGTAAAGTGACTAGCTTGAATTTCAAATTCCACAATTCCAATTAAACGAGCAGCCCTCAAATTTACAAAACATAGATAAGTGGATGCAGAAGTGTAAAATACCATTGGTGCACTGAAAACCTTCACTGCAGTAGGTGCAACCATACAAACTTATCTATAGAATGAACATTGAAAAAAAAATGGAGGACATCGTAACCCTGGACCACAATGGTAAGTGGCTAGCTTGAATTTCAAATTCCACAAGTTCAATTAAACGAGTAGCCCTCAAATTTACAAAACATTCAGATCAGTGGATGTAGAAGTGTACAAAATATCATTGGTGCACTGTAAACCTTCACTGCAGTAGGTGCAACCATACAAACTTACCTATAGAATGAACATTAAATGATAAGATTAAGAAGTCTGATACTGATGACCTGATGAGTAAAAATTGTATGCCAGTTTTTAACTAAATATTATATAAGTTTGAGCAATGTGTTTCAAATGTAATTGCAGAACATGATTGAAGTGATAAAGATCGCTCAAATAACTTAACCATGACCATGTTTCAAATTAGTGAAGTACCTATGTCTAAAACTGATTAATTGTAATCAGGACGGACTGGTCAAGGAGGAAAAACAATGGCGGAAATTGTAACCCTGGACCAGCATGATAAAGTGACTGGCTTGAATTTCAAATTCCACAAGTAAAATTAAACGGGCTTCCCCCCAAATTTACAAAACATACAGATAAGTGGATGAAAAAGTATAAAAATACCATTGGTGTACTCAATACCTTGGCCTAGTAGCTAATTTATAGTAATGAAAACTTACCTTTTACAATTGCTTGAAATTCCGATGAAAGCGCAAATTTTCAATCAAATTTTTTCTTTTTATACTTGGGTCAGTTTGTCTCCTGTGCATACAATGGCTTTATATACTCTCAAAAATCACGGGTTTTTCGTTTGGACCAACATTCTTAACACCTGTCTCGGGGTTGGCGGGCTATCGGGAACACTCTCGCGACGCCATAATTCACGGACTATCCCGATTCTAAAAAATCAATATCCGGTCAGCGCTAAAGTACCTAATTTGTTATAAGCAAACAGTTTTAAAAGATTTAACTAACATGATAAAAAAATGAGTAACATTAATGTAACACAGTTTTGAAAACTTTGCAACAATGGGACAAAGTCAACTGAAGCATGGGAAGATTGGTGAGAAAACAACCAGCTAAAAGGGCAAACTGTTGCAGTATCATTGTAAATGATTAAAAGCCACAAGACATAGCACATGATGGCATTAACTGAATCCACAAACCACAGAAGCAAATAAAGTACTCACCAGAACAGGTGCTGGAAGAGGATACTTCTCATGGATTAGCCAGTCGTCGTGACGATCATGAAGTGATTGAAGGAATGACTGAAAGACATATGACGAATATTTTTTTTAAAGAAACTCTCTGACGTCACAATGACTAATTGAGTGATTTGAGTTATTTAAAAAAAACAACAACTGATACTATTATCTATGGCATAATGGCTACACAATTGCTGCAATTGAAAAAAGCATATATGACAATCACCAGTACCATTCCTAAACGTCCTAAGGATGAGATGCACAAATGACATCAGGCAGACCACTGTTTCTTTAGATAGATTCAATTTGACACCTACAATGCACAAAGAGAAGAACTAGTTCTGTACATATAGCACAAAGCTATTTGATAGCAGCTCTTGGTCACATCTAACATGTACTTTGGTAATCTGCCTTCATCACTCTTCTTTCTTATTTAGCTCCAATAGGGGAATGGGGCCACAGCTACAGAGGACCTCCTTGCAAGGAGCCTGTACCAAAGTTTTTATTTGCAGCTGCATTGATGGTTTCTGCAGCACTGTGTTTATCATGATGAGGTTGTCAGCATAGCACAGTAAAATGGATTGGTCCTATTTTTGTACTCCCTAGTAAGACACCCTATGATCAACATAGATTGCTACGGTAATGGCTGCATATAAAATACAATAATACCAGACACAAATAGTGTTCAATAGTAGAAAGTATAGAAGGGATGGCTTTACTACGAGCGGATTGAGGTCATAAAGGTCTCAAAGCTTCAGGAGTTTGTATGAAACTTCTGCCCTAGTGGCAGCTGAGGTAACACACTGGCTTCCCAGCCGAGTGATCAGGGTTCAGTCCCCAGTTGGTGCAGAATTTTTCAGATTGCAAAACGGCTTGCAGGGTCAACCCAGCCTAAAATAAATTGGGTACCAGAATATAATCTGGGAAATTATAGGTGGCTAGTGTGATGTTGACCTCATCCCTAGTGGTCTGTTCCCCAAGAAAAATACCATATTCCAAATATGCCACACTGGCACGTTAAAGGGATCTTTACTTTTGTTTTTACTACTATGTCCTAATCACACTGGGTGTCACATTAATAAAAGAACTAACATCCTGGCTTCAAAAGCCAGATAAGGGACAAGTCAATGAAAGAACTGACATCCTGGCTTTAAAAGTCAGATATGGATCACATAAATGAAAGAGCTGACATCCTGGCTTTACAAGCCAGATATGTTAAGCTAGACATTTTGTAATCATCGATTTACTGCATGTTGGATGATGATAATGAAATCAACGAATTTGCAATTCACAAATTACATGAGTTTGAAATCAAATGTAGGCCAAGCAGGAGTGTGTACAACTAGCAAGCTACAGAAACTATCAATACTCCTCCCTTCGTAAAAAGTATATGAGTACCTATGGTTTTGCCCAGAGTGTAGTGATGTCGATTCTGTAACAGAACATAAGTTCACTGAGTCACCATACCTTCCCAGAACGCATGGCATATCCAGAATATTAATTGAGTAACCCTGACCTAAAAACTTCAATAATAGATTTCTCAAAATTGCAATCTCGAATTTGCCCTGGATCCTAGAATGAACAGACGGTATGCTTACATGTGTGAAAAATAATCATCTTTTTTTTACCTTATTTGTTGTTTTTCTTCTGCATTCGTTCTCAATCTCCTCCTACCAAGCCCTGAACAGGGGTTCACAATTAACAGAATGTAGTCTGGAGAACAGAATGCATTGTGTCGCTATTTTACAGCTTGACTGCGATATTTGCACCTTTTGGTCCGACACATCCATCTTTGGCAGCATTGTTTGTTCAATTCAGTTGTCCATTCATTTGTGCCTGTGAGTGTTGTCAGAGCTTAAGTTGTCATTTTTGGGTCAAATGTGTTGGTGGTAAGTAAGCCAGCGTCGTTGATGAATTACTCTTGCATAATCTACAAGATCTCCCTTGTGTCCTGTAGCCGAAACAATTTGTGCTCAGTAGAAGTTGAACAGGCTGCATACTCATGAGATGGCCAAACCAACGTATTTTCTGTCTTGAAATGTATTCAACACAAGGGGTAGTTCCCACTATATTTCTAATGTCTCCATTTCTTATTCTGTCATTCCTGGTGACACCAATGAACTTTCTTAGACATTACATTATTTGTTCAGTTTGAAAAATACAACAATAACTCCTTTTCTAAGATTAAGTAAAAATGGGTGGAGACTTCAATTCTACTTCGTCTTTGTTTCCATTAGAACTTAGTGGTCTGTTTCAAGTTTCTCTCATCACCACTGGAGTCAACAGGCTTGGAAATTATATTCTAGTGTTTGTTGGTCCTCCCCAAACTGGCACATGTCTATGCATCATTTCCAATAGGCTGCCTAATTTGTTATGTTTATGGTTTTAAAAAGCCATTTACTTACTAGTGGTAAACTTGTTTCCTCATTGCGAGATCTCGCTTTTATCCGTTTCAAACAAGCCTCTGGATCAGCCCTCAAGTACACTGAAAGAATATATAGTCTGCTTTAGCTTTACTGAACCATCTAATTCTTGTGATCTTAGTTACTTGTAGTTTTTGTAAACTGTTTCCTTTTTTTTAACTGACGAAGAAATGGAGATTTAGAGGCCAGTAAACAAACAAAAACATATACTTCTTCTGCGTACGCAGTCAGACAGTAACCATTATTTTTTCGAAAAAAGCAGCGGTCATCCTGAGGCTGTCGCCACTGCCATAGAGCTTGTCTTGCAGTTCCACTGGTGATGGCCACATCTGCTCTCTCTGATCCTCGTATGTCGGGCAGTTCTGCAGCAGATGTTCAGCGGTCATTTTACCAGTACCGCACGGGCATTCGTCGGTACACCCTATCTTCAATTTGTTGAATAGATGGTACCTCAGTCTATTGTGGCCAGTGCGAAGTCTAAAGACAACGACCTGCTCTCTTCGGTTCAACTGGTAATAGGCATCGTTTTTGGTGTAACCAGTATGTTCGGTTTCCCATTTGGTCATGTATCTGGCTTTGATAAGCCGTTTTGACTCTTCGTACGTCATACTAGTATCTGTTTGTGGTAGTCTTGCACCTTCTTTTGCCAGTCTGTCTGCCTCCTCATTGCCTTGGATATTGCAGTGTGATGGGACCCACTGTACCACTACCCTTTTTGGTGCGGACTGCTGGCACAGTTTGCAGAGTGCTGCTCTTAAGTCATTAAGCTCAGTGTTTTTCTGGCTTTTTAGCGCTGTGACTACGGCGAGAGCATCTGTAAGCAGGACTATATGGCTTTCATTTTCACTGTGTGTCACCATTTCTTCCACTGCCGCCCTCAGTGCCTCTGCTCTGAAATTGCTTGTGTACTTACCAGTAGCGAATGACAGTGTTATTTTTCTGCCATTTGGTAGGTTCAGGAATGCTCCTGCCCCTCCGTTCTGTGTAGTGTCTGTTACAGAACCGTCGGTGTATGCATGGGTCCAGTCCATGCTTGGGTAGCTTTTCGTTATGAAGCTTAGGGTAGTATCTCTCCTTTCTTTTTCAGTCTGGCAGTTTTTGTTTGCAATACCTGGTATATTTTCTACCACCTCTGGAAATATATCCTGCCTCCAGGTAGGTTTTCGTACAGTAGTGATGGGTTTTGGTGTTGTTAGTGCGTTTATGGGATCTTCGTGCATCTTTGCTTTGGCTATTTCTGCAAAGTTTCTCCGCTTTAGTTTCCCATTTCCCAAATTGTTTAGTCTCTGGTGCATTGGATGGTCCGTCAGTCTTCAGAGTTTCTCTGACTGCAACTGGGCTCTGCAGTCTCTTCTATCGGTCATGGATTGCAGTTTTGTAATCTTTTCAAGTTCTACAATTGGCGTTGACTTCATGCCACCTGGTATGACTTTCATGGCTTGGTTTTGAAGTTTGCTAACTTTATCGAAGTTTGCCTTCGCTGCTGTTGTCCATGCCGCAATGCCATACTCGAGAACTGGTCTCACTCTTCCAGTGTACAGTTTCTTTAGTATGCTTTCGCCTGCTCCCCAGCTTGTGCCAGCAAGTTTCCTCATGATTGCCATTCTTTGTCTTGCTTTCATTCGGTTTCTCTCGATCTGACCATGTCATGCGGCGATCAAATGTGACTCCCAGATAGTTTGGGTTGTCGTTTGGCTTCAGGATTTTGCCATTTAGACTTAATTTGGTACTTTGGGGTTTTAATGAAAGCGAGAATATTGTGCATGTGGTTTTCTCCTCGTTTATTTTGACCAGCCATGAGTTCGCCCACTCTTCCAGCGATGTTAGGGCCGTCTGCATCCGATTTCTTGCTATGGTGAGATTCTTTTCAGAGGTCCACATAGCCAGATCGTCTGCAAACATTGAGCTATGGACTCTTCTTGGTATATTCTCTGTAATATCGTTTATATATACCAGGAAGAGTGTGGGTGACAATACTCCCCCTTGGGGTACTCCCTGCTCGAGTGTCACCTTTTTGCTCATCTGCCCTTGTACTTGGACTCTGGCCGTTCTTTGTTTGAGGTAGTGGTTGATCCACTTGTACATCTTCCCACAGACATCACTTCTTCTTAGTTTGACTCTAAGTCCATCCTTCCAGACTTTGTCAAATGCCTTTTCCAGATCCACCCAAACAGCTACTGTGTGTTTCTGTGCCTGGTAGGCATCTTCTATCTCCTGGGCTATGAGGATGACCTGGTCCTCAGTGGATCTGTGCTGTCTAAAGCCGGCTTGCTGTGGAATTAGTATTCGTTTTTCATTGTGGGCATTCAACAACAACAACATAATCCTGATTGTAAATACAGTATGTAGAGGTGGTTTCCCCATGAGAGGATGTTTTGTAATTATCTTCCTTATCAAATTCTCCTTTACAATTTATTAAGGCAATTTTTTTCTAATGATTTTTTTTTTTTCCTACCTGCCACTTTCAACGCAATTGTTCGTTTTCTTGACAATGTAAATTTAGTGCATTAAAAATTATAATGGGTCACTGAAGACACAGAAAACTAAAGCACAGATATGTAACTACTACAACAAATAAAAATTAACTAGAAAAAAGATTTTGCAGAGTTCACATGCCTTGACCAATGTGATTTAGTTGATTGGGAATTAAAATAATTGGGGTTTGATAGAGTAGTAAGTGAAATAATTATTTCTTTTTGCAACAATTACACAGTGCGTTCTTCACAAAACAGCTATGAAATGTGTATATGCAAGTCTGAGAGATGAGATACTTGCCTATCAAGTCTATTTTAACTTTGTTAGAATTCACAATGTGCTCAAAATACTGGTCCAATATTGAGAACTCCAAGCCATTGATGGTTTTACTGTAACAAAAAATTGAAAAAAATTATTAAACCAGAGTACTGCACCACAGCGCTGGAATAACTAGACATATTGTCTCCCATTATAAAACTGACAGGATACGGAACTAGTCATATCTAAGTTTTGGTCTACCCATCTGGAAATGGTTACTCAATTTTGTAAGAGAAAGCAAAAGAAAATGAGAAAAAGGAAATGTTCAGAAAATCAGATCTGAATAGTGGGAACAGATGTCAATATGAAACAAAAGATATAGCCCTTTTTAAATACATAAAGGCAGAACAACAACAAAACTCAGTCCAAGCATTATATTATAAAATACAAGTTCAAGTCAGTAAGTAGGCCACAAACTGATATGTGATAACCATTTGTGAGCTATTTATTGACTTGCCCTCACATGAATGGTGTTACTATCCATAACTAATTCTATCCAGAATCCTTTTTGTTTTAAATGTAGCATAGGATCACAACCGCAGCTTGGCACCTTACAGAAAGTCTGTAATGAAGTACTTCTGTAGGAGTTTGTTTTACACAAGGTTCTAGTCCAATCACCAACCCTCTTTGATCCCCTTCCCTGACAACATGCTTGGAAAATTATAGTGGTCCTATTCTTCTTCCTTCCTACATACCACAGGTGCTCTAACTCATTAATGGGTGTTTATTATTTGTACATACCTGATATAATCATTTTGCACAAAACAGTACCGGGTACTGTACAATGATCTTTCTATAATTTTCACTGTTTTTGTCTGAAATAGTGAAAATAAAGATAAAACTATTTTTGTTCTACATTTCCTGTCAAGAATATAACGCTCTGATTAAATTCTCTATGCAAATAAGTTCTGCTTTCCTTAGTTTTTCGCATACTTTCTTACTCCCAATCTAAGGTTTTTATCCACACTTTCCAACACCTCATTTCTGATTCCTGAAGGATTTTATCTTGTTGGACTTGTTCCTAAGAAACTACTTTACTGCACTCTGGGTATACTCATTGGTGTTTCTGGGAGCTGTATCTCCACACCCCTACAAGGTCTCATGGATGTCTCTAATCACCTCATGCCCAGCTGTTGCCAGTCCTGTATGCCAGGATGTCATCTGTAAGTGTTAGTTTACCTTGGCCCTGAGGGTTTTTCATCTTTTTCAATCAATTCATGCTATGTTTTTGGTTCGGTGAGGTTCAAAAAGGAGACTTCGTCAGTCCCCCAAAGGAGTTTCCAGCATAGTTGCCTCCCCAGACCAGACTGTCTCTGATTGGTCTTCATAAGTGGAGCATTCCTGCAGAATATGTTCTGGTGTTTGCTTGAGTGCTCCGCAATCGCACATGACAGTGTCTCCACGACCCATTCTGTGGAGGTGGGTCTTGAGTTTGCAATGTCCTGTTTTAAGTCTGAAGATCTTTGTCTGCCCATCTTTGCCAAGTTTGTCTGTGCTGTCAGTTTCTTGTTTGTATTCTCCATTCTGTCCTAATGGATTGTTTAATGAGTGTCTTTGCTTCTTTATAGCTCTGTGGATGACGAGTCTGCGTGCTGCCCCTTCCAACTTTTGTGAGCTTGTCTGCCTTCTCATTTCCAAGGAACTCACAGTGGGCTGGAATCCACTTTTTGGGACAGAGACCTGATGTTATATTTTATTTCATGTAAGAGTCTACCTTGTGGGTTGAATGTTGGCCCCTTTTATTGTGTAAATGGTGAACAGCATCAGTGACAGCCGAGAACCCTGTGGTAGTCAAAGACACATTTATATCGGTTTTTATGTCCAAGATCCAAGTTGGATACATTTCTTCTCTCCATCAGGGTAGCAGCTATCCAACTAACCAGCCATGGGTTGATTCACACTTGCTCAAACAGTGCATAGAGGTACCAAAGTTGTTCTAGTTATAAACATCCTATACACTGAGAGCCACTACAACTATTACTTCCTTGCCCGTACTGAAAGGCCTCATTCAAATCATAAGCAGGGGACGGCGTGGCCTAATGGTTAAGTGGCACGGCTCACAACCTGAAGGCGAAGGTGCTGGGTTCGATCCCCATCACAGCACCGGCCGTTACCTCGGGGAAGCAAACCCTTAGAAAATGCAGGAGGAAGCAGACCATTACATAAAATGCATGCTGAAGTCAGATGCACTGGGCCGACAGGCACAAAATAAAAACCACAGTGCAACGCATACCGCCTTGGGGATTAGAGAAATAAGGCGAACGCAAAAAAAATAAATAAATCATAAGCATTAGGAAGACTTTTCTCATGGTTTATAATGATATCTAATAGTATATATTCATAATACCTGCCCAATCCATATAAGGGACATATTTTTCCCTTCAATTTAAATATTATCAATAATTACATTCTCCAAATGACCAATACGTTGAGTGATTCTACAAAAGATTTGTTCAGATGAAAATTGATGATAAGAAATTTTATGCAGAGCATTGCATCAGTTGGCTAAGTTATTTGCACCAGTAGGCTGTTGTTCATAACTCATTGGACATAACCCATGTACACTTGTCTTAGATTCTCTTTTTTTGCTACCCAGGCACTGCTTACAAGATATGTGACCAAGCAGTAGTTGTCTGTCAAGCTCGACTCCCAAGTATGATAGCCCTTCATCTCTGTTGAGTAGCTGTCCATCGAGTTTGAGTTGGTATTGCTTCCCCTGTAAAATGTTGCACACAAAATTTATCCTAAGAAATATGTGAACGCAGACTGAAGATCTTGGTTACAATCAAAGTGACAAATATCATAATTTTTTACTTACTTGAGGTTTCATGTGCATCTGAATTCTGGTTAGCAGGGCATACATGTTAAATGAGAAGCTCCATCGCTCAGGATTCTCATAAAGTAAACCCTGAAGGCAAAAAAATGCTCAAGTATGAAACGATGTATCTAGTCAACATGCTTTTGCCCCTTTACGGTAAGACAAATATATAGCATCAGTGTAACATCAGGCATTTGTTAAAGGAGACTTCTTGTTCATTGCCTTTTAATCAATTTAAAGTTCAAGATAAATTGTGCCAAATGTCTGATAGTAATATTTGCACCTTTAGGCAGAGCACATCCTCTTTCAGCAAGTCTTGTTATTCAGACTAACTCTCCCTAGTCTTTGGCTGTCACCAGACCACCAGTTAAGTGATAGTGACTCGGCTCACAAACCAAACTTGTATATGTTCAGATTCATGAACCGACAAGGTCATAAACCTACAGGATGAGAACCCACTTAAACAATGCACGCTGAAGTTGGCTGCACTGGGCCACAAGGCACAAAACACAGTTCAATACACTCCGCCTTAATGAAACCAGGTGAACAACAAAAAAAATTTTGGTTAAGAAAATACCAGTTCAAGTCTTCTATTCTGCAAAAGCACCCAGTTTTGAAAGTTTGTATCTTTATAATTTGTTTTTGTCCATGTTTCTGAGCTATACAGTAGGACTGACTTTATATTGGATCTCAAGATTTGTATATGTATTAGACATTGTATATTCATGTTTGCCTTCTGATTCTTATTTTGATACTTTTTTGTTTCTTCTACTTTGTTTAGATAGCTACCAAGATTATGAAAGATTCCATATTTTATAGTTTTTTTGTCTTTCAGCACAATCTTCTTCTTCTTCTTCTTCGTACGCAGTCAGACAGTAACCATTATTTTTCGAAAAAAGCAGCCGTCATCCTGAGGCTGTCGACACTGCCATAGAGCTTGTCTAGTGTTGCCACATCTGCTCTCTCTGATCCTTGTATGTCGGCAGTTTTGCAGCAAATGCTCAGCGGTCATTTTGCCGGTACCACACGGGCATTCGTCGGTGTCACCTATCTTCAATTTGTTGAATAGGTGGTACCTGAGTCTATTGTGGCCAGTGCGAAGTCTGAAGACCATGACCTGCTCCTTTCTGTTCAACTGGTAATAGGCATCGTTTTTGGTGTAGCCAGTATGTTCGGTTTCCCATTTGGTCATGTATCTAGCTCTAATAAGCCGTTTTGACTCTTCGTATGTCATACTAGTATAAGGTTGTGTTAGTTTTGCACCTTCTTTTGCCAGTCTGTCTGCCTCCTCGTTGCCTTGGATATTGCAGTGAGATGGAACCCACTGCACCACTACTCTTTTTGGTGCGGCCTGCTGGCATAGTTGACAGAGTACTGCTCTTAATTCATTAAGTTAAGTATTTTTCTGGCTTTTCAGTGCTGTGACTACGGCCAGTGCATCTGTAAGCAGGACTTTCATTCCTTTTACCTATCACCATTTCTTCCACTGCCGCCCTCAGTGCCTCTGCCTCCGCTCTGAAATTGCTTGTGTATTTTCCAGTAGCGAATGACAGTTATTTTTCTGCCATTTGGTAGGCTCAGGAATGCTCCTGCCCCTCCGTTCTGTGTTGTATTTGTTACAGAACCGTCGGTGTATGCATGGGTCCAGTCCATGCTTGGGTAGTTTTCCGTAATGAAACTCAGGGTAGTATCTCTTCTTTCTTTTTCAGACTGGCAGTTTTTGTTTCTAATACCTGGTATATTTTCTACCACCTCTGGAAATATATGCTGCCTCCAGGTAGGTTTTCGTACAGTAGGGATGGGCTTTGGTGTGGTTAGTGCGTTCATAGGGTCTTCGTGCATCTTTGCTTTGGCTATTTCTGCAAAGTTTCTTCGCTTTAGCTTCCCATTTCCGAAATTGTTTAGTCTCTGCTGCATTGGGTGGTCAGTCAGTCTTCTGAGTTTCTCTGATTGCAGCTGGGCTCTGCAGTCTCTTCTGTCGGCCATGGATTGCAGTTTTGTAATCTTTTCAAGTTCTACAATTGGCGTTCACTTCATGCCTCCTGTTATAACTCTCACGGCTTGGTTTTGGAGTTTGCTAACTTTATCGAAGTTCGCCTTTGCTGCTGTTGTCCATGCCGCAATGCCATACTCGAGAACTGGTCTCACTCTTCCAGTGTACAGTTTCTTTAGTATGCTTTCGTCTGCTCCCCAGCTTGTGCCAGCAAGTTTCCTCATGATTGCCATTCTTTCTCTGGCTCTCATTCGGTTTCTCTCGATCTGACTTTTCCATGTCATGCGGCGATCAAATGTGACTCTCAGATAGTTTGGGTTGTCGTTTGGCTGAAGGTATTTGCCGTTTAGACTTAATTTGGTGTTTTGGAGTTTGATTGATAGCGAGAATATTGTACATGTGGTTTTGTCCTCGTTTATTTTGACCAGCCATGAGTTCGCCCACTCTTCCAGCGATGTTAGGGCCTGCTGCATGCGATTTCTTGCTATGGTGAGATTCTTTTCAGAGGTCCACATAGCCAGATCGTCTGCAAACATTGAGCTATGAACTCTTCTTGGTATATTCTCTGTAATGTCATTTATATACACCAGGAAGAGTGTGGGTGACAGTACTCCCCCTTGGGGTACTCCCTGCTCAAGTGTCACCTTTTTGCTCATCTGCCCTTGTACTTGGACTGGCCGTTCTGTTTTTGAGGTAGTGGTTGATTCACTTGTACATTTTCCCACAAACTTCACTTCTTCTTAGCTTGACTCTAAGTCCATCTTTCCAGACTTTGTCAAATGCTTTTTCCAGGTCCACCCAAACCGCTACTGTATGCTTTTGCTCCTGGTAGGCATCATCTATTTCCTGGGCTATGAGGATGACCTGGTCCTCAGTGGATCTGTGCTGTCTAAAGCCTGCTTCCTGTGGAATTAGTATCCGTTTTTCTTCCAGATGCCACATCAGTCTGGTGTTTATCATACGTTCCAACAGTTTGCAGACACAGCTCAGTAGGCTGATAGGCCTGTATCCATTTGGATCGGTTTTGTCTTTTCCTTTCTTTGGTACTGGTACAAGTACTGCGTCTTTCCCTGCCTGGGGTATAATACCCCTTTTCCAGCTTTGGTTCAGGACTGATAGCAGTTTCCTCTTTTCTGTTTGGCCCAGCCCCATCAGCATTTCATTTGTTATCCCGTCTTTTCCGGGAGATTTCCTTTTCTCTAATGTTCTCATGGCCTCTTCCATTTCGCTCATTGTTAGTTTTGCCATCATATGCTCTTCTGGTGCCATATTGATGTTGTCGTGCACCTTTTGCTCTTCATTGATGTCCGTATGCCTATCTGCAGGGACATCTATGTAGTTCGCTTTGGCATAGTGTTCGGCAAAAGCGTTTGCGGCTTTTTTTCCAGTGAGCAAGTTTTCACCCTGACTAACTTCCAGAGTTTGTTCCCTTCTTTGTCTAAGTTGAGACTTTCTGTTTTGTTTTTCCAGCTTTCTCTTGCTGTTTGGTTTAGAGTGTATTTGTATTTCGCCATGGCGGCTTTGAGGGCAATATTTGCCTCTATTGATTGTTCTCGCTCTGCCATGTTCCTAGCATTTGTAACTGCGTCTTCCACTTTCTGCAACTCATCATTCCAATAGGGCTTATAATTTTTCCTTGCTCCTCTTGGGATGGTTTCAGTCGCAGCTTGCATTATTGCTTTGCTTAGGCTTTCCACCACGGGCTTCATTTTGTTGTTCCGTGTGTTGATGGTTTCACACAGCCCATCTGTCAGGATTGCAAATCTGTCCCAGTCGGCTCGTTTGTAATTCCAGCGTGGGAGCAGTTTTGTTTCCTGTGGGCCTACTTCCATATCGATTTCTAGCCTAATTGGCCTGTGGTCGCTAACTGCCAATTGGTTTAGCACCTGGCGGTCTATTTTATGGTGAATGTCCATTGTGGAGAAGGCCAAATCTGGAGTCGAGGTGGTATGCCATGTTCTAGAATAAAAGCTAGGGCTATCCTCCGGCCTATTGATTAGATGGAGATTCGTGTCTATCTCCTAATCTTCCACTTCGTCACCTCTGCTGTCTGTGTCCGAGTATCCCCATCGCTCCGAGTGGCTGTTGAAGTCTCCAACTACTATGCAATTGGAGTCCTTGACTTCCATACTCGAGAGCGATAGGTCTGTATTTGGTGGTCTGTACAGGTTGAAGATGCGGATCTTCGTCTCTTGAGCCATTATGTCTACTCCTACAATTTCTGCTTGTCCGGTGTGATTGACAAATACCGCGCTACTCGGTATGCAGTTTCGGGTCAGTATCAGAACCCCTCCTTTGTGACCTTCTCTATCCAGGCGGAAGGCCTGGTATTCTCTGATTGAGAATTTATGGTTGCTGTTGAGGTGCATTTCTTCAGCACAATCTGATTGTCACTAGTTGCATTTCATCTAACAATCTTTCTATTGTCTTTATTTTCACACATAATTCCTGTAACAGTAGATGAAAAGTAATTATTTTGTCTTGCACCTGGTTAGAGCTTTGGGACAAAAGAGTCAAGTCACCAACAAAGCCACCAAATTGGTATGTCGGATTCTATTGAACTCTTTTCAATCTGATATGGTAGAATTCTGTGGGTGGCATGCAAAACATGATTCAGACAATTCGGTAAAAATATGTAACTAACACCAGTAACAATAGTGGAATAACCAGTGCATCCACAGCTTTTGTTTAATATTTTGTTTTCGACAATCAGGTAATATCTATGTGTGTTATGAATGTGGTAAAGACGTACTATCCATGCGATGAAATCTGGGTGTCAAGACTGGAAATAATCTATTATTTGATCAGGCCAATGATTACATATCTGGCTTACACATGGATATTCAATATGTCCTATTCCGACTTTGACACAGATGAAATGGACTGTGGTAATGCTTTTGAGGGGGTTAACACAGAAATATATGTGACAGCGAGAGTACAAAAATAATAATTTTCCGTCATATTTTCTTCTCCACAGTAATGAAATGTCATGTTTCATACTAATATATATATATTTATAATAAATATTTAATGCCATAGATAATTCAATTATTTGTCTTTATATCATAATTTTAGCTGAATTTGCTTAGTTAATTTTGATGAATTTTATTTTGACAAAAACTATTTCACATACAGAGTTGTGGCACTTGCCATGGACTGTAGAACACAAATCAACAAAACTGGACAAGATTGGAAATGGTTCATTCCATTTTTCTTGGTTACTGTCAAAAATCTGCAGAAACAGAACTGGTTTTAAGAAATATCCCTGTTCGCGTAGAGGAAGACTAATGTCTGGTCAGTTACTACAACATACTGATCAGACATGTTAGTATGGGTAAAACAAAACAAACATACTGGCCAAGACCCTCACCTCAGTTATCTAGTAGTCCTCCCGGGAAATGGGCTGTTTTCATGGCAGCCTGACTAACGAGGTGAGGGAAAAACATGATCCCCATAGTAGTGAGTGACACGCAGATGAAGTCAAGCATAGCACAACCGACTGGAGGACCCCGGCCACTCTCATTAGCACGTTCAGGATGTGAGGAAACCCGCTACTGCAACCGCCACTTAACGTCCATTTCAGGTCGCACAAATAGAGTAACCTACTCATTGTGGGCATTCGCAAACAACAACAACATTGCACTGTATCGTTAGACCTCTAGCTTGCTGAATCCGATTTCAACAAAGCATTTGTTAGGTTTGTCTTTCTTAGCCATTGGTTGTTCCCAGTCTGTCTGCAGAGCAACATGTTTGTGTCTTACTGTGTTTGGCCTCAACCCTTCAACCTGTCTGGCTTGGAAGACCCTAAAGGTAACTATTGGTACAGCTGTCATAACTACTGACATCATGAGGACACAAAAGCTCCTTTACCAGGACAATGAGTTATTGTTTTAGCAGGTTCTGGTGATTATCACTCATGATTCAGGTAGTAGCAGAGAATAAGAAGAACATTTACTTAAGAGCATCCAGACTAACAAGACCTATACAACTCACCAAAGCATTATGTCCCTGTACATCTGTCCATTTTTCTATAGGTTCCTCATATACCTGAAATGTGTGATTTGACACTTTCATATTTATGTGTTCAACAGACTGATGTATTGTTAATCAAAGAAGAGCAAACAGTTATAAGCTTGTTAATAATTAAAGTGGATGCAAACTCATATTTCAAGGTCATATACTCAAGAAAACAGTCCCTGTAATTTTAAAAAAATTAAATAAATTTTTAATTTAAAAAAAAGAGGAACACAAGCTGTGCTGACCAGATAATATTTCGAAACAACATGGACAAACCTTGGTGGAGATAGAATTCCCGATGACAGACTGATAGAAGTGGAAACAAACAATTCATAACAGAGTTATAGGTTAAGGGAAAGTATGAGAGACTTTAGAAAACTAGAATAATACAACCCAATTTAAATTGTATTCAATACTACAATCAATACAGCTGAAGATTAAGTGTTAGAGGGACAATACACTCTCAGAAAGA
This sequence comes from Ariolimax columbianus, assembly GCA_036924085.1. Taxonomy (NCBI): domain Eukaryota; kingdom Metazoa; phylum Mollusca; class Gastropoda; order Stylommatophora; family Arionidae; genus Ariolimax; species Ariolimax columbianus. The sequence goes on from JAVGWX010000002.1 coordinate 32,133,780, forward strand.
AACCTAGCAATATAACCAGATTAAAATGGATTGAAACTCACATTGGTAGGAAAAATGGGGATTCTTAGGGTGGAGAAAGAAAAGTTATCGATTCACATCCCTACTGATCTGCACCACCTCCACCCCTTTTTCCAATAGTAGTTAGGCCCTAATTTTTATAGATAAGAAAACTTGAGCATGTCATGATGAGTCATGGATACAGACCCCTGTGAAAGACAAATCTGACAGCTCAGTCAATCGTGTACCACACCCAAGTGTATACTAAAGCTTAACACAGTAATACTGCCATATGAAAACTGCCTAGTTACCTCAAGGTCAAGTAAGCTGTCAAAATGCCAGAGAAAGGTAGACTTTCCACTTCCAATATTACCTTCTACAGCAATCTGTTAAAAAATTGTACATAATGAAAAATGCACAAATTGTAGCAATTAAATACATAAGGAGCATTCTATTTTTCACTGTAATATGAGTATACGGTCAGAACTGCGATTAACCTTGCTTCATGAAGCCTGTGCTACAGCGACTATGTACTCATTTGACATGATGAGGTTACTAGTTCCATATAAACCCTCACATTTTATGGCATGTATTGTATGGTGCAGTTGGTTTAGTCATTCAGCAAAGGTAACCATATGGGGTATTGGAGTTATATTTCTATCATAACTCATAATAATGTTCCAGATAAGGCATCTCAAACACTCAGCCAAGCCTTATCCTGTGGCCCACAACAAGAGTTCATCATTGGCTCTTTTCATCTTCTTAGATGATAGTAATTGTGCTTTGAAAAAATGATGCAATTATAGTCCATGATGATAACGCATGTGACTCGTAAGACCAATTCGAGCAGAGAAGCAACTTCCACAGTGTGTGCAAGGAAAGTCAGGACCATTTGCAGCATTGCATGGTGTGGCGTGTCTTCTCAAACGCTGAGTCCTTAGCCTGTCCACAATCAGTACCTCCTTTGTCTGTATTACATAATTAATCCTGCCCCTCCATATAACACGATCCATGGCGTCTTGTTCCCATGATTCCATATTGATGCCTGCATTATTCATTCATCCACAACAAGAGTGGGATCACAAATAATAACAACATATCTGAGAAAAGAGTACTAAGAAGACTAGAAGATCTAAATGTTTCTAATAATGGCAATAATAAAGTGAAAACATCGATTGAATGTGACAATAAGATAGAAGGACTGATATTTTAAAAAGTAAACAATTCCAATGGTGAGAATTAATTTATAAAAAGTACTTTAAAATGGACAAGAATTGGTCAAAACCACGTGAACAAAGACATGAATGAAACCTATATTACAACCAAAAGACCTTCACCAGGAACAAAGACAGACCCAAATTTAAACAATTAAGAAATAATAATAGTAAAAATGAACACATATAGGTACTTATTTGAATGCGTGTCACTGTTTATAGTTTAGTTCCTTTCTTCTCAAATATCTTATTTGCAATAATTTATTAGGTCGTAGAACAGTTTTTCATTTTTTAAATTATGTTTCTTCCAATCTTAATCTTTAGCTAAATGTTTATAGGTTTAATTGTTATGTTGCCATGACAATTGTTTTCATGAGGACTGTAGCACATTAATTTGACTTCATAAGTTCCTCATTCCATTAACATGACATCATTTGAACTATTGGTGGTTTGGGTTAGACAGACTTGATCTAAATCACCCTGCAAATGTTTTCAGAACTGCTTTTTCTTCTTCAGTTTTTTAAAGCCCATATGGGTACACTTTTTAATAGCTCATATGAGTGCGATGCTCCAAACACAATTTACTCATATTTCTGTCATTTCTTCAACTCTACTTAATTCAGATTTATTTCCCTTTTTACTGCTCTCTTTGTCTAACATGCTCCATACATTGTCTCATACCAGCTTTTAATTCATTTTATGCTCTCCAGTCAACCAGTCTTGGGGAGCGTGTGGCCTAAGGATTGTGTGTTTGGTTTACAATGTACCAGGTTCAGTTTGTCATGTTCAGTTTGAGTATGCCATGGAATCTTTCATGGTACAGCTGGTTCTTCCAGTCGACCTAGCTGTAAATGGCTACCTGATGAATGTCAGGGAAAATTTCAGATCTCCTGCATGAGCTACTAAGTTCCTGCTCTGTCATCGGCACTTTCAGCAATTAAAGAGTGAGCACATATGGTGGCATTCAACGGCAATGAAGTTGATTCTATGAGCCATTTTCCATCTGGAGCTTGTTCAGTTGGTATTGTCAAACTACTTGCTAAATTGTGAATTTTAATATAATTTGTATTTAACCTTCACCGGTACAAAAGGTTGCTGTATAATGTTTAGATTTTCAGCTCGATTTTTAAAACCTCTACTTGAACCGAACTTCTATGGCAAACAGATTTAGGCTCTAATATGGTAAAAAGCTATAGTATTTGGCCGACACTCATTGTCAAACCTGCATAATAAATCATCTATTGTGACCATAACATTTTTAAAAACAAAGGACAACAAGAAATGAAAAAGAATGGTCTTTCTGCCACACTAACATTCCTAAGAGCAGAAACAAAATTATAGATTCTTACTGTAAAGTTAGTCTTGCTGTCTGTCAATGGCAGCTGGTCCTTCAAATCTGAAAATAAAATATTCAAAATTAGTATTCCTTGGTAAAAAAAAAATCAGCTCTAAAAATAATTATGCAAATAGAAAGCTTTGTTTGTCATTGGAAAATTTGGACATACAGATAATATTAGCTTGATAGCATTGCAAGCCACAAGGCAGTCTCTGTTCTCAAGGCAAGAGTGGTAAAGGCAAACCAAAACGCACACAGAGAAGATAACCAGAGACAACTATCAAGGAAACAATGAGGAGGTGGACATAGCTGAAACAGCTGACGCAGGGTGGGAGGACTTGGTGTGTGTTTGTTGAAGACCAGTGCTTCATATGGAGCTGAAATACATTGGTATTATCTGGTATGACATCTGATCAAAATCAAAATGTAGGTTTTAGTTTAAAAAAAATCTCTGCAGAAGTTAGTGAACTGTCTGTAAATTCTTCTTCTTCGTTCGTTCTCAATCTCCCACTACCAAACCCTGAAATGGCTTAAGTAGCAGAATGTAGTCCAGAGAATGGAATGCGTTGTATTGTAGTTTACAGCTTGGCTGCGATATTTGCACCTTTTGGTCCAACATATCCAACTTCAGCAAGCATTTTTTGAGTACCGGGTTAGCATTCCCTCTTTGATCCCTTCTCCTTAGCCAGTCTGCCCTGTTGCAGCCTGTTATCCAGGATCACAGCGTGGAGGTGTAGAAGGGTCTTGGCAGCTATGGTTCGCTGGCAATGACGCTAGCAGCTCATGCGCTGCTCAGCATCTTGATGTAAATCAAATGTGACTTTATTATGCCTTATGCCACTTTCATCTAAAAGCAAACTTTTAAAATCAGTTTGTCAGTTGAATATCATTATCTAGCGGAATAATGCATTTTTAGTAAAATAATTTAAATGGTTCCAATAAAATTACTCCAAATGAATCCCCACAGACTTTTACATTAACTATTGACACAATTCTGCTATCATTTAGAAGTACTGAATTAGCTGTCATAGGCAGGTTTAATACTAAAATGTATTTAATGTTGCTACTGCATAAATATGCCCATTCATCAATATTACAATTGTGAAAAGAAACACTTATTCATATTGTTATTTCCTGATGCAGCTAAAGATTTGTTAATTAATTTTTATTTTTTTAAAGAAAGGAAAGGTGATAGTTCTGATTAATTTATTTGGTAAAGAAAAAAAAATTGTTCACATAAGAAGCTGTTTCATAACACATGATGACATAGATCTACTAACTGAAGAGAAGTTGGTAGAAAGCTCGAATTGTCTAAAAGTACTAAAAGCAATAAGTATGACTTAAAAATAAATGTCGATCTCAATCAATCATTTGTGTATATTTATTATTATTAAGAGTTAATAATCCACATGGGTTTCTATTTTCTCAGGATCTATACCCAGTTCTGAGTTTTCTATCTCTAATAATTTGCAACTAATAATAGACTTAACTAAGTTAACTATTGTGACACTTTAGTCCGTTTTACAAGGTTGCAGTCAATTTCAAATAATAATATCTCAATTCAATAACTAATAATAACCCTTGCATCTGTTTTCGTACCTTTCATGGCAGTGTAGACCGAGTAGTTGGTTGATTTAGGCTCTTGAGAATGTAGAAATGACAAATGCAGGTTCAAGAGTCTTTTTGGAAAACGTCTCAACAATATACCAGGGTCATTATGCCCACTGCAACGATGAACCGTTCGCCAAAGTGACCCTACTACTACTACTAGGCGAGTACAAATCATTACATAAGTATGATAAGCTAAGAAGTAAGAAACTGTCACTGTGATGGGACACCTATACCTTAGAGACAAGAATATCGAGATGAATCAAATTTGCTACAAGTTAGAAAGCTACCGTTTTAAATGTGCACAATTTTATTTTTTAACGCGGTTATGAAATCATGCTACAATGCCACATCAAAATAAATGCGCAAATAGAAGACATGTTCACATCAACAGCGATTAAGCCAGATTTCGTAAAGTTTGTAAACGAAGAAGTGAGTTCATCTACGTCAAGACTAAAACTACCATAACGGCATTTATTTCCATTGTTGAGGCCCACTTGGAGGATTAATGTTGACTAAATTAAAGTTATGAGGTGCAGGTTTAGTTTTTTATTTTGCCTATGAAAGAAAGAATCGTAAAGAGGAAGATGAGGAGTATCATAGCAAAGGCAAGTGAAGGGAAATTATTATTAATGGGGGATTTCAACTTTCCAGAAATAAAATGGGAAATAGCAGAAGCACTTGTAGAGTCAAAACTTTTTGTTAAGTGCATAACTGACAATTTTTTAATTCAATATGTAAAAGCAGCCACCAGAGGCAAAAACATACTCGACCTAGTTTTTAGTACAGAGGAAAATATGATTGAAAACGTTACCGTTGGGGAACTATTTGGCTCAAGTGACCATCAAATCATCCGTTGGGATCTTATTGCAGGGAAAGAAGTAAACATAAACACGCGAACATACGATTACTCTAAGGCATATGTTAAGAGGATGAAAGAGGCAGCGAACCACATAATATGGAAAGATATTGTCGGGGGAACAGATGTTGAACAGGAGTGTTTCATGTTGGGAGGTAAACCACAAGCGTAAAAAGTGGATAACTAGATTTGTAGTTAAATGTAGAAGAGCTAAAAATAAAGCATGGAAAAAATATACAGTGGCAGGTAAATCAAAAGAAATATATTTAAAATATTTGGACAAGCAGAACATATCTCAGAAAGCGAATAAAACAGCAAAAATAGACTTCTAAAAAAACTTGCTCAGAGGATCAAGACTGATAGTAAAAGCGTCTTCTCTTATGTTAGAAATAAACAAAGAACGAAAGACAAAGTAGGTCCTCTCATAGATAGTACAGGGAAAATAATGTGAGAATAGGGAGACAGCTAATCTACTCAATCAGTACTTTGGCACAGTCTACACAAAAGAGGACGGCTCCAAGATCCCAGAGCCTATAGATATTTTTCAAAGAGACATGGATACAGCGGGATTAAGATCAATCTGTATTACAGAGGAAATTGTTTTTAAAAAATTGAAGGGGTTGAAAGTGGATAAATGTCCAGGTCAAGATGGTATTCATCCAAAATTACTGTATGAAATTAGAGACCAACTAGCAAAACCATTATGTTCTCAATCACTTGCAAAAGTGTATATCAAGACCAAAATTGGTCCCAATACCTAGCCCTGTGGCACTCCCCTTTTCACTTCACACCACTCAGAGTACTCCTTATTTATGCCCACCATATGTCTTCTTCCCGTTAACCAATTTTCAGTCCATTTGGCAACTTCCCCACCTACGTGAACTCCAAGTTTATCGTCCGTTTCCAATAGGACTAATTGCGGATCTCAACTGCCATGAGACCAGAGGATGCTTGAAGGTCATGTTTTCACGTTTTCGCCCGTGTCTTGAGAGGCTGAGCGCATTAACTCTCGACTAAAAACATCCACTCCCTACCCTTTCTACACAAATTAATGTTGCCAGATGTGCACTACTAGTGAAAAGAAGGAGTGTCCAATCGACAGCCCGAGATTCGGATTCACACTATCTTGACTAATATTCAAACTGAAGCAGAAAAAGACAGCATAGATTTGTAAATATCGGTACTGTATAAAGATTGAGACATATCGTTACATATCTAACGTTCTCTTGTACATACCCATTGATACGCATACCATACATATGCACCATTTGTCTTTACGATCCACGCGAAGCATAGGACACCAGTTCAGTTGATCCATTGACAGGAAACCTGTATTCAAGGTTTGCGATGACAGTTTCAATATCAATGGTTTTGCACGTAATTCTGGAATTACCTGTTATGATATGTATGGAACGTTGCAGTGGTGTCACATATTCTTTTTCACTCCGCGAGCCACTCAGGTGATATATAAATAAATAGACGCGCGTGTGAGAGTGAGATAGATAGATAGATAGATAGATAGATAGATAGATAGATAGATAGATAGATAGATAGATAGATAGATAGAGAGAGAGAGAGAGAGAGAAAGAGGGGGAGAGAGAGAGATGTACGTATGCATGTACATTTATCTCGTATAGACCATTTAATTGAATGTTGAGCCCCTATAACTTTTCAAAATTGCCAAATTGGCCTGCCACTTGTAAAGGTTGGAAACTTCTGCTATTTATAAGTAATCATAATGTGCTAAGAATAGATATATGTAATGAATTATCCCCCCATGGCCTACTTTAGATATACACTAGGTTGTCCGTGAATCCACCCACATAAAACTATTTTTAACTTGCATGCCATCTGGCAGTAAATCAGAAATAGTTGCTAGAGCTTGCACAATGTCCTCAAATAGAAGAATCGTGTGGCTATTAATCTAAAGGTATTATAAATGATTCAAAAAGTGTTAATATAAAATGAAGTGGCTATCATCGATGATCGCGATTGTGTACCGGCAGGGCACTTGATGATGATGCAACATGTCAGGGTTTTCATACGTATACAATTTTGTGAGCATCTGAAAATAGAGACCTACTGCATTGCCTGTAGCAGATAGGCTCACATACTAGTACAAATTAAACAGAGTTGGTTATATTAGGGCGCAATTGTCTTTAATTGTAATGAGCCTCTTGTCGATTATTGCTGATTGCATTCTTGATGTTGTTTCTCTTCGTGTCTGTACTTTTGTGTAGTCATAAAAGAATAAGATTCATCAATATATTTCACACGACCCTAACATTGTCTGATCAGTGTGTTTTGACTGACCTATCGTAAGTCTCCTCTTATCGTGTTTGCCGTGAAAAGGGTTGAATTATAAGTCCCGAAAAAGGATGTTTATTAACCATAACATTGATTGTTTTAGAACTGAATGCTTATTCTGGCCGCTAGACTTGAGACCTTTGTGGCCATTTATTTGTAATTTTGTTATGTAAATGACTGCCTGTCTTTTTCTGTCAGACCAAACACTAAACCCATCCTCATCTCGTAACACATGCCACTTTTTTAGTTACACCTTTAAAAAAACCTCCTTCACTAAGGCAAACTATAATTGTCTGACGTTCCACAGTACACCCTTAAACGTCCTATTTATAAATCTACCCAGCCTTATACCAGACGCCGGCATTCACCTCAGGCATAGCTTACGTTTACATATCTTCATTTTAAAATAACATATTATGCTTAGCCTATGGATCTGAATCCCTTTAAGGGACGAATGAACTGAAGTTAATGGATAATGGGCCCTATCATACTTTACCTGTCACTTCAAATGGTGGAGCATAGGTCCAGCCTTGCACTTGTTTTCCCACAATCGGCTTTTTATTCATTTGTGTACAGTACGGTTTCAGCAACAATGATATTATCATGGTGAGGTTGCTAACCGCTTACGGACGTGCCCGAAAGTAAACAATGATCATATTGTGTTTAAGCCGAGAACAGCTAGGGCTTCGGCCGCTGAGGGACGATAAGCAGCGCGTGCGTACGACGAGATGAAGTGACAGTAATGGAGAATGGGTTATATAAAGACATGTTAATGTACATAGGGCCGTTCAAAGTCAAGGTCATGTTGAAATGGATGTATGAAACCAAGTTAATGAAAAAAGGAAAAAAGAAGTTTAGTTGGCAATGGGCAGCTTTAAGTCACGTTAATGGAGAATGGAGAATATGTAGTCAGGTTAATGGACAAGAGCCGTGGAAAGCCAAACTAATCGACAAAGGGCAGTATGAAGTAAAAGCAATGGACAAAAAGTCAACCACACGAAGGCAAGTTAATTAACAAAAGGCCTAGAAAGACAAGTTAATGGAGAAATGGCCGTGTATTGATACCATTTTTATGACACACGGACTGCCCTGCAGTGAAACCTATACTTACTAGTTTCCTGCTGCCAGCGAAGATGACGACATCATCGGACTTATGTTGTGATATATGATTACATCTGGTTGTAAAGATGCATCCTGATCCGTTCTGCTGATGACCTCTTGCCTTTTCCGACCTCACTGTACAGTAGCTGCTTTATGAAGCATTTATGATCGGACATGCAAACACTGTACACAGTTAATCTGAATTGGGCTCTTTGCAGCAGCGTATAATACTCGAGAGTTTTATCCTAGTGAGGACTTCAAAGTTGGGTACTTTAAGTTGAGCTTCCTGATATGTCCGATACAGACTGCCCACTCTTCGCCGGCGTGTATAAAGGTGTTTATCACCACTACATGATAGACTGTGATCTTGATTGTAACATGTATTCCTTGTCGGTCCAAACCATTTACTAGTAATCTGAACAAACAACAATTGCCTCAATAATCCTGCTGTATTCCTCTGGTTCAATATACGGTTCTCTGATGATGTTAATACTAAGGTAGGCAAAGCTATTAATTTCTTGGCAACATTGACCCTGCACAGTGATGCTTGGTTCGTAGTAAGCCCCGCCCTCCCTTCTCCCCACCCCCCTCCACCCCTCGCTGTTTTATCAACGAGGCGAGAACCGAGATTAATCCCCATAGGGGTGAACTTACTGAGTATTCTCGCATTTTACTATAGCTACGAGGACTCAAATCTACCTTCTCATGTATACCATAGGGATGAAAGAAGTGCAACTGTAACCCGCTACTAAAGAAACGTGACCAAGAGTTACCTCAGCGCAAGTAGCTTCTATACAACAACGACAAAGGCATGCTTGGAAAGTTGCAGTGGGCGCATTCTTTGCTCGTCGGGATCCGCAAAGACAAGGTTACAGTCGTTCTCGAACATTTATTATCTCTCATTAGGCTATGTGATACCACTAACATTGAGAGCGACAACACAGTTTTACGAGCTGCATGTTAAGCGTAGGCTAGGTGACACATCTCAAACGATGACACCTTTCAACATCTCCATCAAACTGTACAACAGCCACATGATTCTAGTCTGATCTCTCACATTCACCACTCATACCCGTTATTGTCCCTACATGCTGAGGCGTATCATTTAAATTGTCGATTCACTCGAGCTATTTTTAATGGACTGTTGAATGGGGTTTGTCCATTTTGTATGTGTAATTCTATACGTCTTGTACGAATGAGCGAGTAGTTTTTCAAAGATTATTCAGTGAAAAGCAAAGGTGTGCCTCCAAATGTGCTTTACAGGCTAACAGAAAATATTTACTGAGTGGCGTGGATCATAAGCGATGAACTGAGGCATTGGGTCAAACTTGAGGAAAGCCAAGATGAAAAATAAGGATGTCTTGGAGACATTTTTTAGTTTAAAGAGAATTAAGGAACGAAATCAGTTAAGACGTGTTGGTCATATCAAAATGCCTTGCAATAAACAAAATAAAAACAAATGCTAGAGGGAAACAGGAAAGGCAAATGGGCCAGAGGAAAACACCGTTATAAGTGGTAGGATAATAAAGAAAAATGTGCCAAACTGCACCTTCAAGGCAAGAAACACAGGACGTTGATTGAAAATCCATTGCAAACGATTTTGAATTTGGATATGGCAACTGGCGCGATGGAATCGTCGTCTCCCTGTACAAAGGCAAGGGGAGGTTCAAAGACGGTAGTAATTACAGGCCTATAACACTACTCTTGGTACCAGGGAGGGTGTTTGCCCGCGTGCTACTGGATAGACGCAAGCCTCTCTTGAGCACAAAACGTCGCCCTGAACAGTCGGGTTCACCCAAGGTCGTTCTACAACCGACGCTATTCTTGCTCCATCGTCCCTTGTACGCTGATAAGTGAACTTGAAGTCCGCCTTCGACTCGGTTGATCGCCGGCTTTATAAAAAGCCCTCCAAAGAATAAGTACTCAGCCCCCCCCCTCCCCGTCTCATCCTCTTCCTCCCTCTCATCCTCCCCCCCCCCCCCAGTTGAACCTGATCAAGGACACCGGCGCCAGAATTCGGTTGGGTGGCACTCTCTTTGACGGATTCCCAACGACTTCTGGTGTCAGACAGGGATGTGTTCTTGCCCTCGACCTGCCGGGCAGTCGACTGGCTTCTTGATCTCCGCAGGGCGCATCAAGAGGGTATAGCTATTGATCAGTCAATTTTCACTGATCTCGTTTACGCGGACGACATTGTCCTCTTCGGGACAGACAGATCTGCGCTGCAGCGCTCTCTGGAAATGTTAGACAGTGAAACGCCCTACCTAGGCCTGTCTATATCCTGGGCCGAGACCAAAGTTCAGAACCTCATTTCTGATCCAGCATCCCAGGGTATTGAAACTCATGGTCACACTGCGGAGGGCACCAACGAATTCATCTATCTTGGTAGCATGATATCATCCGATGGGCGCAGCGGTCCCAATATGTCAAAGCGGATCGGACTAGCTGCGTCCGTTATGCACAACCTCCGACGTTTGTGGAATAATGGCAAGATCTCCCTTGGGACAAAAATCCAGATCTACTGCAGGGTACCAGTCCTGCTTTACGGCTCCTAAACCTGGACATTGCTGAAACATGACATGTCGAGACTGGAAGCTTTTCGCATTTGCAACCAGCGGTGTATCCTGGGCATCCGATAGAATGACTACATCCGCAACGTGGAGTTTTCTGCTAAAACAGGCTCCCACCCAATCTCAGAAATACTTGACCGGCGATCATGAGGTACGGCTGGACTATGAAACCCCTGCCCACAAGATACTACACAAGTCGTTTCTCAGCGCCAAAAGTCTTCCCCCGATCAGCTGGAGGCGCAGAAGAGGCCGTCCCGAACAGTATGGCTTCAGCAAGTAGCAATCTCATCCTCCGCCCTGGACGAGGCCTGGAACCACGCTACAGCTGTAGGTCACAGGATGCCGACCGACGCAACGGGCCTCAGACGCCTAAGTGAACATTATTAACTCAAATGTAGTACTGAGCTGATAAAATATGGAACTGCATACAAACCCTGGTTGCACCTTAGCCTTCACTGGATAGCCTAGCCATTACTAGAGAGGAAAGAATAGGTCCACTGCACTCTACTATCTTTTACGGTTTTTTATGTTGACTTACAGAGTCATCAACAACCATCACACCTGATGGCATCTGTAAGGGTACCAATTAACTCCTGTCAAACTTCACACTGTAAGCCATCTCTGGTTCAAGATTTTCGTTTCGGCTTCCAATTTCGACCGAGCCAAGTCCATCGTCGATCAGTCGTGATGGTTCATATCTTCTTTGTTGCTCTAGATAAATAGTTCTTGATTGATGATAGTATTTAATTAGAACATTCGATGAATTTTCCCTAGACAGAGAAATTATGATGTTTGATATTTCACTCTACTAGCATGTCGTTAAAGTCATGAGGCTGTGGATGCGCTTTTAAAAAATTTTATTTTACGTGTTTTGCCTCACCAGTTTCTACCGGCGGAGGCGCGCCTATTCCACCCTAGACCGTAGTCAATTGGGTGATATTAAGACGCATAAACCAGTGCTTGGGTGTATGTGTGCGTCTGTATGTACCTATGCTAGGTTTGTGCGGTCCTTGTAGACTCAACGCGTAAAACTAAATGGCATAAAAACCATCTCGACGCGAACACATACATGCTCTGACACGGGCTTCTTGCAATGAGGTCAACTGTAGATTTGGTTCCATGTTCGTATTAGTGAAAAAGGATTTACAATAGAGATATTTAGGTGGTACTGGACCTAGACAGGTTTCTGTCTCTAACGGTTTCTTCCATACCTCACTGACCAGTATCTTCTACATTTATGTCGCCCCCTTTTCTTTCCCCAAAAAATGTTACCTATTTTCATCATAACACTCAAACACTCCACCATAATATTGCCGGGTCGGAAAGGGCAGCAAAGAATAGTGACACTATTAACTGCCGAGGACGTCGTCAGAAGCAACTAAGGAGGGTTGAGCATGGGACCTGCTACCTTATCCTGTAGAAACTATGTCATACAAACTTCAACAAATATGTACAAGGGAATAAGGGAGATATATTCAACTCAGCTATACAAGAGAGAAGCAGATCCTTTGTCAAGTGGGTAACGTCACGGTGTAGAGAAAGCAGAAAGAAATCGATCCCTTGTCGTGTTATCTTCTAGGAAACATACAGGAACTAGGGAAGTCTTGTACAGAGTTGGAACGGACGGCTCAGGGCAAGATGGCTTGTGTTGCTTGCAGACATGTGCTCCAAGAGTTGACATGTCTTGATTGATTGACTTAAATCTTTATTTTCTCACGGAATGTCACTAAAGCGACGACCTCCTCTTCCACAGTGTGTTTGTGTTATACATTTCCGTGTTGCTTTATTTTTTTTTATCAGCTCACCATTGTGTCTTAGCTGTCTGTGGGGTACTTTATATTCTTCTGGGAAACAACATCTCCATGGCCGACATCGATCTTTTGTGAAACATTTTCCTGGCCTACGTCGAATTTCTGTAAATCAATATCTCCCTGGCCTACATCGATCGATCTGGAGTTTTTGCAATCATCGAGGACCTCTACTTCCAGTGTCTACCACATCCGTCGTACTCACCAAATCTATACCCAAGTGATTCCCGCGTCTTTGGACGACTAAAATAGGCATTAGGAGGAAAGACTTTCAGGTCTGATGAAGAGGTCTAGCAGGGGGTGCATGAATGATTTTTTCAACAGGAACCCATGCACTTTATAGGCGCTGGAGGATTTGTATTGAACACAATAGCGACTACGTCGAAAAATGACACAGTTGTATTTCACCTTTTCAGAATTAATTTACCAAAATTAAAAAAATAAATAAAAAAGATACTGAAAGTTTTCATTTCAAGCCAATCACTCTCAGGAACCAATGTATGCAAGGTCTTCACAATTCTGACATAAGACAATTGTCCCTGGTGAAGGATGAGGTAATCCATGGCGACAACGCAAAACATGGATGGTCAGGTCACATGTTCCAACGAAACGATGGTCAATGCAGCACAGCGACAGCAGTCTGGTACCCACGAAGTAAGAAGAGACCGCGGAGAAGATCTCCAATGCGTTGGTCAGACTCCCTTACTGTACGATGCAATATCCAAAATGCCTCTAGAGGAGCATTTACCACGCACTAGACTTCCGTGGCCCAAGATATGGTCAGCTGGAGACAGAGTTGGGACCCGCATGAACGGGTCATTAAGATCAAGATAAAGATCTTACTACCTTATAAAATGGTTTTCTTCTTCTTCTTCTTCTTCTTCTTCTTCTTCTTCTTCTTCTTCTTCTTCTTCTTCTTCTTAGTACGTTCTCAATCTCCCGCTATCAAGCGCAGAAAAGGGCTTTGCAAGTAGCAATAGTGCGGAGAACAGAAAGCGTTGTGTCGTAGTTTACAGCTTGACTGCGATATTTTCACCTTTCTGTTCGACACATTCGACTTCAGCAGGCATTTTTTAGTACCAAGCTGCCTTCCCTCTTCGATCCCTTCTCCGTAGTTAGTCTGTTCTATTGCAGCCTGTTATCCAGGATCACCGCGGGGAGGTCTAGAATGGTCTTGGCAGCTCTGGTTTGCTGGCCCTGGCGCTAGCAGTCATCTTTGGGTCATTGGCCGCTGCCTTTCATGCGCTGCTCATCATCTTGATCCATTATATAATTTCAATATCTCTATTCAATTTTTACTCAGTCACCCGTTAATGAAAGTATGTAACTTTTTGGTTTGCTCTTTTTGTTGTTATCAATGTTTTATATCCATACACTAGAAAGGACTTGACATTTGGAATGGAAGATTTGAATTTATGAACTATAAAAATAATTAATGAACACAGCAGACAACATTGAACTTAATGCTGAGAGCCCGAGTGTTGCTGTATCTAAAAAAGGTCTTCATCAGGGACAACACAAATATCCAACTAATCAAAACGTTAGGATGATGCCGGGTAGAGTAATCATGTACTTACGATGGTGCCGGGTAGAGTCATCGTGTACTTAGGATGGTGCCTGGTAGAGTAATCATGTACTTAGGATGGTGCCGGGTAGAGTCATCATGTACTTATATGTATCCTTTTTCTTGCCTCCATTTTGCTTATAGTATTTTCAGTCTCACCACCCCCTCACCCCCCGCCCCCATCCCCACCCTCCCTCTTCCCCTTCTGTCGCAACAGCTGTAATCTGAGCCAACATAACACGGAATGCCTACTTGTAGTGGTAGTTTCTGTAGCTAGGTGTTTTGCTTGATGAGGTTGCTAGACCTATGCTGAACTCGTTTGAGCCACATTTTACGACATGCGTGAAAGACTGCATTCTTTGCCTACCTGGTGAAGGACTTGTGGTCTCGGATTTTTGTATATTTTTTTTTTTTAATATGTACCTTGTAACTCGTTTGGTTGACAGAGAAACATGAGTGTTTGTCTCTCGCAGCAAAACGCTCAGGTTCCACCTCAGGTCTCGAAATCTCCAGTTTATCCACTGGAAACGAGTACCTGATTTACAATTAGTGAAGACAGAAAATCAAGGTAGGAAGCTTGTCACGCCACCTCTGACAAAAATCAGAGATCTAACACAATGAAGATTCTAACACTTTGTTAGCGACGGCTGTGTTAGCTGTGGGTCTATATTTACATTTACCCGTAAAACAGGCTCCTACTTTTTTATGTTACATTATATTTCTAGTTATACTGTAGTTATTCATAACATCAATCAGATTGTGTTGAGAATCACACTGCTACAAGATGTAGAGTCAATCATATATTTTGGTAACAATATAGACAACGCAGGAGGTACAGATAAAGATGTGCAAATAAGAATATAAAACGCGAGAAGAACTTACATTGAACTGAGAAACTTATCGAACACAAAAAAATGCAACTCAAATTTAAAGTACGTGCTTTTGCATGGTCCTGTAACGTGTCCCTTTTGCCTTCTATCACCCAGGGGTGCATAGGTCATCAACCAACCCTCGCCAAGCGAGAAGAACTACTAAATAAACAACGAAAAGGATAAAGATTTTCATAAATGGGTACCTACTGCACATACAAGAGAGATTAAAATGTCATGGTAAGATCGCTGAAGTGGAACTGTTGGATCAGAGATCAGTGGAGCATGACGAGAACCGATGACGCTGATGTTGTATGACACACAATAATTGACACCATTACATGACAGTTTCTGTTCTAGAATCTCAGGGGCCAAATAAGTGGATGCAGACCAAATCACGCATGGAGACGAGAGCTCCAAAACAAACACGAATGCAACAGGAAAGAGGGGGGGGGGGGTGAACAGAGCAGGAACAGATTGCCCATGACTAGAGGACTTGGTGTGTATTTGCTAATGACTTGTGCTGCATTGGGAGCTGAACGGGTTTGATTACTCTGAGAGCAACCATTTCATGTAGATCTTTTACTAAATTAACAATTCTTCGTTCTTAAAAAAAATGGGTTAAGCTTTTATCAAAATTGTTTGTCAACTGTTCTTTAAATATTGTCTTAGCTGGAAGTGGAATGTAGAGTAAGATCTAGATTACAATTCTATGCTTTCAGGGTAAGCGCTATACATCCTTGGCCTTCTTGCTGCTGAACTGCTCCTACTAGCCAGAGACGACGCAAGGTTAGAGTCTCTGACGCCTTCAAGTCAGAATGTTATAGGTATTTGACACATGTAAGTAATAGGTGATAATTAATGCAGAAGAGGAACCGCTGATTTCAAATCATATGATGCCTTGCATGTAGTCTAGTGACAACCAAATATTTAAGCAAACTTGAATACAAATTCTTGCAGAAAGCGAATAGGCCAGGTTGAAAGGCGTACACATTGCAGTCCAAATGTTAAACGTGACACATTGTAAAATGACAGAGCGACGAAAGAATAAGCCCACCCGAGACAACCACGAGGGACCTTACTGAGGAGGTAAGAACAGGCCCACTGTCTCTCCATTCATATTATCAAAGAGGGTAAAGATAGTTGTGAATGGGGCTAGCAATCTCAACATGGAAAACAAAATGCTACCGAAACCACAACTGTAAGTGCATACAAAGTCGTTTGGTGCAGGCTTCCTGGAGGAGGCCAACTACAATTGTGGCTCTATGCCACAAAAGACAAAAAACACTCTGTCATCTAAAATGTCTCCTTTATTCCTTCCAGTGCATCCAACTAACTTTAGCAGGTAAAGGTATCATCATAGCACACGCTGCTGTCAGGGATCAAGAGAGATTTCCTTGTACTAAGCCAAAACTGTTGATGACGCGTGATGGCAAGTTACCTTTCTCGCTGTCTTGCCATCCATGACACTAATCCAGGTAACTATTTTCAGTTGAGCTGAATGGAGCGTGTCGATAACAGAGACTCGGGCTTGAGCGACAAAAGACTACACTACTCAGACTCTCTCTCTTTCTCTCTCTCCGTATGTGATCATCAGCCTCGGCATCATCACCTTCTTCTTTTTTTATCGTTTATCCTGTTATGCATTTTAGTGTCCAATTAAGAAGAGATCTCTTGCCCCAATCCTTGGAATTCAAAGTCCGGAGCCGGACAGCGTTCACCAAAAGGAAAATAAGAAATAAAAAAAAAAATAATGGAGACCACCTATCAACGACAAGAAGGATCAACGAGAGGATCAGCGAATGAGATGAAACACTTTTGCATCACTAAAACACTAGGTTAGGTACATACATATATTTATTCATGAATCCAAGCACTGGTTTATGCGTCTTGATAGCGCCAATTTGACTACGGTCTGGGGTGGAAAAGGGCGTGCCTCCGCCAGTAGAAACTAGTGAGGCTAACATCTAAGAAACAAACAAACAAAAGATCTATTGAACGAGCCCGACTGTGTGTCTCATGCACAGTGGCATTCGCTGCCTCAGATATTTCCGTGTCACCTTTTTCGTGGTCTGCCTTTGGCCTTGAATCCGTTGTATCTAAATAGCATTCTTTATTTGGTAAGGGGGGGGGGGGGGGGTGTGATGTGTGGTGGTAGTTTTGTTGCGTAGACAAACCATTTGAGTTTCTGTCTGTTGGTGTAGTCTAATACTGGTGTTGTTCCCACCAGTCTCCTGATGCGATCGTTTCTTATCAAAACTCTACTTGTTATACCCTTATTTCTTCTCTTCTGATACTTAACTTAACTCTTTATACTGGTTTAGAAGACTGCAGAGTCTGTTTACAATTAGTTTTTTTAAAACATTTTCTTGATCTAAAGCTATGGACATCCAGTCTATTCTTGAATGCGTTAGTTGATCCTGCCTCCACTATTTCCTGTGGCAATACATCTCGAGCATTCACCACTCTCTGACTTAAAAAATATTTTCTAAAATCTAATCTGGACCTTTCTCTAATTAATTTGTAGCTGTGCCATCTTGTTCTTGTAGCTGGTTGTATTTTGAAAAACAACTTGCTATAGCCTAATTTACCCTTACCGTTGATTATGTTATCAACCTGTATTAAATCACCTCGAATTCTTCTCTTTTCTAGACACTGTAGTCGATTTTTCTTTCATCGTAACTTTAATTCTGGAAATCCACTACGTTTTGTCACTCTTTTTTAAAAAATCCTTTCGACTTGTTTATATCCCCTCTACTATGAGGACGCAACACCTGTGCACAGTACTACAATCTAGGTCTAACTAATCCGTTATAAAGTTTGACTATCACTTCCTTACTCCTATGTTTCATATTGCATTTTCCGTTTTCATTCTGCCTGGACTTGCTCACTCACTTTACCTATACGATCTATTATAATCCCCATGTCCCTTTCCTTTTCTATCATTCTAATATTGTTCTCGTCCATTATGTAATTATGTTCCATATTGGATCTACCCATGTAGATGACTACATTTATTTACATTAAACTCCATTTGCCAGCTCTCAGACCACTCCTGAATTGTATCTAAACCCGCCCTCAGTATATCTACTTCTGCTTTAGGTGAGACACTACTGCATAGTTTTGTATCTTTCGCGAATTTTGCAATCATGAATATCGTTGTCCAAATCGTGTATATATATATACACACATATAAGAGCAAAATTGGTCTCAAAACTTAACCATGTGGCAGTCCACTTTTTAGTTGACACCACTCAGTACTCCTTATGCATACCCACTTTCTGCCTTCTTCACGTTAACAAATTTTCAATCCATTTGGCAACTTCCCCACCTATTCCACTAATGCCTTATTGCATCTTTGTTAGATTTTCACTGTAACTCTTCCGTGCTGATAACGTGCTACCTAAGCATGTGACATATTTCACCTGCTTGATTTTCGCTTTTCATGGAAGATATTGATGTCTCCGGCTATTCTAAATATTTTCATTACCTCAGTTTTTTTCTCCGTTGATTTTCATGCTGTATTTTTTACGTGTTTTATTTGGTTTATCAATATATTGTTGCACTTGTATTTCTGAAGTTGCTATGATTGCTTGGTTGCCAGCGAAAGGAAGTTCGTTAAAGAGTTCATCAATGTTGCTACTCCCATTTGGGTTGGATGTTATACAAATGTGGTCTACATATGTAATAAACAACAAAGGGGATAGTTCCCATCCTTGTCGTTCTCCAGATTTGATAGGATATTTTTCTGATAGATCGGTTATTGTTCGAACAGAGAACTGACTATCAATGTAAAAACTTCTGCATATGTTAATAAGGTGATTGTTTACGACATAGTGTGCCAATATTTTCCATAGATGTTGTCTATCTATCCGGTCGAAAGCGTTTTCTTGATCTACAAACACAACATATATTTCCTGGTCGTATTCAGTTGTTTTCTCCACCAATTGTCTGAGAGTAAAAATAACATGCGTACAGCTTCTGGTTTTTCATATGTCTGTCATTGAGTTGTGGTTTCATGATGTAGCTTAATATTTTTTCAAGGATTTTGCCAAAAATTTGATTATTGATGCTCAAGAGCAATGTTTTTCTGTATTTTGTGCAGTCTCATTTGCTTTCTTAATTTTTTTTTCATTTTGGAATTATTATTGCATTTCTCAAATTTTCTGGCATTTCCTGTGTAGTCCATATTAAGGTAAAAAAAAACCTTTGTAGCCAAATTAGCTCTACCTCATTGGCTGCTTAAATTAATTCAATACGGATTTAATAAAGTCATAGACATTTGTTAAATGGTGGAGTGTGTACAGCATTTATCATATCTAAAAGCCTGATGTTTGGTTCTAACTCCTTGCTTACATTAACGTTGGTACCTTGTACATAACCTATGACTATGCCATGATAATCGGAGGAAAAAAATACAACAAAATAAGCGAACTATTTAATACAAATGGGAAACCGCAACACCTTTCCGTGGATACAAGTTTAAGTCGTCAATTAGTGTGAATTACAGTCAAATCCGTAGCTTGACTGCATCCAAGATAGACTAAAACACGAGAGTAAAGTTAGACCCCCTGCCTGTTAGGCGCCATCATTGCTGTTCTTTCCTGAATAAACGAGTTAATGAACGGCCTCGTGGACAATTGAAATATGTTTTTAACACGCGCTTGCACTATCTAGACCTAGATACATTTTGATGTCAAGGATATTTTGTTCAAACTCATTGACAGTTTGAATTATTTTTGAGGGAATTCAGGTAGTGTGACCATTTTTGTTATTGTAATTGATCATGAAAAAAGAAAAAGAAAATACTTCATAACAAAATTTTCAGTGCGCACTTAGATGGGCTCCTCTGCATACAGTTTTAGAAACACTGTCTATAACTGTGTTCATGTCTCGTGACCTGGTGTCAGGTGCGGATATTATTGTAAGTATCGTAGGGCGAACTTCTGGCTTTGGTATTTGTTGTTGTTATCCCATAGTTACCGAGCAAGCCTGCTCTTGGCAGCCCAATGCCATTCTAATATATATATACATGTCTTCTTAAGTTGTTTCCCTGCTCCGTACAGTGTGTTGGCAATTGTCGGCAGTGCTTGTAAGAATCTTTTCCTCATGTCCGCAAGAACCTTGCACTCAACGAGTAGGCATTTGTTTCAACAGGGTGGGAGCAATGTCTGTACAAGGGCAGGTGCTGGAGAAGAACTTAACTTAACTTCATTATACTGGTTTAGAAGGCTCTACAGAGTCTGTATACAATCAGTGTTTTCACTCCGCGGATACCGAAAATACTGTGAGCGTCTTATCTATTTTTTAAAATGCAAACTGACTCTGCTTCCAATACATCCTGCGGCAATGCATTCGAAGAATTCACCACTCTCTGGCTAAAAAATATTTCCTAATATCTAATCTAGACCTGTCTTTAAACATTTGTAGTTGTACCCTCTTGTTCTTGTAGCTGGTCGTACTTTGAAAAAATTGGTATAGACTAATCTATCCATTCCATTTATTAATTTATACACTTATATTGTCACCTCGAATTCTTCTTTGTTCTAAACATTGAAGACCAGTCTTTTTTAGTCTTTCCTCATAACTATCATTTTGAAACCCCGCGATAATTTTTGTAGCTCTTCTTTGTACCTTTTCCTGCATGTTTATATCCACTCTATTATATGGACTCCCCACCTGAACAAAGTACTCAAATTTAGGTCTCACTAATGATTTATGTAACTTGACTATTACCTCCTTGCTCTAATGTGAAATGTTTCTTTTTATCATACCTAACATGGCATTATCCTTTTTTACTACCACCTGGACTTGCTCCTGCACATTTCCTGTATGATCTATTATAACTCCTAGGTCGCTTTCCTTTTTTATTGTCATAATATTGTTCTCTCCAATCCTGTAATTATATTCATTATTGGATCTTCCCATGTGGATGACTGTACATTTTCCTACATTAAACTCCATCTGCTAGCTCTCAGACCAATTTTGAATCGTATCTAAATCCATCTCAATAGATCCACCTCTTTCGGAGAAGATCCTTGTCGCATAATTTTGTGTCATCATCGAATTGATGGGGTTTATGTGACTCTTGACTCTGGTGTATCCTGTTAGGAACTGAAAGATCATACTTTGATATCTTCTATGTAATTTATTTATGTCATTATTTCTTGTTCTGTTTCTGTTTTCAAGAATCGACGTCACTGCACTCCGGGCATACTTACAGGTGCTCAGTCTCTCTCATCAAATGGCGTTATGTATAGATGCTGATGGTCCCTGTAACTTGCTAGTTGTACACTCTCCTGCACCGTCCTCTCATGCGCCCCACTCAGCTCGAACCTCGTTTAATGTCAAAACTTTGCAGTCTGTGGATTGCTGCTTCATCTATTGCGGTGTCCTCATCCAGCAGGCGGTCATTGATTGATTTCAAAATGTCACTTCTGTCCATCACCAATGTGCCCATGATGGGAGCTTGTGAAGCCAAGATGTCAGCTCTTTCATTGCCCTGAACCCAGGCATGAGCAGGACAGTAGATCCAGATCAGCGCCTGGAGGTTTGAGGCCTCAACAGCAGCTATCCACTCGTACCTAAGCCATCCCTTCTGTACTTTCTGAGGTACGGCTTGCGCGTCTGTCACGATGACTGCCTTTGTTATAGAAGTCTCAGATATCCATTTCAGTGCCGAGGTCACTGCTTCCGTCTCCATTCTCATACTGGAGGTTGTTGACATGTATGCCCTAATGCGCACAGCAACGACCTCTCCTCTCACTCTAGCCGAGAAACCCCAGTCTGATGTCCCACTGCGCACGACTGATCCGTCGGTATATATGACAGCGTCACTCTCCTGGGTGTTTATTATTATAATTATGTCATTACTTTTTGGCTGTGACATTTGGCTAAATACTCTGCGGCCCGTTGTTCCCGTTGCCCACCTGTTCATTCAGATTCCCTTGGTATTATTCTTAACAATTCTTGTTTCTGTGTGTTTACTGCTGGGTCTATCCAATTGTTGTTTGGAGGCTCCTGTTTTTGCCAACATGTCAGCCATCTCGTTTTCTGGTAGTCCGCAATGGCCAGGGATCTATTGCAAGGTGATGGTAAATGGTGTAAGGTACATCTGAATAACATTAGTATTAGAGCAGTCGCCTTTCACGATTAAACGTATGGGGTTCAACTGCCGTTATCAACGGCTCCAGACGACCCAGCTGTAAATT
This sequence comes from Ariolimax columbianus, assembly GCA_036924085.1. Taxonomy (NCBI): domain Eukaryota; kingdom Metazoa; phylum Mollusca; class Gastropoda; order Stylommatophora; family Arionidae; genus Ariolimax; species Ariolimax columbianus. The sequence goes on from JAVGWX010000002.1 coordinate 32,156,224, forward strand.
GGCATCTGATAAACTGTTAGGGATGGAAAGGCAGCGAGGAAGGGGACTGACCAGAAAACCTTATAAACAGACTGAGGCCTCTAACACTTTATCCCCGACAGTAGTGTCTGCTACGAGGCTTACCTTTATCCTAGTCTTGAGTTTAAGCTCAACCGAATGTCTACAACAATGGTAAAATATTTTCCTATTTTTTTTTGGTAATTTTTTGTGTGCGCTCGCCTTATTTCTCGAATCTCCAAGGCGGTGTGCGTTGCACCGTAGTTTTTATTTTGCGCCTGTCGGCCCAGTGCATCCGACTTCAGCATACATTTTATGTAACTGTCTGCTTCCTCCTGCATTTTCTAAGGGTTTCCTTCCCCGGGGTAACGGCCGGTGCTGTGATGGGGATCGAACCCAGCATTTTCCGGCTGTGACCGTGTCACTTAACCACTAACCCACTACATTTTCTGATAATTGTGTTTGTTTCATTATCCTAGGTCATGTCACAGTCTTAAAAGTTCTGGCTGTTCAAGGGCATCAACAACGAAAGCAAGACATAATTACACTGCCTCTTTTTCTTCTGTGCTCTCTCTTTAAAGGACGTTTTGTCGCGGTGTATCCCAGTTTACAGGAAGGCTGCGATATCTGAGTCCTTCACATGTAATTTCAGCACGATTTTTTTTAGAAAAATGATTTACCTAGTCTCTTTGATCTCTATTCTCAAATACAGGTTGTACTGGCGCAGGCGGTTTCCATCGCTTCCATTTGAAGGCGGAATAGGCTCTTGGCTAACTCTGATTCGATAACCCTGACACAAATAGTCGTTGCCTGCTGTCATCTTATCTTTTCTTTTCAATTAAAGGTTTGCCTTTCTGGATTCTACTATCGAAGGCACGTCTCTTGCCACCCCAGACTGTAGTCCTTTTAGCAATAGCAGGACGTATTGACCAGTGAATGGATGCGTGTGTGTATTTATTTATAGTGTGGACGTACTGGCCAGTAAATGGATGCGTGTGTGTATATATGTTTGTAATGTGGACGTGGTGGCCAATATATGGATGCGTGTGTGTATTTATTTGTAATGTGAACGTAGTGGCCAGTATATGGATTCGTGTGTGTATTTATTTGTAATGTGGACATACTGGTCAGTATATGGATGCGTGTGTGTATTTATTTGTAATGTGGACATACTGGTCAGTATATGGATGCGTGTGTGTATTTATTTGTAATGTGTTCCACTATGGCAGCTTTGCAGTACAGTAGTTCGTCTTCGGCCATTAAATAGTATACCAAGAATGTCCTGAACGGCAAATACACACCAAGTGTGTCGTTAACAGCTGCTACGCACGTGGGAAACAGATTTCTACAGAAATCACCACTGCAATAAAGTAACAAATACATTGTCGCAGGTTTACTGTGAAGAGACAGGAATGAAAAACCAAAGAACAAATAATAGCAACATGTGTATTTCTTGCAACTCCCTTCACTCTGTGATAGCAGTGTGCTCCTTTCACTCTGTGATAGCACTGTGCTTCTTTCACTCTGTGATAGCAGTGTGCTTCTTTCACTCTGTGATAGCAGTGTGCTTCTTTCACTCTGTGATAGCAGTGTGCTTCTTTCACTCTGTGATAGCAGTGTGCTTCTTTCACTCTGTGATAGCAGTGTGCTCCTTTCACTCTGTGATAGCAGTGTGCTTCTTTCACTCTGTGATAGCAGTGTGCTTCTTTCACTCTGTGATAGCAGTGTGCTTCTTTCACTCTGTGATAGCACTGTGCTTCTTTCACTCTGTGATAGCAGTGTGCTTCTTTCACTCTGTGATAGCAGTGTGCTTCTTTCACTCTGTGATAGCAGTGTGCTTCTTTCACTCTGTGATAGCAGTGTGCTTCTTTCACTCTGTGATAGCAGTGTGCTCCTTTCACTCTGTGATAGCAGTGTGCTTCTTTCACTCTGTGATAGCAGTGTGCTTCTTTCACTCTGTGATAGCAGTGTGCTCCTTTCACTCTGTGATAGCACTGTGCTTCTTTCACTCTGTGATAGCAGTGTGCTTCTTTCACTCTGTGATAGCAGTGTGCTTCTTTCACTCTGTGATAGCAGTGTGCTTCTTTCACTCTGTGATAGCAGTGTGCTTCTTTCACTCTGTGATAGCAGTGTGCTTCTTTCACTCTGTGATAGCAGTGTGCTTCTTTCACTCTGTGATAGCAGTGTGCTTCTTTCACTGATAAATAAATAACCTTCTGATTGAAAGGAAACATGTGGACTATCTCTATAATTGATATGAATTATGTGGACTAGTTCTATGATTGATAGGAATTATGTGGACTAGTTCTATGATTGATAGGAATTATGTGGACTAGTTCTATGATTGATAGGAATTATGTCGACTAGTTCTATGATTGATAGGAATTATGTGGACTAGTTCTATGATTGATAGGAATTATGTGGACTAGTTCAATGATTGATAGGAATTATGTGGACTAGTTCTGTGATTGATAGAAATTATGTGGACTAGTTCTGTGATTGATAGGAATTATGTGGACTGGCTCTGTGATTGATAGGAATTATGTGGACTGGCTCTGTGATTGATAGGAGTTATGTGGACTGGTTCTGTGATTGATATGAATTATGTGGACTAGCTCTGTTATTGATAGGAATTATGTGAACTAGCTCTATGATTGATAGGAAGTATGTGGACTGGTTCTATGATTGATAGGAAGTATTAAAACTAGTTCTATGATTGATAGGAAGTATTAAAACTAGTTCTATGATTGATGGGAAGTATTAAAACTAGTTCTATGATTGATAGGAAGTATTAAAACTAGTTATATGATTAAAAGTAATTATGTGGACTAGCTAGATGATTCGTGTGTCCCGTGACTAACTCGGTGGTCCGCATGTTACAGGATCTTCTTCTTCTTCGTACGCTGGTTACAGCGATATACGTTGCACTGTGTTAGTTTGTTAAGCTTGTGGCCCAGTACATCCGATTTCAACAGGCGTTTCTGTAGGGATGCCCTCCTTAGCCTTTGGCTGTCCCCAGCCTATCTGCAAGGCAGCAGTTGTTTTTGGTTAGAGTTGTCTCTCTTATGGAAGTTGTCTTGCAGGACTATCGAGTCTTCCCCACTCGTGTCTATAGGGTGTGGCAATGATATGATATGATATAACGGACTGTATGTACTAGTTTTTCAAGTATCTCAGAAGAGAGGCAGTCCAGTGTGTCTGTGTCCCAGGATCGTCACATACTGCCAGAAACGTAGCATATGCATGTGAGTGAGGTATCTCCTTGCTCCTTTTATTTTCTCGGCTCATCTGCAGTGATGGTACGCCTAGCATTTCCCGCCACCTGGGAGGTATCGCAATAGGGCAGAGGTGCAATGTCCGCTGGCCTGCATCTCTTCTGCGTCCATTGGGATGACTGATAGCAGACAGAGGTAAAGAGCGAGGCAGGAGTGCATTTAACCAGGGGACAAGCCTGGTCATAGCACGGAGATGTTATTCGCCTGGTGTGCGGACATTTCTCATGATCAAGGGTTGAGTCTCAACAGTTCGCAGTGAGGTGGCTGCTCTACTGCTTACGACACCCCGACCGAGAACTAAGTCTTCTACTAGTAGTTTCACACCTCAACGCCGTATGGGGTGAATATCGAGCAGCTTCCCGCCCGCTTTGATCGGCGGACGGCAGAAACCTCTTTCTGCGGCTCGACCGGGTCGGACTGAGACGCGAGCCCCAGGTCCCAACCATATCGTAGCCTCCCATCGCAGTGGTGCTGAGATTTAGGCCGGGATTCAGGCTTAGAGGCGTTCGGCCGTAATCCCTCAGATGATAGCCTCGCACCATTGGCTTATCAGCCAAGCACGTGGACCAAATGTCTGAGACCTGCGATTCCTCTCGAATTAAGCAGGATTACCGTAGCAACACTCTTTCATTAAGAGGGTAAAACTGACCTGTCTTCAGTGGGTCTAATTCCAGCACACGTTCCCTATTAGACCCAGCGAAAATGCTCCTGAGCTGTCAGTCATTACAGTTGTTACAGGTTTAAATCCGTGTCTTCACAACTAGAAGGCCAGTTAACTAACCGACCAGGTATGCGTTGCTTACAACATAGTAAAGTCTTCGCTTAAAAAATAGAGTTACACACATGGAGTGATACTCGACTTGCCCTTAACGAGGACTGGGACAAAAGTAAAGAAGGCTCAACGATATGAAACAACAATTACAGCATCACGATTCGTTTCGAGTTATGTTCTAATCAGTGCTAAGAGCTTTTAAACGCTGCTCAAGAGTTTGGGATAACATGCTGATATTATGTTACAGTCCACGTACAGATCACCCGAGTGGAACACGGTTTGAAAGAATATGTCCACTGTAATCTATAGTCACCATAATGGTTCCCGGGGCAAACAAACTTAATACGACCAATGTTTTCTTCCTAGCATGGTTTGACTTGGCTTGGCTTCGTTCGTTCTCAACCTCCCGCTACTAAACCCTGAAACGGACATAAGTAGCAGAATGCAGTCCAGAGAACGGAATGTATTGTGTCATAGTTTATAGCTTGACTGCGATATTTGCACCTTTCGGTCCAACACATCCGACTTCAGCAAGCATTTTTTTAGTACCGGGTTAGCATTCCCTCTCTTCGATCCCTTCCCCTTAGCCAGTCTGCTCTGTTGCAGCCTGTTATCCAGGATCACCGCGTGGAGGTGTAGAAGGGTCTTGGCAGCTCTGGTTCGCTGACCCTGACGCTAGCAGTCAGCTATGGTAAGTTGACCGCTGTAGCTCGTGCGCTGCATAGCATGGTTTAAGAGACGACTAAGGAAGGTTGTGATGGGACTGGCAGTCGAAACAATGTAAAAATCATTGCCATTGACCACACTGCTAATAACTGGCGTCCAGATTCCATAAAAACTGGTTTCCTGTAAACCAAATACTGTGTTAGACCTATGCTCCACCATCTGGGGTGACAGGAACATGAAAAGAAAAAAGGACCCTCAGAGCATATCATAAAAGGCATATCAATAGGATTGAACGTGGGGCTAGTAGCATCATCATGTAAAACCATTGCTGTTGAAACTGACACTATAAATGTTAATATACAAGCTTCATGTAAAGGGGCCAGCCACAGTGAAGCGAAAGACGAAAAGTAGCAGAGTTGTTTGAGCGCTTTATGTCTCTTATCATAGCATTAGGACGGGATTCACGTCCAGGTCTAGCGTTTTCTGTCCAGTCTACTCAGCTGGAAAATGGTACCTGGTTTACAGTTAAAGAAAATGTGGGGAAGACAGCATGTAACCTAACTTCACAAAACATTAGTAATACATGGATCCAAAAAAGGAGAAATAGTAAGAATTTCAAAGAAAGGAGACATGTCTAACTGTAACAATTGTAGAGGAATTACACTACTCTCAATTCCAGGTAAAAATATTTAGTAAAATTATAATAATGAGAATTAAAGATGAAATAGACACACGTATTCGCATAGATCATGTAGAGTTTAGAAAACAACGAGGAACTAGTCAGCACATATGCACCCTCTGCAACGTACTTGAACAATGTAGTGAATGGCAGAGAGACATGTCAGTCAACTTTGTAGATTTTGAAAAGGCATACGACAGTGTGTACAGAGACAGCTTGTAGAAAATACTACGGCATTATGGAATACCACAGACGATCGTTAACTCTTCTATCAAGATTTTTCCTGCTGCATGAAGAACTCCAAATGGATCAATTACAATGAAGCCTGCCATAGGACAGGGATGAATCATGACATCCTAGCTATTCAACCTTGCATTTGAATGTAAGCTCAAGAACAGTATTGAGAGAGATCAGAGAGGTATTAGATTTAGGCCTTTCACCATGTCCTTTTGCAGATGATATGGTCTTCCTGACACACAAATATAAGCATATAATAGGATAAGAGCACCAAGTGTTAACAAAATTGAGAAACAGATAGTCTTGATGATTAACGCGAATTAATCTGAAATTATTAACAATAGTACAAACCAACTGCAAGTGTCGCTAGGAAACCAAATGTTAGAGAAGAGTTTACTTATCTCGAAAGTGTGGTATCACTCCTAGAAGGGATGGAATAAAACATCAAATCCTGCTTCTTCTAATGGTGTAGTATTTGAAAATATGATTTTTTATTGTACATTTATCATAATCATGGGTTCGATCTACCCTTAAATAAGGCCAGTACTGCATTTGCCATGATGAAATCAATTTGTAAAATCCAGTATATATTATAGGAGAACTAAACTTAGGCTGCATAATAGTAGTGTCTTACCGATACTTGTATATGGTCAGGAATGCTAGTAGATGACAAAGAGGGATAACCAGAGATTAACATCCTTTCACAATACATGCCTTCGCAGAATTATTAAGGTTTTGATCAGACAAAATATCAAATGACAAATTCTTACGGTACACCAACCAAGAAGATATGGATATCATTATAAGAAAGAGAAGATGGAGATGGCTGGGGCATGTCATGAGAATGAGCCCGGACTAGTCCGCAAAAACAGCACTTAAGTAAACACTGGAGAGCAAGAGAAAACAAAAAGGTAGACCAAGATCTACTTGGAGATGAACGATGGAGGATGAGCTGGACCGCTAATCTCTGAAAGGATTCTCAAGGCAGAAAAGCGTGGCAAGTCCTCGTGGAGGCTCATGTGCCACAGGACATAACGAGAATTAAATACAACCAGACGCGCTCTGGTTCAATACTAAATTGCGAAGGAGGAAGGAAATGGAGTAAGGAAAGGGGAGAGGGTGGTGTCGCATCGTCGTTAGGAGTCTCTTTCAGGATTTTTGAGTGGTTTACAAGAGTGGTCTGTGACAGAATAGGCCCACAGCCATATGAATAATATATAGATACAGATGACTAATATCGCTGTCATTTCCTTCCGGACATGTCGTAAGAGATGACTAGTCAAAGTTGTACATATGGCAAGTAACATCCCCATATAAAAACAATTGTCACTGAAACAGCACTGCCAACAAATGGATTCCGGATTATATAACATGTATAAGAACAAAAAATAAACAACGTTTGGAAGACATTTTGAAGACATCAACTACAAATATGACCACGGAATACACGAATATTGCTAAAAATGTGTGTAATGTAATTAAGTTTCAGAGATGTTTAGGAAATTATAAACATTTGGACCTGTTCTCCTGTCTACTTTTGACTGACTTCTCATTGACTTTAAGCATTTTAAATCAAATAACCATTATTAAGAATTGTATAATTTTTAAAAAATAATTATGTTTGAAATTATAATTAAATGTAAAAATATAAATTATCATCTTGTCATTCGTCAATAAACACGAAATACTGTTTTACCGGTGAAGCCCACATCTGTTTTCATTGGGGCAGGTTGGCCCGTCTATCTTACAAATCTTGAAGACCTGACCTAGACGCTTGGTCACGTGCTTAACATATTTATTTTGTTTTCAAATTCTGATTTAAATGTCAACATAATATTTGGTAATAAAAATGGTACAGATCAAAAATACTTATTATTTTCTGCTGATGTTCGATTTAGAGCAATAGATACAAGTATTCATCTATCGCGATTTTGTGGAAAGTCTGTACAGATAGTTCGCGTGTTTTGTGCCATGTTGCATAGAGGAATCTGAAGCGAAATTAAATGTTAGTGTTTCGTGGACACCGAATAACAAATTGGAAAAGAGTATTGAAGCCTTCGAAATGCTGGTATATAGAAGATTGGGTCAATTTTTTTGGAAAGAAAAGAAAACACATGTGAAGGTATTGAAAGAGTTGGGGTGAAAAGAGAATTAATGATCGAAATCAAGGTTAGACAGTTGTTAATTTTGGCATAATAACAAGACGATTCCTAATTGTTGACCACACTAGAGGGTAGCGTGAAAAGCAGCCGTTCAAGAGGCAGACAACGTTATAAATGAGTGAATAACATAAGGAGATGGACTAGAAAAAGCCGGTCAGATTTCACCATTACGACAAGAGATAGATTACACTGGAGATCCGTTGCAGCCGACCTACGATGCGGAGATGGCACTTAAACTTAACTGATTCGTGTGCATGTATCACACGCTCTGTTGTGAGGTAAGGTAAATGCAGTTCCATAACAGACAATGTCATCACGGATGAAGTGTTAGAGACTTCATTGTACTAGACCACATATTGTTTATGAGGTGCGGTTGTCAGATGCCTTTCCTTCACTAGCATAGCAGTAAGTCATGCCCAATTTACAACTGGGTCGACTGGAGCGTTCCGATAACATAGGTCAAACCCAGTATCTTTGCCGCGAACAGCGTGCTTTCTATCTTTACACTAATCAGACGTTCTGCGGCATGCTGAAGTAGGACGTGTTAGACTGAAAGGTGCAAATATCGTAGTTGAAGTGTAAACTACGACACAACGCATTCCAATATCCGGACTACTTCCGGCTACTTGCAAAACCATTTTCAGGGTCTGGTAGCTTTGAGAATGAACGAAGCAGAAGATGAAGTTCTACTGTAATTGCGCAAATTGTAAAGACATTTTTAAAGAGCACTTGAAAAAATATAATCCTTCTTCCGCTATCGTTAAGAAAAGGACGTCGTGTCGTAGTTTAACATGTATCCTTAAACACGACATATCAAAACTCGATACCTTTCATATGCGCAACCAGCGACGCATCCTCGGTATCCGGTGGTTCAATCTCGTCCGTAACGTCGAGGTGTCTGCAAAGACGGGTCATCCCTCCCGCTCGGACACTCTGGTCCGCCGCCGCCTGTCTGTGTTTGGTCACGTGGTTCAAGTGGCCGGGAAGATCCCGCTCACCAGATAATGTCCACCTCTGCTATGTGTAACAATGGTCTCCCACTGGCCGGCTGGAGCCGTGGGAGGGGCCGTTCCCGTTCTACATGACTCCAACAGATAGCAATCTCTCTTTCGGCTGTGAACGAGGTTTGGCTACAAGCCTCGGCAGTTGGGCATGACAGTGGTCGATCGACGAAACGGGCCCTAGATGTCTAGGCGAACATTATTATGTCGTAGTTTACAGCAAGGCTGTGATATCTGCGCCGTTCGGCCCAACACATTCAACTTCAGGGTACCATTGCTGGAACCGGGTTTGCCATTCCTCTTCGATCCAGAGTATCTCAGTCAGACTACAGGGTTGCAGTCTGTTTCTAGGACCACGATTTGGAGGTGGAATAGGGTCTTGGTCATCTATAGTTCGCTGACCCAGATGCAGTCATCCATCTTTGAGTCTAATTATATCATCTTCGGCCCTAATTATAGACCTAAATAAAACAGAATGCTGCAGGGGGTGATGTGCTAGATACTTGTTCATGATATATTTTCAGGCCTGAGAGGTCTTGTTCACATTTTCGCTGCCTTGCTCTACATAAATCACATAAATATTGAACCCTCATTTACCCTTGCCGTCAGAGCGAGTGCCTTAATCACTCTTCTACTCGGAAAGTTAAACCGTACACTCCCTTTTCTAGTAAAACAGAAAGGTAATTCAAATAATGGTGCTGGAGCCACTCGTACTGAGTTAATTTCAACTTTTGATCACGTTTATTTTATGGTGAATTCCAGTGGCTCTTCTTACATTTCGATGCGCCACAAGAAGGTGGATCTGGGTCTTCCTAGTTGTAGTGTAAAGCGTGACATTAGTAAGATCAAAATGTGGATACATTTCTACCTCGATTGCTAGACTGCTGTGAAACATTGTTTCAAAGAGCGTGACGTGGAACTGCAATAAATGTTTCATTTGACCCTGATGTTGCTCTTTGCTCTATGGCTGCTATAATCTTGAACTTGCTATAAGAAGTACTGTAAAGCTAGCAATAAAATACGAATCTGTATGAGTTATTATGTCATTGTGTATGTTGTATAAGATGAGCAGAACTAATAACGAGAACAAGCTTATAACAACAAAGGTGATTACAGCAAATAGCTAACATGATCGTATTAATGTCTGACATTGCTTGCTGACTATCACCTGGCATATTTAGTCACGCCACTCCCTAACCGGAAAAACAGGTACGTCTATAAGTAAGAAGGACAGCTAGTTACTGTCACTTTAGTTAAATTTGTTGTGAGTTCATATAATGTTATTATTGACAGTTAAATAGTTCTTATTATGTGTGTACATTACACATATATATATATTTGTTTTTCAGTCAACATTGTATAGAAGTTATATGCCGAGAGTAAGAAACAAATCCCTTGTTACACAATGATAGTGACACTATGATACTGACACTCATTTTGATTTACTGACAATAGTGACATAGTTAATAGTTGATCATATGCCTATCCTATTATTGTTACACATACTGACACTCATTTACTGACATAGTTAATAGTTGATCATATGCATATCCTATATATATATACTAAAAAATGTATAGTATATCATCATTCATGTTGTGCCTTAATTCCATATGAGTCATAGTAGACGTATAATATAGTCTGTGATACTGATAGTAGTGATAGTCACCATTTTGAAATTTGTTTGTTAGGTAACTTACTCTTAGGTTTCTAAATTATTTAACTGCCGTCACATTTCATCTAACATGCGCGACTTTGACTTTGATACACAAATATAATATGATAATACTAATAGCCTGGGTACATTGAATGATATTATTTTTATATCTCGTTTAATTTACGGGTATTTCCTAGATTTTAGAAGAAACTTTAGAAACCCTTTAACTTTAACTAGTTTACTCCTTTTAGTAGTTTTAGTGTCACTAGACTGCTATCTAGTACAGTACTAATAGTAGTATCTAATACTCATTTTACTATTACTACTATACTACAGTTTACAGTATAATTAACAGTATACAATAATATTTAAAATTAAAAGTTTGACTTTGTTCTATTAAATATATTCATATAAATTGCTGAATTCGTTGAACATTTTTACAATTGAGTCAATTGTAACACTAGTAATAAGTAGTAAACAGTAAGAGTACTAGAGTAACTTCAGTAATACTGAAGAGATCATCACGGCGCTCAAGTTAAGTCCTAAGTATCGAAGATACTAAATTAAATTAGTCTGTGTCAGGATTCATTAGTTTAGGTCTAGACCTTTTTATTTTTATTTTCCATTAATCGGTTATACTGAAACACAATGGCAGTTGTTAGAAAAAAAGTTATTAAAATGAAAGACATTTCTGTGATTTCGTATCATGCCATCATGGTGTATATCAATATACTAACTATACACTATTATGACTATACTATACAGTTGATACTCATTAAAGTTTTAGTTAGTCATTATGGTCTCTAACTGTGTTATGCTGAGAACCTCTTAAGGTGCACAGTACAGTTTTAAAAGTAGGTTGAAGTCTTATCAGTAGATTGGGTGTACCATATTGCTGGTTGGCTGCAAGATTTCGCAATGACGTTTTAACGATCTACAGAACTAAAGTTCAAGTAACTCCACGTACACAAGCGACACTAGCGTCACAATTAATGCTTCCTGTTAATAGCTGTTATGTTAACCTAAAGTCTAGAGTAAACTAAAGTTAGTTACGTTACAATCAATACCAAATCATGTCATTTTAAATTAATAAGTAGACCTATTGTATTGTATAATAAGTATTTAGAGATTAGAGAAGTTCTATTGTGTGATAGTGTTGTGTTATCTTCTGTTTTATAAATTATTGCTAAAAATATGAAGTTTAGTTTTGTATTAAATCAAGGTAGCAGTAAGTAGCATCAAACATGAAATGTTGAAACTTTATTGTACAAGGTCTCACTACCAGACTTTTTCATAGATCATTGTTGAGTGATGTACCCATTCACAGCTGAATCTTGGTGAAAGTTGTGCTCTATCAAGGAGATAATTATATCCCTTGACAGCAAGTGACAAACACATACAAACTCTGAAAGAAAGGTCAATCGAAACTCAATAAAATGTCAAGTTGCAAATCCATAATAAATTTGCCTTGTTTTCTTTGACTGATGAAGCAGTAAGTTACCTTTATGCCTGATGGCATCCTAAAGGGAGTAACAAACACCTACTTTGCAGAGTCTAAATCATTCTTTTGTACTGTGCCCCAGCTATTATTTTAATTTTGGCTTCTGTTGTAATTGCTATTTGTCCAGCTGTTCTTACATTATCCTATATTTTGTCTTCCTTCTGGCATAAATTGTTGTTGTTGAATGCCCACAATGAGTAGGATTACTCTTTTGTGTGTCCTAAAAAGGACGTTAAGTGGCAGGTTGTCATAGCTTTCCTTATATCACGCGAGTGCTGATGGTGGACCGGGTCCTCCAGGCAGTTGTCCTATGGGCTGGGCTTCATCTGCATTTTGCTCACTACTATGGGGATCACATCAAACCTCACCTTGTTAGCCAGACTGTTGTCCTCGAAAACAGCCCGTTTCCAGGACGACCAACGAGGAGGTCAGGTGAGGGTCTTGACCAGTATATTTCTCATGGCCCTGGCTAACATTGTCTGATCAGTGTGTTTTGCCTGACCAGACATTAGCCTCATCGTCTCTCTGGCATCAATTAAATGACATTTTCTGGTGATGGTAGGGGTTCTTAATATAACATTACCAATCCAATTCTAGCATCGATGGTGCACATCTTTGTTTTCTGGGCATTAGAAATTCACTTAAATTTAAATCTTGTAGAATATTTTGTAATTAATTATAGGCACTTCTAATTGTCATGACACTGTAAAACGTAGTAATTAAAATGAGGCCTCATTTCTGTTCAAGAAGAACATATGATGCTCATGCACACTTGTGGTTAGGATATGCTGAATGTGATTATTGGGGCTGATGATATGCTGAATGTGATTATTGGGGCTGAAAACAACTCATGCACACAATTGTCTGGTAATGCAAGGTAGTCCTATCTCAGGAGCTGACAAATTTGTTTAGGATCTGGATGAAAAAGATATACCAATATTGGGAAATTGTTGGAGTAAATTTGGCACTAGTTCTGAAATGTTGGTTACCACATTTCTAGGTGCCTTGGTGACAAGAGGGACAGAAAGTGTGGTGTGTATGGAGAACAGTGTAAGAGGCTTTTCCAACCACCAATCGTATGCGACAGGGATATGTGCTGCCCCTGCTGCTTTTTAACATTAATATGGATAAAATTGTCTCAGAAGTCTATTGAGCTGCGACAAATAATCCAGATGTTAATTCCATATATGAACTGTTATTCGCAAATAACTAATGAAAGTAGCAGAAGGGACTTAACTGGCGATATGCTCAAACATCCTCACATAAGTCTGGCAACAAAGCAACTTATTCACATCATCTTCCTACCAACCGTGTGCTATCACAGCATTTGCCTACCAACCCTGTGCTACCAGAGTCAAACATGGGACATGTCCAAGGCGCGAAAGAGTAAAATCTCAATATGTGAAATGAGATGTCTGCGATTGGCTGCCGACATCTCTAGTTTGAATCATGCTTATTCAGAGTTAAGGGAAAAAGAATGTTCATATGAAAAGCTTCAATTTATGAGGTAAGGGGTTCGATTTGTTCTACCTTGCTTTACCTATCTGGGAGCAATTAGGTATCTATTTTTACATCTGGGATAACTTGAGCATCGATTCTGTTTCCTTTACTGTACAACATCTGCAACACCATAGTAAGTGTATGCCAAAAGTAATCTATATAGTTTATGATTATTGCCTTTTAACAGTTATTCAAAGTCAAGCTCTTACTTTACAGGCACCTCAGTTACTATGGGAAAATCTTCAAGTAGCTCTAGCGACTCATCAGATGATGACTGGCGCCACCTACCCAAACATGACAAAAAACTGCGTAAAAAGTGGAAAAAGAATTTAAGAAAGGTATTGTAGAAATTTCATTTGAATCCATAAATAAAAAGAAATTGGAATCATGTTTTGTTTTCTAGTACGGTATTTTAGTTTGTTGCACTATAGAAGTCAATAATTGAATTTTATTTGGGATCAAGATGCTGAGCAGCGTATGAGCTGCAGTGGTCAGTGACCCAGAGCTGCCAAGTCCCTACTACACCTCCTCGCGGTGATCCTGGATAACAGGCTGCAGCAGGACAGACTGGCTAAGGAGAAGGGATCGAAGAGGGAATGCTAACCTGGTACTAAAAAAATGCTTGCTGAAGTCGGATGTGTTGGACCGAAAGGTGCAAATATCGCAGCCAAGCTGTAAACTACGACATAACGCATTCCGTTCTCTGGACTACTGGGCGATTGAGAACGAACGAAGAAGAATAATAATTTTATTTCAATTTGTTTTCATTCAGTATCTAAGATGTTTATCAACCATTTGATTACATTCAATCTTAACCCTTTCCATCCTAGTCCAGCTGAAAATGATGGTAGGACCCCGAATTCTGAACAGGGGAATTTGCTTTTTGGAGAACCGAATAAAGCAAATAAATGTTTGTACGAAATGAAACTTTCACGCTTTTAAGAACCTCGTGAAAATGGTCATTAGTAGATCTATAAGGACATTACCAATTTTATAAGTTGGTCTTCAATGTGCAGATATTGGCTTTACCATTTTATCAGATGGCTACGAGAAATGAAAATGTGATTTAATAATGGCAGAAATCCCAGTAGTGATAAAGTGATTCTGAATCCGACATCGTTCATGTGGCCGAAAATGTTGACGTGATGGAGATTCTGATACTGATATTGAAGTTGAGACCATTACTAATGAGCCTGGAATAACGGACTGACAGAAGTCAAATTTACACTTTAGCAGAATCTAGTGTTATAGGACTACAAGCTACTAGCTCTTCTGTTTACATGCCCGACAGACGCACACATGTTAAAACCGTGATTATTTGAATTGCAAGCCTTCACATTTAAAAAAATGATAATTATATATAAGACATAACAGTTGTATTTTTCTGAAAGTGTGTGCAGGGAATGTATTTCCTAATTGGAGGCTAGGGTGTAAAGGTTTGGTTAATGTCATAATAATCTCCTGTTGGGGTTATGTTTTTATTAAAATGTGTTATTGAATATTAGACTTCTACACCTCATGGTAGAAGCGGAGTACTACTAAGTAAGTAAGAAAGAATATTAGTGTTTACAGCAATTTTTTGCTGAAACAGTTTGCTACACCTACACTAAACAATATGAATATAATTTACTGCTTTCAGCTGTTTTATTTTGTAAATTTGCATCTGAGATAATACAAACTGACATTATTACACTTTTGATCAACAGGGGATGATACCTCGTGGTCAGATGCCGGTAAGTATCTCTACACATAGGTCAATTACTTTGGGATCTCTTTCTGTCTGTAATAATATGTTAGAGAGAATATGTTGGTGGGCATGGACAATGTTGGTGGGCTTGGAAAATTGTCATGTTTAGAGTTATTTAATCACCTTTGTAATTTTGCTGACTTTGACGCTTTTGACATAAAAATTTTTTTTACATGCTGGAGTTCATTGCTGAAAGTTTGTTCCTTGATATTGCTATCCTCAGCCATGGCAAGGTGGTCCTACATGGTGTCCTCCGCCCAAACATGGACATGGTCATGGTCATGGCCATGGCCATGGCTACTCTACAGGACATGGAGGATATGCTACTGGACACGTACCTGGGGCATACCCTGCTGGACATGTGCCAGGGGCATATCCAGCTGGACATGTGCCAGGGGCATACCCAGCTGCACCAGGGGCCTATCCTGTTGGACAGGCACCAGGACATTATCCTAATCCAGCCTATCCCCCAGGTAGTTATCCTGCTGGAACAGCTTATCCTGGTCAACAACCTGGCTATGCAGCACCAGGCTATCCTGCTGGTGGTGTGCCTCCATATGGTGCCGGAGGTGTCCCCTATGGTGCTGGAGGTGCTCCCTCTGGTCCATTCCAAGGTTTGTAGAGGCTCTGCTGTCTTCATTTCCACTTTTACTTTTTATTTATTATTAATCTCATGATCATAAGGAGTTTAAAAAACTGCATGTCTGGAAAAAATGCACTACAGCATTGTAAAACCTAAATAAAGACATGATTTTTAAAATTTTTACTCATATAAAACTTGCTACAACTTATTTATTTATTATTGTATTTTCAACATATCAAAAAGGGGAGGAAGACTAACATCTGGTCAGGCAAAATATATTGATCAGAAATGTTATTCAGGGTCAGGCAATATATACCGACACTCACCTTGACTCACAACAGTCCTCCCTGGAAAGGGGCTGTTTTCGTGGAAGCCTGGCTAACTAGCTGAGGGATCGATGTAATACCTGTAGTAGTGAGAGACACACAGTTGAGGCCAAGCATAGCACAACCACCTGGAGGACCGTGGTCCATCTTCATCAGCACGCCGGGATGTGAAGAAAGCTACTGAAACCTGCCACTAACGTCCTTTTCAGGGTGCACAAAAGAGTAAACCTACTCATTGTGGGCATTTGCAAACAACATTATTGTATTACTTGTTTCGGTTCAGGTTAATTTTGTAGGTTTGTGTCTTTTCGCCCGGACCAAATGCCACAATTTGGTATGTCAAAGTTTTATTAAAAATAAAATATAGTATTGAACAAATTAGCTAAAATTATGATCATAAGCATCGTAAGATACATAAACTATCTATGACATGAAGTATTCAGTGTTTGTCAACACATGCTTCCCAAAATGCTATCTCCTGAACAGAAAGAAACGAGATTGATCCTGGCAGGAGACCTAATCAAAATGGCTGATGAAGATAGCAATTTTCTCAACAACACAATCACAGGAGATGAAACCTTGTGTTTTTTTGTACGATCTTCAGACAACACATCAGTTCTCTGAATGTAAATCTCCCACATCTCCCCGGACACAGAACATTTTTTTTGGACAAGAAAAAGAAGGAAAAGTTATGTTGGACGTTTTTTTTAATTCCCAGGATATACCATGAATACCTTCATTCCTGAAGGCCCGAACGGTTAACAAGAAAATGTACGTTGATATCCACTGTCGTCTAAGAGATGCAATCAGAAGAAAAATGGAGAACAGTTGGATTATGAACTCATAACAATGCGCCAGCACATGGAAACCTACTGGTGAAGCAGTACCTCGCAAAGCACAATGTGATTACCTTGGAACATCCTCCATATTCTCCCGACCTGGCACCGGCAGATTTTTTTTGGTGTTCCCTCATTAAAATCTGCAATTTAAGGATGGTGAGGATGTTATCACCAATGTGACAAGACAGCTGAGAGAGGTGTCAAAGAATGGGTTCCACGAATGTTTCCAGCAGTTGTATGCACGTTGGCAAAAGTGTGTAGGTGCTGTAGAGAACTACTTTGAAGGAAATGTAGTGTAGATAATTCTATTGCGACTTATTTCTATACAATCAACTAATTCCGGTAACCTTTTGAAGCTACCTCGTATATTAATATGAAGCACTAAATGACATAAATGCACAGATGGAAATTGGAGAGGAAAAAATTGGTTGGTTGTACTTTCCATGTTGTCAAGGCCGTTATTGTCAATTCCCTCAGTCAAAGTCTGAAGTTGCCATATGTTCAGTATCCACGATTAACTTTTATGCATGATCATTAGACTGATCAAATAATTCATCATTTCTTGGACTTTGAATCACAACTTTCGCTGTGTCCTGTCTCAACTTTCAAAGATCATAAAATGTACTAATGTCGACCTACTCGAAATAAATCTGAGTTAAATGTCAATTGCGCATGTGTGGATGCAATCATTGTGTAGAGCCATAAAAAAAATGAGATTCTTCAAGCTTAATAATAAAGCACAAATGCATGTTTCAAAGGTTAGTTTTGGTTGTGTATAGGTGCCATTTTTAGGATTACGGCACCTGCGAATGGAGCTAGGAAGGGTTAAATGACCGTAATGATGTTATCAAGACCTTCTTGTTAATAAAGCAGTGATAAATTAAAGCTCTATGTACAAACAATAAATGCAATTTGTAATAGTGTCAATTGTTTTTCCTTTTATACAGCTCCACCTGGAGGAGGTTATCCCCGTAAGTACGATAAGTTAATAAACTATGTTGGCTACTCTCATCTCATTGGCTTTACAACCAGAAACAGTATCATATTACAAGTAATTATTGACCATAATTCACTTTCCATATTTTTTTTATCTGTTGCCAGTGCTCTTCTGTTCCTCTATTTCTTCTAATTGTTGTAACATGTAACCTATTTTATACAGTGACTTAAAAATTTATCTTGTATGTTGTGGGTACCAAATGCTGTTGTAGCCCCGGCAGCAAAAGACCAAATCCTGGCCTTCACATGGAGTGACCATTTGTTCTTGCTAACAGGAGAAGAAGGCAAGGTCTGAGTCTTTGGCACTCTAAAACTAGACTGCTCTGGACTGATGAATCTTGTAAGCCAAAGGTGGCAATTTATATATAACAAAAAACTCAAACCACCCGCTGTCTTGTCGACAGTCAAATGGCGGTCCCCATTGTGGTGTTGCTTCCTGTGTACCCAGCATTGCACCTGGTCTCTAACAAAAGCAGCAGAGAACCAACTGAGAACATTACACACATCTCTTGAAATATGACTCGTGGGCATAACTTTCAGACAACAACGGCAGAGCGAACTACACAATGGTGATATCCGGAGAATGTCACATCAAGGATGTCCTACAGTACGTCAACCATTCGAAACACCGCTGGGCTGGTCATATATCCAGAAAAGATGAAAGACGGAGTACCATAACCACCACGTGGTACCCTAACGACAAAAAAGAGACCTCGGGTACGTTCCCCAACTCACTGGCAAGATTCACTAGAAAAATACAACATTCACGACCCCACAATAGACAGACAACTATCACACTGGGCGACATGCGCCCGCGACAGAAATGACTTTATCCTGAGCTGGGACCCGCTCAAGGATGACCACTCCTTGGCGAAGAACGGGTCGAACTAAGATATTGTGGCAAAATAAATGACAATAAAGCAGATACAATGAGTATTTATTTCTTCACAAGAGGCCAGTTAGTTTGATTTAGAGAATTATGAATATTTCATTCATTTTGCGATGAAATTGAATGGAAACAAACACATGTTAGTCTGTTCACGGAAAAAGGCTTTGGGAGTAAACCCTGAGGAAAAATCGGGAGCTCATGCAGTTAATTGGTTTTATATTGATTCTAAGAGCTCCATTAGGGCTTGTCTACTTGAGCCTGGACTAGGCTGACTATGCGGATAGGACCTAGTTCCACCAAAGCAGCTGTTCAGGATGAGAGAGAGTAGGGTTAGCGCATAAGCACAACTCCTTTAAATCAAAATATAACATTAGGGCACAGCCACAAACTACCAGACAAAATCCCATCCTCCCACACACACGTTGGGACAAGAGAAAGGAGAAAACTCTACGCATGGAACATTTGCAAGCTAAAAGATGTCACTGCCAATACACCTGGGTGGTTAGGGAGCTAGCATGGTACAACCTAGATATCGTGACTCTCAGTGAAACATGTCTACATGGTGTATATTTCTGATGCCACATCTGCTCCATTAAATACTTTACATCGTGTAATGGTGATCTGAACTTCGAATTTATACATATATGGTCAATCTGGTTTTCTTCCTATCATCTGGTGACACCTATGTTGCTTTGTGTATTCTGTATGTTCAAACATTCTGCCATGAATCACCAATGATTTAAAGCACATAAGTTCTGAATTTTGAGTTCCAAAATTTTCAAAACTCATGCCCAACCTTGGCATTTAGGTCATTTATCAAAATCGTAATGTCTTTCCTTCTATTTTTTTTCCAATGATATTTTGAAGCCTTGTGCAAAATTCTTCTGTCACTTAATCTTGTGTCATTGGTAGATGTAAAACATAGGATAATGCTTTTCTTCCTGTAAGGAATTTACCCAGTGTTTGGAGCTCCTCTTTAGCTCCATACAACTTTGAGTATACAGCCAGTGTATCTTCATACAGAGAACAGTCCTGTAATACATGTTCAGCAGTTTGTTTGTCAGTCCACATGTGAACAGTGGTGAAGCAGACAGTTGGGAACTTGTACACACCTGTTGTAATGTGTCCTGGTATGAAGAATAGTGATGTCACTGCCAGTCAAAAGTCATTTGGTTGGCCCTGCTCTCTTTTGACAAATTTCAATATCTCTGTTGTTCAGTCTCTCCATACCTTTTTGCATGGCTATCTGCCTTCTAATTCTCTAACATG
Organism: Ariolimax columbianus; assembly: GCA_036924085.1. NCBI lineage: Eukaryota > Metazoa > Mollusca > Gastropoda > Stylommatophora > Arionidae > Ariolimax > Ariolimax columbianus. Next base: position 32,176,320 of record JAVGWX010000002.1, read on the forward strand.
TTACTGTCGGCAATATCGACTGTCAGATGAGAGCCACTGTATGTGGGGTTCACTTTCTGGCACCTTGCTTAGTTTCTCAGATGTAGGAGTCTGCCACCCTTGAGATCTATTTAGATGGCTGCCTTGTGGCGGTCAGAATTGTTGTCACAAATCATTTTCAGCTTGATTGAACACTTGGCTGTATAGTTAGAGCAGAATTTAACCGTTGGAGCACTCCTCCTCTCACGATATGAAACAAAGATATCATGTCCTCCATTCTTGACAACATTGTTGTAGTCATTTGTCTACAATTGTTGTGGGTAGTTTTCTTCAATCATACTCAATGTGTGACAGTTCATGTCAATTGTGTAGCCAATGATTTATGTCTCATTATCCTGTGCCCGTGGTATTGTGTGTGGGGTGAACTTCATCAGTGTTGTCTTTATGGGTTGGTCTGCTTGGTGCAGTCTTTATTTAGCGTCTCTTTCCCCAATGAATGAAACTGCCACCTGCCAAGCTGCGACCAATGCCGAATCATGGTACAAAGTAAGACGGCTGCGCTCTCGACTCGCTCCAGTGTTTGTGTTGTTTTCTAAAGTTTGCTAGTTCCTGTTCGGATTATAATTCACAACTCCTTCACCAGGTGGTATCAAGAACTTTATTTTGTGAAATTCATATGCTTTCGTTTGGTCATCCTGCATTTTGCTGCGGCTGTACCTGGCTTAAACTGTGAGAAAATAGTCTAATATGACGTTGAACGCTCCGCTTGACTGCACCACAAAGTTCAGTCCAGGTTATAACTACTCAAGCGCCTTCCTACATAGACTGAAGTCACCTACTCCTGGCCCGTCCCACTGGAGGTTACAATATATCTTTCCCAACCTCGTATTCTCAGCATAGCAAGTGCCACGCTGACACAATCCAGAGGCCACGGTGGCGGAACACGAAGAAATAGGGAGACAGACATTGGTTCAATACACTCCTCTCGGCCATAATCCCAAGACTGCAACGTACTTGGCTTCACCTGGAGAGTCTGTGAACGTCGGTTAACACACGCACGCGGACAATCCTAAGTAATTGGACATGGCAGTGGTTGATCGTTAAAGCGGACATTATTATTAATGCCGAATCATCTAGTCTTGCCTTCACAGGGTGCACTGGCATACTGCTGTACTTTTTCATCTGGGTCATGCTTTTTTGTGTCTCTTCTATTGGATAGTGTCTATAATACAGTAGCTTTCTGCGTCTCTGATATCGATGTAGTTATCATGGCTCCTGTATTGAGTCAGAAGGTTTGGTTTTGCAAGGATGTTTTTCTTTTTGGCAGTTTAGAAATCATCTAGTAAAAATTCTGGGTACTACTGCCTCTCATTTTATGAGTGCCTTTTGATAATAAAAGTAATAATAGTTGCCCATCACAAGCCAAGATGGCGACAGCATTAGACTTGCTGCGAAATATGTTATCTGATGGCTGTAAAGACCAATCCTGGGACAGCACACCCTGTTACATTCAGGGCACACATACGGGGGACCGTGAGTAAAGTTATTTCAGGCAGCACGCTTTTGATGAGCCTCCGCATTGGCTGCACTCTGTGATCTGAGAACCTGATACTAACTTGCAAGGTGTTATGGTCTCGTGCAAGCATCTCCCATGAGGGGACATAAATAATTTTTAAGCATTTCTATGTAGCGTTTCTTCTGCACTACTGGTGAATGTCTGCCTGTTTTTAGCTCATCATATGACTGCTGCTTGGGGATGTGTTTATCTGGAATGAGAACCTCATGTCTGGTCCATCACAGCGGAGCCAATTTCAGAAGTGTATGAATGCTGAAAATGTGCTAAAAAGCTAAGAAAGTTGCTAAGAATTTCTTACCCAAGTACGTTGTCCTGCCACTTGATCCAGAGCAGCATATGCTTTTTTTTAAATATCATTAGGGCAACACCTCTACTTTGGTATTTGCTATCGCCAGTCTGTCCTGAAGACAGCTGCATTTCCCCTGTGTTCAGTTTCTTCCTATCAACTCCTCTCTACTTTGTTTCAGTCAGTCTCAAGATATCAATTTTGTAGTTTCCTATCTCAGCTTTCATATGTGCATCCATTTGTCCTCTTTTGTACATTGTACAACCTTTCTAGCTACCAAAGCTAGAGGTCTTCCTACAAGAAAATGTGTGTTAGTAATGTAGATTGATGCATATTCCTTGTGGCTTTCTCTGCGTCCTATCACAGAGGACCTTTTTTCTTGGCCGTTTACGTTGAATTTTTCTTTGTTGTTTTGTCCATATTGCTCAATTTTTTTTTTGTTGCTTACAATTTCTACGTTAGACTGTCCCATGCACTACTCTTAAGTTAAACTACTTGGCAGGTTTACAGTGTTACCGTTCTTGATTCATTTTTTGGGCCCTGTGAACACTCAAGTGAGAAAACATTATTACAGCAGGCAAAATTGACGAGGGGAAAAAAAAGAGGAAAATGAGGTTCTTCTGACTGGCTTAGTATCATATGGAAAAGGGACAGCAATGAAACTTATAAATTAAACACCACCAGGGGGGACGGGGTGGCCTAGTGGTTAAGTGGCACGGCTCACGATCCGAAGGTGCTGGGTTCGATCCCCATCACAGCACCGGCCGTTACCCCGGTGAAGCAAACCCTTAGAAAATGCAGGAGGAAGCAGACCCTTACATAAAATGCGTGCTGAAGTTGGATGCACTGGGCCGACAGGCGCAAAATAAAAACCACAGTGCAACGCACACCGCCTTGGGGAATAGAAAAATAAGGCGAACGGAAAAAGAAAAAAAAAACACCACCAGGAACTGGACATTTAAAAAAATGCCATGATCATCTGTGCCAGGTGAAGTAGATGCTTTAACTTGATCTCTCCTTTACCGGTCCAATGATGTTTTAGTAGTAATTATGTTTTAGTAGTGATCAGAGTGATTTCAGGAACAGTCACTTATCAGAATCTCTTGGACACATTTACTTATTTGTAACTTAGTGTTTTAGAATGCTGGTAAATTTGGTTAAATTTAGCTTTGTTTGCATTAAATGGAGTAAAGAATAAAATTATACTAGCATAGTAAAAAGCTTCTTGGATAAGTGATTGTTTACCTGGAATTGATAAATCTGAGAATTAGAATGATACACAGACGCATATCTTTGTGACTGCCATTTGCTGGTGTGTGAGATGGATTCTCTTTATGCAGTGCTTTTTTTCTTCTTTTTTTTTCAGAATACCGCTAGTGTGTGGAACTGATTGTGAATGGGATGGTGCACTTATGCAACAGTGCATGTTTAATTTCTTTGATTCTATTTTTTCCTTTTTATTCTGAATTTGCAAACAGCGCAGTCGTCTGTTTTAAAAGAAAGATTATTTGTTTGTATCAACATGGTTAGAAATAATTACTCCACCAGTATTGATTTTTAACAAGATACATACCTTCAGGTGTGATATTAATATATCTTATCTGTTAGTATTTTCATTATTGGACGTTCTCTATCTATATATGCAGTAACTCAATATTAGTGAATTACTCTTTTTAAGGTTTGGGCATTATTTTATTAGTTTTTTTAAAAATGTTACTTGTTCTGGTATAAAATTTGTTTAGAATTTCGTTGCACTGTTTTTTTTTTAAAGTTCTGAATATTGAAGTGTTACTCATGCGAGTGAAATTGTATTCTGACTGTTGCCAAATTACATCACGGCATTAATATATTTTTAATTACAAACCAAATAAATCTAGTACAGCACAGCGGTTTTAATAATTATGTTTCATAGTTTTGAATGAATAATACAATTCAGACTCGTTGATGTTGCATGAGTGTTTCAGCGCTTTTGACATAAAGTCATTAAAATAATCATGTAGCAAAATACACATACTGATCAGGAAAGGTTGTGAAACAAAATAGAAAGACAAATTCATAGATTGATTACAAAAGAAGGGTGTGATGACATCTGGATATTATAACAATGGTAAATAAAGTCCTATATCAGATTAAGGACGATGAGGTCTCAGCTTTTATGAGGTCGGTTAACCGTTCCCTTCCTTGTCTTTCCTATTCTTATATACAACTGGGTAAACTGGAACACAATGTAACTAGGTTTAAGTATTCTGTCACTCATGCCCTCTAAACACTTACTGTGGGGAATTAAACCATGTCAAGTTGAAGATTTCTGAGCTGAAGATCTGCTGAAAGGTCACCAAGGCCACTTGAAATATATTTATCATTTATATGCATTTTTCATGTTTTGACTAATTGCTAAAACTGTTTGAGAGCTACAAGTGTGTCGTGTGCAGAGAGACACTACAAGAAATAACTTTGTAACTGTTTGATTGCTTGTAATACATTTGTAGGCGCTTATTTGTTACTGTTTAATATTTACATCATTTGTAATTTTCCTCTTTTGGAAATGAAAGTGTCCTCCTTATAAAACAATGCTGTTTACTCCTATAGGTGGGAGTATCGTTTATCTCGCCTGTGATAACTTTTATTTCTTTATTAATTACAATTAATTGTAGGACAAATTTTTTTTGGTTTTGTTTTTTGTATCATTAAAAAATATTACCAGCTTAACTTACAAAGAACACTGATTGTTTGTATTTTTTTTGTCACTGTCAACAAAACCATTGAATAACTTTATACTTCAGTTCTCTTTCTCACGCACTGAAACCCTACTTTGATGCAACCCATGGGTGCAACATTTACACCATCACAATGCTTCCGGTGTCCATTGAGCATAGAAAGAAAGATCAAGTGAAATTTTAAAAAGTAATGCTAATCCCATAGCAGATACATGATAAAGCATTAGAAACTTCATTGGCCGAGGCAGCTTGTTTGTGAGGTACCAAGGAAGACGGTTCCCTTCCTTACTGCCTTTATTCCCTAACAGCAAACCAGGTACTGATTTACAGCTGGGTCAACTGTTACACGCTGTCTGAAGTTGCTGAAAAGGTTTTGTCCAAGAAGAGTATGCATACTCTATTGTGGCCCCTGTTAAGGTTAATTATGTAGCTTTTTCTCACATCCTAAAGGTGGGCTGGGGTACTCCAGGCTGACACTTTATCTGAGCGTATGTTTGCTGAAATCATTGTTATTCATTTGAGGCTGTTGACCAGACCCTAGTGTGACCTACGAAGAGTCAAAAAGGCTTATTAGAGCTAGATACATGACCAAATGAGAAACAGAACATACTGGCTACACAAAAAACGATGCCTATTACCAGCTGAGCAGGTCGTGGTCTTCAGACTTCGCACAGGCCACAATAGACTGAGGTAAAGATACGTGGCACTGACGAATGCTCGTGTGGTACCGGCAATCCAAAGATTTATTTAGGTTTAGCTGGACAGTAAGAAGCCTAAAGATTATAGTTTTCCATCGTAAGTGAAGATAGAGCCAGTATCAGATATTTGCCTGACACTGACTTTTAGTAATGTTGTCAACCTCACTCTTGTTCTGAGTTATCTTGGTACAGTGGCAAGACCGTAATCATATGGTTTGTTATTGTGTGTAATATGTTGCCAGGTGACATCATGTTTATACTTAAATACACACATCCCATGTGGACGTCTTTTATGGATATCCCTTTGTGGAATCAACATATGCAGAGGATTGTGAGCCATGTCACTACACAGCTCCCCACATCTTATATCCAGGAACATGAGTTAATCACTCTTTCTAGGAGGCTACTTCAAAGCCAGTGGGTTGTGTAATGGGGTCCATATATAACGCATTTGAAATTGAGTTTGCACCCTGTTCAAAAACCATGAAGAATGAACCAGCACTGTTACAGGATTACCAGTGCTAAGAGGCATAACAACTACAGCACAAGAACCATTATCATATTAGTGCATAGCTATCACAAAGGCAAATGCTGGTTTAAAGAAATGGAGAAAAGAATACAATTACTGTATCATACTGTTTGTCATAACAGGCAACTAAGGAGGGTTATGTATGGCTGGTAAGGTGTAAAACTGAAGTACTGCACTTAACAGACCCCACTGAATGAGTGTATAAATGCTTTGACTCAGACTTTCAGTGAGTATTTAATGCTTTATAGTCCATTGCTGTCACCTAGAGTAGCACCACTTAGTCTGATTATCCTGAAACAGCATATCACGTTTCAACCACATCTTGTTAGATCTTTAAATTTAAAAATCATAATTTTAAAAAAAAAATGACGTTAGTTTTTGATAGCCATGATACACATAGTTTTAATGTCCGAAACAAGAGCAGAAATTATAACATTGTGTAAATTACATCTGCAGCTTTTAGAGTAAAAATTTATAAGATTATACTAGTGTCTATTCTTTCCTTCCCAATAATGACCACCAGGAACCACATATGATGTGGAAGAAGGCACAATAGTGGAGTTGCACTTTTAACAAATTTAGCATAGGGTTGTTTTGTCACATTTTACAGTTGTACTGTAATATCAATGCCGTTTGAGCTGGCACATTCTTGACTACCTGCTAAACAGCAGCTGGTTTGAAGTCTTGAGTTTCCACTTTTCCTAGATGACGCATACAGGCTTGTCTGCACAAAGTATTCTGGCTTTACGGTGATGTCCTGCAAATATTTAGTCAGAATTCGGGTTGCAATTTACTTTAGAGGCTTTTTGGCATCTGCATTAGCAGAACTTTCTCAGTCGGTTGACATTCAGAGGCTATATTTCATACACGTTACTGGAGCAGAAAGCCAAGTAAATTAGATACTAGCCTGGAGATCTTGCACAGTAAGGCATATGTGGCCAATCAAATAGAGGCGCTTGTGGCCAAGGGGTGTGAACTTGGTTTACAAGCTCAATGTACTCCAAATTATGTTGTGCACATTTATCTGTGCGCCGCATGGCGTAATAGGATCTTTACTTTTAAAAAAAAACTTATCTGTGACCAGATATGTTGTGGGTTTTTTTCCATTGTATATCTGCATCTACAAGCTGACCTAGCTGTAAATGGGTACCCGACAAAGTCAAGAATGTTCTAATTCGCTGCAGTGTTTGTGCTCTGTCTTCGTCAACTTCAGCAACAAAAGGGATTGATCGCATAGGGGGGCACACAGATGAAATGAAGTCGATTCTATGAACCCTCCATTTACCCCAGCTATTAGTAGCTCGCATGACATAATTGAAAGCTGTGAAGAAGGATTAAGTATTTCTGGTGATCCCCAGCAATGGGGGAAAATGGCACAAAGGTTGTGATTGTTAACATGCATTGAAAAAATGATGTAGAGAAAGACATAAGAACAAAATAATAGTCACAATCATATATAAATTACATGGTTCTTTCTGATTATTGGAATGGCCAGTGTGAAAATGTAAACCATGTGAGAAGAACTAAATGATACAGAGAACATAAACTGTTTCAGTCAAGACCTTTTACTTGTGACAGTCAGCATGGAAATGGGCAAGCTCTGATGTTAGTCAAAAGTAGGCTAGTAGTGACACTGCAAAGACAATTATTTCTGCATTCTGAGAGCACCAAACTTACAAGAAAAATAAGTAATAAACACTCAATGCTATGTTACAAAAATCGGGTTGAGGGATTTGGCCAGATAAGCACCCCTTTTCTAAGAACAATACTGCATTTCTAGCTAATTTTATGCCGATTGGAAGAGTAATGCAGTTTCCATTCTTATTATTTGGCAGCGATATACTGTGTTTCTTTAGTATTTTATAAATAGCAGTGCAATCCCCTGACACACAGTGAAGCAGGAAAATGTGATTAAGAAGTCTACAGTGACTTTAATCATAAATTGTAAGGCACAATGAAATTGGTAAACATGTCCTAATATAACCAAAATACCCTTAGCAAACATTAAATAAAATGAAACAAGCAAAAATTTGGGATACACAGGAAGGCACCTGATAATATTTACCGGGCACCCAATTTTTCTTATATTTCTTGGGTGCTTGTACGATCCAGGGAACTTGGTGGGTAGACTGGCACTATGGTGCTATCCTATTGATCCTGTGAGTTTTTAAGTTAAATTTGGTAACAAATAATGTACAAAAACAGTAACTGCAAGTGGGCCACTTCAGACTAAAATATCGGGGGGTGGGGGGTGGTATACGCCCACATTTTCTAATACAGATGCATAACACTTGATAAACCCCAGTAATGATCCTGGGCTTCTTACTTGGTAGGAAAGAATATGGCCACTGCATCCCCCCATACATGTCCATAACATGTGACTTAGAGGGACAATGCATGAGGTTAGTAACATCATGTAAAAGAAATTGCCATAGAAACTACCACTGTGAAGTATACCAAACATACATTGCTACAGGAATCCTGAATTGGGTCATCTATAAGTGTTTCTATATGCTTCATATGGAGAATACATGTACTTGATAAAAACCATTTGGTCAAATGGGGTTCTCTTTTGATACTTACACCAGTGTTTTTACCATTATTTCTCTATTTGAATTGTATACAATGTGGTGCACTTCCCAGGCTTTTATTATCTTGCATCTCACAATGTGATGCCACTCATGTTGTGGTCCACATGATATGGCTTGACAGGTCACATGAGACCCTATTCTAATATAATAATTGAATTATTATTTAAATATGTTTTAGTAAACAGGAAGACATCAAATTATATAGTCAGCATACAATTTCAAACAAATAGCAGATACAAAATTCTAAAACATGAATAATTAAAATCAATAACATCATTTTTTGTTCCAAAGTGTGTCTTTAAATTGACATTATGATGCAAGTTCAGTTGGAGTTCTTCTAAACCCTTGTGAAAGTTTGAGTTATTTACTCTTTTATTTCTGGTATTATAATGTTTGCTGACTATGTGTTGCCACGACATGAAAAGCGAGTAAAGAATAATGCAGTAAACCAGGCAAGCATGTAGTAAGAGGTGACTAAGGAAGGAGCTTTATCACAGGGATTGGGGCTATACAATACAAATATGGACAAGTTAATTGGAAGATACACATGTATTTGTTCAACACATGTGCTTCACTGGTATATTCTTTTTATTTCATTACTTGTTCTTCCCCTATTTTACTGCAACTGTTGCCCAGAACCTCATTACTGTAACAAAATGGTTAGTCCCAGAAGTATAGAATAGGTAGTCCCATAGCATGTCAACCCTGCCGAAGACGGAGGGGCAAATATCGCAGTCAAGCTGTAAACTAGCAACACAACACATTCCAGACTACATCCTACTACTTGCAAAGCCCTGTTCAGGACTTGGTAGCAGAAGATTGAGAACAGAAGTATGTCAATAGTAAGGAAGAGTAAAGGTCACCATTATGTTGTCTGTTCCTTTCTTCATTGTCTAGATATAGCTAACTATCGCCGCTAACTATCACGGCTGGATGCTGCATGAGTGGATATAGAGGCATCGGACCTCCTGTAATTTTTGTGGGATCTACTGTCCTGGCCATGCTGGAGTTTGTGGGAATGAAAGAGCTGACATCTGCAGTGGATATAGGTGAAGTTTTGAAGTTGATCAACGACTGTGTGAAGACACTGCAGTCAATGAACCAGCAATGCACAGATTGCAGGATTTTGAAATTATATGCAGGTTCAGCAGAGGACAGCTGGAATGTGTACAACTAGCGAGCTTCAGGACACCAACAGTATCTACCTCCTTTTGCCATCTGCTGAGAGGGACTGAGCACCTAAGGGTTTGCCCAGAGTGCAATGATGTCGATTCTTAACAGAACAGCAAACTATGATATTGCCTACACTTTTGTAAGAATTCATGTTAGCAAATAGTCTTCAATAAATATAACATTAATAATAATCTATATTGGGGGAAAAAGCAAAATTGTACAATTCATTACAATGTATAACAGTAAACATCATTCTCAAAACGAGAAAAAATAAAATCACAGATGAATTAAGAAACATTCAAAAGGTAAGGCACAATAATGCTGGCCTTGCCTGCAATACTACAACATTTTTGTTCTGCGTCCTACAAGAAAATATTTTCTTAAAAACCCCAATCAAACAAATCTGAACTGTACATATAAAGTTATGTTACCCGGTATGCTTTTTTACTCTGTTCTTCTCTGTACACTGTAGGGCATCAACTTGCATGTGTTTAAAGAAAACAGGTCATTCAGAAATTATTATTTCCATACAGCTTTTAGATAGGGGGCTCCTTACTATATGACCATTTTACCTCCATACATGTTGTAAAAGGTGGCTATCAAGTATGCGATGGGATAGTAGTAAATCATCAAGTAAAACAACCACACACTGCAATATCACTTGTTAAACATATAAAATTGATAATTTTGTTGGCTGCTTTTCTTCCCATTTGTTTGTGTATTTGTGCCTTGTAAACCTCGCCATAGGTTATACTTATGTCAGCCTGTTCATTGTCATAGAAGTTGATATGATGTCTTTTGACCTGATGATAGATTGTAGAGTTTCTTCTATCAATTTGGTCTGGGGTCAGACTGATGATTAAAGGCCACTAGATCCTGGAGTCGCTACACAGTGTGCAGGCTAGGTTTTTATTTAATCCGATTAAAAACCCACGATATATTGGGATTCTGGCCCCTCGGTCATGCGACAGAATTTAAACCACTCGGCTTTTAGAAAAGTTCTATCTTTGAACCTAAATAAAATATTTTGTGTATAATGTGTTCTAATTTTTTAACACTAGAGATCTGTACTTTATCAACCAAATAGTATCTGGGCTGGAAAGAATAAGTCAACTGTAACCTTTCAATAAAGCAGTACAAGGTGATTAAAAGGGTTGTGCATGAGGCTAGCAGTCTCATTACGTAAAATGAATTGAAACTATTAGAGCTCCCAGTTATACTTTGCTATAGACTTCTCATAAGAGGACCAGATGCATTAGTGACCTCATGCTGCATATAGAGTGAAGAGGAGGCTAATAAAACATCATCATTCATTCACCTTTTCACTACAATATCAAGGAGGGTGTTGGATCGAATCTCTGGTAAGGCATATGTTGTTTTTCTGTTTGGGGTGAAATAAACAAACATAGCCAGCACACAACGCTGTGACGAAGCGTCCTATAATCCTCAGCGTTTAAAACCCATAGACTACCCCAGCTATGGGAATAAGATCATACAACAGTTTCATGAAGTATATGTTTTACCTGCAGCTGGTTCCTTTACTAAAATCTTTTGCAGTAGCTGATTATAATTGCAATGTTTTTTTTTTTTTACATAATGAGGTCGTCAGTCCCAAGCACACTCTTCCTTAGTCCCATTGGAAGGTGTCAGTGGCCCTGTTCTTTTCATCTCAGTACCACTTAGATGATAGCAGTACTGAATTTTAATTTGTATTTATCATGACTTTACCTTATAAAATATTGAATGTCTCCACAAGCAATGGAAAGAAGCATGGACTCACACTTACAGAGCGTGTGTGTACATCACTGGTTTCAAGAAGCACCATAATAATGATACTAACTTTGACAGTTCAAACTAATATACTGCTGTTACTACTCTGTTGATGTCAGAATTTCATGCCAAGAAATGAACCTAAACTCATACCAGTCAACCTGTAAGATCTGACCACATTTTGTAGTGTTTCTATCAGTTCTCCCTGTGTAATCCTGTACAATGGTTATTTAAAAAAAAGTGCTGAATGGATTGTTACATCACAAAATATCAAACTAACAATTTGGAATCTGTAAACCCAAATGGGAAACCGAACATACTGGCTACACCAAAAATGATGCCTATTACCAGTTGAACAGAAGAGAGCAGGTTTTGGTCTTCAGACTTCACACTGGCCACAATAGACTTAGGTACCACCTATTCAACAAATTGAAGATAGGTGGCACTGACGAATGCCCGTGTGGTACTGGGAAAATGATCGCTGAACATTTGCTGCAAAACTGCCCGACATACGAGGATCAGAGAGAGCAGATGTGGCCATCACCAGTGGAAACACTAGACAAGCTCTATGGCAGTGTCGACAGCCTCAGGATGACCGCTGCTTTTTTCGAAAACATTAAGGTTGATGTCTGACTGCGTATGATGAAGAAGAAGAAGAATCTGTAAACATAATTGTATGGCCACAGGAGTTTTAAGACAACTGCTATAAGTACAAGTATTATAATTGGGTAGTAGTTTTTTAACTAGTTCTGCCAAACTGCTTGCTCTTTAACAGTCAATGTCGCCAAGTGGGGGAATTTGGAGGTGTTTCATAGTTGATGAATGGAGCTGTATATGGCGTGATTGATGGAGTTTTCCCGGCAATAACTATTTTATTTCTGTGGTGACTCTTGGTTAAGCCAGCAGCAAGTTTTGCAGAGACTCGTATAAATTTAAGTACAGGATCTCAGGTCAGGTCATCCCAAAACCGGTGAGGTCATTGTGGCACACATGAAGAC